>OZ014554.1:6488228-7736561 GCA_963966155.1 Clivina fossor
CCTTTCGGTTAACAAAGCATTATTTAAATTAATCATAGCAAACATTAGGAATAGGAAGAAAGAACATGCGCATTATTTCCACTCCAAGCTACCAAGTATGCATGCTGACCGTCGTTGTCTCTCAGATTAATTTTAATCACTGTAGGGCCTTTTCGATCTAATACAAACAATATTCTTTTGTGAGTGAATGTGGAGTGCGTCTGTGTGTTCAGTGAAATAGATACTTGTAGGGCGAGATTAGTGTCACATTTTTATGACTGTAAGTTAAGTATAATAGTAATAATTAAATAATAGTAATAGTAGTAATTAAATATAATAGTAATGAGTGAATAACAATATGAAAAACGAGACCTGTAACGAGCAGGAAAAGTCAGTTCTTCTTTGACACGCGTTCGATTGATACGTGTTCGCCTTTTTTTTTTAAGAAGGATGATTTGACGACTGAATGTAATGTATCTGTTGATGGTGCACGTTTAGAGCAGGTAGATGAGTATTTGGGTAGTTTATTATCTAAGGATGGTCGATTTGATCGTGAAATTGAAAGAAGTGTTAATGCTGATTGTAAAGTTTAGGGTGCTTCTAAAGAAACCACCCCCACATTTGACTATATACAACACTGTTTTAGTACCTATGTTGATGTGTGGTAGTGACTGTTGGGTTTGACTGCAAAAACATAAAAGAAAAATGACTGCTGTGGATATGAGATTTTTACTTGGGGTATATGGTGTAACTAGGAGGAGTTGAGTACGAAATAGATTATTGTATGATGAGTGTAAAATTGAAAAAAATGTTGTAGCAAAAGTTGGTGTTAATCAGTTAAGATAGTTTGGACATCTTGAGCGAATGTCTGAATAATGTTTGGTTAAAATAATTTATATGAACGATTTTGTAGATATACGGTTGCATGAACGTCCGATGAGTAGTTGGAGTGGTATGATTGAAAGAATGGCTTGCGTGAACGAAAGTCACTAAAGTTGCTTGTCTGGATAGGAATGTTTGGAGGAAACTAATTTCAAGATAGTGGAAAGAGTTTGTGCTACACCTTGTTAGGTACATGGTGTAATTGTGTATGTATGTATGTTTTTAAGTATTTAATTATAAATGTTTTGTCAAGACCAAAACAATAAATCATTATTTCCGTTTTGTTACAAATCCAAAAACCGTTTTATTACGGCTTGCATGCGCCACTCCTGAAACGTACTCGATAATAATATTGTCTTAAATTACCTTGTAAAATACCATAGGTTATACTAAGATGTGCTATAGACTGAACAAATATTGTACTGAATGTCCCAAGAAAAAATATAAATGCACCCAAAAGTCCAGTAAATCGAAACGAAAATTTTTGAACCAGCTGATTAGATATAAGACCTATAATAGATTGTTAGCTGAAAATTTTAAATTTTGTATTTGTAATTAAAATTTTGGCTTACCCATAAGACATATCAACGTATTAAAAATCGCATTTATCATCTGATTACTTTCTGATTTATCACCCAAATTTATAAGAAAATCATCGTGTATAATTCCAAAGGCTGATAAAGGACCAACAGAAACTATCTATAAATGAAATAAGAATTAACAAATTACAGAATAATCAACGTATTACTATTTTATGACGAATTTCATTTAGTAAAAATTATGATGAAGCAATGAATTTCTTGAAAGATTTTCGATTTTTACCGACCATTATCAGTTTCCTCCAAACATTCCTATCCAGATATGCAACTTTAGCTTCATCCACATTCATATTACGCTTACGTTAAGCTTAGAGCAGAATGCTAGGGGATAGTTTACAAGCGTATGCCTGCACTAGTATAGTGCTAGTCACTTTATTTGGAATTGACATGACTGCAAAGATTGGTATCATAAACTTTCACAGCAGGGAGTCGTTTGCCAGTTGCTCAAGGGTCCATAATCTTCCTTTTAACGGAATTTATCTATTTATAAGTACATGAAATGTTATTTCTAAGAAAATTATTTTTATTTTTAAATATTGCTATTGTTTTTTACATTGTTATATGTATACGTATATTGTATGCGTATATTGTACAGTAACATTTTTATATACCTATGTATTTTTGTTATCTTGTGAGTATATTAATTCTTATTTAATTTTTGTACATTAATTATGCATCTATTTGTTATTTTGACAAATTTTGTTTCAATAAACATTTTATTATTATTGGCATTATATTTTTTATATTGATAATTAATATTTTGTTTCAATCTTTTTATTTGACTTTTTAATATTAAAACACTTTTTAAATACAAAAAATGAAAACAAACTTTTATGATAATTCTTGTCCCAAGTATTCAAGAGTTTTAAAATATATATTTATGTAAAAATGCGAAATAAGTCTCTGTAATTTTAAGCTTGTTTTTCTAAAAGTGTTGTAAATCGTCCCTTTTCTAATAGCATGTTGTAAAATAGTCAACGAAGTCAATTCCAAATAATTTGAACAGCACTATACCATAGCACGTATTTCTCTATACTTCAACTTACAAGTTTATGGCATAATGCTTGGGTTAGGATTACGACATAAGTTTACAGCGTGCATAAACCAGCCTTAACTCAAAAAATGTTAACATTTAAATATTTTTAACACGGTTTTATTAACTAGCTTTTCTTCCTATCTGTTTGTTTGTTTGTCTGGTCGGTACAAATTTTGCAATTGATTTTAAACTAACTTCTCGCAAATGAGCTAGAGTTTTGAAACTTTCAACATATAGCTCAAAACTGGATGATGCAATGCAAAATTAACATACATACACATCCTCACCATGTACTCAAAAGGGTGTGGCAGAAACTCTTTCCACTATCCCACAAATGAGCTAGAGACTTGAAACTTTAAACATAACTCAGAACTGAATGACAATGCAATACTAATATACATACACAAACACACCATGTACTTAAAAAAGGATGTGGCACAAACTCTTTACACTATCTCGCAATTAGTTTTCGCCAAATATTCCTATCCAAACAAACAATGAAACTATAGAAAACAACTACATAAAATACGGAACACACACACACACAAGACTAAAAAGCAGAAAATAATTATATAAATAAAAAAAAAAATTAATATACCACGTTTTTAAAACGGAGTAAAAAATATAGAATAATTTCTCCTAGAAAAACGTGGGGCGCATTTAATAAATAATAATAAAGAGTGCGCCCCACGTTTTTCTAGGAGAAATTATTTTATACTTTTTAATTCATTTTAAAAACGTGGTATATTAATTTTTTTTATTATTTAAATTATTATAATTATTTTAAAATATTAAATCAATATGGTTAATACTTACAAACATTATAGCCATTGCTAATGCAACTATATAACCCCAGCCTCCTTCTCTCGCTGTATTACTATCTTCAGTCTCCATTGATAAATTTGTTTCTTTTATAGTAGAATATCTTTATTTTTATTTTTCTACTAGAACAAATCCAATATTATATTTATAAGTTGCTCCCTTTTTGTTGAAGTATGAAATTTAACTGCAGAAAAACGGAAATATAAAAATAGATTTATTTCAAAATAAAATACCTTTTATTTTCAAAAATATTAATTATAAAAATAGTAATATTATGGTACGAAAAATGGAAATCGTTGATTATTGTGTTAAGCCCAGATAATTATGACCGAGGCAAGCAATATGGGCGAAACACGAAAAGCTTTCTTTTCCGAGTAACATATACGATATGCCAAGTAACCTTAATGTTATTATCAGTTATAGAATAGTATGTATATGTATATATTATTTATATTTATGTTAAGTGATATGTGAGAATTAATCTTTCTTTAGTCGAATATACGATTTCTAATTAATAATTTAATTATTTAACAATTTTATATTTCTGATAATATTAATTAATTAGCTAATATTGCATTGTCATTTATTTCGAGATATTTTTAAAGTCTCTAGCTCATCGGGAAGTTAGTTAGTGGTAGTTCGGTTGTCAATTAAATTTCGTTGATTTTTCAGTCCAATTAAGTCAAATGATAGAAAATTAAATTCTATTTTCGACTGTACCAAGAAAATATGACCTTACCGTACTAAATTTTGAAAAAAAAAATGAGTTTAAAGTTCACGGTTTTTAACACAGGCTCTTATGAATGGAAGAACGCATTGCAGATTAAGAAAAATTAAAATTACGTCGTTAAAATTCGATGAATAAAATAAAAAAAAAAGAAAATGATATTTCAAAAGACCAAACATTAAGGTTTTGGTACGCATAGTCAGAAACCTAGCTTACGGATGTAAATATTCCGCAATAGTAGAAAATGTGTGACAGAGTTTACGATTAAGCGGTAGTTGATCGAATGTCACATTTTGCAGGACTGCCAACTATGGAACGTGGAAAATTTAAATACAGTGAAATGAATCTTAACCTTTTAATTCTTGAAAAAAAATGGTATTGATAAATAAGAGATTTGTATTATTTTATTATTGTTTATAAACAATATTATATTATAATATGTTTTTGTTTTATTTTTCCTTTTCAATGAGTTATTTTTGGTTAGATTGTCATAACTTGGCAAAGGTTATGGCTATAATAGTCATGTTGTGTATGAAATTACAAGACCTATGAAATGCAACTATTTGTTTGATAAAATATTTCATTTAAATTCATAATCAAATATTTAAAACGTTTTAACTCAAATTTAATTTATTTTATTGACAACAAAAATTGGACTAATATTGACTAGTTTCTAGGACGACCGAACTACCTTAAACAAACAGAGAGACAAGAAAGCAAATTAATAAAAACGTGTTAAAAAATAGAAATGACATATTCCCGCACCGCACCGCACCACACTTCAGTTTTAAGCAAATTTTAGATTCGGGAAAAGAAAAAGTAAACACATACCTGTTTAAAAGTTACAACTGTTTATATGCAAATTTAATATAGAAATTTCTATTTACCAACCGGTGAATAATCTAATCAATTTCGCATTATACTCATTAAATAATATTTGATTAAGTTTTTAATTTCTAGTTAATCAATTTTAATTAATTAAATTGATTAAAAAAGTTATTGCTCCGATTAAATATTTAATAATTATTTGATATTTTAATAGCAAGTATCAACTTGATAAATAATACTTGTTATTTCCACTCAGCGCCCCCGCGGTGAAAAATGTAAAAAAACTGTCTTAATCCATGCCAAATTAGTTCAAGACATTTTACATTGAGTACATCTTTGAGTATATCTTTGAGTACATAATTAGTACAATATTATACGCGCATTATTATTCAATTTTTGTTAAATATTAACATTGGGCGCGCTAGCTTCACATATAGCTAGCGCCCCCACATTTGTTATTTGCATTTCTCGTGTTTCTTTTGGAGTACACAATTTTTACTTTTGGGATAAAATTAGTACATAATTAGTACAAAATTCTGGCACAATTTTTTTTTTAATTTCAGAGAAGTGGGGACGCCTTTGGTATATAGCTCTTAATTATATCACTTCACCTACTCATCGGACGTCCACATAAACGTATACCATCAAAATCATTCATATATATTTTTTGTAACCTAACGCTCATTAGACATTTGCTTAAAATGATCCAACCATCTTAACTGACTAACACTCACTTTTGCAACAATATTTTCTTCAATTTTACACTCATCATAAAGTAGGGGAGACCGGGTACAAAAGTAACATTTTCAGTTTGAAATGTTCTAGCAACTGTATTAAGATAATAAATAAAAATCAAATAATATCATCAAATTGTAGATACTTTTGGCAACCGAACGAGATAAACAGAAACGCATTATTGGGATTGAAATGATTTACTTTTTTATTCATACAGGTTGTAACATTGACTGGGGACAAAAGTAGCATAGGTAAAAAATAATTGTATTCATAGTATTTGTTAAATATTCATATTTTTATTTAATGTCATTACATTTAACATTAAATATTACCTATTAAGATTCACAATTATGACAAATATAAAAAGTTTCTTGTTTGGTGCACTCCTCATGGGACCATTCTTTGCAACTAATGCATTGCACCCAATTTTCTCCTTTTTATTTGATCCATAAGATTTTAAACATACTAAACGGTACGTTTCGTCTTCTTCATCTTTACTTGTATCTGATTTCGTCTCTAAATTTACCTTTTTTTTTACATATTTTTTTCTAGTAGGTACTCTGTGTCTGGTTCTTTTCCGATAAAGTTAAATTCTTAGTAATTCTTTTTCTTTCTTTTTCATCATATTCTATTCTAATCGCTTCTTTCTTGAGTGTGTCTGTATAGATACATGATTTACGTATATTGGAAAATATAAAGAAAAAAAAATTCCAAAAAAAAAAACGCAATTTTTTGCTTTTTTTGTCGAAACTATAAATACGAAAAAATTCAAAAAAATATATATTATTCTACATAGGATATTATATCTCAGGTATTTGTTCGTAGAGCCAGTTAAAAATATAGTATTTTTTTTATTTTATATAAATCAATTAATAATACATACATACATACACAATCACGCCATGTACCCAAAAGGGTGTGGCACAAACTCTTTTCAACATCCCGAAATCAGTCGCCTCCAAACATTCCTATCCAAACAAGCAACTTTACATTTATTATTGAATTATTAATTGATCATTCATTATGTAATTTTTAGAACAGTCAGTTACAATAAAAAATAATAAGTTGTATTAATCGAATAAATTTAATATGAAATTCAACATATTTTGTATTTGCGCTACGTGTCTGAACATAGCAATTAGATACGTGGTGCCTCACGTTAATTGGAAGATAGGACTTATATTGTACTTGTTTATAATACAGAGTAGGCCACTGAAAACAGTATACGCAAGTGTTGGTCACTTAACATCATTTTTGCGAAAAATACTTGAACACGTCAATTTTAGTATGAAGGGGGTTAACTGATTCGATTAGTACTATTTTCTTAACTTCACCCCTAAGAGGAGGATGGATTGCACCCCAAAAATTTTAAATGGAAAGGGGTATCAAACATGACACAGTTCTAAAGACCTTTCAATTTGCTTTTTAACATTTTTTTTTTTACATTGTACAAAACCTCTATCATTGTATGGAAGTTAGTGGTAGTCATTTCAAACACAATAAACTGATATTTGAGTTTCTGTCTGTATGATTTTGTTTTAAATGATTTTTCTCTGGAATTACTGATCGGATTTTAAAAATAAAAAGACTGTTAAATAGCGAATTGAAAGGTCTTCAGAACTGAGTCGTGCTTGACACCCCTTTCCATTTAAAAATTTTGGGGTGCAATCCATCGTCATCTTAGGGTTGAAGTTGTACAAAATTTAAGAGAAACTTTAGATGTAAGCTAGTTAATTATATATGTACAGTATGAAAACAATTTTGTCTAACAATTGTCTAATTAAGTCTAACAATTTCGGAACGAATTTTTAGTATTGCCTAAAACAGCTCTCTCTTGTTGTACCCAAAACCAAAGCTTGTGGTACTGGTCATAGTGTTTATTTCTTTATTAAAAGCACTGTGAATTTGTCGGTTGCTATGGAAACTTGTCAAACTCTAGTAAATTCGATTTACATAATTTATCAACAATGGCTGTAAATACGTATAACAACACAATTGTGCAAAAAATAATTTTGATATTAGCTGTTGTTAACGTAGTTGTTTACTCTTAAAACAAACCACTAATTTCCGACCGGCCTATGTGGAACTGGTAATTATTGTCAATTAATGAAACAAATTAAGAATTTTTTTTCAAAAAATTTATACAATATTAAATCAGATTTTGTTTGAACGTTAAACTAAAAACTTCGAAGTTCTGTAATATTGTTTCATTGTAAATACAGTTTTGTTTAACTTAATGAATAATCGTCTACTTAAATTATATCTAGGGCAATAATTCATAGTTATATACTAAGTGTTATGAATGAGATTTTAGTTCGTGTAACTAATATATTTAATTACAAGAGTAAGTATTTTCAAAATTAAATCTTCATCATTTTAAACAAAATAATTACCGATGTAATTCCTTTAAAGAAGTTATTTTAGCATGTTTCTAATCCGAATAAAAAATTTGTAATTGTTTCATATAATCTTTATTGTAAATGTAGATGTACAAATTATTTAACATTAATTTCAATTCAACAAAATGAATAAAGTTATTAAAATTTAAAATACTCTGAATTGGGATAGATTAAATAATCAATTTTGAATCAATAATCAATTTTGAAGTAGTATCAAAAATATTCTACTCAACATCTTGTCAATTCTCTTTTTTTGAGAAAATCAAGTCAATTGGACCAATAGTTTCGAAGATATGTTTTGGATAAGTTATAAATACATGGTTTCGAGAAAAACGCTATTAAAGTTTGAGATACCCTATCTACCTGGCCTGACACGACTTTGTAAAAATCGCTGTAACTCCGTAACAAGTTCTAATTTCGAAACACCAATTAAGCCAAATATTCTATACACTATAGCTTTCAAAAATTAAAAAAAAAAGGTTTTTTGAAAATGTCAGGGTGGTGTCCCCTCTTAATATAGAATTACATATTCTTGATATAACTTGTTAAATTATGTAAAATTATAGATTGCATATTAATATCTGTAATAATTCATCAAAATAATGAAACTTAGTACATATTTTATGTAATAATACTAATAAAATATTTTAAGTATAATTCATTCATTTCAAAGTACATCCATTGTATCCAAGTGTATGTAATTATACCAACAATAATATTACAGAGCTAAATAAATTTTACCTATTTGTGAATAATTCCTGACCAAATTTACTGAAGTTCTGTAAATTTACTAAAAGGGACTTTACTGTAATATTACATACATATGTAGTTTTCTGTTTCGTTGGTAATATCATATTACATAATGTTTATAATATTTTTGATATTATGTAATTTTGAACAATTATGTTAAAATTACAGAGCAATTGGGTATCATAGTGTCTCATGGTTTGTAGGTAAAATTACATATGACGGACGTTGAGTTTTGTCGAAACGATTATTAAATAAATATTAATACAAAACTATAACCTAAAGCTGGTAAATTTTAATATAGAGTTCTGAAACATAAGTTACAAATTTTATATCATTTCTTCCTAATAAAAACGGACGTTTAGTTCGTCGAAACGTTGATTATTAAATAAATTATTTTATTTAATTATTTATTTTATTTTATTAAATTATTTTATCTTAAGCTGAAATATATTTATAAAAATTGCTGCACTCTGTAATTTGTATTCTCAATTTTTTTCCAGAGGTAAAAAAAAAATGATTTATTACAAATTTAATATGCTACGTAATGTAGCTACGAGTTAACAAACAAAAGTACGACTATGTAAACAAAATGTTGTAAACTGGCTATAGTTCTTATGTTAGTACGTCACATGAAATATAGTCTATTTTTTCGAAATTAATCATTTTTGAAAACGTAAATAAGCAATATAGGTTAAATATACATAGTCAGTTTAAAGTGATTAGGTAATTCGGTTTTATTTATTTATTTTACAAGGTATTAATTATTTGAAATAATTATTGAATGAAATTGCTTTTCTCTACTTAGGAATTACTTAGAGAAAATTGGTATACGTACCATATAAATTTCCGTAATTCTTAGGTGGAACATATGGACTATATACTCGCGAAATTGAATATATAAATGCTTCACAATAACTTTGTGGGGCAACATTGTAATATTAAATGGAAACACACTCAATTTTGATTGCAGATTCGGAATTTACAACCTCCGAATTATGTAGGTTTTGTCTAAAACTTGTTTTTTTTTTTAGTTTGTAGTAGTTTGTTCGCTGTAATCGCAAGAGATTAAAATTGTTTGAAAATTTTTGAATTTTAATCACGGTAAATAAAGGCAGGCATGTTAACTTGTTTTTAACTGTTTAGGAATTAATTAAAACACGTCGCATCCCCATGTAACCTTAAAACAGTGTTGATTAGCCTTGAAAATGGTTTAATATTTCCCGAAATTAATTTCTTGCGATTACAGCGCACAAGCTATCACAAACTAAAAAAAAAATAAGTTTTGGTCAAAACCAACATAATTCACGGAGGGGGAGGTTTAGAATCCGAATCTGCAATTAAAAATAGGTGTGTTCCCATTTAATATTACAATGTTGCCCCCCAACACGCCCCACCCCATGGGGTTGGGGGATCAAGTTTGATATCATTGAATAACTTTTTTTGAAAACATGAAATACATATTTTTTTGGTTTGTCGATGGTACGTGTATTTCTAGATGAATTAACTTAGAAACATGTGGTGTTTTTATAGTTCAATTAATAATTTAATAACATTTTATTTGTTGAGTACATTTATTTCCAAGACACATTGTTTATTCATATATAAAAAACAGAGAGTATACAAATTGGAATGGTACGTAAATTACGTACGTAAAATAATAGATTAAATATTCTTTAGATATTTTGTATATAATTTTTTTAGACATATTGCATATATGATATTGAGATACATTGCATATTTATATATAATAAAACACATTATATAATATATATATATATATATATATATATATATATATATATATATATATATACAGGGTGTTTCACAACTTAGAGCAAAAAATTAAAGGGTATATTCTGTACGACGTGCTGATCATGAAACAAAAAGAATTTTTTTAAAATTCGCAAAGTTAAGGGCAGTTTACTTGAAATAGACATTTTTTGAACCACTGGAGTAGCATACGTCATAGAAAGAAATATTAAATGAAATTAATTATCAAAGAAACATTATGTAATGTTAGTTTTATTTAGAGACAATAATTGTTTTGAATACAAAATAATTTATAATATTAATGCATTGTATTATTTAATATCAAGATAATTTGGGAAATAACATACCTGAAGCGCAAAACTACAAATACTGTTCAAAATTTGCACCATTCATCCCTACAAACATTGCAGCACTATTTGAATTAATGACCTAGTACAGTCTTGACACGAATTTTGTTCTCGTATTATTTCTGCTGAATTTTCTATTCTCTGCCTAAGTTCTTCTTCGTTTTCCGGCGCATTTTGGTTGTCGTAGACGAGGGATTTAAAATGACCCCAAAAATAAAAATCCAGCGGATTTAGGTCAAGGGATCTAGCAGGCCAAGCTACAGGTCCACCGCGACCAATCCACCTGTCCTCAAACACTTGGTTTAAATGTTCTCTTACATTTAGAGCATAGTGTGATGGCGCACCATCGTGCTGAAACCATGTCTGCTGACGCACATTTAAAGGCACATTTTCAAGAAGTTCTGGCAAAGTATTTTGTAAAAACAATAAATAATTAGCTCCAGTCATCCTATTTGGTAGAATGTACGGCCCAAGTAATATTCCATTAACAATACCTGCCCAAACATTTATCGAAAAACGATGCTGAAAACTGCCCCGTACAACAACATGTGGATTTACTTGACTCCAATAATGAGAGTTATGATAGTTATGAACTCCCTCCCTCGTAAAAGTAGCCTCATCAGAAAATATGATGTACGAGGGGAAATTCGGATTTTCAGTGTGTTTTTGTAAAAGCCAGTTGCAAAATCGTACTCTAAACTGATAGTCAGGTTCTGTTAGCCCCTGTACCCGTTGAAAATGGAATGGGTGGTAGTTTTGATCTCTTAAAATTCGCCATACTGAACTATGTGATACTCCTAATTGTTGAGACGCTCTTCGGGTACTAATAGTTGGTTCAGCATGTACAGCATCTAAGATATCATTAACCATATTGTCGTGTTGATGCTGGCGGCCACCACCTCTCCCACGATTAGGTTGCACATATCCTGTGTCTCGAAGGCGCTGGACTATCCTCACAAACGAACGGGGAGTGGGTAATCGGCGTAAAGGATAACGTTCAGCATACAGATGTCGTGCCAATAACGAATTTTGCCGTGCTTCGCCATAAATTAACATCATGTCCACTAATTCACTGTTACTAAATGCATTCATTTTAACAAAAACTACACTACACTGCTATTCACTGTAAAATGAGAACAGTGCACCAGCAAAGATAATAATAATTAACAGCAATGTCGACGAAAGACTACCTACCCACTACCTATCAAATTAAATTAAATTATTAATTAAACTATTACACATTTTATTAGTATTAGATATTACGTAAACAATTACTTTCATTGTAGACGATTTGAAAACAATTATTAAAAATAACTATCGACCAGTGGCAAAAAAAATGTTTGCTTGAAATACGATGCAATTTTTGTTGCAAATTTTAAAAAAATTCTTTTTGTTTCATGATCAGCACGTCGTACAGAATATACCTTTTAATTTTTTGCTCTAAGTTGTGAAACACCCTGTATATATATATACTAGCTGGCCCGGCAAAGGTTGTCTTGCCTTTATTTTAATGTGTATATTAAATTTTTAATGAATTTTTTTTGTATTACAAAAAAAATCAATTACATTTCTCATATTATAATTATTTTCAATTTATTTGGAATCAATTTCTTTCACACTTTTCTATATTTTTCCTGCCCCCCCCCCGGGGGGGGGGCTACGCCCCCCCAGGGCCCTAGAATCCTTTGCGGGAGTGTACTCAACAACTTCCCAAAGTTACAAATTTATTTATTTATTTATTTATTTTTATTTTATTGAGTTTGGCTAAACGGAACCCCAATGATCAATTTTTTGATTCAATTTTTAATAATTATGAACTTAATTATTTGTACTATACAAATTATTTCTAAAACATTTAATGACTCTATATTAAGTAATTATGTATTGCAAATACAAAAGTAATGGATCCAATACAATCTACTACTTCAAAGAAAAATTATCAAAAGCTCAGAAAATGACCCAATTATATTTTTTTCACGTATTCAAAATGTTTATAATCGCACTTAACAAAATCGTTGCGATAATTAGACGCTCAGTGGAAAAGTGACAAATAAGCTACTTTTTGAGTTTTAAGATCAAATAAACTGTCAAGAATAGACGCCCAATATTTTCAAATGAAAATAGCTATATATAATAAGAAGTTTTAGGTTGAAGTTTTGTTACATTATACTATACTTATTACGTACTAAACGTGTATCATCATTAGGAAAGTAAATACATTTGTATTGATAATGATACGCGTTTTATGTATCAAAACGTCGAATTTGAATTATAATGTAACGGAACTTCAACCTAAAGCTAATAAGTTTTAAAAGGTTTTTTTACTAAGCTATATATAGTATTTGATAAATATTTAATTAAACTTTTCCACTAAGCGTCTCACATATTTTACTGAGTTATATTTAATGTAGTATTTTAGTTTATTATTTCTGTTTACTAACAAAAAAAAAAAAACGATTATATTCTGGTTATTAACTTTTTGGTGAATCAAGCAATCAACAATATCTGTATGCAATGTGGTCGGATCGGATATATTACAAGTAACTTATTTATTTATTTTCTTAATTATGGATTTACTGCGGAGGCGAAAGGCAAGTTACCTTTATTAATCTAGCCTTTGGAACATATTTACGATACTGCAACCTAGTGAATTTATATAAAAAAACTATACTGATTTCAAATATTCTTGCCGGATATTTGTAGGACCTACAGTTTTTTTCAGAAAAGAACTAGCCTCACAGTTTATTGAACACCTTTCGTAGTTATACAAAATGTATAATATTCTACTCGCATGCAATAATTACTATTATTATTAATTTTAATGAATTACTTGTGCTTGTAAATTTTGTCCTAATGAGTAATAACTATTATTAGATTATTCTTAATGTTCAAATTAGTCGATTATTTTTTAACTTTACTTTTATTTTACATATTAAATCGTATTCTTACAAAGTAATACAATATATATATATATATATATATATATATATATATATATATATAAATTAAATAGCGCATTAAATATTTGTTTATGTTGATTTTTATTCTGTCAAAAAACTTGAACACTAATATGTCAAATATCATGTCATAATAAATATTAATGTATTTTAGGAACATTACTTAACATTTCGTTTGCATTAGTACAAAATCAACAAACTTTCATAAGCTATTAAAATATATATATATATATATATATATATATATATATATAAGTATATATTGTAATAATACTTTAATGTATATAATTTATAGTAAATACTTAAATTTTTCTGTATTTAATTTTTATTAAATTTTTACACAATATTTGACAATAAACACATTAAAAAACTAATTTCCACAAACAGTACAGAGTTAGATAACCAGATAAATAAGTATAAATTGCTAATACTGATACATTTTCACAAAACATTTTATACTCTTGTATAATAATATCCGTAATTTATTTAGAAATTATGCAATGAGTTTTCACATTACGTCAAAATTTATTTTAATATATTTAAAGCAAAGATTGCATAACATCTGTTTTCAAAAAATGTGATAAAAGATAATATAAAAGTGGAGATTGTAAAGTGCTGCTGTCATCTATTACTCCCAATTTTGAAGCCATAATTTCTCGTTCCATATTTTCTTTTAGTCCGGATTCTAAAAAAAAATCATGAATTTTAAAAACGCTTTTACACTACTAAATTATAATGTATAAAAATAATAAAAAGTAGTGTAGTTTTAGAAAAATCTATTTACGTTTGAAAGATTCACGTTTTGGTTTTTCTCGTATATCTCATTACTCCAACTGTCGTTATATATTAGGTTTGTTCCAACTAAATTCTAAACTAGTTGGAAATGTTACAACGCATGCGTCAAAACCACATTGCGCATGTTTCCGGCAGTTCTGACCTGATTCCAAACTGATTTAATGGTAGCTTGGAACAAACCCAGGTCCTCCCTGAACAAACCTATTGTGTACGGTAAGCGAAATAATATGCTTTTTTCTATATATCAAGTAGAGAATATGGGAGTTGTGTGGTGTGGTAAGTGATCTTCAAACGTATGTATATTTTCTTTCAATAAATTGTAACGTTAATGAAAACTCAGTATTCAAATGTTGTATTTATTGCAATGTTTGATAAATTAATCAAATGCAGTAGTTCTTTATGTAATTGATTTTTTCTAAAATTTTAAATAATTAAACAAACACCAGATGTTATCACAATATATAAATTAATTTTTTTAAGGGTTAAACGCATACATACATCGTTTATACAGTGTAACTTGGAATAAATTCAGTAAATCACAGATCTATTTTTATTTTGAAAAATGCTTTATATTGAAGCATTTTTCATGAAAAAAATTAGTATATAGTGTGTCCCAATTTTGAGATACGACGCCATCACTAATTTGTTTAAATAGGAACCCTATTTTTTTATTGCGTATTTTTAAAATGCATATCAAGTTATTCGTAACTGCCAAATTTCAAATTTTTATTTTAGTTTTTTTTTTATATATAAGACATTAGTGTAGGTTAATTTCCCCCGCAATAATTAGAAATGTTCAATCCCGTTTAGGGTACTGTAGATAGTGAATGGACAACATTTTGAGCATTTATTGAAATATGTCAACTATTAAGGTGATAGATGTTTCTTTTTATTTTCCACCTAAAATTAATTTCTATTTAATATTTTGTAAATGACAAGGAATAAAATTTTTTGATAGACACTGTACCTAAAATATTTTTACATACAGACATTAGATGCGTAAAACTGAACGGAGACAGTATAAATGTCATAATATAATATGAGTTTTCAAACAATGATCCTATTAATTTCAAATTAGAATAACTCTTATAATAATTGACAAAAATTCAAATGGATTACCACATGTGACTGGGCATCCTTTCCGTTACTATTATTTTATCATCACTTTTTTTTATTAAACACTCCATATGTATTAACGATTAATTAATTTCTGCATAAGAATATTTTACGTAACTGTAATGTGAATCAACAACATATATATATATATATATATATATATATATATATATATATATATATATATATATATATATATATATTAAGGTGATCCTTAATGAGGTCGAAATTTTAATTTTCGCAAAAATATTTTTAGCTCTTAATTTTCACATGTTTGG
Source organism: Clivina fossor (assembly GCA_963966155.1). NCBI lineage: Eukaryota > Metazoa > Arthropoda > Insecta > Coleoptera > Carabidae > Clivina > Clivina fossor. The sequence goes on from OZ014554.1 coordinate 6,504,249, forward strand.
AGACGACGGCGACGTTTACTAAAGTAACTTTAATTCAAATTTTGCGGTTAAAAAATGTTTGCTTCAGATTTAAACTCAGTTGTTCATAAACAGTAGAGAAAACATTTTCTACCGCAAAAATTGAATTAAAGTTATTTTAATACACGTCACTTCCAAACATAAACATATTATGGAGTAGGAGATAGGGTGCTATTGGCACGGTTTATTGTTAAAATTATGAGCTAAAAATATTTTTCCGATTTTTTTTTTGTCGAATTTGCAAACGTTCTAGGGGGCGTTGGAAGAAAATTCAAATTTCGACATCATTAAGGATCAATCTAATATATCTATCTATATATATATATATATATATATATATATATATATATATATATATATATATATATATATGTATATAAGCGTTTCTTTAGAATATATATAATTGTTGAAGTCGAAATATTCGTTGATCAGTCCAATTATTAATTGTCATTCTTCGGGTAACGCTGAAGGTTCTTCTTCACGTTCCGCGGCAATAAAAAGAGACATTATTGCGGAACGAAGTTCAGCTTCGAGTTTATTGAAACTCTCATTTTGCATCAATAATTCTGTGACAGCTAACAACAATATGACATTTATATATTTATATCATTTTATTTAATTTGGAAAAGATTTAACATTTATCTTTTGATAAAACACTAACCCTCGAGTTCATGCTCGTCCAAAGCTTCTGCCTGTGCTTCTGATTCTGATAATTCTGTGACAGCTAACAACAATATGACATTTATATATTTAATTTGGAAAAGATTTAACATTTATCTTTTGATAAAACACTAATCCTCGAGTTCATGCTCGTCCAAAGCTTTTGTCTGTGCTTCTGATTCTGATAATTCTGTGACAGCTAACAACAATATGACATTTATATATTTATATCATTTTATTTAATTTGGAAAAGATTTAACATTTATCTTTTGATAAAACACTAACCCTCGAGTTCATGCTCGTCCAAAGCTTCTGCCTGTGCTTCTGATTCTGATAATTCTGTGACAGCTAACAACAATATGACATTTATATATTTAATTTGGAAAAGATTTAACATTTATCTTTTGATAAAACACTAATCCTCGAGTTCATGCTCGTCCAAAGCTTTTGTCTGTGCTTCTGATTCTGATAATTCTGTGACAGCTAACAACAATATGACATTTATATATTTATATCATTTTATTTAATTTGGAAAAGATTTAACATTTATCTTTTGATAAAACACTAACCCTCGAGTTCATGCTCGTCCAAAGCTTCTGCCTGTGCTTCTGATTCTGATAATTCTGTGACAGCTAACAACAATATGACATTTATATATTTAATTTGGAAAAGATTTAACATTTATCTTTTGATAAAACACTAATCCTCGAGTTCATGCTCGTCCAAAGCTTTTGCCTGTGCTTCTGATTCTGATAATTCTGTGACAGCTAACAACAATATGACATTTATATATTTATATCATTTTATTTAATTTGGAAAAGATTTAACATTTATCTTTTGATAAAACACTAACCCTCGAGTTCATGCTCGTCCAAAGCTTCTGCCTGTGCTTCTGATTCTGATAATTCTGTGACAGCTAACAACAATATGACATTTATATATTTAATTTGGAAAAGATTTAACATTTATCTTTTGATAAAACACTAATCCTCGAGTTCATGCTCGTCCAAAGCTTTTGCCTGTGCTTCTGATTCTGATAATTCTGTGACAACTAACAACAATATGACATTTATATATTTATATCATTTTATTTAATTTGGAAAAGATTTAACATTTATCTTTTGATAAAACACTAACCCTCGAGTTCATGCTCGTCCAAAGCTTCTGTCTGTGCTTCTGATTCTGATAATTCTGTGACAGCTAACAACAATATGACATTTATATATTTAATTTGGAAAAGATTTAACATTTATCTTTTGATAAAACACTAATCCTCGAGTTCATGCTCGTCCAAAGCTTTTGTCTGTGCTTCTGATTCTGATAATTCTGTGACAGCTAACAACAATATGACATTTATATATTTATATCATTTTATTTAATTTGGAAAAGATTTAACATTTATCTTTTGATAAAACACTAACCCTCGAGTTCATGCTCGTCCAAAGCTTCTGCCTGTGCTTCTGATTCTGATAATTCTGTGACAGCTAACAACAATATGACATTTATATATTTAATTTGGAAAAGATTTAACATTTATCTTTTGATAAAACACTAATCCTCGAGTTCATGCTCGTCCAAAGCTTTTGCCTGTGCTTCTGATTCTGATAATTCTGTGACAGCTAACAACAATATGACATTTATATATTTATATCATTTTATTTAATTTGGAAAAGATTTAACATTTATCTTTTGATAAAACACTAACCCTCGAGTTCATGCTCGTCCAAAGCTTCTGCCTGTGCTTCTGATTCTGATAATTCTGTGACAGCTAACAACAATATGACATTTATATATTTAATTTGGAAAAGATTTAACATTTATCTTTTGATAAAACACTAATCCTCGAGTTCATGCTCGTCCAAAGCTTTTGCCTGTGCTTCTGATTCTGATAATTCTGTGACAACTAACAACAATATGACATTTATATATTTATATCATTTTATTTAATTTGGAAAAGATTTAACATTTATCTTTTGATAAAACACTAACCCTCGAGTTCATGCTCGTCCAAAGCTTCTGTCTGTGCTTCTGATTCTGATAATTCTGTGACAGCTAACAACAATATGACAGTTATATATTTATATCATTTTATTTAATTTGGAAAAGATTTAACATTTATCTTTTGATAAAACACTAACCCTCGAGTTCATGATCGTCCAAAGCTTCTGCCTGTGCTTCTGATTCTGATAATTCTGTGACAGCTAACAACAATATAAAATTTATATATTTATATCATTTTATTTAATTTGGAAAAGATTTGACATTTATCTTTTGATAGAACACTAACCCTCGAGTTCATGCTCGTCCGAAGCTTCTACCTGTGCTTCTGATTCTGATGATTCTGTGACAACTAACAAAAATATGACATTTATATATTTATATCATTTTATTTAATTTGGAAAAGATTTAACATTTATCTTTTGATAAAACACTAACCCTCGAGTTTATGTTCGTCCAAAGCTTCTGCCTGTGCTTCTGATTCTGATAATTCTGTGACAGCTAACAACAATATAAAATTTATATATTTATATCATTTTATTTAATTTGGAAAAGATTTGACATTTATCTTTTGATAAAACACTAACCCTCGAGTTCATGTTCGTCCGAAGCTTCTGCCTGTGCTTCTGATTCTGATGATTCTGTGACAGCTAACAACAATATGACATTTATATATTTATATCATTTTATTTAATTTGGAAAAGATTTAACATTTATCTTTTGATAAAACACTAACGCTCGAGTTTATGCTCGTCCGAAGCTTCTGCCTGTGCTTCTGATTCTGATAATTCTGTGACAGCTAACAACAATATAAAATTTATATATTTATATCATTTTATTTAATTTGGAAAAGATTTAATATTTATCTTTTGATAAAACACTAACCCTCGAGTTCATGCTCGTCCAAAGCTTTTGCCTGTGCTTCTGCCATATTAAATAAAAATATCTTTATAAAATAATTTCAAATAAATTTTATATTGGTAATATTTTCAATATTTTTCAAAATAAAAAAACAAACAAACATAAAAGGTGCGATCAATTATAAATCATATTATCGTTGTTTAGTTTGGTATTTAAAAAAATCAATGAATGCTGTGTTATGCTCTGCCAAGTCAAATTTTCAATCTCTAAATGCGCTTTTAAATATCAAGGTGTCGGTGGTGTGAGTTTTAATTGAAATATTCTTTATATTTAAATAAGATGCAATGAATAAAATTTATTATATCGATTAAGAGCAAGTTGTACATATACTTATGCGTACATATGTATGTATATGAAAAAACAAAATATTATATAATTATACATAAATCTATTATTTAAGATAAATTTGTCATTATTTAATTATATAATATTTAATGATTAACGTATTTGTAAATGTAAAAAATATTTTATATTCAGGTAAAGTGCCTTTTTGGTCAATAATTCGGCATAATGTTCTTGAGAAAAGTTGTTCAGAATATGAAATTATGACTCTGTGCATCCTCAGTCGGCGTTTTGTCCAGTCGGCGTTATAACCAAACAATTTTTTTTTTTAACTGATCTTTTTGAAACCTTGCACAGAGCCATAATTTCATATTCTGAACAACTTTTCTCAAGAATATTATGCCGTATTATTGACCAAAAAGGCACTTTGTCTGAATATAAAATAGTTTTTTACATTTTTCATGGCCGCCTTAATTTTTTTAAAAACTAAAGATGTGCTTAAAATTGTTTTCAGACAAAGCAGGGCGGAATTCCAAAACAAGAAAATGAAATTCTTAAATTTTTTGCCGATTACACCTATATTAAACTCAATCCGGGGACTCACTGTATATATATGAAATATTATAATTATCTCTTTCTGTAACAAAAAAAAAATACAAATAAATTATAAATACCTCAGAAATTACATAAGCTAGATTTAAATTTAATAATTGAAAAATAACTTATAATAATAAATACGTTAATCATTAAATATTATATAATTAAATAATAACAAATTTATCTTAAATAATAGATTTATGTATAATTATATAAAATTTTGTTTTTTTAATCGATATAATAAATTTTATTCATTGCATCTTATTTAAATATAAAGAATATATTAATTAAAACTCACACCACCGACACCTTGATATTTAAAACAGCATTTAGAGATTGAAAATTTGACTTGGCAGAGCATAACATAGCATTCATTGATTTTTTTTAAATATCAAACTAAACAACGATAATATGATTTATAATTGATCGCACCTTTTTTGTTTGTTTGTTTGTTTTTTTAATTTTGAAATATATTGAAAGTATTACCAATATAAAAGTTATTTGAAATTATTTTATAAAGATATTTTTATTTAATATGGCAGAAGCACAGGCAGAAGCTTCGGACGAGCATGAACTCAAGGGTTAGTGTTTTATCAAAAGATAAATGTTAAATCTTTTCCAAATTAAATAAAATGATATAAATATATAAATGTCATATTGTTGTTCGCTGTCACAGAATCATTGATGCAAAATGTGAGTTTCAATAAACTCAAAGCTGAACTTCGTTCCGCATTAATTATCGCGGAACGTGAGCGTTACCCGGAGAATTACAATTAATAATTTGACTGATCAAAGAATATTTCGACTTCAACAATTATATATATTCTAAAGAAACGCTTATACTAGGTTAGTTCTATATAACATTTAAAATAATGTAATACAATAGTCCTTTTATTTACATATATATATATATATATATATATATTTGATTGATCCTTAATGATGTCGAAATTTGAATTTTCTCTTTTTGGTATATTATTGTTCAAAATCTGTTTTAATGAATTTAAAGACATAAATATAGACAAGCATGTAACATCAAAAGACACTAATTTATAATTGATAGGTAATATAATATCTTTAATTTTACACACTAATTTCAACTAAGCTATTTTTTAAGTGAAAGTTTCTAAGTAGTAGGAATAGAAGAAAGCATCTGTGAGAGGTATTATGAATGTGCATAAAGATAAAATTACTTGTCTGGATATAGGAATGATTTGAGGAAATTAATTTCGAGAAAATGGAAAGGGAATTTGTGACATACACTTTTGGATACTTGGTGTGGTTGTATATGTATGTATGAAGAAATAAATCGTATATGCGACTATGAAATAGATAAGAACTTGCTAGCGCAGTACAATAACATGTACAACAAAAAATTATATAATAAAATGACATAGAAACAACCATATAAATTACTTTGCAATCTAAAAAAAAAATTATCAGGAGTCATTAATAAAACAAAAGTCAATGTCAACATATGTCAAAATGTCTTTAAAAAATGTGTTTACAAAAGTAGGTGACAATATTATGCTAATCGCTTAATCTAGAAAAAATAAGTTTTCATATTTGTAATTTATGTCCATTGTAAAATATTATTATATACTATTGGCATATACATAACAAAAAACAAAACAATTCATAGCAGTAATTTCCTAAGATATATTAATATATCCTGTACTTATATGAGGATTTGGGTAACCTTAGGCAACTGACGTCTCTATCGTAAAGTTTGACATATTTGACGGTATACGTACTCAGAACATTTTAACGTACGAGTGCTACGTTGTGTTGTTTACAATAACTTGAAAAATTCATCTCAATTCATTCACCAAAAAAAAAAATGCAATTGAATCGTGAACATTTTCATGCGATTATTTTTTACAACTTTTGACACCTGGATTAATTCAAACAGCAGTGCAATCGAGATGAACTTAATTCGACTTTTATGCAATGCAGCGTCATTAAGGGTCAGTGTTTATCGATGGAATTAAATCATGTACATACATATATACCAAAGTACGACATATATCCAAAAGGGTGCGGCACAAACTTTCACCATCATCCTGAAATCAGTTTCCTTCAAACCTCTCTATATCCAGACAAGCAACCTTAGCTTCATCCACATTCATAATTCTACTAATAGCCTTGCTCTTTTATTCCTACTACTTGGAAACTTTTGCTCACGCAAGTCATTCTCTCAATCATACCACTCTAACTACTCATCGGACGTCCATTAGCAAAATCTTCATATAAATCGTTTTAACCAAACATTTATTAGACATTCGCTCAAGATGTCCGAATCATCTTAACTGATTAACACCAACTTTTGCTACATTTTTTTTTCAATTGAACACTCATCATACACTAATCTATTTCGTATCCACCTGATTCCTCCTAGTTACACCACATGCGCCACGTAAAAATCTCATTTCCACAGCAGGCATTTTCCGTTTTACGCTTTTGCAGCCAAACCCAACATTCACTACTATACACATCAACGTAGGCACCAAAACAGAAATCATGTGATTTCGTGTAATATCGTAAAGGTCGTCCAAAATCTGTTGTTGTTCCAGAACAACATGATGCTGTAGGGACTAATACTTGTCATGCAATTTATCATGAGATTGAGGCATTCTTGGGCATTAGGGGAACCAGCATACATACAACAATGCATAAATATTTGGCCGCCAAAAAGATTTACGTTGGATCCCAAATACAATTTGACAATCTCTCAAAAAAATCAGAGTTTCAAACCGTTGCATTTTTCATTTCAGTTTTCGTTCCGGTTCAATTTAAAATATATATATATATATATATATATATATATATATATATATATATAGGTTCGGTTTCGGTTTTATTATTTTATTATTTTTCGGTTTCGGTACTATTATAATAAGCATACTACATACGAGTAAATTGATACAATAATATAGTGTGAATAATAATAATTATTAATTAATTAAAGTTATAATAATTAGAAATATTATAATAGGTATATAATAATAATATAATTTGTTATTCGAAACTTATACATATGTATATTTTAATTATATAATAATAAGATAACATATGTTAATGTAACAAATTCTTGTATACTGGACTTTTATTTATTTGTAATTAAAAAAAATGAAAATTACTCTAAATATTAAAATATTTCCCTATGTATTTTCATTTAAACTATTTAAAAATTATTAAAAGCAAAGTTATCAAAAAATACACCTGCCTTATTCATCTACAAAAGACAAACTAAATACTCTTTTGCGTAAGATGAATTGCGACTTGCGACTACGCTACGAGACCCCGAAAATGAAAAAAACGGCAACTGACGTATTGTATTAATACGCGCGTATTTTAACATGTACCGATCCCTAGTTTTATTTTTAATTAAAAAAACTAAGTATTTATTGATATAAAAAACAAACAAAAAATGAAAAAAATTTAAAACATGTATTTAACCGTAATAAACCGATATTTTCATTCCAGCAAAATAAAGGTTTGATGCCCTGAACAAAGGCTCCTGCCAATTCGTCAAATCAAAAAATACGATCGCGGTGCTTCATAACATGTCTATGAGATTGTGTCAGGTGACAAATCGTGGATCTACGAGACCCGAAAATAAGCAGCATTTGTAGATTTTTCAAGATGAGCCAAATTTAAAAAAAGTTTTTCGCGCACGAAGCTCTTGGAAGAAAATGGTCGCCTATCTTTTCGGAAGAACTAGGCATGTCGCAACTGTGCCATTGGTGCAACGTAGAACAATCAATTTTGAAATGATACACAACCATTTTGTTTTGCCGGAAGTCTACGTGAGAAATAAGGAAAAAAACCGCCGAAGATGGATAATACATTCTCTTACACATCGACTGGAACAAAGTGACTTTCTGTCGCATTCAAAACGTCGATTTGACGGATCATCCGCCGCAATATAATCCTGATTCGGCACCCAATGACTTCTACATCAAAAATAAATTGCGAGGGCAACGTTTTTCGAGACATCTCAAGAAGCAGCTGTTTGATGCGCGTTAAAAATGCATATTTTGGAGGTACCTAAATCGGAGTGGAAAAGTTCTTCGAAAATAGCGTTCAAACGCATCCGCAAAAGTCGCATTAATACAGTCAATCCAAGCAAACAAGTCTCTTGGGTAGGCGTGGTTTGTTGTCTCTAGAGGTACACTCAGTGTCAATAGTACTTTGGCGGTAATGCAATAATTTCATTTTAAAAATACTTTAAATTATCTATAAAATATATTCCTACCTTATTTCAAATAAGATTGACAAGAATAGTCTTAAAAAAGACTAGAAAAGATTTTTTTTATAAAGATGAGCAAAAGCAGAGAAAATTAAGAAAAACAAACACGCGATAATCTGTCAGTTCGCTAGCTACTTTTACTTTTGTTACGGAATGTACAACGCCGGCAGAAATTGTTTCTATTGGCTTAAACTTTTACCGCCACGAATTTTTAAAATTAGTTGGCATATTTTCCGATGAACTTGTTTGCTTGGTGGAGCTGTATCTTCATGGTGAATATTTTGAAAAACAATAAAACTAATTTTGATGATAAATATTTGTTTCTGGTTTTCTAATCCCGAAATATAAATGGCAACCCTCGCATTTACGTCAAGACAATTTTGTTTTTAGTTACCATGACTCAGTATTTGCTGTTATACAAATTTTTCTATTCCATAAATATACATATTTGATACGATGATGGTCGATTCTGCGGTGGCCATAGCATTTTTTTTTTTTTTGAAATAAACAATATTTTAAAATTAATTTAATATATTTAAATACGCATATTGAAATTACAATTCCATAATTAATTACTAATAAATTTAGTAATAAATTTTTATATAAATTTTGTTGAAAATATTAACTGTCACGGAATGGCCTCGTTTACTTAATTAACCAATATTTAAACAATATTTAAAAAAAATAATCTATCATATGTAACGAACACATATTAAGACACATTGCATATGTAGGTAATTCTACAAACACATGGTACATACAATTTTTTAGACACATTGCATACTTAACACTAGAACTACCAGGATTTGTTCTATACCTATTTCTACCAACCGGTCAAAATGACCGGTTTGATGTGTAGTTGCATGTGTAGTTACTGAAATAAATATATGGAATATTATGTATATGATAAAAAAATTTGTTCACAACTTACTTACAATATTAGCAACAATGGTAAAATATTTGCCAAAATATTGTTCACCTTTTATATTTATTTCACCTCGCACCAGAAGCACCAACAAGAAAATGAAACTACTTAGCCGCAGAAATGTGAATGTATTTAGAGTAAAAAATATGTTTTGTGTATGCTACAATGTTGACAGAGTGTGTTGCTAACGCGTGTTTTAATTTTTTTGCATTTGCACAAGCAATCCTAAACTCTGGTAATGTTTTTATATGACGGTCAGAATGACCGGTTGGTATATTTAGGTATACCACATATTTATCTCTGTAAAATGAAATCGCACGAATCTAACATTTTGTAAAATTAAAGATTTCATAAATTTAGAAAAATACATAGTATTCTAAAAACAATATTTTTTGTAATTATGAACAAAAAGTGGTGATGAACTGATGCAACCGGTCATTTTGACCGGTTGGTAGTTCTAGTGTTAAGTCTACATACACATTATATTTAAAATTGTTTAGACGTATTTCATATGTAATTCTATAAACACATTTTATATACAAATTTTTAGACGCATTGTATATAGCATATTTATATATACTCGTAAAAGATACAAATTGTTCATATAAAACACATTGTACATTGTTGAGAACATTTATTTCTAAGACACATTGTATATTCATATATAGAATGTGGTACGTAAATGTAAAATAATAGATTAAATATTCTTTAGACTTTGTATATTAAATTTTTAAACATTGTATATAGCCTGAATACTCTGGTTTCTGATACACATTGCATATTCATATATTATTGTATATAAAAGACACATTAAATATTTTTGAGTACATTTATTTCTAAGACACTTTGTACATTCATATATAAAAAACAAATAGTAAACAAATTTGAAATAATAAAAAGCGGTCCCAATAGAATGGTACGTAAATGTAAAATAATAGATTAAATATTCTTTAGATACTTTGTATATAAATTTTGACACATTGTATATCTGGTTTTGATTGAGACACATTGCATATTCATATATAAAAAAACATATTGTACATAATTTTTTTAGATATATTACATATATATAAAAACACATTGTACATAATTTTCTTAGACGCATTGTATATAATTGCCTCGTACACTGCATCTCCGTGAAATAATACGTAAAGTTACGTTACTTGTATATAAAATGCGTAGTAATATCGCATTAAAAAATATAAATAGTAAATAGCTTTGAAAAAAATTTATAATCGTTGAAATATTTGGCGACTGTTAACTTGTTTGAAGATGGGTTATTGAATTTGCAGTCGTAATTTTCGGACGTTATTTATTGAATTTTATATATAGAATCTCTACGTTTCGTGTTTCCAAAGCACATCATCAGGAGACTGCAAGATTACATAATTATGTGTCAAACAACAATTATAACAAAGATGTCAAAATATATAAAATATGAAACATATAGGTAAACATATAGTAATCATATTTTTACACTAACATTTGTATTAGAAATTATTAGAAAGGCTCTTATGTTATTGTAGCTAATAGTGTGTTTGTACAACTGATTACGAGCTGGTTTTTTTTTTTTGAACAAACCAGTTTTTCATTGAAAAAATGCACGTACATAACCTAAAAAGTTGTTTTTTTGTATATAACACCATATACTGTGTAATGTCTATTATCATTTGTTCTACCTGTAATTTATATATGCTAAAATTGCATGCATGCAATTTTAGTTTAATTTAATTGAAAGCTGGCAGCACTGTATTTTACTAATATTATATAATATATGTACGCGCTAGGGGTACCTTCTGTAAAAATTTGATTAAAATCGGATAAATAATGTGTGCATATTGAATTTTACAAAATTTATAAATTTTTTCTCGATAAGTTGGCAACACTGTATTTTGTTAAAATTGCATAATTTATGCGGGGGAATCTTTTGTAAAAATTTGATTAAAAGCGGTTAGGTTAGGTTAGGTTAGGTTTTCTGTAAAAATTTGATTCAAATTGAATAAATAATTTAGCCTCAATAAATGTTTTAAAAATTTGATAATTTTTTCTCGATAAGTTTGCAACACTGTATTTTATTAAAATTATATAATTTATATGAATACTAGGAGAATATTTGTGAAAATTAAAAAAAAAATTTTTAAAAACCATGGCCATAATATTTTTTTATTATAATTTATTAATTTTTTTCTCGGAAAGTTGGCAACACTGTATATTAGTAATATTATATAATTAATAGGAGCACTAGGGAAATCTTTTCTGAAATTTTGATCAAAATCGGCTAAATATTGTAGACACACTGAATTTTTTAAACTTTAGTAATTTTTTTCTCGGAAAGTTGCCATCACTAAAAATAAGAAAACCACATGATCATCTTGGGCACTAGACAAATTTATCCTGAAAATTTCATTAAAATCGGTTGAACCGATAGAAGGAGTTGCGATCACAAAATTTTGACTGGCGACCGAGTGAGCTGACGACGCACGTCCATATACTCACTTATAAACTAAGTTCGTTGATTCGACTAATCTACGGGGTATATAAAGGATTTCTATACAAAAAAAAATTGAAAATGTTACATACACCGTACCAAACCCTATACCACTTTTTCCTGGCAGTCAAAGTGGTAATAAAAATAAACTGAATTATGTCACACGATATATTTTAACACATTTAAATATATTATTATTTATGAAGTTTAGAACACATTTTGTTTTTCCCGATAATAAAGAAGATAACATTAATTATAAATATGGTTTATCCAAAAAAATAAATTTCAAAAATGATAATACAAAAAAAAAATATTACCAACGTAAATTACGTAGCAGTTAATTTTGAATGTGATAACAAGTTTTCTATAATAGAAAAGCAAATTTATGCTTACAATTAGTATACATTTATACTTCGTAACTATGTACGCGTTAGCATTTATATTATTTATTGTGCTAGTTTTTCACTGTCACATTGTTACATCAGAAAATTGCATACTTCAACCTATGGTAACAGTACAACATCCATTATGTTATTATGAAACTTATTGTTTCGAAACAAATATTAAAAATGAACAAAGTGTACCAAATTTCCTACCACAACTTCCCACTGGTTCACCGTCATTAAGTCATTACCAATCGGCAAACTCAAAAGAATTTCCCGACGAAATAATCTCGAACAATACCAAATTAAATTCGAAGTGTAGCAGAAGTTATCTCTATCGATCATACGATGGTTCGTGTAATAATCTTCAACATCCCAATTGGGGAAAATCCAATACGGAAATGCTGCGATTCTTACTGCCAAAGTATAGAGATCATTACGGTCAGGAGGCGCTTTCTGTAACCGGTAAGGCTTTACCATTACCAAGAATCATTAGTACCACTTTATTCAAGGATAAATATGTACCATCGGTTAATCACACTTTAGCGGTAATGCAATGGGGACAATTAATTGCGCATGATACCGGGAAAAGTGTCAACATTATTCCCAATCCTGTGGATTGTTGTGCAGCAAATAGCAATAAAATCCCAGCATGTTATCCAATTAATATACCAAACAATGATTCATTTTATCAGCAGTACAATCAAACCTGTATGAGTATGGTTCGTACCCAATACATAACCATGGAGTATAATTGCACCAGGTATCCTTATCAAACAGCTGCTGTAACACATCTAATAGACCTATCTGAATTATATGGTTCAAATGTAGATTCAGCATTGCCATTACGAAAATTTCAAAGTGGTTTATTGAAAGTGTATACTACTGATGATAACCGTACCTTTCCGATATTATCCAAAAGTCCAATGCGTGATTGTAACAGTGACCAAAACATCACTTGTTTTCATTCAGGCGATTCCCGAATTAATCAAAATACTCAAATTACTTGTTTGCAAACGATATTACTTCGGGAGCATAATCGCCTGGCTGTGAATTTACAACGAATTAATCCACATTGGGATGATGAACAACTGTTTCAGGAAGCTAGGAAGCTACTTATAGCTTCCTACCAACACATAACCTATAATAATTGGTTACCTTTGATAATAGGCGAAGCAAGTATGATCACCTATGATCTATATGCTAAATCAAATGGTTATAGTTACTATGATGATGTTATAAATCCAGGAACATTGATTGGTTTTATGTCGGGTGCGTATAGATTATTTCATTCGTCGGTTCAAGGACAAATCTATCGTGTCAATGCGTCATGGTGTCCAGTTATGATGTATAATTTTAGCGATTATATGAATCGACCGGGAATTATATTGGAAACTGGTGCGTTCGATGGTTTTTTGCGTGGTTTACTTGCTGAACCGGAACAGAAAAGTGATAGATATTTTACGAAACAAATTACTGAGATGATGTTTCATGGTAGTTTCCCATATGGTGAAGATTTGGAGAGTTTTGATATACAAAGGGGACGGGATCACGGATTACCGAGTTATAATGATATGCGTATGTTATGTAATAGAACGAAAATTGAAAGATTTTCTGATTTAATAGAAGACTTGGGAACAGAGGTATTTTATATTTATTTATTTTTTTATATACTATGATCGCCACATAGAACGGTGCGTAAATGTAAAATAATAGATTTAATATTCTTTAGACATATTATATATAATTTTTTTTAGATACATTGTACATATGAATTTAAATCACACTGCATATTTATATATATATATATATATATATATATATATATATATATATATATATATAAGTACATAAAAATCTTTAGATACATTGTATGTACGCATTGTATATAACATTTTTTATACACATTATATGTAACATTTTTTAGACACATTGCATATAGCAAAATACATTGCATATTCGTATATAAAAAAACACACTCTTTAAAGACAATTTGTTACGTTGTAACTGTCAACTAGTGATGGGATAATTCGAATGAAAAATAATCGATCAATCGATTATGAAAATTATTCGAGATTATCTCTCGAATTAAATTGCAAACCATAAAAATATACGAAAAATGTAGATTATAAATTTGAGAAACCCAACTTAAGGCTAAACAATTTTTTTATTTATTTGAAAACTCTAACCCAAGTAGCCAAATAACCATGGAACTATGAGAATACTAAGAAAGCTAGTTTGACTGATAGATAGATGTACTTAAAATGGGGAGGAAAAAATAAGATGCCAAACATATAACTTATAAATAATTAATATTTAATTTAAATTTCCTATCTAATTAAAAGTATGTATTTAGTGTTAAATACCTGTAATTGTAGTTAGATTATTTTGTTGTACCTCACTTTTACTATTTTTACTATTTTTAATAAATAATTAAAAATATTAATTTATTTAACATCAATGGAAATTTAAAATATTTTAATTATAATATTCAGTTATTTAAAAAATACAAATTCAAATATTTTGCATGTATAGAACGTTGTACTACGTATATGATATGCATTAGAATATCGATCATTCGATTATTAAAATCATTCAATTATGCCCCTATCACTAAGATAGATACAATCGTTCGTTCTAGTTGTATTACTATATTCATTCCTATCGCGTCATTCGAATGATATCATTCGATTATGACATGCATTCGAATACCGATCATTCGATTATTAAAAATCATTCGATTATGAACCTCCCCCCTGCCCAATACTAATATAAACATTTACGTTATAGCAAATTATAAAATAATTATTAAATTGATTATTTCAAAATTTAGAACACGGAATTATTACAACAACTCTATGCAGATGTAAACGACATAGATTTTTTCGTCGGCGGAACATTGGAGAAACCAGTTACAGGCACAGGTTCCGGTCCAACGTTTCTCTGCTTCTTCGTTGAACAATTTATCCGTAAAAAAATTGGCGATCGGTTCTGGTATGAAGTTGGTAATCAGCCACATTCTTTCACTGAAGGTAATCATCTCACGTTAGACAAGGTATAGGGGAGAGAGAGAGAGACAGAGAGAGAGAGAGAGAGACGAACATTGAAAATATTGTAGAAAGATGTATGGTAACATAAGATTCAAAATAACCACAGTATTTAACCCGCTCTTCTCTCTCTCTCTCTCTCTCTCTCTCTCTCTCTCTCTATATATATATATATATATATATATATATATATATATATATATATATATATATATACTACTACTACTACTACTCTACTATTAGTAGCTTATAGTAGCTTTTATAAACAAAACAACTTACAAAGATATATATATATATATATATATATATATATATATATATATATATATATATATCTTTGTTAGTTATCCCGTTTATATAAGCTACTATAAGCTTCTAAAAGTAATAATAGGCTATGCTGAATAAGGGCGACAGCACGAGCACCTTGCACTTCACTAAGATGCCTCATTTTACTTCTAATCAACGAAAATTGACAACTGATTTCTTTTTTCATCTTTAGTAGGCTTTCATACGTGAATTCATAGCATACTTGACATTTTTTCCATTTTGTTTTGCTTTATTAATTTACATTTTTAAGTGTAACTTAATAGTAACTAAAAGTTGTAACATTGTTTTTATAATTTTCTTTAGTTAAATATATGCCGTTCAAGTATACTAAATTTGATTTGCCTAGAACTATTATTTAAAAAGTTACAGGTTTCGAAAAAAGTGTTCCCCTAATTTTTTTGAGCAGTGTATTAATTTGTTAATATTTTCAGATCAATTAAAAGAAATCAAGAAAGCCAGTTTATCTCGAATACTATGTGATAATGGAGATAATATAACAACTATACAGAGAAACGGATTTTTATTAACATCGACGCAAGGGTAACATATGTTTTACTTTATTAATTATTAAATTCTCGAAAAATATTTCTATTTTAACACGTTTTTATTAACTCGTTCTCTTTCCTGTCTATTTGTTTCTTTGTTTTCCTGTCTGTTCGGTATAATTTTTCCAATCGATTTTAAAGTAACTTCCCGAGGAGCCAGAGATTTGAAACTTTAAACATAGCTCAGCTAACTGGATGACAATGCAATATTAATTAATTAATTAATAATATTAAAATAAAGTTAATTAATTATAATTAGAACTATATAATTATAATTATTAAATTATAATTAATTAAATTAATTAATTAAGTTAAAGTTAAAAAAGAAAAACGTGTGAAGCATGCAATAAATAATCGTAAGGAGTGTAGGGAGTAGCTGTCGTTGCCCCATGTTTTTCTCTATGGGGTTATTAATCTGTATTGGGGACTAGTTGAAATTATTATTTTATACTTTTTAGTCCGTGTTAAAAACTTGGTAAATTATTTTTTTTATTCAAATAATTTCTAAATATGAATTAAAAAGTATAAACTTGAAAATATATTCGTCCTGATTCTCTAACAAAGTTGCTAAGTTTTAGCAACGTTGCCAACAACTCTAACCAATAGAAACAAGTATAACAGTTCTCATTTTTATTTTTTATTTAGTGTCAGCTAATATTATTGGCTAATGTTGTTAGCAACGTTGTTAAAATTTTGCAACTTTGTTAGAGAATCAGGTCGAATATTATATTATATATATATATATATATATATATATATATATATATATATATATATATATATATATATATATAGTAAAATCTGAGTTGCTACCGTGATAATATGTTGTAGAATTTTATTAACGGGAATTACGGTATGTCAGGAAATTTAAGAATTAGCGAACATTGCAATTAATTCTATTTATTATTAGACCAATATTTCGCCACTAGTTTGTTGGCTTCATCAGGGTGAACAATGTAAGAATTAAAAGTATGTTGTTGTTAGAAAGTTCAGTTGTTGTCAAAAATAATAAAATTGTAAGTTTGTATTCATTGAATAACATAATCCATAAATTAATGTTAAAAATTGTTCGTAGACTTATAATATTTATAATAAAAATTGGCGAAACTCCGTACATCAATGTTAAGTTTATTGCATAAAAACCACACAAATAATAATATTTTGTTGTATATTTTGAACTAGCTATTTTATTGACGTCTTGATATCTTTAAAAATTAAATTCATAAGTTATTGTTTTATAAAAAATTTTGTTATGTAGCAAGTGATGGCCAAGAAATAAAACACTAGACATAAGATATTAGTTGATTTATTGTTGTAGTGAAATTTAACATGTCGCGCCATTAAACGCACACCTCGCCAGCTTGCTTCACTCTGACACACACACTGTATTACCGACCAGGAACCACCATCATGCCACCTAGCTCGCAACTATAACATCGCGGTAAATTCAAATTTAAATGTTTAGCGCTATAGTTCGGCCTTCCTGACACAATGATTGCCCCTAATCATCTGTAGGTTAACAGCAAAATTCGTATATCATTGGAACACTTAACATAAATGGTTCACACATAACTAATACATGAATTCGGTTGTTAAGACATAAGTACATAAATAATCTAAGTATACATAAATACATAAATTTGTTGATAAAGACATAAGTTCATAAATGATTCATAAAATCTTAAAATACATAAGGTTGGTCATAATTTTTTTTTTTTTTTTTTTTTTTTTAACCATAAGTTATACATAAGATAATAAGTAACATAACTAAAGTAAAATATATTCATAACAATTTGAATTCGATTAAATATGTTCCTTCCAAAGTTTCATGTTTTCCGGAGAACATATTCCTTCGAATGGTTTTTGAGTCAACTGATGTTCTTCAGGATCCGTAATTACATAACGATCATTGTCTAGAACTTTTCTAATTACATAAGGACCACGGTATTTCGGCAATAATTTTTTATTCACTCCTGGAGTAACATCGACATTTTTGATCATAACATAATCTCCAATTTTATATTCATACGGCTGTTTGTGATGTTGATCATAATAATCTTTATTACGATTAGCAGTATATTGTATTTGTTTAGAAGCATCATCCCGCATTTGAATTAAATCACGATCAACGTCTTGTTGGTCTAATAAAGCTTGGCTTAAATCATCTTTAATTTTACCGATCTGGTTTATTCCGAATAAGAGTTGTGCGGGGGTTGTTCCAATCGAACGGTTTATAGTGTTATTTAACGCGTACTCTATATCGCTTAAAGTGGTATTCCATGTGGATAAACTGTTAGATAATTTACTTAACATTGGCGTCAGACTTCGATTTATTCTTTCGATTTGACCATTAGCATGTGGGGTTGCACTAGCAATAGCAATATGCTGAATATTTTCATTGTTTAAGAATTCTTTAAATTTGTCGGACATAAACGAACTACCTCTATCCGAAATAATTTTCCTCGGTTTACTATAATGGTTAAAATAACTTTTTAAATGCGTAATTACTTCATCGACTTTAGTACTAGTTGTGGCATAAAGTTTAACAAATTTAGTAAAAGAATCTATAACCTCAAAAATGTATTTATAACGATGATTCGTTTTTTCTAAGGGACCATAATGATCTACATGAAGACAATAAAATGGTTGTTTTCCTTTATCATGACAATGTAATCTACCTTCACCTTTATTAGCTATTGTAGAATAAGTAATGCATTTCAAACATTGAGAAATATAATTTTGCACTTTTCTCTTAATATCAGGGAACCAATAAACACGCATGAGATATTCTACGGTTTTATTTGTTCCTTGATGAGCGATCTCGTCATGGGCAACATTAATAACATTATTTATCATTGATTTCGGTACATAAAATAATAATTTGTTTTTTGTTTTCCGATAAACTAATCCGTTTTGCAATTCAAAATTTTTATCTTCTCGATGTTCTAAATCGTTCTTAATTTTGACAATATCAAGATCTAAATTTTGTAAGATAGCCAAATTTCGCTCAAAGCTATTTTCCGTAATAACAAGTACTGCAAATTGTCTACTTAACGCATCCGCATGCTGCATACGTTCCGCCGATCTATGTTCCAAAGTATAATTGTAATTCCTCAAAATTAACGACCAACGTAAAATTCGCGGATTGATTTCCTTGCGTTCTAACGTTAGTTTAAGGCTATTACAATCAGTTACGATTTTAAATGGAATTCCTTGTAGATAAATTCTAAAACGTTCTAAAGAATAAATTATTGCTAAAGTTTCTAGCTCAAAACTATGATAGTTTGCTTCAGCTTTTGAAGTACGTTTACTGAAATAACAAACAGGATGAAATTTACCATCGGTTTGTTTTTGCATCAGAACAGATCCATAACCGTGCTTACTCGCGTCACAATGTAACTCGGTATCGGTCGTATGAGAATAAACAGCTAAAACTGGCTCATTAATCAAAATGCGTTTTAGATATTCAAAGCAATTTGAACATTCATTATTCCACTGAAAGTCGGTTTTAGAGTTTAATAAATCATATAACGGTTTGGCTAAAGTTGCGAAATTTTTTATAAATTTACGGAAATACGATATTAATCCTAAAAAACTATGCAATTCGCGAAAACTTCTAGGAATTGAATACTGTGTCACGGCTTCAATGTTTTCTGGATTTGGACGAATTCCGCTGGCATCAATACGATACCCCAAATAATCAACTTGCGTTAACAGAAATGCACATTTAACCCATTTTAGTTCTAAATGATTTCGCGTCAAAGTTAATAATACTTCTTTTAAAATGTTTAAATTATCATCTATAGTTTCAGTCGCTATTAAAATGTCATCTAAATAAATTAATATTTTTTCTTCGTCTAATAATTTACGAAATGCAGCATAAATATAGCGAGTGAAGAATGAAGGACCGTTAGACAATCCGAAAGGTAATCTTACGTATTCATATTGTCCTAAATGCGTGGAGAAAGAAGTAAAAGGTATTGAATTCTCTTTTATTCGAACGTGATAAAACGCGTCTTTTAAATCTAAACGAGTGTAGTATATTTTATCTTTTAATCTATCTATATGATCATCGATTCTTGGCAACGGAAATATGTCGCGTTGTGTCATTTTATTTAGTTCTCGGTAATCGACTGCCATTCTATATTCACCTGATTTCTTAGAAACCAACACAATCGGACTAGCAAACTGTGATTTACTCGGTCGAATTATTTTCCTAGCTAAAAGATCATTTATAATTTCTTTAAGAGCTTCCTTTTCTTGATATGACAAGCGTCTAGGATTGAAATAAAAAGGTTTGAAGTTATTTTTTAAAATTAATTCCATTTCTAAACTCGTTTGTGGTTCGTTTGGTCTTTCAACATCAAAATAATATTTTTTAACTATCTCACAAACTTTACCACCTGATTGAACATCAATTTTCTCATTAATGTTTAAATTTACTGTGTTATTATTTTCTGTCGCAATATGTAGAATCTCATTATCCCACGAATTATCAATAATGTTAACAACAGGTTTTTTGATTATTTCAACAGTATTACTAAAATTTATTTGAATGTCGTTTCGGATAATAAAATCTCTACCTAATAGACAGGAACAACTCATAGTACAATCTGGTACAACATAGAAATTTACTAATAATTCTATATCATTAATCATTACAGTTAACTTTAATTGACCTAATATAATAATTTTGCTACTGTTGACACCTTCAAAATTATGAGATTTTACATTTGTATTCAAATTCACATTTTTGGGCACCTTACTTTCTAATAAAAGGGATATGGGGCTACCTGTATCTAGCGTTGCACATATCTCACTTTGTTCCAGTTGAAGTAACACCGTATAACTCGGAACTGGTAACACAACAGTTGGAGCAGATTCTATAAGATGGAAGGCATTACTTGTTTCACCGGTTTGACGACCATCATTGTCAGCAGGTGCGGAGCCACGTGCTTCTCTGCCATTTTGTTTACAGTCTCTTTTCAAATGTGCGGTGGATCCACAACCATAACAGGATCCTCTGGGCCTTCGTGGTCGGGGACAAGAAGCTGCAACATGACCTAAATTATTACAGTTAAAACATCTTACATGGTTAGTGTCGGTCTTCGATTTTTCTTCGGCAGGCATCTGCTTCTTACTTGTTTCATTTCGATCAATTCCTTGCGATCGACTAATGCTTGGAACGGACGAAGTTCGTTTCCATGAAGAATGGAATGATGCGCGAATCTTTGTATAGATTTCTAACTTGTCCTTAAATTCTCTGAAGTTACGTGCACCATACAAAATACTTTTTCGATTCGGGTCGTCGGTTATACCGTCAATAACATATTGTATAACAGCATCCGTTTCAATACTTCCCCTTGAAGCTAATTCTCGCATATGTAAGAAATATTCTTGCACCGACTCATCGCGTTTCATTTTTCTATCTTGTAACATTTTATGTAATTGTGCGCTAGTTGTTTTTGACGAGAATTCTTCAATAAGTTTTTGTTGTAAGAGTTTCCACGATCGGATGTCCCGTTCACTCTGAATAAATAGTTTAGCTAATCCACTTAGGCGTTTCTTCGCAAAAATAAATTTCTGTAGCTCATTCCAGCCCATCAAAATTGCATTATCCTCAAATTCGGTCACCCATAATTTAACAGGATAGTTATTACCATCGAACAATCGAATTGTGTCTTCAATATCTCTAAAACTTATAGTGGCATTAGTATTGACAAGTTGTTGACTTACGGAACTTCGTATTTCATCTTGATCCTCGTCGATTTCGTCATCGGGGTCTTCAGTGTCGACGTCTTCGTCACTGGGGCGACCTTGTAATAAATCTAAATTGGTCAGATGTTCACACAATCTTTGCGCGATTTCCTTAGGAGTACCCGTATAGTCTATTCGTAAAAGATTACAACTGGCTGTTAAATCACCGACAGAGCAATTTTGAACTGTCCACTCAACCTTCTGTGTGAATTCTTCAGAATCCGAAGCGAATTCAAATCCCGAAAACTTACGTAACCGGCTTCGATTTAAACGATCGCCAGTCACTCCGAATATAAACTTATGTAATGCTTTAATTACCGATGCTGGAGAAGTTTTAATATTATTCGCGATCTCGGGTATATCGATCAATGTTACTGTATTCTGTTCATCCCCCATAATAAATAATCAGAAATAAAACTTATAAAATCGTTGGCAAAACAGCGCGTCACTATCGTGCTCTCTCGCACTCACTAGTATTTATATCTCACTATCCTTTTCTACCACGTGTTTAATCCACAGTTCTAAGGTTCGAGTTAATTTCACTATTTCCCCTAATACACACAAATAAACGTGGTGATTGAATTCTTATAATCCCACTTCTGAAGCTGTAGCAAGTGATGGCCAAGAAATAAAACACTAGACATAAGATATTAGTTGATTTATTGTTGTAGTGAAATTTAACATGTCGCGCCATTAAACGCACACCTCGCCAGCTTGCTTCACTCTGACACACACACTGTATTACCGACCAGGAACCACCATCATGCCACCTAGCTCGCAACTATAACATCGCGGTAAATTCAAATTTAAATGTTTAGCGCTATAGTTATTAATTAGAATCACGAAGAACAAACACAGTATATCAAAAATAAAGATCAGAAACATTACAGATACTCAATTACAAAATGGCGGTAATTATAAGTCTACGAACAATTTTTAACATTAATTTATGGATTATGTTATTCAATGAATACAAACTTACAATTTTATTATTTTTGACAACAACTGTACTTTCTAACAACAACATACTTTTAATTCTTACATTGTTCACCCTGATGAAGCCAACAAACTAGTGGCGAAATATTCTTAAATTTCCTGACATACCGTAATTCCCGTTAATAAAATTCTACAATATATATATATATATATACATATACATATATATATATATATATATATATATATATATATATAGGTATATATATATACATATATATATATATATATATATATATATTTATATTACAACAACTATATTTAAATATAGTAAACATTAATTATTATCTTGTATTAATATTTAGTATTTAAAGAAAATTTATAATATAGTAAATATTTCTCTATAGAATAAACTTTCATAGTAACAAAATTTTCATGCATACATACATACACAATAACGCCATATACCCAAAAGGGTATGGCACAAACTCTTTCCATTATCCTGAAATCAGTTTCCTGCAAATATCCCTATCCAAACAAGCAACTATAGCTTCATTCACATACAGAATTCCTCTCTTATAGCATGCTCTTCTATTCTTACTAACTAGAAACTTCCACTCACGCAAAATACTCTCAATCATACCACTCCAACTACTCATCAAATATTTTTTACACGTACTCTAAAAAAAATTATTTAGTTTTACCTACAAACAATGAGACACTATTATGCAACATATTTCTAGGTATAATTATAATCGATTGCTCTGTAATTTAATACATAACTGTTTAAAAATACATAATATCAGAACTATATTACAAACATTATATAATAGGATTATTACCAACGGGATGGAAAAGTATATGTATGCATTATTACAATTTTTTTAGTGAATCTGTTTTAAAGTGCATTAACCGCCATTATTTTATTACGAAGAACTAATGAAACATTAGTTATAATTTAAATTAAAAAAAATGGATTGACTCTGCCGGGGTTCGAACCCGAGACATTTTGCTTTCGAGGCAAACGCGCTACCAACTGCGCCATAGAGCGCGTTTGCCGCGAAAGCAAAAGGTCTCGGGTTCGAACCCCGGCAGAGTCAATCCATTTTTCTCTATTTAAATTATAACTAATGTTTCATTAGTTCTTCGTAATAAAATAATGGCGATTAATGCACTTTAATATTATCAGTTTCCTATCGTCAAAATATTTAAAAATTTATAAAATCTCTTCTAATAAATTTACAGTACTTCAATAAATTTGCTGTCGGGAATTTTTCATAAGTAGGTAAAATTTGTTCAGTTCTGTAATATTATTGTAGGTATAATTACATACATTTTTAAATTTACATAGAGGATGTATTTTGAAATGAATAAATTATACTTAAAATATTTTATTAGTATTATTATACAAAATATGTACTACGTCTCTCTATTTTGATGAATTATTACAGATATTAATATGCAAGCTGTAATTTTACATAATTTCAGAAGTTATACCATCAATACCTAATCCTTCATTAAGTATATGTGATGTAATTTTGGAGAAAGTAAGCAATTTAACTAGGTCATTTTCACTTACTTATGTGATTATTATGAATTATGTAAAAATTACAAAATTTTTAGGTAGAAATACAGAATATTTGTGGTAAAATGAAATTACAGATTTTTCATAGTAAAATTTTACTATTATTTTTGTGTAATTCGCTATTTTCGTTTTTTTTTTACAATAATATTCGCTCCTTTCTCACCGAACAAAATGCCTAATAATATTATATATTACATTTATGCCTATTAATATTCTACTAATTTTTGTTTTTGCTTTTTTATACTGTTTCAGAAATGATATTGTGCCGTGCAGTGAATTACCGAGTGTTGATCTATCAAAATGGAAAGAAACATTATAGGATAATAATTATAAATCTTTTTTGTGTAGCTGTATAATTTTTAATATAAAATGGATCTCTGATAATAATAAAACAAACAATAATCTATTTGAAGAATACAGCCGTTTGATTTACCTTCTTAATTTTTAATGCAAAATATTTAATCGTATGATGGTTGGACTGGATAAAATATTAGGCCCGGGAAAAGTCGCAAGCTAGGCCCAGCTTACATCCCAAAATTGTTCAAATACGTTGTATTTTTATATATTTTTTTTTATTCTAATAAACATGGAAATGATATTATAGATGAATAAAGATAAATTGTGAAAATGACACATATAAAATTAAATATAATTCTTCATTTAAATCTGAGTTAAAAGACAATTTAATAAATGACTCTTTTCGGAAATTTTTTAAATGATATCTTCATTATCTAATTTTTCCAAAATGTGATATGAGCCGGAAAGCCCCTCGAAATTTACTTTAATTTTGAAAATGTTCGTTCGCATGATACTTGAATAAAAGATAATGTTAGCACTAATTTATAAGCAATGAATATAAATTAACGTATGTCAATGTTTAGAGATTATACTTTAGTAAAATTGAAAAATAACAGACAATATAATTTCTACAAGTATTACTACAGTTTATTACATTGATTTCATCTTCTTTTCTGGTTTCAATTTGTTCGTCATCGGATACATTATAAATAAAATTTTCATTTTCATTATTTAAGATGTTAATAAATGTGTCACATTTTTCTTGAAAAAAAAATCTAATAACTCAAATTTTAAATTGTTCGTTTTAATATTTATGATTATATTCTATTAATTAAGTTTGTCAATAATTTAAAAGTTTTATCCGGAATATTACCACTATTAATTTCGGGAAAGTTATTAAGGATCTAACCAATAAATGTCATGTCTTTAATATAAACGAGTAGCCGAATTCCATCACAATAGCACGATCGTGATCTTCGAGTGATATTTTTCCGTAAATAGCCATAGAATAAGTATAATATTCCATAGACTACACTGTAAACAAAATAATAGCGAAATTACAGAAAAACAAGATTAGAAGTATATGGGTAAACCCATATATATATTTATATAGAGACCACTTTGACATTTCTCGGAAAGTTGGTAACACTGTATTTTAATAATATTATAATTTATGTGGGCACTAGGAGAAACTTTTCTGAAAATTTGACCAAAATTGAATAAATAATGTAGCTACAATAGATTTTTTTTAAATTTTGTGATTTTTTCTCGATAAGTTGGCAACACTGTATTTTGTTAAAATTGCATAATTTATTTAGGCACTAGGAGAAACTTTTATGAAAATTTGATTAAAATCGGTTAAATAAAATGGTCATAATGAATTTTTTTAAATTTTAGTAATTTTTTTCTCGGAAAGTTGGCAACACTGTATTTTGTTAAAATTACATAAATTATAGAAAGTGGCTATTTATACATACGGTATGTATACGCAATTGGCTATTTATACATACAGTATTTTTACGTAATTGGCTATTTAGAGTAGGTTAGGTTTGTAGGTTGGATTAGGTTTTTTTTTTTAGTATGTATAAATAAGCAATTGCGTTTACATACCGTATATATAAATAGCCTCATCCTAAATTATATGAATACTAGGAGAATCTTTTGTGAAAATTTGAGTAAAATCGGTTAAATAACATGGCCATAATAATTTTTTTTAAACTTTAGTAATTTTTTTCTCGGAAAGTTGGCAACACTGGATATTAATAAAATTATATAATTAATGGGAGCATTAGGAAAATCTTTTCTGAAAATTTGATCAAAATCGGATAAATAACGTAGCCAATATGAATTTTTAAAAACTTGAGTAATTTTTTTCCCGGAAAGTTGGGATCACTGGAAAAAAATAAAACCATATGACCATCTTGAGTACTAGACAAATTTATCCTGAAAATTTCATTAAAATCGGTTGAACCGTCTAGGAGGAGTTGCGGCCACAAAATTTTGACTTACGACCGAGCGAGCTGACGTCGCACAACCATACACCCACATAAACTAAGTTCAGATTCGTCATCTAGAGACTATATGAAGGATTTCTATATAATTTCTTTTTTTTTGAAAATGTTACAGACACCGTACCGAACGCTATACAACTTTTTCCTTGCAGTCAAAGTGGTAATAATAATAAAATTTTACTATTAAATATTCTGTATTTCTACTTCGGAATTCTGTAACTTTTCATAATTCATAATTCTGTAACTTTTCATAATTCATAATACTTACATAAAGTAAGTAAAAGTGACTTAATAAGTATGTAAAATTGCTTACTTTCTGCAAATTGCATCACATACTTGATGTAAAATTACGTATTTTTTTTTTTAATTATGTAAAATTATAGCTTATATATCTGTGATAATTCATACAAATAATGAGTCTTAGTACATATTTTGTGTAATAATACTAATAAAATATTTTAAGTGTTATTCATTCATTTCAAAATACATTCTTTATGTGAATTTTGAATTGAATATAATTATTATTAGAATATACAGTGATTATTTGTATTATTATGCACAAATGGAATATTATTAACACAAAATACAGTAAACAAATATCTTATATGACACTACAGAAAAATATTTTATTTTCTTATTATGACAACAGACAAAACAATGACAATTTATTATAACATATTATTATTTAAAGTTAGCTATGCAAGTCAATTGAAGTATGCACTGCTTTTAAACAAATAATCTAATAATTATACGAACAATAATATTACAGAACTAAACAAATTTTAGCTATTTATATTCTTGACAGTGAATTTATTGGTTCTTTAAATTTACTAAAAGAAACTTTAACATATTAGATAATGTTGTAAAGCTTGAATTACATTATACTTTTTTCGTCTAGATTCATACTAGGTTTCTAGTTCAAGTTTCGTTCGTTTCGTTAATATAGTTCTGATATGTATTTTTAAACAATTATGTATTAAATTTCAGTTGTTGAGTATAATATTATCTATAAATACTGGGAATCATAGTGTCTCATGGCTTATAGGAAAAACTACATAATTTTTTTTTTAGAATGTAGGTGTAGAAGGGGGATACGAGTTATGCCTAAACTAAAAGCATTGAAAGAAATTGTCAAAATATCTAAATAGTAGTTAAGGTTCAAAATCAAGATTTACAAAAAGAAAAAACAAATTTTCCATACATATTACAAAAAAATAAATATATATTTTTAAACTTATATATATATATATATATATATATATATATATATATATATATATATATATATATATATATATATATATATATATACCGGGTGTTAGTTCGCCAAATTCGTATGGGCGTTTAACATTAACGATAATTTACGATATACTTCTTTCTCCAATAAAATTCGGAAAAATACTTAGAGTACTTTTCGATAGAACATAAAAAGTTATATAATTTGGTTTTAGTTTTAATGTACTAGCATATGCCGTTTGGGCGCTAGATTTTTTTTTTATTTTTTGGTTTTAATTTTTATCTCAAAAACTATGAGGCGTAGGAAAATAAGCGTGGTATAGAAAAATGCGGAATAATGAATACTATAATGGAGTGAAGAAACTATTATACTAGGATGCATCGTTTAGTAAAACAAATTAAAATCTGAATTTTTGAAAATTTCTGGAGGATTTTTCAAAATAAGACTTTTTTCAAAATTTGCTAAAAAAAAACTGAAAATTTTTAGTAAAATAGAGAAAAAAAATTAGCTACATAATAGCTAAGTAACTTTTTTCTTTATCTCATCTGGTTTGGCAGGAAAAATTATTGAAAATTAATATTTTTTGCATTTTAATTTGTTTTTTCTTTCCTGTCAAACCAGAAAGAGTTAGAGAAAAAAGTTACTAAGTTATTATGTAGTTAATTTTTTTCCCTATTTTACTAAACGATGCATCCTAGAATAGTTTCTTCACGCCATTATAGTACTCATTATTCCGTATTTTTCCATATCACGCTTATTTTCCTACACCTCATAGTTTTTGAGAAATAGTTTTGAAAAAAAATTCTAGCGCCCAAACGGCATATGCTAGTAAATTAAAACTAAAACCAAATTATATAACTTTTTATGTTCTATCGAAAAGTACTCCAAGAATTTTTCCGAATTTTACTCGAGAAAGAAGTATATCGCAAATTATCGAAACACCCATACGAACAAACACCCGGTATATACAATATATATATATATATATATATATATATATATATATATATATATATAATATTATACATATAAAATATCTCAATAATATCAATGAAATAAGTTGTTTGATAGTTATAAACTTAATAATATGCTTAATATTGTAAAATTAAATTTAAAAAATAAATAGTAAAATATCACTAAAATTAGAATCAATTTTGTGGCCCTAACGAGAACAAGTTTTTCCTATTCGTACTTAAGATGTTTATTAAACATACATCACTGACATATAGTAAGTTAAAATACTATATTTCAGTGACATACAAGCAAATCACAAGTCTAAAGCGGGATTCACAATAGCCCGGGAACGGTACACCGGGAACGAGAACGGAAACGAGAACAGGAACTGGAACGAGAACGAGAAGCCTTTCCGTATTTCGCATTCACACAACTACCCGGTAACCAAACTTAAAACGAGAACGTGAATGAGAAGCCGTTCAGTATTTGACATTTTAACTACCCTGTAACCAAACTTATTGAAAAAAAAAACAAAATTTAATGGTTGTAAAATGGATAGTAATGAAAAATTTGATTTATTTATTGCATATTTTGGACTTATATTGTTAAGTTTTTGTTTTTTAACCCAAAATAATATTGCATAGAAAAATGCAAGCCTTAAATGCTTAAAAACTTGATGCTTGTTGTCCAGATGTGTTAGTAGAACAATAAATTGTGAATCCCGCTTAAGGATTAGCGTATTTGTTCGTATTCTGGTTACACATAGAGTCATTAATGTAGGTACCACTAAAATCTAAATTTTAAGTGTCCATTACTGAACCACTTGTACTTATAGAAATAATTTTAAACTATTTCACACAATAAATAAAAACAGACAAAATATTCGAAATGGATCGGGAATAACCCTACAAGTCTCAAAAAAAAAATGAATAAAACGTTGTCTGTAGTCACGTCCAATTTGTAAAAGTGTTAAAAGTAATTGAATTTTTTTGACGGGTCTAAGTTTATTAGCGGCGTTCTTACAAGTAAAATATTTTCGCCACAATTACTAAGAAAAGGTAGCATTCAAAATTTGAATACAAATTTCCATTAAGAGTAATAAAAATTAATAATAATAATTACAAAAAGATATTTTTATCTTCAACATTTGTGTAAATAATTTTTGACAATTTGAATACAAATATGCCACTTACAATAATAAATTTATACGAACTATGTGCGCCACAATTAAAGTAATAAGAACGTAAACAAATTCAAAAGTGACAGATAACATCCACCTTATACTGACGTCGTGCGCATGTGCCGTGAAACGAAATTTGATTGGCTTCGGGAAGCTCCGAGAACAGAAAAGTTGAAACTTGGCCAAGTTTCCCGTTCTCGTTCCCGGGGCTTCTCGGTGAAGGTCATGTTTCACGTACATTGTGTATCTATCTCATATGATTGCTAATAACTCAACTTTTTCCGTTCTCGTTCTCGTTCCCGTTCCCGTTCTCGTTCCCGTTCTCGGTCTATTCTGAATCCCGCTTAAATTGAACTGCGCCAGCGTAGCAATACCATAGCTGTCACTTTCAAAATCCTATATTTTTTCTCGCTCAGGCCATATCAATTGACCTTCTCCCCCACTACTATTTATTAGAACGGCTCATATTATGCATACTTCATTCACATATAATTGCCAAGTTTATTTTATTCCAGAAATATATATATATATATATATATATATATATATATATATATATATATATATATAATATTCATGTTATAGTAATGAAATTTAATTAACTATATTTATTTAATTATTATATTTAGAAAAAAGGAGAGTATAAATTTACAATAGCCCTACCAGATGTTGCTGTGTTTACGTTAGTTGAAAAACCAGTGACTCTCAAAATGTGTGACAAGACAAAACGTGATTTTAAATGTGTCTTAACGGTCTTAAAAAAAAACTCCTACCTACAACCTACCTACCTAACCTACCCTAACCTGACCTAACCTAACGGACTTCTTAACATGATATAAGTCTTAACGGACGAAATTGATAAAATTACTAATGAAACATTTTGAGGTTCACTGGTTTATACACACCAGGCAATATTTGTAAATACAGCAACATCTGGGGGGTTTATTGTAAAGATCAGCCAAAAGGAGTAATAACTATCTTATACGCCTGGTAACTTCCCCGCCGCGCGACGCGAGCGCCACCCTAGCGGCAGCGTCGCTAAGTTGCTAACTGATGCCATTTAAATGTCGTGATTATACCTGTTATGCCGATGTCACACTATCATTCATATGAATGATGGTGAATGATAAAGAAGAAGAAGTGATCCGTCACTGATGAAATTTTAGCGGGCCGCTAATTTTCGTCAATCTGTATCATTCACGGCACTATGCGACTCACTTCATTATTCTATATTCAGACAGGTGGTGGGAATTCAAAAATGGATAATTTTACATTCGATTTATTTGTTTAATACTTTATATTTATGGTAACAATTTATTAGAAAAATTTGCTAATTTATGTACAATTAATAATTTAATAACAATTTTTATATATTTACAGAATTAGCATATAAAAAAAATTAATAAAATATTTAATTGTCAATATTTTCTTTGTTTATTATTATTTTGATTTCCAAAAAATATATATGATTTTAATTGTAATAAAGATTAATCATAATTTTTTTCAAATAAAATATATGTGTGAAATAAAACAAAATCGCATTTTTCAAGGAAAATGATGAAAATTATTATAACATTTTCTATGGTACTACCACTTGTAGTACTACCGCTTGTACTTATTTTTAATTCAAATCAGTTGTAAGTCAAAGGAACTATACTTTGGATCAAACTAGGTTAAAATACAAATGTCAAACAAATAATAATATTCAGAAAAATATGAAAAAGAAATCAGTTTCATCAATTTTCTCATCAAACAGTGTGACATATCCAACACTCACTTTGTCATTCACCATCAAAATCTCTTCTTCTTTATCATTCACCATCATTCATATGAATGATAGTGTGACATCGGCATTACGGTAGATCTTGGTTTTTTAACATTCATACCGTTTTGATGGCACAACATGCCGATATATGTAAATAAAATAGAGAAAATATATTTTTCATAAAAAACTTTTCCTTATATTTAATATCGGACACACCTAGCATGATTTTTTAATAAACATATGTTTTATTGTGTTTTAATTGTTTATCATATTTATTTCAACTATACGAATTGTAAAAAAAAGAAAAAAAATACTGTTACATAAAATTTTTATTAAATCACTTCACTGATTAAATAAATGTGGCATATCACAACAAAATATTTACATTTTTGTCATACAATTAAAACAATTGTCTTCTACTAAAAAACATTCTAAATACTCTTAAAATTAGTTCATTATCGAATCATTTATTTATACAAAAAAATTGGAAATAAGTTTTTTATCACAATTTTTATTATTTGAACATTTTAGTAATTTTGTCTTTCTTCAGAGTATTTTTATAAATATAAAACAGGACACATTTGTTTTACATTATGTAATATATATATGAAGTACAAAGTCTTGAATAAATTCAGAATCGGACATGCGCTTTGGATTGATCCTAAAGACGTTCCGAACAGGTTCCGAATTAATTCGGAATTACTACCGCGAACAAAGCTACATGTCGTTGTTTTGTTAATCGGTTGTAAATAATAACGTGTAATTTTTATGTATAAAACTTGTATTGTGATTGTAGAATAAATCTATTGTGATACAGATGGTTCATGTTCCTGAATAAGAGGCTCCTTATTATTCGCGAGTACACATGCAATATACATTATTTTGTCGACGTACGGTAATGATGTTACAGGGATAAAATCTAACACCTTGAATAATCTAATTCATTGTATGCATCTTTCAACGTGGATTCTGACCGATGCTATTTTATAACCCTCCAAAACTTCATCGCGAGAATATTGCGGATTCGTAGCAAAAGGGGGCACAATCAGTACGGTGTTGTGTTTTAGAAGCTCTGATCGTATTTGCGGAAACCTCTTGTCGGCCATAATTTCAAGTTTGTGTCCCAGCATCGTTTGTAGCCGATTTCTGCCAGCAGTACAAAATTGTCCCGTTCTGATCAGACTTTCCAAATAAGCTCTCGTCAGTCTGCACCGATATCTCACGATACTCCCGTTTTTCTGGCAATGCTGGGAGTGGATCGCCAGCCTCTATTATGGCAGGTGATTCGGCAAGTTCTATAAAAAATGTAAATTTATGTCACTTTTTACGCTCAAAGAAATAAAACTGAAATACTAAATGCAAGGTTATGCTATAATTACTGATAAACAAATTCATTTAAAGTTGTACCTTCAGGATCACGGGCCGAGTTCACATTTTTATTTTTGTTGCGCAGGGCGACTCTCTGTCTGCGAGATTCAGAGGATTTCTTTGCCGGTTTCCATGGGAAGATTGTCGGGTTAAAATTTTCCTCTGTGGGATTATTTGATTTGACACCGCCAACAAAGTGGTCCGCACAAATTCTTGTGTGCTTTGTTGGCACCCAGGGTCCATTTTCATCTCTGAAATGAAAACATTTCAATGAAAAGATGATTTTATATTTACGTCAAATTATTTTTGTCGAAGCACTATCACTGTTACTTTTATAGGTTAGGCATGCTGCTGACAACGTGAGGTTTATTTTCATTTTAATATTGCAGATTGATTGACAAGTTCTATTCAGATTAAACGTTAAAACTAATACTTACCCTTTCCGCCGTACACGTGCGATCCACAACTTCTTGCGCATTACTTCATAATCACGATTGGGAAACGTATAAAATGTCAAACCGACATTTTTCTTCTGCGTGTTTAGACAGCTGGGTACGCAACACACTTTTCCCTGCGATTTCCAGTTCATTTCGTCGATTATTAGTAACAAAAACCCGCGTTTGACAGCTGTAAAGTATGCGAACCCATTGCGCCTGTCAACGTGACATTTAGTCAACAACTTACAACTTTGGCCGCACGAGAGCGCGTCGGGTGTTAGCGACCCTAGAGATACTATACTAGAGTTCGGCTGATAGCCTGAAATAGTGTTTAGCTTCTGATTGGTGCCGCCATTTTAATTTATTGAACAAATGATTTTCAATTCGCTCACTAGTTCGACTCATTACATTTACATTTTTTTTTTGGAAATATTATATTGTCGCATATTAAACTGTAGCTAAACGTACACTCTAACTGCTAAATAAATATATTTTACTGCGGGATTGCTGTACGAGAGGTATTTTTATCATTTTCATATTTGATTTGACAGATTTCAATATTTCAACAAAAAAAATATTCATGCGCAACTTCGATTTACATGTTTTTTGTGATATTTTGACATTTTTAATATTTTTAACATTTTTTTAATTTGAGTATATTTATTATCATAATAAACATTATTACAATATTATACATTGCATTTTTAAGTTTTATATGTTTTTTTGTATGCAGAAAACAAGAACAACTATTTTGTGTTCATTTGATGGAACAAATTTTAATTTAAATTTGGCGGCACATTTTAATGGCGGCGCATCGGCCGAACTCTACCTATAGTATCTCTACACGGAGAGAAAAGTATGCTAAAATTAAAGAGAATTCTCTTTATATTAAACATAATTTCTCTTGAAAAAAGTGATAAGTTTAAATTATTTTCAATAAAAGAATATTTGTATACTTAGATATTATATTAAATATAAGAAACAGTATTTCATTGGATTGAAAATAAATATGGTAAAAATAAATAAACTGAAATATTTATCATATGTATATGTTTTTATTAAATTTAAAGAAACAGTATATTTGGTACAAGAATAAATTATATTATAAAAATAAAAAATAATATATTTATTTTAAGTATACGCTGATACTAAATTTTATCTAGTAACATATTTATGTCATATATAATATTGTATTCATTTTAAAAAAAAATATTTTATAGTAAATTATCAGTTTTTTTTACAATGAATACAATATTATATTTGATATAAATATGTTAGTCGATAATATTTAGTATCGGCGTATACTTAAAATAACTAAATACATTGATACATTATTAATTAGAAATATATCGATTTAAAAATAACAAAATATTTTGAAAATAATTAAAAATTATCCAATACAAATTGGGCAAATTGACATAGATTATCATAATTATAAGTACTACAAATTAACTACTACTAACTACAAATTAACATCTACTTTTTCAGAATTCTTTGTTACAATATCTTGCGCTCCATCAATGTCTTCTGAATACAAAATTTCGGAAGAACTGTTAAAAAATTCTTGGTTTCACTGGATGTTAAACTAGTGATAGTTATAGTCGAACTTGATGATTCACCATCATTTTCCTATTGTATAAAAATATAATTTATTTATATTATAGATTGAAATAATAAAAAATAAAATATACATACTTCTTTGTCACGTATATATTTTCTAAATTTTTTTTAAAAATAACAATCGAATTCCAATTTTTGGAATTAATTCTTTTATTATATTTTCATCAAGCATCTCAAAGTTTGTTTCATCAATTCCTTCATCTGCAAAAATGTAAAATTAAAAAAATAGTAAATTTACAGTATATTAGTATTTTTAGTGCGTTTTTTTCAATTACTCCTTTATAATTTGAAATTTTAAGATCTATAAAAAGTTAAAAATTTAGAAAAAAATAATAAATATATATCACTCTATTCTCTATATAGACCATGAAAAAACAAATAATATCAAATAAGAACAAATATGCCATTCTATTAAAACTAACTTTATATGAAACATCTTGTACAATTGAAAATAATATCAATTTGCGGATCTGAAAAAAGTATATGATTCCATCATATATTTATATTGAACGTTACCTTACGTTACGGCATTTCAAGTCAACATTTCAATCTTTCAATGTTGTTTCAAATATTTTACTTTGTTTCTAATAACAAAGAAGTAATTAAAGAAGAACGCACTAACAACTCAACCAATATGTGCATGTACAGGTTATTGAGCTAACCTGCAAAAAATATTATACGTATTATTTATTTACTTATAATTATTTATAGTATACGTACTTAAATATCTGCTTACCTTTAAATTTTTCTTCTAAACTTTCTAACTGCCACTGTTTTAAAATATTTACAACAAAATTATCCATTTCTTTGTAATCCAATAACCGCGAACACACAAAGGTGTATGACATACAGATAACAGACTGGATGGAACAGGCATAGCGCAAGTAATATATTGTATATTCATATTAAGCATATAATACATTAAAATTTGTTGCTAGGAATAAAATATATTTAATTTAAATAATTTTATAGATTTAATTGTGTTAACAAGTGAAAAATATACTTAAATGAAACATACATATTTTTAATATATTATTAAATTATTTTCAAATAACCTCGTAAACTTTTTCTTAATATTCATTAGTTTATTTTAAAGAAAAATATATTACATTTAAAAAAAATAAATTTAAGAATACGCATTTTAAGAAACCTTTTTCTCCGTGTAGGTAGAGTTCGGCCGATGCGCCGCCATTAATACCCCGCACCAAATTAAAATGTCAATAATATTCTCGCAAAGCGAGAATGGAGCTAGTCGAATGTGGTTTGATTTTATAAGCTAGTTTTTCGACTAGCCAAAATACAAGATTAGAAGTATATGGGTAAACCCATATATGTATAGACCACTTTGACATTATCACATAAATGATAAGATAGAGAGATAAAAAATTTTTTTATCGAAAGTTGGCAACATTGTATTTTGCTAATATAAAATATAATGTAAAAATTTGATTAAAATCGGATAAATAATGTAGCCACAATAAATTTTTAATATTTTAGTAATTTTTTTCTCAATAAGTTGGCAACACTGTATTTTGTTAAAATTGCATAATTTATGCGGGCACCAGGAGAATCTTTAGTGAAAATTTGATTAAAATTGGTTAAATAACGTGGTCATAATAAATTTTTAAAAATTTTAGTAATTTTTTTCTCAGAAAGTTAGCAGCACTGTACTTTGTTGAAATTATCTAATTTATATGGATAC
Source organism: Clivina fossor (assembly GCA_963966155.1). Taxonomy (NCBI): domain Eukaryota; kingdom Metazoa; phylum Arthropoda; class Insecta; order Coleoptera; family Carabidae; genus Clivina; species Clivina fossor. Next base: position 6,541,542 of record OZ014554.1, read on the forward strand.
CAGAAAAATCTTTTGTGAAAATTTGAACAAAATCGGTTAAACAACATGGCCGTAATAAATTTTTAAAAATTTTAGTAATTTTTTTCTCGGAAAGTTGGCAACACTGCGGTCTGAAAATTGAACTTAATTTTTTATTTGGTATGAACTATCTAATTGCCAAGTTTCAGCTTTCTACGAGCTCTCCTTTATACTTATAATTAACACTCGTATTAAAAATTTTAGTAATTTTTTTCTCGGAATGTTGGCAACACTGCGGTCTGAAAATTGAACTTAATTTTTTATTTGGTATGAACTATCTAACTGCCAAGTTTCAGCTTTCTACGAGCTCTCCTTTATACTTATAATTAACACTCGTATTAAAAATTTTAGTAATTTTTTTCTCGGAAAGTTGGCAACACTGCGGTCTGAAAATTGAACTTAATTTTTTATTTCGTATGAACTATCTAATTGCCAAGTTTCAGCTTTCTACGAGCTCTCCTTCATACTTATAATTAACACTCATATTTATGGTATTTTTTGGACACGGCCGGCCAGCCGGCCAACCAGCCAGCCAGCCAGCCAGCCAGCCGTATTGACGATTTTATAAGCTAGTCTTTTCGACTAGCTAAAATGTCACAAAAAACATATAAATTGAAGTGGCGCATGAATATTTTTGTTGTTGAAATATTGAAAACTGTCAAATCAAATATGAAAATGATAAAAATACCTCTCGTACAGCAATCTCGCAGTAAAATATATTTATTTAGCAGTAAGAGTGTACGTTTACCTACAGTTTAATATGCGACAATATAATATTTCAAAAAAAAAAAAAAATGTAAATGTAATGAGTCGAAGGAAGAAAAATGGCGGCACCAATCAGAAGCTGAACACTATTTCAGGCTATCAACCGAACTCTAGTATAGTCTCTCTATAGCGACCAGGCGTATATAGCGTAGTTCAGATTTGTTGTTAATTCTTCATAACCTAAACCTAAGTGACACATGTTTATAATACAAAAATGAGTATAATTTGGAAATTATATCAAAAATCTTTAGTTAAATATCCAATAATAACGCAAGCTGTACAAAGTGGTTTACTAATGGGAACAGGCGATTTAATTTCGCAAACTATTGTTGAGAAAAGGTCGTTTAGCAATATAAATTGGTTACGTACATGTCAATTTACTTCAATAGGATTATGTATTGCAGTAAGTCGATTTTAGTAATTTTTAATAATGATGAAACTATGTAATTTCGAATTATTAATAGTGTTAGAAATTACAGATAATTTTATTTTATGTATTATTGATATTGAGGTTAACAACTAATTTAACGTACAATTTAAAACAAATGTAATTACACTAAAATATTATTAATTGACAAATAAACTTTCACGTTTCAGATCGTGATTGATATGTACAGTAGGGTTGCCTGGTGCCTTCGGACAAAATAGTATACAAGCGCGGGGAGGAGGGTAGAACAAATTCGAATTAGATTTTATAAAATTTAATGCAAATCATTTGGGCATATGTATTGTTTTACAAGTTAACATTTGTCATAATTCTTTAAGATAATCCATAATGTCCCTAGATATTATTGAACCGAATATCATGGCAAATATTTTGTGAATGGGTCATTTGTGTTTTTGCAGAAAATAAATTTTGATGTCGGCCTTTTTTATTTTAATAATAGTGAATAGAGCGTGAAAATAGCGGACAGTCCGCTCAAATAGTGAACACCTGGCAATTTAGTTTCATTGAAACGTCGTTTTTATAAAATAATTAAACAGAATTTTATCCGAAAACAGTTTTTACTTTAATACAATGAGTTCTAAAAAATATTTGACTATGTTAATTATTAATTTTGTTTCCTAAGCATGCTATGTTTTACGCAGTTTTCATCGCAAGTATTTTTAAAATATAAGTTTGGCTACTGTACTATCAATTGTCGAAAAAATAAAATAAAATGATATAAGCAACACGGCAAAAAAAGTAGACTTACACCGATTCGTTTGTTTTAAATACAAGCCTTGTCTATTACTTTTTTTTTGTCTATAGTTAAACAGATATATATATATATATATATATATATATATATATATATATATATATATATATATTATATATATATATATATATATATATATATATATATATATTATATATATATATATATATATATATATATATATATTATATATATATATATATATATATATATTATATATATATATATATATATATATATATATATATATATATTTAAGTAATCTTCTTCTTTTCTTTCATTTTTAGGGTCCCGGTTTAAGAGTATGGTACGGTGTATTGAATAAATATATCGGCAATAAAGGAGCGGCTGTTACATTAAAGAAAGTCGCAGTCGATCAATTTATATTTGCTCCGACTTTCATCGGAGCATTGCTGACTACAATCAATGCAGTGCAAGGACAGTCGTACGAAGCAAATTTGAACAGTTTAAAGCGAGATTATTGCGATGTGCTTATTAATAATTATAAAATATGGCCTTGGGTACAACTCGCTAACTTTTATATTGTACCATTAAATTATCAAGTACTCATAGTGCAATTTGTTGCTATATTTTGGAATACTTATATTTCGTGGAAAACTAATCTTCATTCAAATATAGAAATATAATTTGTTTTTTGCTAAAATATGCTGAAATTATAAATTATTAAAAGTTAGTAAAATTATGTATTTAATTAAAAATGAATGAAAAATTAAAAAATTTAAAAATCTAAATAATGTACATGACTTTTTATCCGGCACGCGACGGACATCTTGAAGATGTATGTTGAGTACGTCGACTATTTATATTAATACAGAACTACAAACCTAAAGCCGGTTTATTTTAACAAATAATTTTACTTATTTACGTTTTTCATAAATATGACAATATAGGTAGATATGTTTTTATTAAATTTCGTATTTTGTAATTTTTGAAAATCTTTTAACCTTTATTATTCAATTAAAAAATAGATTCAAATTTTTTATTGTAACAGTTATTATACAAGATGGTTTGACTTGCAATCTCTAGATGATATTTAGTAAACTAGGAAAAAAACAACAAGATATTTATTTAGTGTTACACAATTTTGGTGCACGAATTTCTGTTAGGTTTTTAAAATTGTAACATATCAACATTTTTACTATTTTAAAGTCTATAATTTTTTGAATTTAACGACATATAATAATTATTATGTTTTGCTTATTCTATGTGATTGACCAGCTAGTTCATGAAGAAGGCTAATAATAACTTTTTCAAATTATAAGATAGAGAACCTTCAGTCAAGAAAAATCCATCTAACACAAAAAATATATAATTTTTTTCTTTTATACAGACACAATTTATTTATAAGTTCTTCATTATATACGTATATAATATTTATATCACATGTTTTATACAATTTTAGCTTTTCTTGTAATACTGATAGTTGATTATTATTTATTTAAAAAAGAAATGATATGAAAAGCTACATTAGCATTTTATCTTTGTCAACAAATCAAAATTTTATTTCTTCTAACTAGATTAGTTGTGTATAGAAAATTTCAAAATTATAGCTTACATACATAAAAAGTAGATTATATCATATTTTATATTATTAATTAAGTACTAGTGTGCAGCTTTCAAGGAGAAATATTTATGTTTGGTAAACCAAATCAGTTGAACCGAGAATATATTAAATGCTAAATTATATTAAAGGTTTTTTTCTATTTTTCTCTCTTAAAGGATGGAATCGAAATGAAAATATAAAATTGAATGGTTTTCGTTTCTATATTGAAATAGGCTTAAATTTTTTTTTTTACAATTATCAGAAGTTTTATTTACATAAAACTAATGATTTGTGCTCATATAAAAGTTAATATATTTTTTTTCTTTATTTGCTACAGGGTTTAAAGAGGCAAAATTCTTTGAAATATATTACCCCTAAAATAAAACGGGTTTAAGTTTCAAGTTTTATATCAATATTTATTTATTAATAATTGACGTACTCAACGTCCGTCTGCAAGAAAACTGATACAAATAACATTTACAGTAAATAAACAAAACATAGAAATAAATTACTAGACGTAACAAATAAGTAGCTAAATCATGAAAATTTACAGAAAAATGTATGATCTAGTTACTTACTTATTTTGTTACGTGTAGTAACTTGTTTCTATGTTCTATTTATTTATTGTAAATGTCATTTGTATCATTTTTCCTGATGAAGTCAGACGATGAGTACGCGAATTATTTCGATTATTAATAAATATTAATATAGAATTTAAACCTAAAACCGTTTTATTTTATTTAATGAGTTCGGAAAGATTTTTTACTATGTTATATTCGTATGCCTCAGTATTTTACATAACTTCTTAATTATATATATATATATATATATATATATATATATATATATATATATATATGTTTTTTTTCATAGTGAATTTCACAATCTTATTTAATCTCTGTGAACTGTGGGTAAATGTTTATTTTATTTTGTATACATTATTATTATTATTATTATTATTATTATATATATATATATATATATATATATATATATATATATATATATATATATATATATATATATATATATATATATATATATATATATTGTACAATGTTTATTAAAACAAAATATAATTACAGTTTTCCCTGATGATGGCCAAAAATTAAGGCCGACAGCTTGGAAATTAAATTCAATTGAGTTTATTTATTCAGCCCTACACTGATGACCGATTTCCCAATATACCCAAATTTATTCAATCATTCCCATGAGTTTTTGTAAAATCTACGGTAAAAAGTGTAGTCTTTTAAAATATTAACTACTTGTTATGATTTCTTTCAAAAGTCAACGAAGATGACAATCTGAATATTGAGATAAATTATTGAAAATAATCGGATTTTTTATTGTGTCTACTCGTCTCAAATATTCGACTTATTTGGGTCCCTTTTCGTTGAAACTTATCAAAATAAGCTCATGAATGTCGAAATTTGCTTCATTTTCATTCATACGTAGAATAACGTATCACTGTGAAAAACGCTTTTTTTTTCGCAAAAATGGAACTTTGGAACGATGTATCTCAGAAAGCTATTTTTATATTTTAATCAAATTTTGAAAAACTATTTTATCAATAAAAATTTTACAATTGAGATAAAAACAAAGAAAAACACTGAAATATAGTAATAACTGGAACGCGCACTGGCCGCTCAAATGCGAGCCGAGAGAGATAGGAGATACGTGGTATTCGCGTCTTTTTCTTTCTAATGGCGTAGCATTGCTATTACATGATAACTTAGATTGCTATGAAAAAAAAGAATCTAACTGTCAAATATCAAATTAATATATCAAAAATGATAAAAATACCTTTTATAGAGGAATTCCCCAATAAAATCTCATTACGTATCGTTTAGCCGATGCATTTAGCTACAATTTAATATGCAACAACATAAGATTGTCGCATTTTTACCGCAAGAAATCGCATTTGAATTTCAAATGCGCAGAAGTGTAAGACAGTGATAGAGATACCACGTATCTCCTATCTCTCTCGGCTCCCATTGGCGCTACTAGAACACATAGGCAGTGCACATTCCAGTTATTACTATATTTCAGTGAAGAAAAAGCAAAATAATAACAATTATTGTGACATTTATAAATTGTATAATTATGACAGTTGTATCTAATGTTTTTTGTTTTATACACAATAACAAGTTTCATTTTGCCAATTTAATTAATTTTAATATTTGAATTTGAAGACTATTTTTTAAAAATTTTTTCAAATGTAAAATATTGAAAATATCGTATGGTTGGAAACGGAATAAAAAGTACTACCAAAATCAATATTAAAAAATATAGGTTGTAATTTAAAAAAAAAAAACGATGACGTCATAACATGAAAAGACATAAGAAACTGAAAATATTCGCTGTAGTCAAAATCGCTATACCCCTTCGAGATTAAAAAAAAAAAATTAATATCAACGGAATTACTGAATTTATTTCTTACTTAATTTCCACACTGTATATATTTAGAAATAATTATTTATATAAAATATGTTGCATAAAATAAACAGTAAACTTGTCTTATAGCATAGTACATTATTTAACTGGTTCACTGAAATTGGTACGTAGGATACGTTCCGAATCGAAAGGGTAAGTTGTACCTTTTTTTAATTCCTACACCATAAAAATTTTCCTCTACAATGTTTTGAACACAGATTTTAGGATTCTGTGGATCGGATGAAAATCTACCATACATATTATAAAAGGATGGTTAAAAACAAATGTATGTTATCATAGTAAAATATCTTTCGAAACTCATTATATTAAAATAAAACGGCTTTAAATTGTAGTTCTGTATTAATATTTATTAATAATCGAAGTTTCGACGTACTCAATACACATCTTCATCAGGAAAAAAGATACAAATGACATTTACAGTAAATAAAGAGAACATAGAAACAAGTTACCTTATATATCTTAAAATTCAAGGTCATTTGTGGTGTAAATATGGTTTCACTTCATTGCCTAGATGATAGAATTATAGGTTCCGTTTAAATAACAATACATTCATTATTTTATACTTTTTAGTCCATTTTAAAAACGTAGTATATTAACTTTTTTTTTTGATTTAAATAATTTTTTAATTTCCACTCTCAGTAAAAGTTTTCTATTTCACATTTGTAAGGTTTTCGTTTGTATGAGAACGGATGTGTTGTTTTAAATTACCACTGTGGGTAAAAGTTCTCTTGCAAATTTCACAAAAAGGTTTTTCCTCTGTATGTGTGCGAATATGAACTTTTACTTGTTGACTTTTACTAAAAGATTTCTCACATATTTCACATTTATAAGGTTTTTCTTTTGTATGTGTCCGAATATGTTCTTTTAAATGCGCATTCTGGGTAAAAGTTTTTCCACACATTTTGCATTTAAAAGGTTTCTCCTTTGTATGACACCGAATATGTTGGCCTAAGTTTGCACGGTCAGTAAAAGTTTTTTCGCATATTTCGCATTTATAAGGTTTCTCCTTTGTATGAGTTCGAAAATGTGTTCTTAAATCACCATTTCTAATAAATGCTTTTTCACATATTTTACATTTATAGGGTTTAACATTTGAATGAGTTCGAATATGTCTTGTTAAACCTCTATTTTGACTAAATACTTTTTCACATATTTTGCACTTATAAGTTTCCTCCTTTGCAAGAGAACGAATATTCACTTCTATATGTCCATTATCATTAAAAGTTTCCCCACATATTTTACGTGTCTCATTTTTATCATTTTCTTCCGAGCTGAAAATATTATTTGTATTCGAACGTTCTATATCGATTATATTCTCAAAATCGGAATTATCTTGCTTAATTATTGTTTTTGAATGTAGATCTGGATTATTTTCTAATCCCGAACTTTCTTCAATTTTAATATTTGTATCATTTTCCAAATCTACTTCACAGTATTCTTCGTTATACTGAGTTTCTTCTTTAATAAAAACAGTCTCAAAATTTGTATTATTTTGTGATTCCAAATTTTCTTCAACTTTAAAGGTTATATCAGTTTCTAAATCTAGTTTATTGTATTCTTCATCAATATTCACTTCTTTACTTTCGCTTTCATCATTCATAACTTCATTGTTTTGCAATAATTGTTGTTGTGCGTAACGCTTTAAAATTTCCTGTGATTTAAAATATTTTTCTATAAATTTATACGTTTCATTTAATCGAACAGAACAAGTCGAGCAAATGGAATCCGATAATTTTTGATCACATTTCAGCTAAAAATATAAATAAAAATTACATATTATATGTAATAAGGATCTCTGATTTAAGGGGAGCTTAATGAAAAATATATATTTTTACTAATAACACCAAGACCCTATGATATTTAAATAATATTTAATTAATTTGAGTGATCTAAATTTGTTATTTGACTATGGGTTAACAAATGGTAAGTAATAACCCTCGTACAATTACAAATGCAAGTCGAAATTTTTACAGGTCCTGGAAGCTAGCCATCAAGTATGCCAAAAGTAAAAACGAAATATGCTAAAATTATGTGCCTTTTATGTGTTGTTTATGTGCCAAACACAAAAATTTTGTGCTAACAAAAAAAATACCTTCGGTTTGAAACTAGGTTAGGTCTGGGTAAATTAGGTTAGATTCGATTAGGTTATATTAGATTGGATTGGATTAGGTTAGATTAGGTTAGGTGTAGGTTAAACCGGAAGTTCTTTTTTTTTTAGCACAAAAATTTTGAGTTTGGCACATAAATAGCACAGAAAAGGCATATAATTTTGACATATTTCGTTTTTACTTTTGGCATACTTGAGGGGACTAGCTTCCAGGACTTAGTTTTTACCGGCATGAAAACAGCAACACAGTGACAGCAACATTTTTCTCACAGCACCTATTCCCACTACTCTACCAGAATAGTATATTATGTTACGAGGAGTAGAAAGCGATGATTATTATATTGTGCCCAGATATTTGTGGCCGAGGCAAAGCTGAGAATAAGCAATCAAGGCGAAAAATAAAAAGCTTTCTATTTCGAGTGATATATATATATATATATATATATATACGATTTTTTCTTCAAGCGTTCTAAACGAAATTAAACTAAAAATACATGCCAAGTAACCTTGATCAATTACTAACAGTTGTAGAATAGTATGTATATGTATATATTATTTATATTTATTTTACGTGATTTGTAGGGATTAATCTTTCTTTAGTCGAATATACAATTTCAAACCACTCCGGATGGTATACATTACATTTCCTGCACTTCTCCACACATTTTTAATAATAAAATTCAAACAAAAATAAACAATGCAATTATTAATTAACTAGACTTAATAATTTTTAATATAGTCGTCGGAGATGTCAAATTAAATACACTTGACCGTGTTTCTTTGGCCGAATATGTAGTTTTTGACAAATCTGACGATGCACAATGAATTTCTTGTACTTCTTTATACATTTTCAATAATTAAATTAAAATTCAAGCGAAAATAAACAATGCAACTGTCAATTGATGTAATATTTTTGCAATATGGCCGCCGAAGATATCTGATAAAATGCATTTGACGTTGTAGTTATAATTGGTGCTGCCCCACCAGTGGTGTATATAGTAACTAACAGCTGTATAATAATATACATTATTGTACTAGTAACATAATGACCTCTTTCTACATAGGCCACATAGTAAAGTAAAATAAATATTATGATTCGCTTGAAGAAAAACAAATTTTATTTTAGCAAATAATAATTATGATTATTATCATAATTATGATTATTATCATCATAATAATTAATAAGCTTATTACAGGCAAACCTAATAAACTACATTTACAATAACTTAATTTATACTAAAACAATAACTCTTACAAATTTATATATCGGTATTAATTTTTTGCATACGCATATAGGAATATGTAAGCCATAAACTTACATATACCTATGAAATTTAGCTAATTTAACTGGTATAGTTTTTTACAATAAAAGTTTCTAGCTTATTGAATATTGTTTATAATTTATTTATTTATATGTATACAAAAATTCAGGAACCGATAAGTTTATTAACCATTGTTTAAACAGATTTTATTAATAAAGTTATAATAATACAAATTATTTATATTAAGGTAGCCTTATAAAAAAAAAACTTTCCAATAAGGCTAAAATCGATAATTTTACATCGAAAAAACTTCAACAATAATGTTTTTAACATGTTTTTAAGGAAGTAACAGGTTCTTCTACACAAATAAAATTTTATATACGGTATAACTCACGTAATAATAATAATTTTTGGATAATTTGAAACAAATTGTAATTTGAAATACAAATATTAGGTATAATCTATTATGTAAATAAAGAATCGATGATTGTTAGTCGAATTAATGAACAAATATGTGAATATTCAAATATTAGCATAGATTAAAGTTTAATCTATGTGCAACTTAGCCAAGACCTCGGGCCAGGAAGCAAATATCACATCAAATCGCGGGCCGGATTTATGTATGGTCAAAAATATTCCTTTACTCAGCAGGAAATTTGTTTTTTTAATTCTTTTTAATCGTAAATAGTGCGACAATTATGTTTAGTAAAATAAGAATATTTTCTACAACAATTTATAAGAAAAAACACGATTTTTCCTATTTGCAAGTTAAAATATCTTTAAGTTTCTGAGGGCAGTGTTTAGTAAGTTTTGAAAATTGTTACAGGGGCCGAATAAAATCACATCGAGTTTTAAATCAAATTTATAAATTTTAAACATTGGTACCAAGAACAACGTCGCCTAAATTCATATCCAACAATTTTAAAACAGGTTAACATAATTAGATCTTTATTTCCAAATTAAGAAATATTTTTATCATATCATTAAAAAAAAATTATTTTCTAAAAAATAAATAATGATAATTGTTCATAATTTCACTGTTTTCTCACATATATAACAAATACTTATTAAAAATATAAAAATATTAATTTTGACAAAAAATATACATAATTTACACAGTCTTATTTTATACCAGGATTTCGAACCAGAATTAGATCAAAAATCTGGAAAAAAACGTTATTTTTGCTGGAACAAAAATCATTTTCGGGATCTCGTAGCGTAGTCGCAACTCCGTGTTGCGCGAAAGAGTATTTGGTTTGTTTATTGTGGATAAATACTAAGTTATTGATATTGAAAATAAAACGGCATCATTTTGAGGAAGGTGTATTTTTTGACAATAACTTTGCTTTTATTAATCTTCAAACAGTTTCAATGAAAATACATTGGAAAATATTTTAATAATTAAAGGTAATTTTCATTTTTTCTAATAATAAATAAATAAAAATTCTGTATACGTTTGTTACGTTAACATATGTTATCTTATTATAAAATTAAAACATACATACAAATTATATAAGTTTCGAATAATAAATTATATTATTATCATATGTTATACACTTTATTATTAGGTATATCTTTAATTAATTAATTATTATTATTATTCATATTATTGTATTGTATTATATCATTGGAAAAAATTAAACATGAATCACTTGAAACTGAACCAAAAACCGAAAAAAAATGTTATTTTTGCCGGTACGAAAACCGGAACCGAACCTATATATATTTAATTAAACCGGAACGACAAATATAAAGGTTCGAATACAACTAAAATTATGAAAACTTCACAAATTATACCCGATTTAGAATATAAGAAACCGGTTAAAGAACTAAAACCAATATTAAAATATATTTTTCGATACCGATTAATCGTTAACCAATATTTATATTGGTTATATGCCCTGGTTTAAATAAATTTTATTAAATAAATCTCAGAAAATTTTATAAGTTTATGACTTATTGCATTCTGACAAAATTTATTATCGATTTTTAATTATTGCAAATTGTTTATGTTTTTTAATATTTTTTATGTGTGTAAAAAAATTATCATGAACCGGCAAATTGGTTTACTATCGTTTTAAGGAATTTTAGTAAATCAATTAACGAATTTTACAATTATATGTAAGTTTATGGCTTATAGTCGCCATCACAGAGTTTATTATCGATTTTTGATTATAGTAATTTGTTTACAATATATAGAGTATGCGTATGCAAAATTATTTTATTTGTACACCAAAAAATTGGAAATCGACAAGAAAATTTGTAAAAATTATTACAATTTTAACAATAATTGCCATTATTAGAGTGTTGCAATCTCTATGTTGTTGGATTCACGCCAGTAAAATCAATAAATAACTGCTTCGTTTTATAAAATGGCAGAATGAAAGACAAATTTGTATAACATTCATTAGAAAATTATTTTTTTAATAATTGGATTGTGTCAGAAAATAATTCCGATATGAAAGAGATTTAGAAAATCGGCCCTAATTCATTCATACCTATAAAATCTAAGTGAAGATATGAAAAAAACATTGGCTAGTATTACAAGCTTCTGCTCTTATGACAATTGGAGTGGTTTAAAACAGGGTTGACCTGATTTTAATCATTTGATTTAAATCATGATTTAAATCACAATTTTAATCATTTAATTTTTTTAAATAATAATCAAGGACTTAAATCAGTTTTAATTAATTAGTCTTTTTTTGTAATAAATTTTATTTTAACAATTTATTAACTAAATTATCTAGATACATCTAACACGAAATAAATATTAAAACAAAAAAAATCATATTATATAATAATATTAAAATTATAATATTCAAAATATATTAAATAATATGGTATGCAAAAGGTATTTCAAATAAAAATAATATATAATAATAGTATATAATTTTATACTTACATGTAATATTTTACAGAAACTTGCTACGCTAGGTCCTGCAACTCTATATATTTTTTTAGTTTTTAGTCAAATTTTCTACGAAAATACATTCTACAGATTATCTACCACCTATAGTGCACAAATCTCCTTGATGTCTTTGATCTCTTTAATGTCTATTATATTCATGAAGATAGTGTCCATAATATATAATTGGTGTCAACGAGTATTAGAGAAAATGTAAAACAAATTTACGTAGAAAGTTTGACAAAAATCTAAAAAATATAGGAGCATATAGGAGTTACAGGACATGGAGTATCAAGTTTCCATGACGACGTCTTAATGTGAAATGACAATATAATATTTTTTGTTTATAATTTAGTAAATATTAAAAATAAAACTCAAAAATATATATCAAAATTTTTATTTATATTAACTTTTGCACACCTGTCATTATTGCATTACCATTAAATATTATTGAATATATTTTGAATATTATAATTTTAATATTATTATATTTATTTTGTGCTAGATGTATCCAGATAATTTAATTAATAAATTGTTAAAATAAAATTTAGTAAAAAAAACTAATTAATTGAAATTAATTTAAATCCTTGATTATTATTAAAAAAATTAAATGGTTAATATTGTGATTTAAATCAAATGATTAAAATCAGGCCAACCCTGCTCCTATGTGGAACTGATAAATTTTGCAATAATAAATCAGATTTTGTTTGAATGTATAACTTTGAATTTCTGTAATATTGTTTCGTTGTAAATACTATTTTTCTTTAAGTTGAAAAACCTGATCTACGAAGCAATAATCGATAGTCACATACTAAGTGTTTTGAACTAGGTTTTAATTTGTAAAATTACTATATTTAATTATACAATTACAAATTATAATTGCAAAACAAATAATTACCGATTTATTTGTTTTAAAAAATTATTTTAGTGTGTTCCTAATCGTAACAAAAAATTGTAATTATTTTATATAATCTATATTGTAAATGTACAGGTATTCAAATTACAACTTATTTTATATTAATTTAAATTCAATAAAACAAATAGTTATTAAAATTTGAATTAGGTTAGGTTAAGTATGGTTTGTTCTTAAAACTTGTAGAAGAGACAATAAATAAATGATTACTTATCAATTTCTAATCATATATTTTTTTCGTAGACCTAATTAAATCTAGTATTTTACTTACAATTTCCGATGCAATGGTTTCCAATTTGTATGATAATAATACATTATCCGAATCCATTGTAGTTAAAGTAAATGTTATATTATCACGGCCAGCACATAATCGACAAAGTGTTTCATTTAAATGTTGTTTTAATATTATTTGAGAAGCAATACATTGTTTAATAAATTTATAAGCATTATTCAATTGAACAGCGCAAACTGTGCAAATACCATTCGGTAAATGGATCGTGTAATCTACCTAAAATAAAAAGGAAAAATTTCAAAAATAATAATGTTTATTACAATCAAAACAAAATATTTAATTCTTACAATTTCTGGAACAACTGCTTCCAATTTATCAATGAAACGCTCGCCATCTGAATCCCGATTAATTAGAGTGAATGATACATATTTATCACTTGTACATAATCGACAATACTGCATAAAACAGTTCATGATTAAACATAAATTTTCTACCAAAAATGTTTCTTGCAAGAATTAAAACATAAAAATATTATATTAGAGGTTAACTTATAAAATCTGTTAGAAGTCCAGTTGGCCAGCTGAATTTTGTGTAATGTTTTTAGCATAAGAAAAAGAAGAAATATCGGCGTATTTTTGTTGAATGTAACCTATGAATGCACATTATTTAATTTTTAAAAACTTTATTTTTTAATTTTTATTTATAAAAGTTACTACTTAATCTAACTTCTAGCTGCTTAAACAAAATTCAGACAAAGAAAAAATATAGAAATATAGAAGATATTTGTGCTACAGTTTAGATTTTAGTGTACGTTTGCCATTTGAATCTAGATAAAGTATACATTGTTATCACTTATACATAATCAACAATATTGCATAAAACAATATTTATGATTAAAAATAAATTTCCTACTAAAAAAAAGCTTCTTGCAAGAAGTAATAAATATAAATATTATATTAGAGGTTAACTTATAAAATCTGTCACAAATCCAGTTGGCCAGCTGAATTTTATGTAATGTTTTTACCATAAGAAAAAGAAGAAATATCAGAAGAAACATCACGATCATTCAGAATGACATTCGGACTAAAGATTGACATTCTGATTAAAGGTGACGAACTAATGAATAGATTAACAGATTTCCAAATATTTTAAATCAGAGCTTCAATCTAGGAGGAAGTGGGGGGGGGGACGGAGACTGACAGTCGGAATGGTGGTGTAGTGACAAGCGTCATTCTTTTGTTCCGTCTTGTTAAAGCAGTCATGGAGTACAGATGTGCTGGTATAGTTGATGCAGTTGACGAGTTACCAGCATTCGTTGGTGATAGCGAATGTTTGAAACGTTTTATAGAAGTTTATAAGAGTTTGCCGGAGCTATGGAATAAAGTGCATCCTAGCTATATGAACAAGTATAAGAAACAAACCGCGTTAGAAAAACTTCTCGTAATCTACAGAGAAATAAAGCCTAGAGCTACAGTCAAGGATGTTACGAAAAAGTTGAACACTTTACGTTCAAACTATAGACGAGAGCAGAACAGAATTAAAAGTTCATTGAGAAGTGGAGCGGGAACGGATGAAGTGTACAAGCCTACTTCATGGGTATTTTACGCTTTAAAATTCTTAGAAGATTTGGCAAACCCTGCTTCTTTAACCAATCCAAAAGAGAAACCAGAGGTAAGTAATATAATAAAATACCTAAACCATACAAATCATTGAAATTTATTTCAATGAACGTGAGAAAAAAAAACTTAAAAATAAAAATTGAAAAGTTATAAAACAATAGAAAAGTTATAATTCATAACGTTCTTGGCAAAACTGTTTGTAACAGCTTTGACTGCCGTGCTAGGATTATTTTTACGTTTTGTTCTTTGCAACTACATCAAAGGAGATCTATCTTGTGTTTTCCCAATACGAGGCAAATAATTGATCCCATTCTCCTCTATAAGAGTAAAAAAAAGTTGCCAATATATAACTTATAAGTAATTATATTTAATTTTAATTTCCTATATAACTGAAAAGAAATAATAAAAGTAGGTATTTATTTAGTTAATTACTGTAATTTTATTGTACCAGTTAATAATTAAAACATTAATTTATTTAACATAAGAGAAATTTAAAATATTTTTATTAATATAATATTCAGTAATTAAAAAATACATTCAAATATTGTAGGTAAAACGTTCCGATTGTGATACCATCTAGCGGTTTCTATGTAGTATAACTGACAGATAGATACAATCGTTCATTCCAGTTATACTATATTCATTAACTGTCATAATTCGATTATTTAAATCATTAGATTATGCTATGACTAGTATTTACTGTAATTTTAGTAAGGTTACTTTGTTGTATCTCAGTTACATTAACACTTTTTACTTTATTTAATAAATAATTTTTAATATTAATTTAATGCTGATGTTTCTTCTTTTTCTTATACTAAAAACATTACACAAAATTCAGCTGGCCAACTGGATTTGTGACAGATTTTTATAAGTTAACCTCAAATATAATATTTTTATGTTTTACTTCTTGCAAGAATCATTTATGGTGGAAAATTTGTTTTTAATCATGAATTGTTTTATGCAATATTGTCGATTATGTACAAGTGATAATAATGTACCGTTCACTATACTTAATCAGGATTCAGATGGCAGCATGCTAAAGTTCCAATAGTCGCTTTCTTCGTATCGAGGTAAATAGTAAACATAGCACAGAATTCGAAATCGTGCAATCAATATGCCGAAGGCATTTTCCACAACTGAACGGAGCTGATGGTAATGTCTTGTTGAATACAACGTGTTTTTCTGTATCCAAATTTGCGTCTATCATTATGAACTTTTTTCTAGCGCTGATCACCGCTAATAGAACTAGTGGCGGATTTAACGTTTAAGGGGCCCCATCATCGAAAAAATGGTCGTATACTGAGGGTTGTCTTCCCGGGTAGGAAATTTTGAAAAAATAGACTACTTATAATTTTAAAATCGTTTTTGATGTGAACAAAAAATTATATTTATCCGAAATTAAATTCATATAACATATAGCAGTAAACACCAAAAAATTAATGTAGTTATAGGGTAATACAATTACATATTATAATAGAAAAGTAATATATTAGTAACACCATATTTATTTATTTCAAAGTTAGTTTTTTTTATAATGAAACTTTTCTCCTTTTAGATGCAGCAAATTTATCAATAATGTTTTCGAAGTTTAAATTTTGCAAAATGCTATTTTCTATAAACATCAATTCCTTAAATATTTTTTTATTTGTTTAAGAACGGAAAAGGATCTTTCTACTGTTGCATTACATATTGGTAGTGTTAAAAAAATTTCAAAATAGTTTTAACATTAGGAAAAATCGATTGCAAACCATCGATTATTATTTTATACATCCTAAAAGGATACTTAATATTTTCATCTTTAATATATTTAAAAAAAATACAGAAATATTTATATACACTGATGCAAAGAGTATTATAGATGACAATCAAGATATGTATAATATTAATATTAAATAAAATAAAATATATAAAATTTACCACCATTAAGAGAATTATTTTTGTTTTTAAAAAAAACTAAACAAATTACGAACACGAAAATATGAAAATAATTTAAAAATACAATTATTGGAAAAAGAATTCGAGCCCCAAATTATTTTTGGTTCTTTTAGTCACTATAAAAAAATTAATATAAAATAAAATTTATTATATACGAGCATAATTGTTTATTGTCGTGTGGGCCCCTGGCTTGTGAGGCCCTAGCCGACCGCCTGTGCGGAAATCCGCCACTGAATAGAACTATAGTGAATTTTTGTGTGTGTTGTAGTACGTTGAACCGGAATTTGTAGGTTTTATTATAGTTACATGCTTTCTGTCTATCGCTCCAGCGCATTTTCTAATTTTAAATTTAGCTTCGAATTATTGGCATACTGATTTCCAATCCTCAGAGGTGGTCGCATCTGAAACAACTAATTGAATCTATTTAAAAAAAATACTACTAATGAATTGATGTTTCTTTTACAGAAATCTCAAAACCAAGGAGAAAGTTATTCAAATTCTCTATCACCAGGAAAAACTTCGTGCCCTGCGAGTACATCTTATCCATGGCCACCAATAAAAAAACAAAAAGTTCAGGGCCCCGTAGCAAAACCGAATGAACTGCTTAAAGTGGCTTGTGATTATCTGTCCAATAGTGCCTCACAAGATGATGAATATTTAACTATAGCAAAGGTGTGGGCAAACAAATTAAAAGCCCTCGAGCCACTACAAAAGAAATTGGCAGAGAAAGCAATCAACGATGTACTTTTTGAGGCAGACATGCAAACCCTTCATAGGGACTCTGTAAAAATCAACATTACCAGTAGTAGTCCCATTCTGTCCTTACTTGGCTCGTCATCCGCCTCGTCAACTCTAATTAGCCCAGAAGTCGAAAATAAATCAAATTTTGAAAATATTTATATTAAAAAGGAACCTATTTACGAGGAACTAATTGAACCGAGCCTAGAAAATGATAGAAATTATAAAATGGATGAAGATTTGCGAAGAGAAATAACCGAGGACGGTGATAATAATTTCGAAAATGAAAATAACAGTGCAATTTTTCAAAAACATTTTATGTTAAGCTCCGAAGATACACCAAAAACGTTATAACTGTCAAATATGTGGTAAAGCTTTTACCAGAAGACAGCATTTAGAAAGGAATATTACGTATGCATCATACAAACGCTAAACAGGTTCGATGTAAAATATGTGGGAAAGTTTTCATTCAAAATGTAGATTTGAATATTCATACACGTGAGATTACGTAATAACATAATTCATTAAAAGTTAAATTTGTACAATTGTAAATATTTCTTAATCGAAAATAATAAAGAAATAAAACTAATTTAATGAACATATTTTATTTATTTAAATAATAGTATATTTTCCTTCAAGCATTCCAAACGAGAAACTAAACTAAAAATAAATAAAAATACATACAAAATAATCTTACTAGTAGTTTTATTTAATTTCAATAATCAAATTCAAATTTAGGCGAAAGTAAACCAATGCAATTATCGTTGTAAAATTTTTACTATAGCTGCCGAATCTATCAAATTAAATACACTTGACCGTGTATTAATACCATTGGTAACTAACTGCTGCATAATGTAAATTATTTTACTAGTAATAATTTTTCTATTATATATTTAAATTTTTTATATTATCGGTTATAAATATTAATTTTACTTAAATTTTCTAGAAGATAATTTTTATTTTCTAATTTTTTTGTTTAAAATTTTATTATAATATGTATTTTCTCGACTGTAAATTGGTAATCAGAATAAAACAACTACTCGGGCATTTTTTTTCAACATTGTAATTTTTCGTATATATGTGTGTGTGTTTCATATATCATATGTTTTCTAATTTATTGTAATTTTTTAACTAGTTTTTATTACTATTTATTATTTATTTCTTTTTTTTTATTATTGACGTATTTATATTAAATTTTTTAACTAATGACAACAATTTTAAATGAAACAGATTTACAAACTAGAAATTATAAAAAAATGTCAAACAATGTTCTTGCAAGGAAATGTAGTGTAATGGTATAATTGTTATAAATATTGTTACTGATGATGGCCTCAGTGAGGTCGAAATGTCGAACCGTATTTTAATAAAATAAAATAAAACTATTGACTGTTGCCCGAGTAGTTGTTTTATTCTGATCTGAAATTTTTTTATTTGTAAAATTTATATTAAAAATATGTAATATATTTATTTATTATTTTTTTTTTATTATATATTTTTTGTTAATTATTTTTTTCTATTTTATTTTTTTTTCTATTGAAAGGATGCAGTCGTTACGATTCATGTTCCTTAAAAAAAGCATAAGGCAAACCAAATCGTAAAAAGTTAAAAAATCTTTTTTTTACTAATTATACTATTAGCCATTACGCCAGATCCGCAATTTTGGTGTTTCGATGTCAACTGCGCTAAAATTAATTCAATTAGAATGTCAGTTTGACTGATAAGTGTACGGGGGGCTTCGTGATAGAAGTCAGGAATGACGGTTTGATTTTTCAGTCAGACTGTCATTCCTGATTAACCGTGCAAGGTCCGCTTAATAAATCTAACTTCATTCAAGGATACTATCTTACCTACAGGACCGTCAACTAAATACTAAATGTTAATAATTTATTATATATTACTGTAAATATTATTTTTCAGTATTTTTGATTATGTTAATTATTTAAAATAATGGTTTTTAATTTTAAAAAAAATTATTATGTATCTAAAAATGTAACTGATCAACTAGTTCCATCCATGCCCAACAAATATTTTACATTTTTTTCTCTGTGTCGCTCGCACTGTCTGTATATACCGGGTGTTCAATTTATCTGAAGACAATGAAAAATTTCGAAAATAATACATTAGATCAAAAAATTTTTAAATTAAAATTTGTTCGTCGCGGAGGGGGCATCCAATGATATCAAACTCGACTCACCACCCCCACTCCCTAGGAGGTGGGGGTAGGAGATAAAAAACTTAAATAGGAAACTCTATTTTTTCTAGTGCAGATTTGGATTCTCCAGGAAAAAATGCTAAAGTTTTATCTCTAACATTTTTTTTGTATTCGTGCCAGATGGCGCTTTAATCGATAAAAATCAAAATGGGTAAAGAAATTGTTGAAAATTGGGGACATCAAATCAGAAAAATAAAAGTAAACATATGTGATATTTTGAATTAACCTCCACCCCATGCTCCAGATGTACAGAATGTCCATAAATTAAGATAACATGATAAGAGAAGTATCATTTATTGCATATTTTTTTTAGTTTAAATACAAAATTTCAATCAATTAAGAAAGTCAACAAAAAATATTCTAGAAGACGATTGTTTAGAAGAAAAAAAAAATTAAAAACTGTTTTTTTTTTTAATTTTTGAAAGTAATGTCCCTTGGAATTTTTTTAAAACAAGACTTATTTTTAAAATTTGCTCAAAAAAAATCTGAAAAAATTAAGTAAAATAGAGAAAACAATTTTTTCTAACTCATCTGGTTTGGCAGGAAAAATTATTGAAAATTAATTAAAATTATTCAGAAACGAGACTAATATGGAAGGATTGATAATGATGACGACATTTATCGATAACATTTGAACAAATCCTACAATCAAATTTAAATTTGACACATTTATTTAATTAGAAAAGAAATTATTTATTTTTAAACTACTTTGTAGAAAATTTATATAATCTCTTGTAAATAACAAACAATATTTATTGATATTTAATGATTTTATACCAAAAATGAAAAGTCTTCAATTTCAGAATAAAAATATTATTAAAACAAAATACTTTAGTTTAAAGTTCCGGTATTAATAATCGACAAAACTCAACGGACGTCTTTATCAGAAAAAATAATAGAGTAAGTAACAGAACTAGATCATAAAATTTATAGATTTTTAATTATTGGAAATCAAATTTTATGTTACACGCCTAGTAACTTGTGTCTATGTTCTGTTAATTACTTCATCAGTTTTCCTGATAAAGACGGACGTTGAGTACGTCTATTATTAATAAATATTAATACAGAACTTAAACCTACAGTAGCTATATTTTAATATAAGTTCTGAAAGATTTTTTATTATGTTAAAAATGTTATTATAATATGACTATTATAATTCAGAGTACAAAAAGGTCATAATTGAATGGGAACGTGCTAGGAGTATAAATTTTGTCTGTTAAATGGATAATATGTGATTCAATTGTTGAAATTTGTACTTATTTCATGTAATTGTGCATCATAAAAAGAAAAAATAGGAATGATTCATTATAATATTACGCAATTATTCAACAACACTATTGTTTCATTCAATGTTTATATTTACATTTTCCATTATGACAATTTAAATTTATTATGTACTTGTTTTATAGAGAATTTCTAGAACAAAAGTAGCATTGTTTATATTTTTTCTTTTTAGTAAATCAGTGTAAATTTTTATAAATTTAATTAATTAGTTACCTGGAAACAATTTCAAGGATGTTCTTCGCAAGAAAACTAATTAAAATAAAACAATTTTTTTATTATACTTATATTAATTATTGAGGAAAAAAAATGAAAACAAATCTAAAAACTTTTGTAGTTGATTAACTAAATCATCAACCTTGTTCTGAAAATCGAGTTTCTTATTAAATGACCTTGAAATATAATATATTTTTCATCTTGCATAACTAAGATATTGCTATTATGAATAAAACAATAATTTATGTTTAAAAATTAAATAAGTGAAAAAATAATTCGGTAATTTTTATAAATTTTGTATCTCAAATTACTTTTCTGATCAGATATTTGATGTATTTTCGATAAATAATTTTCTTAAAATAGGCAATTAATATAGTAAAAATCTTTCAGAACTCATTATATTAGAATAAAACGGCTTTAGGTTTAAGTTCTGTATTAATATTTATTGATAATCGACGTTTCGACGAACTTAACGTACGTCTTCATCAGGAAAACTGATACAAATGACATTTAGAGTAAATAAACAGAAAAAATTGAAACAAGTTACTAGGTAACAAAATAAGTAATTAAATCAATTTTATAAATTTTTAATTAATGGAAGCCAAATTTTATTTAAATCAGTGCCCCTTTATAGTGAATGATAAATTTCTATTTCTATTTCACTGTGAAGGCATTGATTTAAATAAAATTTGACTTCTATTAATTGAAATTTTTTATAATTTGGTTACTTATTTGTTACGTCTAGTTCTTTATTTTTATTTTTTTTCTGTTTATTTACTATAAATGATTATTTGTACCCGTTTTTTCTGATGAAGACGGACGTTGAAAGTACGCCGATTATTAATAAATATTAATACAGAAGTTACACCTAAAGCCGTTTTATTTTAATAGGCAAAGTCGCAACATTTTTTGAAATATAAAGAATTCAAATAATATTCTGCGTAGTATATTTAATATATATATATATTACACAAATTAGACTGAAATTATAATATATTACTTTTGTAATTGTAAAATTAATTGGAAAATCATTTTGGCGTGTCTCCGTTTGTTTTTGTTAATTGTTGTGTTTTTTAAATGAGTTTTTTTTATTTGTTTTACTTGAAACAAATATGCAATAAAAAAAGTTATAAAATGTTTTATTATTACTTTTGTATACATATTTAATAAGAAAGTACAGACGATTATAAATAAGAAAAAAACCATTAATTTATTTCAAATGATATGGTTCCTAATTATTTGTGTTTTGCTGAATTAAAAATACAGTGGGTGATCGATTTACGAACATAATCCGTTCTCAAGACTATGTTCGTAAGCCGAAATGTTCGTTTAGCGATCATCCTCTCATAATATTGCCAAATTTTCTAATATTTTTATTTTTATTTTAATTTATTTTTTGTTAAGGGGTTCAGAAAAGTTTGTTATCCGAACATATGGTTGTTGTCCAAACACCAAAAATCTTTCGTGAAAGTGTTTGTTGTCCGAATTGTTCGCAGTGCAAACTGTTCGTTAACCGATAATCCACTGTATACATATATAAATATGTTTCTATGATAAAAAAAATTAAATACGTAACTTATCAAAAATATTTTACAATATTTTTAAATCGTAATTAGAATTTAAGTAATTTTGCGATAACTGGTATTTGTATAAATTACAAAACTAAAAACTAATCAAAAAATTTGCGAACCGAAGCAGTAATGTAAAAATTTTCCAAAGAGCTTCAGTATAAACAAAATAAATTCCATTTTGTTGTTCGACTGACCGAAGCGGGCATTTGCGCGCACCGGGCAAGTGCCGCCCGATGAATTCGTTGACGGTCAGTCGTTGTCGAACGACATCTTAACGAACATCTCGACGCAAGAAAGATAAATTAGTAATATGTTGAAAGGGACGCTGGCAACCGTCGTTTTGCTGGCGGTATGTGCTAAAACTTTTGCTGCTGTTACCGACCCGATAAAAGTTGTCTGTTATTATGACAGTACAAGTCATAAAAGAGAAAGTAAGTCTTTTTTTAGTTTTTTGTTTTTAATTCTTCATATATACCTATATTGGACATAGTTTCAAAAGTTTTCAAAAGTTTAAAAATGTTAAAAAAATAACGTGTTCAAAATTACAGTAATTTATTTTAACGTTAACTCGTGCCGCAGGACAGATTTCCTTTTTTAATTTGCTTATTTGCTTAAATTGCTATAATTTTGAACATCGTATTTTTTTAACATTTTGAAACTTTCTAGGGGATGAGATCAAAAAATTTTTGACATTGTCAAAATAACGACCACCCTAAAATATATAGACATAGTTTATAATATATAGTTATTGCAAAATTTGGAAGAAAAACAATTCAAATCTGTTCGGATCGCGTTTATCAATATTTTGTTAAGAAATATTTTTTTTAAAACTACTTTGTAGAAAATTTATGTAATCTCTTGTAAATAACAAACAATAAAAAATATTTATTTAGAAATGACTCTTTTTTAATGATTTTAATATATGTACATATAAAAAACAATGAATAATCTTCATTTTAAGAATAAAAATGTTATTAAAATAAAACTGCTTTAGGTTAAAGTTCTGTATTAATATTTTATTAATAATCGGTTTTTATTTCAATTGAACTTGTTCAAAAATGAAAATAACCCAGAACTTTAGAACTTATTTAAAATAAAACATACATTGTATTAATAAATAATTATACAGAACTGAAACCTAAAGCCGTTTAATTATCTTAGAATTTTTCCCTTGTCAAATTTTCAAAAATTCAGTTTTAAATTTTTTTCTACTAAACCATGCATCGTAGAATAATGGTTTCTTCACTCAATTATCGTACTCATTATTCCGCATTTTTCCATGTCATGCTTATTTTCCTACACCTTATAGTTTTTGAGAAAAAAAAAATAAAAACCAATAAATCAAAAAAAAATTCTAGCGCCCAAACGGCACATGCTAGCAAATTAAAACTAAAACCAAATAATAGAACCTTTTATGCAATATCGAAAAGTATTCTAAGTATTTCTTCGAATTTTACTCGAGAAAGTAGTATATCGCAATTTATCGAAATTACATGTTAAACGCCCATACGAACTTAACGAACGAACACCCGGTATATATATATATATACAGGGTGATTCATTGGTAAACGGAAATACTTAAACGGTGAATAGAGGTCACCGAGGCGGTTCTAGAAATACCCCATTTATTGGACCTGGCGGTCTTTGTAATCGAGATACAGGGTGTTTTATCGATTTTGCTTATTTCTTCCTGAGGTCATAACTCTCGAACCACCCCGTATATTTTTTTGATATTTGGTACACATATTTTTCATTCAGAGCCCAAATGAGCCATTTACTATTTACAAGAAAAATCCAGGTCCGGATTAACAAAAAAATAGATAGCAATTGTGACCTTGAAACAACACCCTGTATATTGAAATTTTCAAAATCCGTTTGCATATTTGGAAAGAGCACAAAAAACTAAATTAAAATGTGCAATTTAAATTTTTCCGCAGAAAATTTAACTATTCACATTTTAAACTTAAAGTAAAATTTTTAAAAACTTAAAGCCAAAAAAATAGTTATTATTAACTTTTAATAATAAATTATAAAACGTTTGAATCTATACTCATTTTAAAATTATTGAATAACTATTAAATACATTGGTTTTTATTTTTATTTTTTTTTTATTTTTTTTTTTTTATTTTTTTTTTTTTTATTTTTTTTTACTATTTTTTATTTTTTTATTTTTTTTTTTTAACTATAAAATTAGAAACCAATGTATTTAATAATTATTCAATAATTTTAAAATGAGTATGGATTCAAAAGTTTTATAATTTATTATTAAAAGTTAATAATAACTATTTTTTTGGCTCTAAGTTCTTAAAAAATTTACTTTAAGTTCAAAATGTGAATAGTTAAATTTTCTGCGGAAAAATTTAAAGTGCACATTTTAATTTAGTTTTTTGTGCTCTTTCCAAATATGCAAACGGATTTTGAAAATTTCAATATACAGGGTGTTGTTTCAAGGTCACAATTGCTATCTATTTTTTTGTTAATCCGGACCTGGATTTTTCTTGTAAATAGTAAGTGGCTCGTTTGGGCTCTGATTGAAAAACATGTGTACCAAATATCAAAAAAATATACGGGGTGGTTCGAGAGTTATGACCTCAGGAAGAAACAAGCAAAATCGATAAAACACCCTGTATCTCAATTACAAAGACCGTCAGGTCCAATAAATGGGGTATTTCTAGAACCGCCTCGGTGACCTCTATTCACCGTTTAAGTATTTCCGTTTACCAATGAAACACCCTGTATATATATATATATATATATATATATATATATATATATATATATATATATATATATATATTAGATATGATACTGAATATTATTTTTAATTACTTATTTCAATTTTCTAAACATGTTTAATCAGCATAAAATTGTCGAATTACCAAGATAAATCGAAATGTAATTTCAATATGAAACTTGTTTTTTAAAGAAATCAATTAAAACTACTGGTTAAAACTTGTTTGAAAGAAATTTCAGACTTAATATGAAATCGAAATATTTTGCAACATAATTTATAAATGGCACTTACGTAATTATAATATTAAGTTTGATTACCTGGTCCGCGATACCAGATCATTTCTTCTGGTTTACCTTGATATATCAACAAAAACAAAAAACAATTAAAAAAAAACAAGCAAAATAATTCAATATGTCTTACTTACACTGTAAAACAAAAAAGCGAAATTACAGAGAAACAATAGTAAAGTTTTATTTTACCATAAATATTCTGTATATCTACCTCAAAATTCTGTAGCTTTTAATATAATTCAGAATAATCATCATAAAATTGCTTACTTTCTACAAATACTTAATGTAAAATTGCATATTGTTGATTATAACTTCTTTACATGTAAAATTACAGCTTGCATATTAATATCTGTAATAATTCATCAAAATAATGAAACTTAGTACATATTTTGTGCAATAATACTAATAAAGTATTTATTCATTTCAAAATACATTCTATAAATAATACTAAACAAATTTTACCTATTTATGGAAAATTCCCAACGTAGTTCTGTAAATTTACAAAAAGATATTGTAATATAATTAATGGTTGACAGTTTAACTTTGTGAAACTCTTTGATAGATAAAAGATTTTCAAAAATACATATTTTGTAAAAAAATATATTAAAAGTTTAGTGAGATTTTACAAAATGTGTATTTTTGAAAATCTTTTATCTAAAAGAGACTTTAGTGAAAAACCTGTAATATTACATACATATGTACTTTTCCATTCCGTTGGTAATATATCATATTACATAATGTTTGTAATAGTTCTGATATTATGTATTAAATTATACCTAGAAATATTGGCCGATCATAGTATCTCATATGTTTTTTACAGTCTAATTAACACATACGTACATGTTTACAATGTACCTAAATACGTTTTGTATTATTCAAGGTCAAGGCAAATTTCAAGCCAGCGATTTGGACTCGGCATTAGCATTTTGCACACATCTTGTTTACGGCTACGCAATTATCAACACCGATACGAAAAAATTAGTACCATTAGACGAGCCATTCGACGTGACGAAAAATAATTATCAAGCCGTAACCGAATTAAAACGTCGTTTCTCCGGTTTACGAGTCATCTTATCGGTGGGTGGCGGGGCTGATGATCAAGACGATACCAAATATATGACTCTGCTGGAATCGGCCGAATCGCGTAACGCGTTTATTAATTCGGCGCATACATTGCTGAAAGCGTATAATTTCGACGGGCTGGATTTGGCATGGGAGTTCCCCACAACGAAACCGAAAAAAGTACGGTCAACGCTCGGTTCGCTGTGGCATGGGTTGAAGAAGAAGATCGGTGTGTCGAAGGGTAAAGTTGATGATAAGGAGGAGGAACATAGGGAACAATTTACCGCGCTAGTGCGTGAGTTGAGGAATGTTTTCCGACATGATGGTTTAATGGTGACGCTTTCGGTTATACCCAATGTAAATAGTACAGGTATGTATTACTATAATAACATTGAACAAAAAAATGTTTATAAGTGTATATCTGTGAAATGGGTCGCGAACAATTCACCAACCTACTAACTTAACTTTTCCTAACCTAACCACTTTCTAATATTAATTTTAATTTAATTTAATTCTATTTCAGTTGGTTATTCGATAAATTGTTTTTCGGTGAATTGGTACTTCGGTGAATTTGTTTTCGATGAATTGTTTTCGGTGAACGGTTTTCGGTGAATTGTCCGGATACCCTGTGAAATTAATTTACGTAATAATAAACTAAAGTTGAGATTTTAAATGTCAAAAATTTCACAAATTACTCAGTCATTAAATCGGCTTGTCTAAGCTATGCATCAATGAAAGGCCAGTTAACCATAGACACGTATTTCGCTCATTAGGCTTTGATCAGTGTCCGAAAACAACTGATGATTCCATGACCGAGTAATTTGTGAAATTTTTGAGATTTAAAATCTCAACTTTAGTTCATTATTATGTATTACTATTTTGTACATAAAGTTTCGAAACAAATGCCGCTATTCTAATCAGTAAATTTAGCTTAATAGCCAGTTGTATAACAAACCGTTTAACTAAAGTCAATTTTAAGCTTACAAAAAGGCAACAACAAATAGTTTTATCATTAAAAGTGTTGAAAGTTGACAAAGAAGCATCGTTTTATTGACAATAATTATTATATTAATGTCAAAAGATAAACTTTTGTTCTTGGGTCCTGAACCTGTGTTATGATTAATTATAATGTTATTAAATTCCCTATCAGGTTCGTCATTGTTTTTAGTAATGACGCGTTTCGACTCTCACTCTAGCCACAACACTGACCAAACTCAGAAAATCTGAAGATGACTGAAAAGTCGAAACGCGTCATTGCTAAAAACAATGACAAACCTGATAGGGAATTTAATAACATTATAATAATTATTATTATAGTAGAATTTTAAAATCGATGCTTTTTGGTCGATTTCAGGGCTTATTCGCGTTTGTAGCATTGATTTTTTAGGTGTATTTCAATTTTTTTTTTAATTTTTACAACAATTAAGCTAAACAACAATTATACCTTTGGAAAGTGTATTTAGTGAAGTTTTCAGCAGTATTTTTCTTTTCAAAAAAGTTAAATTCTCACTTAAAATAAATGGCGTCCTGAAACAAAAACAAATTAAATGTTAGTACGTGTACCACATGTAACTTTCGTTGGAACCTACAAAATATATAATTTTTACCCCTAAACCAAAAAATTTTAGGTACTTTTTTAAGAAGGCCGCCCATTTTTTAAATAAATATAAAAATTATAGGTACATTTTGTAGATTCCAACGAATGTAGTGACAAGTTGTTTTAAGTAGAAATTGTTTTAAGTAGAAATTTTTTTTACTGTATTCGGTGTAAAAGTTCCCCAAAAAAAATGTTAAAAAACTTCTAAAAAAATCGATGTTACAAACGCGAATACCCCCTTAAAGTTAAGTTTAGTTAAAGTATTTATTATGAAACCGGCCGTAAATCTTTAAATTCATAAAACTTTAAGTATTTTTTTTTATATTTAGAAGATTTTAGAAGGTAAGAAATTAAATATATGTATTGCTGGTATAAAAAAAATCTTTTAAATTAGTAAGTTTAAATATGAATGTTCGAAACTGCTTCATTATCTAAATTTCTTTTAGTTAAAGTCCAATTTAAGCTAAAGATCTTTAAATTTAAATGTAACGACCAGAATAGCAGCAAAACTCTGTAATAAAAAAAATACAAAATGTAACTTAGTGGCAAATGGTTCTTGTCCCTTCGGCAATCTATACATCTAAGTCAAATCTCTTTTGTTTACATTTATAGAATACAAAAAAATTAATTTCCCTTAATCCACAAAATAATATGAAAAAGCTAAATACGTATTTCGAAAGCTAAGCTTTTATCATATCAGTAGCAAAAGTTAAAACTAAAGTTCTAACTAATGGGTAATCTAAGGTTACCCAGTGGTCAAAGAACTCTGTGGTTTTGTGGTATTTTGTGGTTTAAGGAAAATTAATTTATTTTATTAACTTTTCGCCACAGTAATATCATATTTTTATTTTTGAACAAGATTTAAAGACTACTTTAAAAGAACACAGGAACCATTAGATAATAAATTGTATTTTATATTTTTTTACGAAACTCTGTTTCCAAACACTTAGTAAATTTAATTTGTAAATGTAATTTTTGTTTTCTATTAGTGTATTACGACACGCGTGCATTGATCCAACATCTCGACTGGGTGAATCTAATGGCATTCGATTATCAAACACCAACACGAAATCCGAAAGAGGTCGATTATCCAGCACCATTGTACGAATTAATCGATCGACATCCCGATAATAATGTCGATCATTTGGTACGGCATTGGTTGGAACAAGGTGCACAACCCAGCAAACTAATTGTCGGTATACCGACTTTTGGTCGCGTATGGAAAATGACAACTGATTCGGCTATTTCTGGTGTACCACCGTTTCCAACTGACGGTGCTGGGGACGAAGGACCTTATACGAAACACGCCGGCCTGTTAAGCTATCCCGAAATTTGTACGAAAATTAATGCGCCTGTTAGTGCTAAAGGCGCCGATAAACGGATGAGGAAAGTTGGGGATCCGTCGAAACGACACGGTTAGTTAGTTTTCAGTTATTATGGCTATGTTTTTTTAACCGGTTTTTACCTCAAATTTTTACAAAAGATTCTCCTAGTTTTCATATAAATTATATAATTTCAACAAAATACAATGTGCTGCCAAGTGGCCGAGAAAATAATTACTAAAATTTTTAATTATTCATTATGATTTTAATCAAATTTTCACAAAAAATATTATGTAAATTATGTAATTTTTCCAAATTACAGTGTTGCCAATTTTCCAATTACAAAATTACAAAATTTTTTAAAATTTATTATTGCCATTTTATTCAACTGATTTTAATCAAATTTTCACAAAAGATTCTCTTAGCGCCTACATAAACTATATATTTTTTTCCGAGAATTATTTCTTATTTCTTAGCATTTATGTGATAATGTCAAAGTGATCTATATATATATATATATATATATATATATATATATATATATATATATATATATATATATATATATATGGGTTTACCCATATACTTCTTTTTTTTTAGATTTACTGCAAATGCCTGACATATCTAAACGTTATGGTAATGTACATTATATGTTTGTGTAATAATTATGCACCAATAATTATAATTTAACATATTTCCTCAAAATATCAATTTTTAGATTTCAATTGTTGTTTATTTAGAAATTGTTGATAAATCTTAAAAAAATTTACGTGCTACGTTCAATTTGAAAACAATAATTAAATAAAATGGCTTTAGGTTTTAATTCTGTATTATTATTTATTAATAATCGACTCAACATTCATCTTCATCAGGAAAACTGATCAAATTACAGTAAATAGACAGAAAAAAATGTTACTAAACGTAACAAATAAGTAATTAGATCATATTTTTTATTAAATTTAAATCAATGCATTTACAGTGATTGGTGTGAGTAAAATTTGGCTTCCATTAATTGAAAATTTATAAAATTTGTATGATCTAGTCTAGTTCAACGGTGGGCAACCCCCGGCCCGCGGGTCAGCTACGGCCCGCGAAAAGTTTCTATCCGGCCCGCGAGATTTTCAGAAGAAATTATACTTATTCATGTATATTTATAGTTTATGATTAATAGATATTTTTTGTAATTTGTCGAAGACGATAAGGGAAATAAATGGGAAATAATAGTAGTATTTCATGTTTACAAGTCACAAGAATTTGTCAATAATTAACTACTACGGCCCGCGGAAAAAAACGCAAAATTTATTCTGGCCCATGTTATGAAAAAGGTTGTGCACTCTTGATCTAGTTACTTATTTGTTGCCTAGTAACTTATTTATATTTTTACTGTTTATTTACTGTAAATGGTCATTTGTATCCACTTTTCTTGATGAAGACGTACGTTGAGTACGTCCGATTATTAATAAATATTATTATAACCTAAAGGCAGTTTTAATTAAAATTATATATTTAACATTAAATATTGGATCTCACTGAAATTGATTTACTAAAAAAATTAACACTTTTTGCCGTTACTTTGTGGAAATAAAATAAAAGACTTTTTTAACTTTGAAAAAATTGACTTTAATACACAAATATTGTGCAGTTACATTGTTATTATCAAACTGTTCAGTGTTATTATCAAACAGTTTTATAATGACAATGTTTGTCGAAACTGCATTCACAATATTTGTGTAGTTAAAGTTAAAAAAGTCTTTTAATTTTATTCGATATACTTAAATTAATATTTTATTTTATTAGGTTGGGTGTATAATTACATACATACATAATTACACAAACACTTTCTATTATCTCGAAATCAGTCCCCTCCAAACTATAATATTTTTATTGAAAAAAGTAAACAAAACAGCAATTTTTATTAACAAAAACGTCTGATAATTATGCATCAACCTAATAATTATAGGCGTTTAAAAGAATGTAGAGGCTTTTTAATTATTTTCCTTCACTCTTGACACAATATACGGTTGGTTAATAAAAATATATAGAAAGATAAATAATATATTTTTTTTTAGGTACTTATGCATTCCGTGTACCCGAAGATGGTGGCGAAAATGGTTTATGGATTGGCTATGAAGATCCTGACACAGCTGGAAACAAAGCTAGTTATGTGAAAGCGAAAGGTTTAGGTGGTATTTCGATTGTCGATCTAACACTGGACGATTTTCGTGGTTTATGTGCTGGTGATAAATATCCAGTATTACGTGCTGCCAAATTTCGTTTGTAATTCTATCTAAGTTTTTTTGTTTGTTTTTTGTATGTAAATTCGATAAATTTGAACAATTAGTAATCTTTATGTATATTAATTAATAAATTATACAAAAAAGGCCTTTTCTTTATTTATTATCATCTTATCCAAAAAAAGCTCGTTTGAGTATCTACAGGGTTGTTGGGCACCTGGGAAATCTGGAAAAGTCAGGGAAATTTAAAGCGCTGGAAAAGTTAGGAAATTTTATTAAAAACCCGTAAAAACCGGGAAAAACATTTGCTGTAAAAAATTGTTTAATTCAACAATAGAAAAACATCTTTATATTAAATTTGATTGTAAAAGTTGATTAATACAAGTAAACTAATATAATGTAATTAAATGTGTTGTTATTTCAAGACACCATTTTATAAAGGGTTAATATATTTTTTTATTTTTTTTACTGAATTTGTAACTTAATGAATAACTTTAAACCTGACAAATTTTAGTAAACGAAAATGTTTCAAACATCGTTTCCAGTTAATGTTAATCGCTTTAAAAATGACCTGAAAAATAGGTAATATAGCGCTGGAAAACCTTTAAAAGTCAGGGAATTTTGAAATCTGAGAAGTGCAACAACTTTGATATACAATGTTGTTTTGGTGCCTACGTTGATGTATTGGGTAGCGAATGTTGGGTTTGGCTGCAAAAACATAAAACTGAGAAATGACTGCTGTGGAAATGTGATTTTTACGTGGGAGTATGTGGTATAACTAGGAGGAATCGGGGGTACGAAATAGATTAGTGTGAAATTGAACAAAAAATGTTGTAGCAAAAGTTGGGTTAGTCAGTTAAGAAGTTGAAGACATCTTGAGCAAATGTCTAATGAACGGTTTGGTTTGAAAAGTTTTATATGAATGATTTTGAAGCTAGTGGACGTCCAATGAGTAGTTGAAGATGGTATGACTAAGAGAGTTTCTTGCGTGAGTAGAAGTTTCCAAATAGTAGGAATCAAAGAGCATTCTATAAGAGGAATTATAAATATAGATAAAGCTAAAGTTGCTTGTCTCAATAGGAATGTTTGGAGGAGACTGATTTCGGGATAATGGAAAGAGTTTGTGCCACATCCATTTAGGTATATGGTGTGATTGTGTATGTATTTAAAAGTAACGTAAGATTGGCTTTTTGTTACTATTTTAGCAAGTATTTATGTAATAACAAATACAGATTTAATTTATACAAATACTAAATAACAGAAAAATAAAATATTTGATTAACGTAAGAATTGATTTACGACTGAATCGTAAATCGGGGACTACCTATATTTTTATCAATTTTAAAATAATATTTAACTTATTTAGTAATAATTCTACATATATCTTATTTATAAATATGTATTATTTTTTTCAAATATGACCTATAAGATGTTTTTTTCTCATTGCAATTATTATAATAACCTAGAAACTTGTTTCCATGTTCTGTTTTATCTACTGTAAATGTCATTTGTATTAGTTTTCCTGATGAAGACGAACTTTGAATTCGTTGAAACGTCAATTATTAATAAATATTAATACAAAACTATGACCTACAACCTATAAATTAATTTTTGTTTGCAGGTGAAACAAATTTATAGTTAGCTAAATTTCAATTAAATTAAGGAAAATTAATCTAGTGAACAATAAATTAAAACTAATGCCGCAAAAATCTATTTAATATAAAGTTTAATTTTATTATCCAAACAAAATATATTTTCAATAACAAATTTTTTGTATAACCGTAAATTATATAGAATATGTTTTGTGTAATTCACAATACTTTAATTTAAATAAACGAAATTTTTGTACGTTTGATAAAAATGAAACACACAGAGAAATTACCTACCTCTTCCACCTCTGAAATTACCTCCCGACTCCGATTACCACGAAATGTTGAACTTTTGTTATTCTGTCAGTCATTGCTTTGAAATTTCCGATTCTTTTGACCCTAGATTATCAATAAATTTTTTTTAGATAAAAATATAGGAATATGTGTACATAATATAAATTTATACCAATCTATTATTGTTAAATAAAAACTTTAATGTCATTGATAAAAATTTGGACTTGATGAAGACAAACAAAGAAGTTTAGTCTTGTCGAAACGTCGTTTTTATAAAATAATTAAACAGAATCTAATCCTAAAATAGTTTTTATTTTAAATACAATGAGTTCTGAAAAATATTTTACTTTGTTATTGTTGTTCAAACAATTACGAAAAATAACATGCACTAAAACTTATGACAATTTAAAAAAAATATATATTGTGTTATATTGTTATAAAAATAAATTTGAACATAACATAGTAAAAAATCTTTCAGAACTCGTTCTATTAAAATAAAACTGCTTTAGATTCTAGTTCTGTATTGATATTTATTAATAATCAATGTACTCAACGTACATCTTCATCAGGAAGAAAAATGTGGCTTCCGTTAATCAAAAATTTATGATCTAGTTATTTATTACATATCTAGTAACTTGTTTCTATGTTCTGTGATTTATAGTAAGAAAAAATTCTTTCAGAACTCATTATATTAAAATAAAATGGCTTTAAATTGAAGTTCTGTATTAATATTTCGTACGTCTTCATCATGAAAAAAATGTGATTTCCATTAATTAAAAATTTTTATGATTTAGTTTCTTATTTGTTACGTCTAGTAATTTGTTCCTATTTATTTACTGTAAATATAATTTGTATCTGTTTTTCCTGATGAAGACGTACGTTGAGCCGAATATTAATAAATATTAATACAGAACTTAAACCTAAAACAGTTTTATTTTAAATTTGATTATTTTTCTATGATAACCATATAGTAGTGTGTCAAAATATGCATTATGTCAAAAAGAAATTTCGAAATAAGTTTTTCTTAAATTAAAATTGTTCTAGTGAACCTAGTGGTAGCCCATTGGTCGAAATTCGACCGTAATTCATTAAATTTTTTGGTTTAAACAATATTAAAATTTTTTTTTGTATACCTCTATAATCATTGCATATAATATTTGGTTCTATTTACGTCAGCTGCGAGCGTGTACAAATACAAAGTCATTATGCATTAATTTTCGCATTGCACGCATTGCACAAATTCTACCGGATAACAATCGTGATAATTTAATGTGTATTATAAATAAATTTATCAAATTTATGATTAAATCATCAATGTTATATATAGGAAAAAGTATTTACTTAGTCATTCTATAATTGATTCAATGGCTGATGTCGGACAAGATTCTTTTGGTGTGGCTAGTGCAGCACCGTTTGGTTCGTCGGCAATTTTACCGATTTCCTGGGCTTACATTAAAATGATGGGACCCGATGGTCTGCGTTTTGAACGCAAATTATATGAGTAAAAGATTGGAAAATGACTACAAAACATTATTTAAAGGAGGATAATCGGAATTGGGGGCCTATGAATATATTCTCGATGATAGAGAATTTAAGAAAACTGCTGGCATTGAAGCAGTCGATATTGCTAAGAGACTTACGGATTAGGGTATGTTAACTGTAAAATTAGTGAAAATTAATTTTTTTCTTCAAATCATGTAGCCTACAAATAAATGCAATTTTAGTTAAAACTAATTGTCCCATTTATTACCATAGATTAGGTATATAGGGGAGATACTAAAACATTGAAAGAAATTGTCGAAAGATTTATATAGTAGTTAAGGTGTTAAAGAAAAAAAGCAAAGTGTTAAAGAAAAAAAGAAAAAAAATAAATACGCTTTTTTTAAAGACATTCCTAATATTCATAATATTAAGGATGAGGCTATTTATACATACGGGGTATGTATACGTAATTGGCTATTTATACATACTTACTGAAAAAAAAAACCTAAACCAACCTACTAACCTAACCTTTCCTAACATAACCACTTTCTAATATTAATTTTAATTTAATTTAATTCTATTTTAGTTGGTTATTCGATAAATTGTTTTTCGATAAATTGTTTTTCGGTGAATTGGTACTTCGGTGAATTTGTTTTCGATGAATTGTTTTCGGTGAACGGTTTTCGGTAAATTGTTTTCGGTGAATTGTCCGGATACCACATATATGTCGTAAGATAAAAATAATATTATATACCTATAGTTTTTACTGAATACGACAGAGATATTTTAAAGTGTGTTTTTAATTTGGAATTTAAGTTGTTTCGTTTAAAATATAGTATAAGTAAATATTAATATAATTAGTACAATTGACTAGTAATATTAACATATAAATAAAAAAGTTACAAAAAATAGCAACTAAATCAGAACTACGCAACAGAAACTGGACACAAACATTTCGATGAAAATCATAGATGTTAAAAATATTACTAATAATTCGATTCATTCACTAAACTGTTACATTCTTACCATTATACGAATATTAATTCTAAGTAAGTGTATTTAGATGATTTGCACATATTTCGTTTTTTGAGGTATTATGTATTTCATATTGTTATTTGTAGTTGTGAAACTCTCTGCAGAAGAACCAAAAGTGGGTTCGAAATATTGGAAAGGAAACAACAAACAAACTTAACAACTTATAATCGGGATTATGTGTACTTTTAAAACCTTTTTTCGCAAAATAGACTGTTATCCCGACATAAAGAAATTCGAATATATATATATATATATATATATATATATATATATATATATATATATATATATATATATACCGTATACTGTAAAAATTAAGTGAAATTACAGAAAAATAGTAGTAAAATGTTACTATAAAAAATCTGTAATTTTATTTTGTTATAAATATTCTGTATTTTTAACTCAAAATTTTGTAATTTTCACATAATTCATAATAATCACATAAAGTAAGTAAAAATGATATAATGAGTATGTAAAATTTATTACTTTTTGCAAATTGCTACATATGCTTAATGTAAAATTACATATTGTTGATATGACTTCTTAAATTATGTAAAATTATAGCTTGCATATTAATATCTCTAATAATTTATCAAAATAATGAGTCTTAGTACATATTTTGTGTAATAGTACCAATAAAATAATATCTTCAGTGTAATTCATTCATTGCAAAATACATCCTTTATATAAATTTAGAAATGTATACAATTATACTAACAATAATATTACAGAACTAAACAAAATTTACTTATATATGGAAAATTTCCGACAGCAAATTTACATAATGTTTGTAACAGTGCTGATATTATGTATTTTTAAACAATTGTGGATAAAATTACAGCAGTTGAGTAATTATACCTAGAAATACTAGGCATGATATTATCTGTCATGGTTTGTAGTTAAAATTACATAATTTATTTTAGTATGTATATATATATATATAGATATTTAGTATACGGCCGCATATTTTACGCTATTTCGTCGCCGAATATATTACACTATGGCCGAATAGTAATTAAATATTTGTTACATTTTTAAGTTGATAAATGAAAAAGTAGTAGTACCTACATTTTAGAAGAAAAAGAAATAAAACGAATAAGACAATACACGAATCGAAAAAAGACTTTATATTATTAGTTTTCGGTGTTCAACGTCAAGCTCTACCGCAGATGAAAAGAAAGGATACATATATGTGGGAGAGCGTGCAGGATAGATAAACACATAGAGAGAGCGAGAGAGAGAGAGAGAGTGAGAGAGCGGACAGGGAGAGTGGTCGCATTCGTATCGCATCATATCGCAGCATTCGGTACAAAGTGTCCAGCATCAGAGCAGTTCACGTTGACGCTTCTCCGGGTGTGTGTGTGTGTGTGATGCGCTGCTCCGGGCTCGTATGTCGAGCGGGGGGGTGTTTTAGTTAGTGCGTCGATTGCGCGCCGTCGGTCATCTACGACGCCGCCGCCAAACCAACTTTCACATCTTTCAGTTTCAGCGGTAACTCGAAAGTGATAGGTACTCTCTCTCTCTCTCTCTCGCTCGCTCGCTCGCGTTTAATACTGTGTGTTTACATCTTAATCTAAATGGATGCACGTGGTATGTACTCATATCTACATATTCTTATTTTTCTTTTGGTTTGAATCACACAATTATACCTAACTTATTTCATTAACTAATATCTCATTTAGTACTGGCGTTTTAGTTTTAGTTTTACGTACAAGCACAAGAATTTAACAATTTCAAATATTTGATGTAAAAACTAAAAATATATCAAGCGTTTGGATTGGTCAAGGTCGGAATGTGACTCGCAAGAAATATACTCCACAAAAATAAACGCGCTACTCGAAAAATCTGAAAAATTAGCGATTCTTCAAATCGGTATAACTTGAATTTTCATTTTTAAGGTCATGATGGACCATTTGAATAATTCCGCTTCCCATTACATCCCGCAGAAAAAAATATGTTTTGACTTAAAAAAAATTGTCAAATTTCGACAACATGTATGATATACAAAAAAAAAAAATTTCGACTCAATTTACCAAGAGGGGCTAAAATTGCCGAGCATATCTATAGCGACTGACACAAACTGATACGGTTAACCTGATGAAGATGGACGTTGAGTACGTTGAATACGTCGATTATTAATAAATATTAATACAGAACTTAAACCTAAAGCCGTTATATTTTAAAATAATGAGTTCTAAATGATTTTTACTATGGTAAAAACCAAAATATCCTGTGATAATAATATTCAAAAATAATTTTTATTCCAGCGTATCATAATATTAATATTACGTTACCATATTGCCTATGTAAAAAGGAGGTCATTAGGTTACTAGTACAATTATGACATTATTATACAGCAGTTAGTTACATCACTGGTGGCAGCACCGAACATAACTATAAGGTCGTGTGTATTTAATCAGACATATCTTCGGTGGAAATATTGAGTTGAGTTAAGTTAAGTTAATAGATAATTGTTTATTTTCGTTTCGTCAAGTTGTTTTAAATTTGATTATTGAAAATATGTGGAAAAAGTATATTCGAAATTGTATATCCGACCAAAGAATCATTAATTCTCACAAATTACGTAACAAATATAAATAATATATATATATATATATGTATACTATTCTACAACTGTTAAGGCTACGTTACGGTTAAGGTTACGTTATAAGGCATGTACTTTTATATATTTTTAGTTTAGTGCTTCGTTTGGATCGTATGAAGGAAAAAATCGTATATGTTTGATTCGGAATAGAAAGCTCTTTTCGTGTTTCGACTAGATTGCTTCAGCCATAAACATCTTGGCTCAATACGATAATCATCACCTTCTATTTTCACCTGAAGAAGTGTACAAATTTGCACAAAATATTGAGATTGTATAAAATAATATTAATATAAATACGGGTAATTAATTATCGTTCTTACCACTTAATGACTGCCTATCCCGAAGGAAATAAATACTGAAATGATAAATACATAAATGTTAGGGTGAGTGTGATTTGCAAATCAATAAACAGTTTTTTATGGAGAATGCAACAGAGCAATAAAAATTGGGTGTTTCTATTTAGGTTTTCAAAATTATCCATCACACCACCCCCCAGAGGGTGGGGTGGTTTTTACATAGCATGTTTATATAGATCTTTAAAAATAAAACAGAACACGTATTTTGTAACTTTCTAATCCGATGTGTTGTTCCCGAGATATTCAACCGTTTCGGAACACTCTGTATATGTATATATCTATTCTGTAAAACATTTTTATGATTACATGATTTAATATATATATATATATATATATATATATATAATATATATATATATATATATATATATATATATATATATAATATATATATATATATACAGGGTGATTTGTAAGTAATTAGAAATATTTTAACTGGAGTATCCTGGGCTCAAAATATGAAGATTTGACTCAAAACACTTAGATAAAATGTGGCTCCTTACTGAGCTACAGGGTGTTTTATTTAAAAATTTAAAAACGATTTTTGCCCAGTACTTAAAAACTATTTGACGTATCCTTATCATACTTGGCAGAAAATGTAGGTACCGTACACCATACTAAATTATGTTAAATAAAAGTTTCTGGCTACTGCCAGTGGCGTACAACAGGGGCAAGTGCGAGGTTGATTCTTCCTAAATTCTACGCCACTGGCGGAATTGTCATTTTAGGACAATTTTTAGATTCTACAATACTTTTTGTGTAAAAAACATACTCTTCCTTCGTAACGATAAAGTCATTATTTTTAGAGATATTTAAAGTTAAACGTAAGCTGCACCCTTGGATTTTTTAAAAAATTTGCTCAAAAAAAACTGAAAAAATTCAGTAAAATAGAGAAAAAAATTAGCTACATAATAACTAAGTAACTTTTTTCTCTAACTCATTCTCGTTTATCAGAAAAAATTATTAAAAATTTATATTTTTTGCATTTTAATTTTTTATTTTTAATAATTTTTCCTGCCAAACCAGAATGAGTTAGAGAAAAAAGTTACTTATTTATTATGTAGCTAATTTTTTTCTCTATTTTACTGAATTTTTTCAAATTTTTTGGAGTAAATTTTGAAAAAATTCCAAGGGTGCAGCTTATGTTT
The DNA here is from genome assembly GCA_963966155.1 of Clivina fossor. Classification (NCBI taxonomy): domain Eukaryota; kingdom Metazoa; phylum Arthropoda; class Insecta; order Coleoptera; family Carabidae; genus Clivina; species Clivina fossor. Next base: position 6,582,284 of record OZ014554.1, read on the forward strand.
AACTTTAAATATCTCGAAAAATAGTGACTTTATCGTTACGAAGGAATAGTATGTTTTTTGCACAGAAAATATTGGAGAATCGAAAAATAGTGCTAAAATGACAATTCCGCCAGTGGCGTAGAATTTAGGAAAGATCAATCTCTCACTTGCCCCTGTTGTACGCCACTGGCAGTAGCCAGAAACTTTTATTTAACATAATTTAGTATGGTGTACGGTACCTACACTTTTTGCCAAGTATGATAAAGATACGTCAAATAGTTTTAAAGTACTGGGCAAAAATCTTTTTTAAATTTTTAATTAAAACACCCTGTAGCTCAGTAAGGAGCCACATTTTATCTAAGTGTTTTGGGTCAAATCTTCATATTCTGAGCCCAAGATACTCCAGTTAAAATATTTCCAATTACTTACAAATCACCCTGTATATATAATATATTTATATTATATTTTTATATTATAATTTTATATATATTACAGTGTCCGTAAAAAAATTTTCTTCCAATAAAGCTAAAATCGATAAATTTACATCAAAAAACATCAGAAATAATATTTTTTTCTTGTTTTTACGAAAGTAACAAGTTCCTCTACACAATTGAAATTTTAAAAAAACGCGTGTTAATACATACGCGATATAAACGATATATGTATTAACATGCGTTTTTCGAAAATTTCAATTTTGTAGAGGAACTTGTTACTTTCATAAAAACAAGCAAAAAATATTATTTCTGATGTTTTTTCGATGTAAAATTATCGATTTTAGCCTTACTGGAATTTTTTTTTATTACGGACACACTAATATATACAGGGTGTAACAGAATAACTATTCCTAATTTTCAGAAATGATAGAGGGCACATAAAGAAACATTTTTTATTAATAAACTAGTGTCCGGAAATTTTTTTTTTTTCGGCTGTCGATTGTAAAAAACAAAACTTTATGTTATAAACCGAGAATTAACGGAGATTTATAATATCCGTTAAGACCATTTCATTCTACTCAAAAAAGTGCCTTAAGAATGTGAAAATTATTTTCGTCTAATTTAAAAAACCATCGAGATATTGTCATTTATCAAAATACGGAAAAAGCGAACTTTTCGCCATAACTCGAAAACAAAAGACGATAGCTAATTTTTGTTTTCATAATTGAGTTTCTCTCAAAAAAAGCGATCGAGGATGCGCGGTCCATTTTTTCATATCTCTTATAGTTTCTGAGTTCCCCTATGAAAACGTCCAAATTTGTCCAGCCTGTACATCGTTACAACTTGTGTATCGAAAATGGTGGTCGTAACTTCGAACAATTTTTATAAAGTTTAATGCACTATTATTTCTAATAAAATGTTCCTTAACTTAACTACTATTTGACGTAATAATAAAAATTGTTTTTAACGATATCTAGTGTATCTTGACACCGAGAAATTTTCGGACACTAGTTTATCAATAAAAAATGTTTCTCTAAATGCAATCTATCATTTCTGAAAATTAGGAATAGTTGTTCTGATACATCCTGTATATATAAAATTATGTAATCATAATTTTTTTTTACAGAACATAAAATTCATGTAGTCGATGATGAAAATTGTTATATATTATATATGTATATATACATATATATATGTATATATATATATATATATATATATATATATATATATACTATATATATATATATATATACAGTAGCGCAGCCAGGATTTTGTCTTGGGGGGGGCCCAAAAATTTTATCTTGGAGAAGCAAAAAAAAAGCAAATACTAACCAGATTTCCACTTTATCTTACATGAATCGAATAATTAATAATTTAAAATAATGAATGTTGGCTCAATATTTTGGGGTAAATAATTGTAGCATTGGAAGTGACTGCTGAATATATGACTAAACGAATAAAAATTGTGTTAATTCTGCTAGCCTTGGGGGGGGCCGAGGCCCGTCGGCCCCCCCCTTGGTTGCGCCACTGTATATATATATATATATATATATATATATATATATATATATATATATATATGGGTCATAGTAGTATAGTTTTAACATTTGGATTAGAAAAAAGTTGACAATTCGAAGTTAAAATTATTGCTGTTTTTTTTAAAAATATGTTATATTTTCACTATTAGAGTACAAAAATAATTTTGATTATAACAAAATTTATTTGTATAAAATTATTGCATTTCACTTAAAATTATATTATTATTACTTAAATATTGTAAATTTATACTAACGAATAGGATAATTTATCTATCAAAACGAAAAACCTCATATTTTGCGTCTATTGATTAGATCGGGACTGACAAGGAAAATTCGGTTCAAACGTTTTTTTCACATTTTGATATATAATTTTGTATCACGGCCTAAAAATTGGACACTGGTCTGAATTTTTATTAATGCACAACTAATAGATGATAATATGAAGCAACAGAGCCTTTAAAAGTTGTTGTTTATTAAATTAACAACAGGGACTGACATGGAAATTTTGAGGTTACAGTATGACATGCCAACATATAATTTCATATAAATCACAGAAATTGTATTATTTTTTATTATTGTTGATATAATTGTTTTGGACATGTATTATATAATGTACACAATCTAAAATAACAATTAAAACATTATTATTTAACACGTACAAATCGTTTTATTTTACCGAAACTGACATTTAATGAAAACTGGAGACACAACACTTATCACGGATAGCCAGGTTTTGATACAAATTTTGAACTTTTGCGTTTGAATATACTTTAGTTCTAATGATTACCTTGCGATATCCGCAACTGTTTTGCTCTATAATATCATTTATGTACATCAAAGTCTCATTCAAACTTGAATTTTCTTTGTGGCGACAGGGACTGATATTTATTTATTTTATTTATTGATTTATTGTTTACTATTGACACAACAGACCTGAGGTCCAAAATGTGTCTTTACATAAAATACATACATACAACATGTTGCAATATACAGATGTATATATATATATATATATATATATATATATATATATATATATATATATACTTAATATGCATTATATTTCTATTAACACTTACATAGACAAAACAAAAATACATATATACTTAATTAGTAACATTATATAACAACATTCAGTTTTACTAACATTTTCAACATATTTATTTATTCATTTATTTATTTATTTTTAACATTCATCAAATAATTAAAGATTTAGTCTAGATAATACACACTCAAACACCCTCTACTCATACAAAATATATCCACAGAATTATTCTTATTAATTGCAGAATTATATAGAGACAACATACGATTTACTGGACTCATTCTATAAACATCCTTCCTCGAAAATTTTTCAAGAAACATTGCATTTCTTATTCTCATGCCCGGCAAAGGTACTCGAAGAGAAAACTGTGACAAGATATTCTCACAAATTAGGAAACCGATCCATAGTTTATGTAACGTTATTAAACAACTAACGTTACGTCTATAAGCTAGAGAATGTATAAAGTAGTAATTACGAATATCAATCGCTGACTCAAATGATGGATAAACACCCTAGTTTTTGAATCGTACAGCACGTAAAAATTTAGTCTGCACCTGTTCTAATTGTCTGATGTATTTATAGTAAAACGGAGACCATATAACAGATGCATATTTTAGCCTTCTTCTCACCAGTGAATTAAACAATATTACTTATCATATCTGAAATCACCTGCAAAACGCAAAATGAAGCCTGCGGTTCTAAAACTGCTATACTTATATAATTTTCGTAATATGATGAAATGAAATGTGAGTTTAGTATCAAAATGCACTCCGAGATCTTTCATAGAATCCCGTCTCTCAACGCAAGTGTCATTTAATTTATAATTATAAACAATTGGAGTTCTTATTCTAGCATACGAAAGAACTTTACATTTTGATACGTTGAACTGTAGACCGCTGTTGCAACTCCATTCGTTAAGAGCCTCTAAGTCATCTTGCAGTTTTTCACAGTCCATTATATTAGATATATCCCTATATAACTTGATGTCATCTGCATACATCAAACAGTAACTGTTTATTACAATGTCAGTTATATTGTTAACTGCCAAGAGAAAAAGTTCGAATCTTGAGTAACTCCGGATAAAGAAGTGTAGCAAATTGATTTGCAGCCTATGTACTCAACATACTGCAATAGACCAATTAAATATGTAGAGAACCATTTGCATGTTTTTTCAGACACGCCATTTTTACGTAAACAGACATGGAAAATTTGATCCTTTTGAATGAAATTACGCTACATTGCGTAATAAAATTTGATGTTTTTATTTTTGCACTATTTAAAGCTCGTCGAAATAAAACTTTCAATGTAATATTTTTTTTTGAATTTTATGCTATAATTTATGGTAATTCAACGACGACGTTAATGTTAAAACTATATTATTATGACCCATATTTGTATATAATAGAAAATTCACGACTAGAATGTAAAAATTTTGATAGAAAAGTAGTCAAAAATGGTAAGATATGTTTGAATCAAATTCTTATTAATGTTTCTGTATCAAGTTGTTGGTGGTATTTTCTACCTTCTTCAAGGCCTGAAAATTTATTAATGAACTGACTGTATAGTGAGAATAATCACAATAAAATAATATCAAAAGTTATTATAACTTTAAAACAAGTTCTTTTAGAAAATTGAGAAACAAATACATGAATGGTACAGCAATCATAAAATCTGCAGATTGTGCAAATCATGAAGTCGATAAACAATTAAAAGTAACAGATCAATTTTGTTAATAAGAATTAATATATAACAAAAATTGTATTTTCCAAATATTAAAATGTATTGTCATATATTAAATTAAATGAAAAAGTAATCAGAAATGTAATTGTTGTATTTTCTTTCAAATTTTTCTTTTTAGAATATTTTAGAAAACAAAAGAAGATCTAAAAGAATTACTTTGCTAAAACAAGTATTTTTTATTTACAAATTTTTTTAGATACATTGCATATGTCGTATTTGACTAAAAATTAATTAGTTTTATTTTTTAACTTGTATTTAATTCATATGATACAAAATTCTCTTTTTTTCTATCTATATCTCTCTTGAATCAAATTGTCTGTTTACAACTTTAGCGCAACTTTATTATATAGGTAGTTAGTGAAAGAGAGAGGGGAGAGGGAAGAGAGAAAGGGAGAGAGAGAAAGAGAGAAATAAGATGACGAAAATGGAAATTTCGCGAGTACAGCGGACATGCAACAAGTGTTCTGATTATTATATCTCTTCGGGAATTATAATTATAACCGGCAAGGGTGAAGCAGTAAATAATACGTATAATTTGAATTATACTCGTAGTAATAGATTTGCTGTTTGTAATAATTCGGATTATTTGATTTTTTAAATATAAAATTATTAAAGAAAATAAAAACATATCCTTGTTGTTTACCACTTGATTTAAAGCATAATTCACAATGGCCCTTATTACGAGCTCTGTTATAAAATTTGGTTTTAATATAAATTGGTTTTAAGACAACGTAACTATCATAAGAGTTAAAAATAAAGGTAACATCAATCAGTGTGACTAGTAATTGCATTTCAATAAAATTTGGCTTCCTTTAATTAAAAATTTATAAATTTCACAATCTAGTTACTTGAATTTTGTTATTTATTTCTTGTTTATTCTCCTGAACTTGCATATTTATCAAAAACCAGCAACATGAATTTTGTTACCCAGTAACTGATTTCCATGTTCTATTTACTTACTGTAAATATCATTTGTATCTTTTTTCTTGATGAATAACTTACGTTGTTATTAATACAGAACTACAACATAAAGCTGTTTTATTTTAATAAAATGACTTTTGAAAGATTTTTACTATATTATTATTTTAAGTTTTTCTATTTCTTACCATCAGAGTTGGGCAGTAGTCTAGCTACTAGCTTAGCTTAAAAATTAAAGTAGCTGCAGATTGTAGCTTCAGAATTTGTCGTAAGTAGCGTATAAATAGTAACTAAAACATAAAGCTACTATTTGTTGCTACTTTTAGTAGCTTATAGCTACTTTGAGTATTTTATAGCTACTGTTAGTAGCTTATAGTTACTTTTAGTAGCTTACAGCTACTTTTAGTAGCTTATAGTTACTTTGAGTAGCTTACAGTTATTTTTAGTAGCGCAAAGTTACTTTTAGTAGTTTATAGCTACTTTCAGTAGCTTACAACCACTTTTCTCTTCTTAATCATTATATTTCTTAACTTAGTTGCTTTTACTATTACTTGAAAAAGTTACTTTTTAAGCTACATGATGCAAACACAGAACTGAGAACTACACGGGTTTTTCCTTTTAGTTAAAATAATTTTAAAAGCAACTACTTTTTTCTTTTTACTTTGTAAGCAACTTATAAAGTAACTTAAGATTTGACAGCTACTTTTATGGTATGTTATAGCTGTAGCTTAAACCATTTTTGAAAAAAAAAGTAGTTGTAGCCTGTGGTTTTATAATTTTTTATAGAATAGCTTGTAGCTGTAGCTAAATTAATTGAGTAGCTTACCCCTTTCTGCTCACCACAAATTACTATTTTGTTACAGATTAAACTGCAATGTTGCTGTAAATTTGTTACTGCTAAATGGATATCATTGGCTTCTATCTGTTTATTTCTGTTACTGGTAAGTATTATTATCAATAGTAATTAATAAATTAATTTTAATAGTAAAAATAAAATTGTAATTAAATTTTTATAATTAATTTAATTTAATTTACTGATATAAAATGGAAAATAGTCGACTGCTATAATTTAATAAATAATAAGTAATAGACAGGATTCAATCAGTTAAATATTTTTATTCTCTTCTATGCCAACATTTCGGCAATCAATATTGCCTTCTTCAGGGCTAACAGAATATAATTAACTGGTTACATGTGTAGAAATATAATTGGTGTTTAATATTATGTAACAAAATAAATACATTAATTGGTCGAAAAATTAAAATATTAAAATTGTTATTGTTACATTAAATCCATGACAGAATTCCGTCTATTACTTAATATTTACTACTGATATATTTTAATTTTAACAGATTAAAAAATTAACTAAATTTTAAAGTACATAAAAAATTAACTAAATTTTCATCGTATTGTTTTTAGTAATTAGTACAATTTAAAAATGATACTTCCTTAGATTACTTTGCACTAATTTAACGTAAATGCACTAATACTTATTTGGCAGTTGTTTTTAATTTTAAATAGTTATTTTTGTTATTTAACACTAGAACTACCAACCGGTCAAAATGACCGGTTGCATCAGTTCATCACCACTTTTTGTTCATAATTACAAAAAATATTGTATTTAGAATAGTATGTATTTTTCTAAATTTATGAAATCTTTAATTTTACAAAATGTTAGATTCGTGCGATTTCATTTTACAGAGATAAACATGTGGTATACCTAAATATACCAACCGGTCATTCTGACCGTCATATAAAAACATTACAAGAGTTTAGGATTGCTTGTGCAAATGCAAAAAAATTAAAACACGCGTTAGCAACACACTCTGTCAACATTGTAGCATACACAAAACATATTTTTTACTCTAAATACGGGGAGTCCCATGAATAAAAAGATTCTGTTCTGGTTCACATTTCTGCGGCTAAGTAGTTTCATTTTCTTGTTGGTGCTTCTGGTGCGAGGTGAAATAAATATAAAAAGTGAACAATATTTTGGCAAATATTTTACCATTGTTGCTAATATTGTAAAAGTAAGTTGTGAACAAATATTTTTATCATATTCATAATATTTCATATATTTATTCAGTAATTACACATGCAACTACACATCAAACCGGTCATTTTGACCGGTTGGTAGAAATAGGTATAGAACAAATCCTGGTAGTTCTAGTGTTAATAATTTAATAAGGAGCGGTTCTGGCTTTACTCTAAAGAAAATACATTAAAATAACTACGTAAATATATGTTTCAAATTAAAATCACTTATAATTAATAAGAAAATAAATTTTAAAGTTGAATGTCAAATTTAAATTTGTTCGTCGTGACGTATTAGTGATTTTGATTAAAAAATTTACATTTGTTTTCACAACCCGTAATTATGATATATAATAATAATTAGTATAAAACAATATATCAAAACCATAATGTTTATTTTAATTTAAATTTCAAAAATGTAAACATAACATTGCGGCAACGCTGCTCGATAAACTGAGAGATGATAGTAAGATTACCGTCTTCCACATTGCACTGTTCAAAAAACACTATGACGTCACTCAAAGAAAGCAATACGCGAGGCGGGCAAAATCCTTATTTTTCCAAATTTTTTATAAAAATACTCTAATACATTTGAAATAAACAAAATGTGTTATAACATTGTTTTTATATAATTATAATATAAAATGCTATTCTTTGTCAATACATTTATTTAAATTAAATTAATGATAGGCGTGAAAACAACAACACTGAGTTAGCATCAATTTTTTATATTAGCAATTACCGTTAAAACAGTAAAATTGCAGTAACTCCTACAAATTTACTTGTATGTTCTCATTTTTTTTCATATGAAAAAAAATGAGGTGCGTGTTAATACAAGTACAAAAAGTATTAGTTTTTGAGAAAGTTGATTTGATGATTGAATTTAAAATGTACCTGTTGATAATGCACGTTTAGAGCAGGTGCATAAATTTGTGTAAAGAAAAAATAGATATATACGAAATAAAAGGTATATAATAACAGGGAGTATAAACGTGAGCAAAGAATATTTCTAAGATAAATTTGGAGTAAGTATTAAGTAGATGTGAGCTGAGCTGTGAAAGAGAGGAGTATATCAAAAGGTTCCCTTTTTCAGCATACCGTTCCAACTACTTCTATGTTTTCCCGTTTTACTCGTTGGATAACATTTCTAATATTGATGACTAGCCGTGCAAACCGGCAGAAGATAGGGGGGGGGGGAAACCATGAATAAAATATTAACTGTTCGGCTGTTTGCTTTTACTCACTGTTCCTACTTTCTTAGTACCATATATGGTGTTTTTATTTGGGCTCCGTTACATTCTCTCTCTTTGCAGCCCTATATGTATATAGACAGGATCACGAATTACTACACTGTAAATTTTTTTTTACATAATTCATAATAATCACATAAAGTAAGTAATAAGCATGTAAAAATTGCTTACTTTCTTGCAAATTGAAACACATACTTAATGTAGAATTACATATCTTGGTAAAACTTCTTAAATTATGTAAAATTACAGCTTGTATATTAATAAATACATACATACATAATTGCGCTATATACGCAAAACGGTCTGGCACAAACACTTTCCATTATCCCGAAACCAGTCTACTCTGAACATTCCTATTTAAAAAAGCTATTTCAGCTTCATCCATATTTATAATTTTTGTCATACATGCCCTTCTACTTTTATTTATGCAAGACACTCTCAATCATACCACTCCAACTACTCATCGGACGTCCACGCAAACGTATATCTTCAAAATTATTCAAATAAATCTTTTTAACCAAACGTTCATTAGACATATGCTCGAGATGTTTGTAATAATTCATCGAAATAATAAGACTTAGTATATATTTCGTGTAATAACATTAATAAAATATTTTAAGTGTAATTCTTTCATTTCAAAATACATCCTTTATATAAATTTAAAATTGTATATAATTATACCAACAATAATATTACAGAACTAAAAAATTTTTACCTATTTATGGAAAATTCATGACATTAACTTTCTGTAAATTTACTAAAAGAGACTTTACTAAAAAAAAAACTGTAATATTACATACATATGTACTTTTCCGTTCTGTTGGTAATATCAACTTACATGTTTGTAATAGTTGTGATATTATGTATTTTTAAACAATTATGTAAAATTACAGCAGTTGAGTAATTATATTTAGAAATATTAGTCATCATAGTGTCTCATGATTAGTAGGTAAAATTATATATATATATATATATATATATATATATATATATACATATATTAGAGTGCAGGTGAAACTAATGAAATGAGGTCAGCAAGGAAAAATTTAAAATCTGTATTTTTAAATGTAAATTGAAACTTTACACTAAATCAATAGTATATTATGTCACGAGGAATAGAAAGCTATGATTATTGTATTGAGACCAGATATCGAGACCAGAAATCGAGGCCAAGCAATTTAGGCGAAACACAAAAAGAGTTTTCCATTCCGAGTCAGACATATACAATTTTTTCTTCAAGCGTTCTAAACGAAGCATTAAACTAAAACTATTGCAATTTTTTTTACAAATTTTATAATTTTCATACACAAATTCATTTTTTTACTTATAGCTGACTTTAACTTTTTATTGTAATTCTTCTATATATAAAATATATAAGAATTGTACTTCTAATTATTATACCTGTAATTAATTAATAATTATTATTATTTATATCATAGTTGATCGGCAAAGCACCGAAAACCAACAAAACCCGAAGGAATAAAAATATTTATATCATTCATCAATTAACGTAGTATACTTATATTATATAAGTAGGAATAATATGTTCTAAATATGGTAGAAAATAAATTTTTAATACAAGTAAAAATATTTAAATTTTTTTAAAAATAAACCAAAAAAAATTGTTATTTTTGCCTAGAACAAAAAGCGAAACCAAATCGCTTTTTAATTGAACTGGAACTAAAAATAGAACGGTTCGAAGCCCTTGTTTGGAGTAAACTGATTTTGGAATAGTGGAAAGAGTTATATTATATATAAGTTATATATATATATATATATATATATATATATATATATATATATATATATATATAAGTTAAATTTCGTTGTTTATAAGTAATGTTTTTTAAAAAATGTTTATTTTTAAAATACAACAATTACGAGATTTTTATTAGAAATGAAACAATTATTTAGTACAAAATATTTATTTTAAAATTATCTTTATTTGTTTATTATATTAATATTATATTTGAAATTATATATTTTATAACAATATTAATAATTACGTATTTATTATTTGAGAGTTAACATTTGACTAACTTAATAAAATACATAGCGCCAACCGCCTTATGTAACAATTGGAATCATGTTATCGGCGATTTAGAAAATAGGAGATATTGGGATGTCGGTCATTAATATTAGGGCTAAATAATTCAAACCTCTATTTGAATTTAATTCCGAGCTAAGTTATAAATAATAAAAACACATTATTTTGTTGATTATTTTGTAAATCAAACAAAGTTTTATACATCAACAAAATAATGTGTTTTTATTATTTATAACTTATTTCATTTTAACTTGTAACAATCATAAATAATTTTAATTTTAATCTCAAACACCTAATTTCAATTTCATGAATTCTACACAAAGATATGTGTTTGTTTTCGCGAGCGTCAACCATTAACAGATTAACACTAATCTCTTCGAACTGTGAGTAAATAAATAATTTGTTTTGTCTGTATTAGGCATAAATTTTGTTTATTGTAAAATGTTTATTACAACGAAATAAAATGTTTCAAGTTCCCTGAAGATGGCTTAAAATAAGGCCGAAAGCTCGAAATTAAATTCAAATAGAGGTTTGAATTATTTAGCCCTAACATTGATGACCGACATCCCAATATCTCCTATTTTCTATATATATATATATATATATATATATATATATATATATATATATATATATATATATATATATACTTATATATATATATATATATATATACTTATATATATATATATATATATATATATGTATATATATATATATATATATATATATACTTATATATATATATATATATATATATATATATATATATGTATATATATATATATATATATATATATATATATATAAATCGGATTAAAATACAAAAAAAAATTATAAAAAACCGAAAACCGATAATGAAATTTAGTTTCCAATACTGGTTAACCGTTGACCAATATTTATATTGGTTACATTGCTCTGGGTATAGAATTTTAACATACAAATATAATTATATATATATATATATATATATATATATATATATATATATATATAGCGGTTAGTAAATAAATACTGTGCAGTGTGCAGGTAACGGTTATTCGGTCCAATTTGTTTGCTGGTGTTCCGGTCCTGTTGTCATTCGTTTTCGGGTTCAAAAATCGATCGATGACATTTGGGATACAGCACATCGCACACTAAAATCGACTCGAATGCAGTCTGGTCTAGTAGCCATTGGCTGTTTGTCGCTACACTCTACAAAAAAAAATATTGAATTTTACGAGAGACATTATGATGCCCAGTATTTCTAGGTATAATTATTCAACTGCTGTAATTTAATACATAATTATTTGTTAAATCCATAATATCAGAAATGTATTACAAACATTATGTAATACTCCTATGATATATTACAAACGAAATAGAAAAGTACATTATGTATGTAATATTACAGATTTTTTTTTGTAAAGTCTCTTTTAGTTAATTTACAGAACTTCAGTAAAAAGCTAAATTTTGTTTAGTTCTGTAATATTATTGTTGGTATAATTAGATATATTTCTAAATTTACCATAAAGAATGTATTTTAAAATTACACTTAAAATATTTGCTTAGTACACCGTAAAATTTTTACTGAAAAATACATAGTCTGTAATAACAAAATTACAATATATCTACAGTAAAAATCCATTTTTTAAGTTATTACATACAAATTGATGTAATTTTAATTTTTTTGCTGCAATATTTCCATATTTATGTAGTAATAAATAGATAACGTATATTTACAGACAATCCTGTGAAAAACTACTTATTAAGAAATAAAAATTACATTTTTTATTGTAAATTCGCATTGACTACATAAAATTATGTACTTTTACAAAAAAAATATAGTGTTTCTGTAGTAATACAGTGTCATAAATGGAATAATACAATAAAATGTATTGCGCGTCATTTTATTGCATACGTTCCATTCAGCTGGTAATGGTAGCAGTTCTACGTATATTATAATAGGACGTTTGTTGTGTGCTGCTTAAAGAATTTGGTTTTAATTTTATCTATTACTGTTTTATGGTAAGTTAATTTTCGTATATATTATATTTTATAAATATTATATTTATATGGCAATTATTTTCATGACATATAAAAGTCATTTTGCAAGATATAAGTTATGTTATACATTTTTTGTATAATTTGTATAAATATATTTCTATTACAGTGTTCGAAACTATCAAAACATGTTTACCATCTAAAGTATCTAAAATTTTGGTCAAAAAATTGTAAACAAATATCCCAAATCATTTCACGACGAAGACGATGATGGTGTAGTGCTAGGTGATGGTTGTCATACATTATTTTTCAAACTTTTGGATCATAATAATTACTTGAGTCGTCCACACAAATTCCATACATTACGAAGACAATTGACCAATATTCCACAAAAAAAACCTAAAATTTTTATTAATAATTTTTTTTTAATAAGTTACAGTTTTTTTTTGTAAGAATTAATTTTTATTTTATTGTTATATATTTATTGTTTTAAATTAATGACTTTTGTATTTATTGTAATATTAATTTTATAAGAATAATTGTTTTTTTCATTATTTATTTCAATAGGTGGTCTATTATTAAAAATTCTTAATATTTATCTCATACTAATTTACATGTACTAATATCATTTGTTCTATAAATATTTTCAATCTGACAAATTAGCAATTTTTGTTTCATAACTAAATTTATATGAAGACAATTAAGTTAAAAACTTATACAAAAAGTTTGGTTAGCAAAAATATTAATACCAATTTAATTATAAACATATATTTTTTTAAAAGATAAAATTATAAAATAGGTTTTCTACTATTCAAAAAAATATATTTTTAAAATACATTTTGCTTCAGATATTCACGACGTATAAATTTAGTTATATAAGAAAAATTGTCAATTTAAGTCAGATCGAGAATATTTGGAGAACTACTGATATTACAACACGTAAAGTAAAATTAAAATTTTATCAGGAAAAATACAAACTACATTGTATTTTCACACCTTCAATTGTAATATTACATAACAAGTAGTATAATTACATTGTAGGTTTACATTTCTTACTGTAATATTGCATTGTTCTTTGTATATTTACGTTCTGCTTGTAATAATACAATTCATTTTTAAAACTACACTGATTTTCAGTGGCATCTTTTTGGCCACTGATTATCAGTGTAAATTTACATTTTACCTTTTACGGTGTACTAATATACAAAATATGTACTAAGTCTTATTATTTTGAAATTTTTTACAGTTATTAATATGCCAGTTGTAATTTTACATAATTTAATTATACAGTGTGTCCCCGGATTGAGTTCACTATAGGTGTAATCGGCAAAAAATTTAAGAATTTAATTTTCATGTTTTGGGATTCCGCCCTGCTTTGTCTGAAAACAATTTTAAGCATATTTTTAGTTTTTTTAAAATCAAGGCGGCTATGAAAAATGTAAAAAACTATTTTATATTCAGGTAAACGGCCTTTTCTGTCAATAATACGGCATAATGTTCTTGACAAAAGTTGTTGAGAATATGAAATTATGGCTCTGTGCAAAATTTATTTCAAAAAAATCAGTTTAAAAAAAAAGTGTCCGGACATAACGCCGACTGAGGACACTACGCCGACCGTTCATTCGCATTTGCGCAAGCTAAATAAACAAAAGGTTGACGCTTGTACAAGCCAAATCGTTGAGGGTTGAGGAAAATCTGTCAATACATTAATCTCATGCAAAATATCTAACAATAACAACGATTAGCAGTCGGCGTTTTGTCCAGTCGGCGTTATGTCCAGACACTTTTTTTAAAACTGATTTTTTTGAAATTTTGCACAGAGCCATAATTTCATATTCTCTACAACTTTTGTCAAGAACATTATGCCGTATTATTGACAGAAAAGGCCGTTTACCTGTATATTAAATAGTTTTTTACATTTTTCATGGCCGCCTTGATTTTTACAAAATTAAAAATATGCTTGAAGATGTTTTCAGACAAAGCAGGGCGGAATCCCAAAACATGAAAATAAAATTCTTAAATTTTTTGCCGATTACACCTATAGTGAATTCAATCCGGGGACACACTGTATATTACATATTTCAATGTGTAATTCTACATTAAGTATGTGATGGAATTTGCAGAAATTAAGTAATTTTTTATAATTATTAGATTATTTTTACTTACTTTAAGTGATGATTATGAATAATGTACAAAATTACTGAATTTTGAGGTAGAAATACAGAATATTTATAGTAAAATGAAATTATAGATTTGTTTATAGTAAAATTTTATTGTAATTTTTCTGTAATTTTGCAGGTATTTTTTAAGTGTAACCATTGGCTCTTGGTCGCTAGTCAATAGTTTTCGTTACTGTTTTCACGTGGGTGTAACACCCCTCTCCTTCTCGTCTTAGTGCCCGGAACCCGGTAAATTTCTCGAATGCAATTGCAAGAAAATTAAATTTCTCGATTTTACTCGAAAAACAAATGCTCGATTATCAATTCAGTAACTTTTTTTTTCCTTTATACACTGTAAAAAAAAAATAAAATAGCGAAACTACAGAAATATAAAATATAAAAAATTTCTAATTACATTTTACCATAAATATTCTGTATTTCTATCTCAAAATTCTTTAATTTTGTACAATTAAACAATTATATATTAAATTACAGTAGTTGAGTAATTATAACCTAGAAATACTGGACATCATAATGTCTCGTGGTTTGTAGGTAAAATTACATATTATTTTTTTAGAATGTTGTAGTATAAAGTAGTTTTGATGATCTTCATAAATATTTGTTTTATTAAACAATAACTAGTAATTTGTTTACTTCATTTGTACAATCCATTTGCGCCTTTTAACTAATAAATTTTTTTTTAGAATGCAGTCATTCATTGTCTGTTAGTCGCTAATCACTAGTTCAATGTCCATTTACTTATTCTTTTTCGTTACCATTTTCATGTAGGTGTAGCACCCGCCCCCGCCCTCTAGTCGTATGACTGCCCGGAATCTGGTAAATTCCGCGAATGCAATTGCAAGAAAATTTAATTCCTCGATTTTACTCGATAAGCTATTGCTCGATTATTAATGAGCCCATTCGGAATTTTTTTTTCTATATGTTAAACCAGAATTAAAATAAACCCGTATTTTTGCAGAAACTATCATTTTTTATCGCATTACTAAAATTGGATATGAAATTGAAAAGCGCACCTATATTCTCACCTGCACCATCCTTGGCGTTTTAGATCTTCTTGTAGATGGATTTCTTTGTCAACATATTTTTCTATAGTTGCTTCTCCAAGATCTAGAATAAAATATATTCTATGTTTTTTTCCACCTAAGTTTTTATAAATGTTGTAGCAGTTCAAAGTTGTTATGTCAAGAAAATGACGAAAAATTTTCATATAATATTTTTTAAGTCTATTTCTTGCAGAAGAATAGTAATCTAAATTACTGTCAGCTAGTTCTACTCCTCCCATATTGGAATTATAGTCTAAAGCAGAGGTTCCCAAACTTTTTTTCCCCGTAGACCACTTTCAAAAATTTACTGGTTTCGGTGGACCCCCTGCTGCTACATTTCTACCATATTCCCAAAACTCGTCAAAAAATGTGAAGATTAGATCTAACGATGGATATATGCGTCGCGGCTGAGTTCCAACTCTAAATTCGGAGTGGTAAAAATAAAAAGAAGAATAGTATATTTTCATTATTCATTAAAATTTTTTATTAAAATAATATGATTAGACTTAATAGACTTAAAATTAAACATTAATAACGTAACTTCAACAATTAAAAAAAATAGTCATTTTTAATGGGAGGGATGCACTTGATGAATTGATAGCAAGTTATCAATATTTGGCTTCAGTTTTGTCAGGAATAACCGCAAATCTCCCCGTTCTGTGATATTCAATCTGCTCCTTTTTTTTGTTAATAGGTTTGTCACCACACTAAAACTTTTTTCGACAAGGTATGACGAGGGAAACGCTATCAAAAGTTTTCTCGCAATTTCCCACAGTCCAGGATATTTTTCGGCAATTTCTGCTTGCAGCCAAAATGTTTGATAGCCTTTTTTAAATTTCACCTTCAGCTCCTCATTGGTGGTAAGCTCGAGTAGCTCCTCTTGCAATACCACATTCGCCACTTCCGTTTCATCAAATGGATTTATGATCCATGGTGGTATTTCCATCGTCAGAATATCTTCAAATCTATTTTTGAAGTCATCATGCAAGGCATTTAAATGTTGAACGTATGTCTGAATATCCTCATCAAGACATTCTGCCTGTGACAAGTTTGGAAACTGTGCGAATTCGCGCCGACTAATATTTTGCTTCATAAATTTCAATTTTCCAAGAAAAGCCGAAATTACACCCTTTGTTTTTATTAAATTTAGGCTGTCCCCTTGCAACTGCAAGTTAATGTCATTAAATTTTTTGTACAAATCTGTCAAATACGCGATGTCTGCTTTCAATTTGATCAGATTTTCTTTTAAATCTGGATCTTTACTTTCCAAAAACTCTAAAACTGATTCAAAAAGTGAGTAAAATCTTGTTAAACATGCACCTTTCGACAACCAGCGTACTTCAGTATGTAAGAGTAATCGTTGGAAGTCTTCATCATTTTCGTCGCACAATTGTGCAAATAAACGGGTATTTAACGCGTTGCTTCTTATTTTGTTAACTGCTTTAATCACAAATTGAAGCGATTGGTGCAATCTATCACTCAAATTTTTCGCTACCAGGTGTTGTCGGTGTATGACACAGTGAATTGCAGTTACTCCTGGTATAATTCTTTGAAGATGGCTTATAAACCCACGATATCGCCCGAACATGGCAGGAGCTCCATCTGCTGCCACCGAAGTAATGTTTGTAAATGGAATCGATTTTTCCTTAAGAAAATCGCTCAGGACATTAAATATTGATTCTCCTTTTGTGTCCGTCTTCAAAGTTTTCGCGAATAGTAGCTCTTCATGGATTTCTTCGTCCATAACAAATCGAACATATGCCAATAATAAGGCTTCATTGCCAGGTAATGTTGATTCATCCAATTGAATAGAAAAATGAGTTGTTTGCAGATAATTGCACAAGAAGCTTTCAACATCAGAGCTCATTTCATCAATACGCCTTTGTACAGTGTTGTTACTCAAAGAAATTTTTTTAAGTACGTCAAATGGAGGTTTGTGCAGAACAGTTTTTAAAACCTCTTCAACAGCGGGTAAAATTAACTGTTCACCGATGGTGTGCGGTTTTCCAGATTTCGCGATAAGCAATGAGATATTGTAGGATGCCCGCAAGCCATCATCGTTACTTTGAGACGTTGAAGCGAACATACTTTGCACGGTGGGTCTTCTTTCATATTTTTCCTTCAATGTTTGAAAATATTTTAAATCTTTGCCTATTTTATCAGGATGACACCTTCTTAGATGATCTTCGAGCTTCGATGGTTTCATCGAGTCATTGCTCAAAACTTTGTTGCACAAAAGGCATATGGGCAATCGTTTGTCGGCCGTTGATGGAACAAAACCAAATTTCAAATATTGAACACTGTATTGTCGACATTTCTTCTTAGATTCAGCCATGTTTCGTATCAGTTACCTACGTGTAAAGAAAAAAAAAAGTTTGTTTTAGTAATCATAAGGTGATTTTAACAGGATATGGCTATTTGAACAGAATTGAATGGGAATAATTAGTTAATTATTGCAATGAAAAAACCAAAATGCCGGCGGCAAAACTGATTTTAATTATTAAAAGCAATAAGCCGCTAAGATTGAATCTATTTTAATGTAATGCAAAACATTTTTTGATTAATTATATTTTGATACATTTCTGTAAATTCGAGAGAAAATACTTTTAAAGAATATTTTGACGTCAAAACACCGCGATTTTAATGTTTTATTTATTACGTTGATACATTACTATACGAGTGGTACATTTTATGAAAATATTTTTAGTCATTTAGCATTAGCAACTACGAGGGCACTGAAATATGTACAAACATGCAGGTCAATTATAATAACTCTCTTTTAGTGAATCACCACAGTCGGGTAAATAAATAATTTTATAATAAAAAGTACTAAAAGTTCAATCTTTCTCGGCTTTCTGTTCTTTTATAGAAGTATCGAATAATGGCCCTGTTCAGTATTTAATTTTTATTACGTACCTACTACACGCAAACATAACAAATAATATAATATTACTACAATATAAAATAAAAGTATGTATAACAAATAGGCAGGTATACTTACTTTTTCCGGCACTGGCAAACACTGACATCGATTCACTCACACGTTTCTTTTCAAAATTCCCGAAACAAATGAGCACAGCAAATGAGTAAAGCAAATGAGTAACGTTTGTTCTTGGCATTCGTATTTATATTGGTGAAGAATCAAACAAGTTCATGCAAGATTGCAAGCACAGTACAAGTCGTATTTCGTCCCTATGCACGTCTTAACTAGCGTTGCTGGCTGGCTAGCGGGCGGCGCTTTGCAAGTCTCGATACGCGTTGTACTCAAAATATCGAATATGCAAGTTTTTACAAGTTAACAGTCGCTGACTTTCTTAAAATACACTACTCAAAAAAATTAACGGAGGTTTAAAAAAAAGGAAATTAATACTAAATAAACAGGCTATCAGATCCATATGCCGGCCTAACTGAAAAAAAATTTTCACACCCGTGGACAAAAAAAAAACAAGCAAAAAATTTGCAATATTATTTTTTTGCGCTATCTGTTAGTATTGCATGAGAACCGTAACTCCTAAAATATTTTAGCAAAAATCTGAAAATTTGAATCATAAAGCTTCAAAATGCTTTTTTTAAAGTCTCAATACGACCATTTTGCACCGAAATAAAGCCTGTCAAAAATCACCGAAAAATTTGGAATTTTTTTTAGTACCTAGTGTATTATCTGCCTACAATGTAGGCCCTACATTGATAGGTACAGCCAAGCCAACATTTTAGTTCTTTACGATCGAAACCAGATAAATTTTCGTGGACCCCCACTTACAACCAGTGAACCCCCATTTTTTTTTCTCGCCATCGTAGACCCCCGTCGAGTTTTCCGTGGACCCCTGGGGGTCCACCTGGACCACTTTGGGAATCACTGGTCTAAAGCAATTTTTGGCTTTTCAACTAATCCTCCTCGTCTAACTTGTGCAGGTCTCTTACTGTCATCATGCAAACTATTTGAATATAAAACTTTTTTTTTGTGTTCTCCTTTTTTAGCTTTTGGTTTTTACTTCTACGGGAATATTAGCGCGATTTTTTTTTATTGTATTAACACAATCAGTATTGTTTTGCGCCAGCTTGTCCAATAAGTCAATATTTGTATAATAATTGTCGGTATATAGATAATACCCTTGGTTTAATAAGGGATGGATTGATTCTAATACAATTTGTAAAGAGATGGGTTCATTGGGATAGTGTGAATTTCCATATATCGTACTTGCACCAGTAAACAGGAAAAATTTAGAGACATATTTGCTTGCTCTTTCACAAAGCGCCAAAATTTTGATCCCAAACTTTCTCCGTTTAGATGGTAAGTCCAGTCATGGATTCAGCAATAACAATATTTTTCTTTGGTACGTATATAATTTATATAATTTTTTTTTATGCGAGCAGACGAAAATTTTTTGTTATTATAAAAATGTAAAAAATTTGGTACCAAGGACAAGCGTTTTTCGGTAATTATTCGAGAAAAAAACGGTGATTCAATACTTTCACTTCTAGTAAAATATAATTTACTATCAGGTTTTGAATCAATTTTTTGAATAAGCAGCAAACCAAGGAATGTCCTAATTTCGTTTACGTTTGTATCGTACCAAAGATTAGTTCAAGATTTAGGTTTTATATTTTGTCTATTTTTATTAAAGTACTGTCTCGCATAGCGACTTGTTTTATTCACAATTACTTCTAATAATTCATCAGTAAAAAATGCTTCAAAAACCCCCAATATATTATCTTTTAAAAGAGGAATATGAACTCTAGAGTTTTCTTTGAAAGAAAATAAAGGACGTGGAAAGCCTGCACAAGTCCATGGTACATCATGGTAGATGTTGAAGTTGCATCACCATCACTATCATCTTCATCATCCCAATCACTGCTATTATCTTCTTCTTCAGAACTCTAATCCAAATCTTCAGTGCTGCTACTTTTGTCGTCGGTGTTCATTTTTGACATCTACATATTACATATTTATAAATATAAAATAAAATAAGAAATAACAGTTACTACACATATATAAAATTTATTTAAAGTACATACTATAAAAGTTTGACTAAAACAATTTTTAACTAAATGAATTTCTTCACTAAGAATATTGCGAAAACAAAAAATTAGTATCGTAATATGAATTGAAAATGTTGAAGTAATTATAAACTTACACTAAGAAAAAATAGTTTGCACACACTATTTTAATCACAGTAATGAAAATAATAATACTATTTCAATGACGTATAGAAGAGCAAAAAGAGAATGAAATTCATGTTATCTTTTCTACATCGTAAATAGTACAGCGTATAAACAAGTTAAAACTTGCAATTCCTATATTTCTTCTCGATTACTAGGAACGATTACGTGTATTTATTTGACATAGCTATTAAGAATAACAAGTAAATTCATGAAGCGAATATATCCGTCATAAGCGCTACGCAATACAAGGGACCATGACGAATATGTACGACGTAGCCACTTAAGGAGTTAATATATCTCGTTTTTAACACGGACTAAAAAGTATAAAAAAATTTTCCTAGTCCCTCATATAGATTTAGGATCACATACAGAAAAACGTGAGGCGTATGTAATAGATAATAGTAAGGATTGTAGGGAGTAACTGTCCTTGCCCCAGGTTTTCTTTATGGGGTTATAAATCTGAATGGGGGGGGGGGGTGTCTTGGCTAAATTATTTTTTACTATTTAGTTTGTGTTAAAAACGTGATATATTAATTTTTTTAATTAAATAATTAGTTTCTGTTTTTTAGTTGTTTGACTTTAACCTAATTAATTATAATTTAATAATTATAATTTTATTAATTATAATTATATAAATAAATTTTAACTTTAATTCAATATTTGTCATGTTATTAATTAATCAGTTAATATTTCATTTCATCATCCAGTTCTGAGCTATGTTTATTATTTTCCAGTCCTTAGTCCATCGGGAAGTTAGTTTAAAATCGATTGCAAAATTTGTACCGAACAGACAGACAGGAAGGAAACTGGCTTTCTTTCCTGTCAATAGCAAAAGCTCATCGCGAAGTTAGTTTAAAATTCATTGCAAAATTTGTACCGTACAGAAAAACAAAAATATTAATAGGCAGAAAGGAAAGCGAGTTAATAAAAACATGTTAAAAAATTGTTAAATATCTTTAAAATATTGTATATGCATTTTTCAGGTATTCATGTTCTAAGTCAGTTGCATGGCGTACAAGGTCCGGTATTCCTGCAAGAACCACCATCGACCTTAATTTTTTCGAATGCAAGCGGATCGCAAGTCAGTTGCTCAGCGCACGGCTCACCATCGCCTCAAGTGGACTGGTTATTGCAGGATGGCAAGACTGTTACGGCCGTACCCGGACTCAGGTCAGTTTTCGTTGGCAATTAAATCATTTAGGGCAGTGTGATCAAACTCTCGCCCCTTTCGTATTCTAAAACATTTTTGTTAAAAATACATTTATACATACATACATAAACAATCATGCCATTTACTCAAAAGGCTGTTGCGCAAACTCTTTCCACTACTTAGAAATTAGTTTCTACCTATCTAGACATGCAACTTTAACTTCATCCTCATTCATAATTCTTCTCTCATACATGCTCTTCTGTGTACTTGGAAACTTTTGCTCATGCAAGCCACTCTCTCTCAATCATATACCACTTTCGTCTACAAATCGGACTTCCACTTGTAAACGTATAGCTTCAAAATTATTTATATAAATTCTTTTTACCAAACGTTCATTAGACATTCGCTCAAAATAATCGAACCATCTTAAATTACTCTAACACGGCAACTTTTGCAACAACATTTTTTTTAATTTCACATTCATCATAGACTAATATAATTTTGCGTCCGATTTCTCCTAGTTACACCACATACCCCATGCAAAGATCTCATTTCCAAAGCAGTCATTTTTTCTTTTATGCTTTCGCAGCCAAACCCAATATTTACTACCATATATTAACGTAGGCACCAAAAAAGCATTATATATATATATATATATATATATATATATATATATATATACATATATATATATATATATATATATATATATATATATATATATATGTACTCAAATGTGGGGGTGTCTTTTTTGGAAACATTTACATACCTTGCAATAGTACCCAATGCACTCAAAACCATACAACCAACATTAACTCTTCTTTCAATTTGACGATTAAAGCAATTATCCTTAGATAATAAACTACCTAAATACACGAATACATTTATCTGCTTTAAGCATGCACCATATCAACAGATACATTACATTCAGTGGTCAAGTCACTTTTCTCAAGTACTAATACTTTGTGCACTTCAACATTCAACACAAGATTCACATTCTTACCTACAATATTAATACTATCAATCATTTTTTCGAAAATCAATTTTTTTTAATATTGACAGCAATATATATATATATATATATATATATATATATATATATAAATATATTGAATATATTGTTACGTTTACGATTTGACCAGAATAAGATTAATATGTTAAAAATGACAACAAAAGATTATTATAAACAATATATATATTACAGTTATCTATATGTATACACAAAAATGTATTAATCAACTATTTATGCACACTGTATTTATGTATTAATTTAAACGTATTTACTATAAATTTTGACAGACCGTGATCGAGCCTACTAAACGACTGTCCAAAACACGTTCTCTACATAACTAACATTTTCGAACAACTGTTTTGCCCCGCTGTCTAAACAGTTTTCTATTTTAAACATTTCCTTGCAGCACACCCACAACTCAAATGTGATAACAACTAATTTTCGTTACAATATATATATATATATATATATAGGCTATATGAAGGATTTCTATACAATTTTTTTTGTTTTTTTGAAAATGTTACAGAATATATATATATATATATATATATATATATATATATATATATATATATATATATATATATATATATATGTATACTTGGGTGTATACTTGGTTCATGCAATATAGGAAAAACAATGTTATTTTTTTAACATCGCAATTCCTGCTTCCCCGTTAGTTATAGAGAAAAAATATAAGAAACAAAAATTGTTTACAATTAAAAACTACATTATTTACGCTTAAAATAATTGCGATATTGCGTCTCAGTAATTAATTATTAATTAAATAATATTAACAGTTTTCGGCAATATCAGACAGCCATGGACGAAACGCGAATGTATTTTGTTTACAACTGTCAATACACTGACATTTGTGAACAAAATACATTCGCGTTTTGTCCATGGCTGTCTGATATTGCTGAAAACTGATAATATTTATTTAATTAATAATTAATTACTGAGACGTAATATCACAATTATTTTAAGCGTAAATAATGTAGTTTTTAATTCTAAATAATTTTTGTCTCATAATTTTTCTCCAAAACTAACGGGGAGGCAGGAATTACGATGTTAAAAAAATAACATTGTTTTTCCTATATTGCATAAACCAAATATACACCCGGTATATATATATATATATATATATATATATATATTCCATTTTAATTTATCATCTGAAATAACTCGAAAAGGAAAAATTAATATTTTGAAGGGGGAAATTAAGTTATACAAAAATTACCCGCTCGCATAACTTTGAAATTTCCCATTCCGTATTCTATATTTCATAATTAAATTTCTTATATCTATTTTTATATTTGTTTATCTTTTTTTTGATCATGTAATTATTTCAAAAGTTATGAGCCGTCATGACCAGTTGCTTGGCCATCAAGATCGTCAGATTTAACATCACTAGACTTGTTTTTGTGGGGATATTTAAATATGCGTGTATATGTATTTGTTTGCGACAATTATTTCAGCAAATATTCAGAATGCGATCTATTTTCTAAATATCATATTATAATTCTTAAGGGGAAGTTATATATCATCTTCAGTAAAAGTCTAACTTTACATTTCTGCACATAATTTTAGAAATAATTACTTTATCAAAAAAAAATAAAAATAAATAAAATATAAGATAAACAGATTTTTTTTTACAAGGAACTCAAATATGGAATATAAATAGGAGTTGTACATTTGAAATTCTAAAATCTTTACGGGCGGGTAATTTTTGCATAACTAGATTTTACAATCTAAAATATTAACTTTTCGTTGTGGCAATTATTTCCTAGTTATTTCAGGTGGTAAATTAAAATAAATTATCTTACATATATATATATATATATATATTAAGTAATTAATCTCTTTCTCCCAAGATATACAAGTATCATTAATTAAATTTGAAAATTAAAAATTAAAATTATTGTCAATCCTATCATCTGGAAATCGCATTTAGGACCTTCCAGTTTCCGGCTAGCCGCTCTACCTTCTAAGCTAACGGTAACAGACGATTCAGTTGAAATTTTTAATCATTATTAAGTATTCATACATACATTTTACGATAGCATTGACAAAAAATTTTGATTTAATTTTCAATTTTAATTAATGATATTCATTCACTTTTATTATATATATATATATATATATATATATATATATATATATATAAAGTTTGTGTAACCATACAAAATAAATATGGATATTGTAACCTAGTTTTCAATCACAAAATTTGCATATATTAATTAGAACATGAACGCAATCATAAATAAGTAAATTTTTATGGAAATTTTATATTATTGAGATAGAAAAACTAATATAATATTTGTAATTAATGTTTTTTTTTGCTAAAATCCACAGTAAAAAGGATTAGATATATATATATATATATATATATATATATAAGTTAGAATATTAATCGCCTGTCGGCAGAGTATTAGTTTAAATAGTTTTTTGAATAATTACACATCGAATTTTAATTAGAAAATTAAATTAAAAATTGTCAACTGCCTCGTCTGGGACTCGAACCCAGGACATATAGGTCGCTAGCCTAATGCTCTGCCAACTGAGCTAACGAGTCAAGACGAGAAGCCAACAATTTTCAATCAATGTAATGTATTCATACGTATTTATAGTCGAGCCAAGTAAACGTTCACTAATTCGCAAACATGAATCCAAGGTAGGCTTATTTTTTTTTTATATGAAAGATATTTGTAATAATTATTCGAGTTTTTGTGTCCAAATGACAATTCATTAAGAATATAAATGTATAAGTTAGAATATTAATCGCCTGTCGGCAGAGTATTAGTTTAAATAGTTTTTTGAATAATTACACATCGAATTTTAATTAGAAAATTAAATTAAAAATTGTCAACTGCCTCGTCTGGGACTCGAACCCAGGACATATAGGTCGCTAGCCTAATGCTCTGCCAACTGAGCTAACGAGTCAAGACGAGAGTCAAGACGGCTTCTCGTCTTGACTCGTTAGCTCAGTTGGCAGAGCATTAGGCTAGCGACCTATATGTCCTGGGTTCGAGTCCCAGACGAGGCAGTTGACAATTTTTAATTTAATTTTCTAATTAAAATTCGATGTGTAATTATTCAAAAAACTATTTAAACTAATACTCTGCCGACAGGCGATTAATATTCTAACTTATACATTTATATTCTTAATGAATTGTCATTTGGACACAAAAACTCGAATAATTATTACAAATATCTTTCATATAAAAAAAAAATAAGCCTACCTTGGATTCATGTTTGCGAATTAGTGAACGTTTACTTGGCTCGACTATAAATACGTATGAATACATTACATTGATTGAAAATTGTTGGCTTCTCGTCTTGACTCGATAGCTCAGTTGGCAGAGCATTAGGCTAGCGACTTATATGTCCTGGGCGAGGGGCTGGTAACTTAGGAATTTTTGTGTACACTTAGTAGGAATTTCTTGGGAATTGCGGGAATTTTTTAGGAATTGCGGGAATTTTCTGGGAATTGCGGGAATTTTCTGGGAATTGCGGGAATTTTCTGGGAATTGCGGGAATTTTTCGGGAATTGCGGGAATTTTTCGGGAATTGTGGGAATTTTTCGGAAATTGTGGGAATTTTTCGAAAATTTTAAAAAAAATTTGAATTTTTTTTTTAAATAAACAACAATTTTTACAAAGAAAAAATTTACGGAAATCAAAACAAGGGATATTATGTATTTTTAATTATTAATAATATAATAAAACTTTGTATATGTTTGAATTGAGGTTTGTATAGTTTTTTTTTTTTGTAAAAAAATACGATTTATTTGCATATTATTTATTCGCTAATTGCAAAATAATAATTTAAAATATAATTTGGGGCTATAATAATAATAATCTCACTAATAATATCCTCGATAATATCAGAAGTAATATAAAACTATTAGTCATATATAAGAATTTATTTTATTTTAAATTTTTTCTCCGGTTTTTTTTTTTCGGTTATCCAAATACACATGGTGTATATGTTAAATTATTTCTTATTTTTGCATTAAACACCATTAATTTATTTTATTTTAAACCACGGCAGGGCCAATGCATTTTTCTTTAATTTAGAAATTAACTAATATTTTATTAGTTAAAATAAAATAAATTAATGGTGTTTAATGCAAAAATAAAAAATAATTTTCATATATCTTTATTACTGTTAGTGTATTTTTATTTAGTTGTCTTTAGCTATATTTTTTATAATTATATTTGTTAATAAATTACGTATATTTATACATGGCATTCATTTTTAATATAAATGCAATTTAATATTCAATATTTTTTTATTACTTCTTTTTAATAAAACATATTTTATTATATGTTACTGTAATTTTTTTTTTTTTAATATAACAATTTTTAATTTTTTTTTGTTATCATTATCACAAATATATGTATGTTGTATGTTGGCGGATAAGCCACACACAAATTTACGCTCGTGCCTCAAGCCGTTACGCATATACCGTTAGGAAGTACAACGCCCTAGCCAAACGACAATATACGCGCCTGACTCAGCCTTAACGCATGTACCGTTACTCGAGCCAAGCGTAGTTCAACCCTTGAGCGGCCCAATCAGGGCAAACCTCGCCCCCACTAAGATGTACCCCCACTCCAGCAAGACGACTATAAGAAGGGCTGTCCCGGCAGCAAACGACAGCGTTCCTCACGAGCACTCACCAACCACTGAATAAGTGGCCCAGCTCTCACAGCTTCGCACTGAATAAGTGCGAAGACCAGAGTTCACACCAGCTCTCAGCTTCGCACTGAATAAGTGCGAAGCCCAGCTCACCAACCACTGAATAAGTGGCCCAGCTCACCAACCACTGAATAAGTGGCCCAGCTCACCAACCGCTGAATAAGTGGAAAGCGCAGAGTTCATTATCGCTGACCAAGCGATAATGACAAACCACTCACTGACTAAGTGAGAAACGGAGCCAGCACTATGCTCCCGTCGACATCAGAGTCCAACAGAGAGTTTTCCCACTAACTAAGTGGCACGCAAAACTCTCATCATCGGCAGAGTTCGCCACTAACGGAGTGGCACGCAAAACACTCTCGCCGACACCACACTCTCGTCGACACCACACTCTCGTCGACACACTCTCATCGATCGCACGCTCTCATCGATCGCAGCTCTCATCAATCACAGCTCTCTCCACCGCTAACCAAGCGGACGCATACAGAGACATGCCCGCCTCCAGACAACGGCGCTCGGCGCGTTTTCACGACCGCCTAACGACGACGGCCCTTGAAGACACCAAGACCCTCAACCACACTCTCCCCCCCACGAATCAAGTGACAGTGCACCGCGACCGGGATTCGCGTATCCGGCATCGTGTTGTGTTTTGTATGTTTGTGTATATGTTTATCTGTATTTGTATGTTTTGTGTATGTATGTAATAGTCTGTATTCATCCATGTAAATGTCCATGTCAATAAAACCATTATAAACTCAGACTCTGATCACTAATTAAAAAGGTGGGTGAGATACGAACACCGCAAACATCATCATCATCTACCGCCCACAATATATATGTATTTATGTATTTATGTATATACATGTAATACATGTATTTGTATTAAAAAATATATATTTATTTTTTATAGTATATATAGTGTATATGATTTTTTTAAATATTTCCTACTGTCAAAAGTTGATGTCTAAAAATTTTGTAATCTTTTTCAAATGAGAAAATATCAAATATGTACTATCAAATATTTTTATATTTCTAATATTTTTTCCTGTTCATAATATTAGTGATTTTAATAACTGAAATTAAATTTTCGTATATAGTTTAAGAACAAAAATTTAATTTTATAAAAATTCCTTTTTTTTTTAATATTTGTGAATATTTTTATACATTGAAAGTCATTAAATTTTTTAATTTTTTTTTATAAAAATTACAGAAATTTTTGGAAAATTAAGTAGGAATTACGAGAATTTTATGGGAATTGCGGGAATTTTTTAGGAATTGCGGGAATTTTTTAGGAATTACGGGAATTTTTTAGGAATTGCGGGAATTTTTTAGGAATTACGGGAATTTTTTAGGAATTGCGGGAATTTTTTAGGAATTGCGGGAATTTTTGGGAATTGGAATTTTTGTGTACACTTTTTTAGGAAGTTACCAACCCCTCGGTCCTGGGTTCGAGTCCCAGACGAGGCAGTTGACAATTTTTAATTTAATTTTCTAATTAAAATTCGATGTGTAATTATTCAAAAAACTATATATATATATATATATATATATATATATATATATATATAAGGGTGGCCGTTATTTTAAAAATTTTTGATCTTACGCCCTAAAAAGTTTCAAAATGTTAAAAAAATAATATATATTAATTATTATTATTATTATTTTACACATTGTATAGCTTTTAAAAACAGATTGTATATAATTTTTTTAAACATACTCTATATAATTGCCCGGTACACTGCATCTCCGGGAAATAATACAGCCTAATAGAACCTTGTATACTATAACACATATTTAAAAAAAATATAAATAGTAGGTAGTTTAGAAAATAATGAATAATGTTTTTTCGTCGAAATATTGGATTTCGTCTTTTGAAAAATGACGTTTCGGGTCAAACCACGCACATCTAA
Source organism: Clivina fossor (assembly GCA_963966155.1). Classification (NCBI taxonomy): domain Eukaryota; kingdom Metazoa; phylum Arthropoda; class Insecta; order Coleoptera; family Carabidae; genus Clivina; species Clivina fossor. Next base: position 6,612,417 of record OZ014554.1, read on the forward strand.
TGCATAATAAAGCCCGGCAAGGTTTGATGCATTTTTCTTTATTTAAAAATTAACTAAAAATATAATTAGTTAAATAAAATAAATTAATGGCGATTTAAGCAAAAACAAAATACTATAACTTATAATAAACCTTTTTTCCACTTTATACACAAAATACAATATAATATATAACATATTAAAAAATCTTACAAAACTAATTTAATAAAAATAAAACGGCTTTAGTTCGTAGACAAAATTAAATAACAGTAGCAGTTTTTTATGTATTTATATAATATTCATACCGAAATGCTCTCCCTGTGAGCTGGCGCTCTGAAGAGACCGCCTCACCTATATTTGCAGCTATATATATATATATATATATATATATATATATATATATATATATATATATATATATATATAGTAAAATATGAGTTGCTACCGTGATAATATGTTGTAGAATTTATTAACGGGATTACGGTATGTCAGGAAAATTTAAGAATTAGCGAACATTACAATTAATTCTATTTATTATTAGACCAATATTTCGCCACTAGATTGTTGGCTTCATCAGAGTGAACACTGTAATTTAGCATATAAATACAATATAATTAGAATCCATATAATATAGAAAGTTTTACATTGTATATATTGTATATAATATAACTTATTCTTTGTAATACTTCTTATATTATATGGATTCTAATTATATTGTATTTATATGCTAAATTACAGTGTTCACCCTGATGAAGCCAACAATCTAGTGGCGAAATATTGGTCTAATAATAAATAGAATTAATTGTAATGTTCGCTAATTCTTAAATTTTCCTGACATACCGTAATCCTGTTAATAAATTCTACAATATATATATATATATATATATATATATATATATCGGGATTGGGAAACCCTAGTGTTGCCATCTGGCAACTGACGTCTCTATTGTAAAGTTTGATATTTTTGACGGTATACGTACTCAGAACGTTTTGAAGTACAAGCGCTACTTGTCTTGTTTGCAATAACTTGCAAAATTTGTCCGATTATTTTTTACAACTTTTGGCGAAGATTAACTCAAAAGTAGTGCATCGTTGAATTTAATTCGACTTTTGACGATAAAGAACCATCAAGAACCATCAAGAACCAGTTTCTATCAATGGTTTATCGAATTCAATCGTGGCCGTAGTTTGCTCAATGACGAACTTCGTAAAGGTCGTCTAAAATCGGTTGTTATGCGTGAACTGATACTACAATATCGTCATGTGACTTATCGTGAGATTGAGATATCCTTAGCCATTAGTGGGACCAGCATACATTCAATATTTTATTGAGCTTCTGTCAAATGGTCAAAAAAATATTTAAAAATTACGATCGCGGTGCTTCCAAATATGTCTATGATATCATGACAGCTGACGAATCGTGGATCTACGCCTATAAATCCGAATATAAACAGCAAACTATTTGGGTTTTTTACGATGAGTCAAATCCAACAAAAGTTGTTCGCGCTCGAAACAATTTGAAGTAAATTGTTTGTTTTTTCGGAAAAACTAGACATGTCGCAACCGTATTATTGCTGCAACGTAGAACGGTCAATTCTAAATGGTACACAACCATTTGTTTGCCAGAAATCTTCGGAAAAATAAGGAAGTTCAACTGCCGAAAACGAATCATTCTTTACCCCTATAACGCTAGCTCTCACACATCGGCTTGAACAATTGACATTTTAAGTACTCGAAACGTCGATTTGATGGGTTATCCGCCACTTATAGTCCTGATTTGGCACCCAGTAGCTTTTTTTATTCCCACACATTAAACATAAATTGCGAGGTCAATGTTTTTCGACATTTGAAGAAGCGTCGGTTGATGCGTTTATAATGCTGTTTTGGAGATACCTCAATCGGAGTAAAAAATACTTCGAAAATTGGTTCAAATTCATGCAAAAAGTGTATTGATCTTCATGGTGAATATTTTAAAAAACAATATAGCCAATTTCAATGATGAATATTTGTTCTGGTTTCTTATTCCGAAATATAAATGGCAAACCTCGTAAGTAGCCAAAATTAGCAAGTTTTTAGCAAATTTTTTATCTGATAGTACAACAGAAAAGTTATTTTTAATTTGTATTTGGATATTTTCAATGATTATTTACCTAATTTTATTATTAATGGTAAGCAATAAATTTAGGATATTATAAATCTGTGTTCTCCAAAATATTTTCATTTTCTTTTTTTTTTGTGTAACGTAATGTAGATTTTTTTTTTGTTTTTTCTTCTATTTGTTTTCTTGTCCACATTTCTATTTTATATTTGAAAAAAATTATTTGGTTTTTCATTATCTACTTTGCACTTTGATTTTAAGAAAAAAGTGTTCTAGTGATCGGTACGGTGTCTGTAACATTAAAAAAAAAAAAATAATAAATGTATAAAAATCCTTCATATAGCCTCTAGATGACGAATCCGAACTTACAATTAGTTTATGTGGGTGTATGTGTGTGCGTCGTCAGCTCGCTCGGTCTTCAGTCAAAATTTTGTGATAGTAACTTATTTTAAACGGTTTAACTGATTTAAATGAAATTTTCAGGATAGGTTTACTTAATGCCCGAGATAGTCATCTGCTTTTATATTTTCCAGTGATGCCAATTCTCCGAGAAAAAATTATTAAACTATTTAAAAATTTATTGTGGCTACATTATTGATCCGATGTTGAGCAAATTTTTAGAAAAGATTCGTCTAGTGCCCGCATAAATTATGTAATTTTACTAATATGCAGAGTTGGCAAGCTTCCGAGAAAAAATTACTAAAATTTTTAATATTTTTTATGGCCAAATATTTTATTAGATTTTAATCAACTTTTTAAAGAAGATACCCCTTACGTCAACAGAAATTATATAATTTTTAATAAAATACAGTGTTTTTAACTTTTCAAGAAAAAATTTATAAAATTTTAAAAAAATTGGAATCGGAATAAAAACAGTTCGGAAATTGTTTCAAACGCAAGTAAAAATTGCAAACGCAAAAGAAAATTAATGAAAATATTTTATAAAAAAATATAGCCATTTTTAATGATAAATATTTGTTTTTGTTCTCTAATTCCAAAATATAAAGGGCAATAATTTTAACCACAAATTATCAGACATTATGATGCCCCATATTTCTAGGCATAGTTACTCAACTGCTGTAATTTTATATAATTGTTTAAAATTCATAACATTAGAATTATTACAAACATTTACAACTATTATGTAATATAATATGAGATTTTTACGTGGGGTATGTGGTGTAAATAGGAGAGATCGGGTACGTAATAGATTAGTGTATGATGAGTGTGAAATTGAAAGAAATTGGTGTTAGTCAGTTAAGATGGTTCGGACATGTTGAGCGAATGTCTAATGAACGTTTGGTTAAAGAGATTTATTTGAATGATTTTGATGATATACGTTTGCGTGGACGTCCGATGAATAGTTGGAGTGATATGATTGAGAGTGTTTTGCGTGAGCGCAAGTTTCCAAGTAGTAGGAATAGAAGAGCATGTATGAGAGGAATTATGAATGTGGATGAAGCGAAAGTTGCTTGTTTGGATAGGAGTGTTCGGAGGCGACTGATTTCGGCATGATGAAAAGAGTTTGTGCCACACCCTTTTGGGTACATGGCGTGATTGTGTATGTATGTATGTATGTATATGACCAACGGGATGCAAAAGTACTTGTACCTACATGTAATATTACATTTTTTAGTAAATCTTTTTTCTTTTTATTCCTGTGAAACGATTTGGTTAAACTCAAAGTTTTTCCATAGTTATACTTGAAAGTAATAGTAATTAATTAGTAATTATCATTATTAATTAATTAATTAATTAGTAATAGTAATTATTACTTTAAAAAAGAAGGTGTTCTCTGTGGCCTTCGAAAAGCGGACTGAATGTAAGTTTGTACTTAAATTAACATTCATCACGTCTAAACTTTTGTAAAATTTTAAACGCGTTTTACTCAAACTGACATTTTTTAAACTGGGCGGGAGCAGAACGCAAAAACTATTGAATCAATTTTAATGCGTATTTTTTAAATTAAAGAGGACACAATTTATTGAAACTTAGACCACATTCAGCCATTTTTATGAAGAATAAATATTTTTTAAAGCACGTGAAAATGTGAAAATTTTTGTTAAAAATTGACCGTTTTTTTTATTCAGATGGCCGCCATTTTGTTAATTTTTAACTTTTTCACTTTAAATTGGTCGAAGTTCTAGATAATTTCATCTATTTTCATAATTCGTAATTCGAATTTATTTCAAATGACTCTGACGACCTTTGCGCTCCCACCCCGTGCACGGCGTGCAAGTTAGACCATCCGCTCACCTAACTCAAGCCACATCATCAATTTACCAGTGAAAAAATTTTCAAATGTTTTTCATATGACAATAAATAACATTAAAAAACCCGGAGATAAAATCTTCATTCCAATTCCAAAAAAAAAAAGCTAAAACACCCTATTTTCGGCCTTCAGAAAGTAAATATTTATACCATTTTTTTACAGTATATATATATATACTATTGTTAATGTGATTATATTTTATAGTTATCTTGAATTTATTACCATCGTTATACGAAATATGAATTCTATTGCATAATAACATTGATATGAAATGAAATAAATAATAGGCATTGTGGTTTGTATATATATATATATATATATTTATATATATATATATATATATATATATATATATATATATATATATATATAATATGTGTGCGTGAACATAGGCGTATCATGCTCTATATGGTTCGTTATACATAATGTCCGATAACAAGGTAACGGAAGGCATCACTGGCCACTGCATTACCAACCGCCATGCCAGGATAGAGATATTATATATGTATATGTGTATCACGTTGTTAATATAGTGACGTACAGCCGGTGACGTTGGATTTGGGGCAAAATTCAGGATGCAGGAAAGCAGGAACCGATTCAGCCATCCGAACAAAGCCGAACGCAACTGACGAGTCGGAACAATAGATACACGTAAATAATGTGACCAGCTCGATGGTTTATCACCAGCCAATAGGATTGTGTATATGAAACGCAGCTCGCCGTTTTGTTAACTGCATTGACATTGTAATATATATATACTATAAAAAAAAATAAGCGAAATTATAGGAAAGTAATTGTAAAATTTTACCATAAATATTCTGTATTTTAACCTTAAAATTTTATAATTATTACATAATTCATAATAATCACATAAAGTAAGTAAAAATGTCTTAATAAGTATGTAAAATTGCTTAATTTCTGCAAATTGCATCAAATACTTAATGTAGAATTACATATTGTTGCTATAACTTCTTAAATTATTTAAAATTACAACTTGCATATTAATATCTGTAATAATTCATCAAAATAATGAGTACATTTTCCAGAAAAACTGTTCAAAATTTATTTTCAGCATACTGCTTTTACGATTTTAAAAAATTTTTTAGGATAGATTCTTTTTTCATGCATAATAATTATAAAATTTAATTTTTGACTAATGCTGCCCAAATTTTTGGTGAAAAAAATATAATAATTTTATTCCTATTTCTTAGTATTTATGTGATAATGTCAAAATTGCCTATATATGGGTTCACCCATCTTGTTATTCAATGCGTTGACACATAGTTTCCAATTGAAAATCATAACATTTTTACAACTAAAGCAAAGACAATGTTTCTATGGCAACGGCCCTTCAGTTCGTCCAACCCTGCAGTTTATTTCAGTTTTGAATACGAATTTTGTTAATTCGTTCGTATTATCTATTTCAAAATATTATTGTTTTTTCTGTATATTTCGTTCCAATCAACATGTATTTGCGAATCGATATTTAACACATCCTATTTTCAACATTAATACATTTTAATTCAATTACAATTCCCTTTTAGCTCCTGCCATCACTTTTACCTTGTCGCATGTTCAATATCAATACAATACCCTAGCATAATCTTGTTATGTGACCATTCAGCCTGAATAAGTAAACATCTGGATTTACAAATGGTAAATATGCATTTATGCTATACTGAATACAATTTTGCTTATTTATCCAAGTAAGCTTAAGAATATTATCTTCACTAGTATATTCGATTCAATTCTGGATATCAAAATGTATTACTTTTTAACAATAACACTGAACAAACAAGCAGGGTTTTGAAGCATTATATTTTTTGTTTCGGTTTTCGTTTGTTTCTTTTTGGTTTTCGATTCGGATCCAAGTGATTAATTTTTAAATTTTTTAAATGTTTTTATTTTTACTAAAAACTTATTTTCTGCCATAATTTAGAACATTTTATTCCTAATTTTATAATAAGCATAAGCATTAATTAATACAGTAATATAATATGCCGGTAATATACAGTAATATAATAATTTATTGCCGGCCGGTATGGCTTAGTGGTTTAAGACGTTTGTTTGACACCGCTTGTACTTGTGCGGGACCGGGTTTGAATCACGCTTTGGGCAAGGATGTTGATGTTGTCTTTGTTTTGTCTAAAATACACTTCAAAAAGTGATATGTAGCTTCTACTGGATTCATGGTTTTCGCTACCGAATCCATTTGTGTTAAAAAAAAAGGAAAAAAATATAATATATTATTGGAAACTTATATAATTTATATGTAGGTTTCTATTATATAATAATAAGATAACATATGTTAAAGAAACTAATTCTTGTGTACAGGATTTTTATTTATTTATAATTAGAAAAAAAAAGAATATTACTTCTAATTTTAAAATATATTCCAATGTATTTTCATTGAAACTATTAAAAGATTATTAAAAGCAAAGTTATAATCAAAAAAATACATCTGTTGCAAAGTGATCCCTAGTTTCATTTTCAATTTAAATAACTGAGTATTCATCCACAAAAAACAAATCAAACGAAAGATGAGTTGCGACTACACTACGAGATACCGGAATAATATAATAATAAAAAACTACAACTGATGTGGAAAGTAATATTGTGTTACAACACGCATGTTGCAACACAATATTACTTATATGTACTAAACCGAAATAAACCGATTTTTTTTCGGTTCAGTTCCGGTTTTTGTTCCAGCAAAAATAACGGTATTATTCTATTTTTGGTTTTCGATTCAGTTTCGGTTCGAAGCCTTGAAAAAAGTTTATAATTTTATTTGTGAAATTAATATAATAATATTTTAAAATTGAGATTTTTCCCAAAAAATTTTCAAGTTACTCAATCGTTAAATCGGCTTGTTAAACTATGTTATCAATGATCGGCCAGTTAATTCATAGACATGTGTTTCACTCTTTAGGAGCTTATCAGTAAGGTGATTTGATCAGTGTCCGAAGACTCTGATCGATATTACCGTCTGGTTGGCTCTTATGTCAAGTAAACTGAAAATATGTCGCAGAGAAGCAATAAATTCTACCAACGGCATCTACATAATTATGTATATTTATATTGCATCTATACATTGCATATTCGTCCAAAGAAACACGGTCAAGTGCATTTACTTTGACGTCTCCGTCAGCGGTATTAAAAATTATTAAATAAAATTAAGTTAATTGACAATTGCATTGTTTATTTTCGCTTAAATATGAATTTGATTATTGAAAATGTGTGATGAAGTTCAAGAAATGCAATGTGTGCAGCCAAGGTGGTCAGATATTGCATATTGGACCAAAGAAACACGGTCAAGTGTATTTAATTTGACATCTTCGTCGGCTATTTTAATAATTATTAAGTCAAGTTAACTTCTGAGTATGAATTTGATTGTTATAAATGTGATTGTTTTTACCAGCCGAGATACTAGCACATATATAGCGACGCAATGCTAGTTTTCGCTCTCTTCGCAGCTATAATCTTGACCATTGACTCTAGCGGACATATTCTGATGTGCTAATAACTTTGGGTTTTAATAACGATAAAGTCTTTGATTGATATACTTGTAGTGATTGAAAATAAACGAGCAATATGGTTAAAATCGACTTGTGCGTCTATGGAATTTGGCCTGGGTAAGTTTTATCAGTTCAATTACGTTGATAAAAATAAATTTTTGGTTAAATTACGGGTTTCGATCTTATCCATGCGGCGGCCATGCGGTTGGCATTGTTTTGTTTTGCGAGTTAATCTTCAATCATCCAAGCTGAGTAATGAAAAATTTAGTTATATTGAGTTAAATTGAGTTTAGTAGTTTATATAGATTCAGTTTTAAGTAGTATTTTAGAGATTTTTAGAAATTTTTGTTACGAGAAAATAAACCATCTTGCCAGCGCACCAGAAATGCGTCGCTCATGTATCAGGATTGTGGGGGTAGTTTTGTTTTGTTTAATTTAACGTAAATTAGCTGCAAATTTTTTATTATTTTGGGGTAAATTCTAGCCAAGGGGATGAGGTAAGGATTTTAAATTGGGTTATGAGAATTTTATTACGGTGTCAACTGGTTTTGTCAGCGTAGAGCGAGTTTGATGATTAACGTTCAAGTTGCTGTATTTTTTTTTTCAAAATTTATAGAAATATAGTTTATTAGAGTCAATTTTGTTTATGTAATGTTACATTAAAGTCTCTCCGAGTATTTTGAGTGTGTAAAGCATTAGTGAAGTAGTATAGTTACTTGTTTAGTTTTCGCGAGGGCCGCTTTTGCAATAGTGATGTTTAGTTAGTTTTTGGCCTGCGAGAGAGTCGTGAAATTATCAACGACGCATCCTTAAGAAACTTCCAGTGATCACATATCTTAAATTCCTGTGTTTGAATACTCTGTTTGTGTTCCTTTCATTTTCTTTTCTTAATTTTTCTTCTTCATTTTCTTGATTTGTTTGTAACATAGATACAAATATATAAATTCATTCTGATTACTAATTTTGGTTTGAAAAAGTTATTTTACAGTAAAGTATAAAATTTTGTTAATTGAACAAAGAAAATTATTCTAAATCATTTACGTTTTGTTTTGAGTAAAAAATTATTTGTTAACGATATTAGTTGAACAGGAACTGTTGGGTAGAATTTGATTTTCAGGTGCAATAGGGAAAATAGGTGCGGTTGTTCAAGTGTGGTGTATAAGCCGTAACCGTACAAGCATCATACCAGCTGATCGTCCGCAGGAGAAGCACAATACATCTAGTACTGAACAATGCAGATCTAAGTTCTGGCGGCAATCCAACGCCGTAATCTATTTCACACGTGCCTGATTGCATTCAGTAGCGCACTGCGAGACTGGACGGAATCTCGTCTTCAGCTGATGGTAACGTTAGGACACCGCTTCGAGAACTAATCGACGGTACGTCACTCATCGCACTTGTACATCCGTACAGAAGATCGTAGCTCGCATTGTCTAGTACCAACGGCGACAATTATTGTACACCCAGTGGTCAAATCAACTAATCGTTATATAGGTATACTTTCGTACTAAAATTATTTCTATCAGTTGCATTAATTTTAAATTTTGGTTAAATATAAAAATTGTTAAATATTGATTTAGTTTGTTCTGAGTTTACGTAATTTTTTGTTTAACTATTCATTCGTAGAATATTTATATTTAAATTTACACTTCGTTAAGATATATTTTTGTTAGTACAGTTTTTTTCATGTTTTTTTTTTTTAAATTTATATTAAATCTTTATTTACAAAAAGAACTTTGTTTCGCCCTATTATTTTATATAAGCCTCTCCTCTCCTACGAGTGCATATTATTGAATAGTGAATTGGTTGTTACTCTCTCCGACTACAAAAACAAAAGAGCGGTCGGTGCATATATCAACTAAGGTAGGTGTGTTAATTTGTACAATAAAATAAACACTCTTGGTCGTTATAAATGTTCGTTTTCATCAGGAAAAAAGATACAAATGACGTTTATGGTAAAAATACAAAAATAAAGCTATTTTATTTTTATATAATAAGTTCCGAAAGATTTTTTACTATATTGAGATTTTAATGTTTTTTGAACTTCAAGTTTACGGCAATATTCTAGGCAAATTTCTATATTGTTTTAATTTATTTATTTAGGAAAGACCTCGTTTTCAAATTGCAAATATTTAATTGAACTATTGAGATACACATTCTGAAAGATTTCAAACAAAAAATTTAAAAAATTCAATTACATCAAAAACAATTGAACTCAAGTAAAGTGTTATTAATGTATCATACTAAGTGAAATTTACTCCTAAATGCAATGATTAAATAAAAATGGAATAATGTAGTTAAAATAAGAAAATTGAGGTCGACTTCCGGTCAAACCGGAAGTGACATCTAATTGCTAATATTTTTCGTCAACTGAGCATATCAGAATATCTCTATATACTAAATTATGTGACATAATATTATATAGTTTTTAGAATACACTGTAAAAAAATAATAATAGCGAAATTACAGAAAAATAGTAGTAATTTTAGGCCAATTAATATGTTACCGGTAGGTGCTAAAATATTGGAGAAAACTGTATATTTGCAATTACTAGAATACATAAAAAATAATAATATATTTCATTATATCAGTCGGGATTCAGAAGAAAACCTAACTGTGAAATTACCTTTCAGTACTTAGTTAAGAATGGAAGCAAAAGATTGTGGTAACATAACAATTTGTGTATTCTTAGACTTAAAAAGAGCTTTCGAAAGAATTAATAGGCAATTATTGATAAAGAAATTGCAAATGTATGGCATCTCCGATACTGCATTAAAATGGTTTGAATCCTATTTACATGATAGAAAACAAATTGTAAAATGTAATAATGTAACATCTGTGGAGAAATATACAACGCATGGAGTACCACAGGGCAATATTGGGGCCGTTATTGTTCATACTATACATAAATGACGTTCAAAATATATTCAAATATTGTAAATTCCATCTTTTTGCAAACGACATGGTAGTATATTTTTCTGAAATGCATGAACATGAAATCTAAATGGTTAAACATAAATACATTAAAAATAAATATAAATAAAACAAAGGCATTAATAATTGGCAAAGAAACACATGTAAAATCGTTACAAAAAAATAACTTTAACATAATAATAAATGATGAATTAATTGAGATTGTAAATCAAATACAATATTTAGGAATAATAGTGGACAGACAGTTAAAACTTCACCAACGTATTACTTACGTACAAGGTAAAATTTCTAAAAAAAATTGGAATTTTAAGTAGATATAGCAGTTATTTAACGAAGGATACATGATTAACAGTCTACAACACTATTTTTATTTTGCCGGAACAGTATTATACAGTCTGTAAAGTGATGAGTTTCCTATAGGGAAAACATTTTAATATGAGTTTTAGGAGAAAAACTTATTTTTTATAAAAAATTTTGCTTCTATCAAAATCCCTAATAGTCAAAGAAAAATCTAGTAATCACTTAAGATAAGATCAAAAACTTGATATTATATCGAGTTGTTGATTTTAAATATGACTAAGTCCGAATTTTACATCAATATCGTGTGAAAAATGTTGAAAATATTTGTCATACAAGAGACTTACTTTTTAATTATTATTATTATTAATTTGCCAAAATATAATTATTATTATTAACAAGTACTCCATGGGTAACACGATACTGATGTAACATTCGGACTTAATCTTATTTAAAATCAACAACTCGACATAATATCAAGTTTTTGGTCTTATCTTAAGTGATTACTGGATTTTTCTTTGACTATAAGGTGTTTTGATAGAAGCAAAATTTTTATAAAGAATAAGTTTTTCTCATAAAACTCATATTAAATTTTTTTCCCTATAGGTAACCTCATCACTTTACACACTGTATACGAGTAGCTCAGAAGATTTAAATAAATTGCAAAAATTACAAAATAAAACAATGAGAATTATTCTCCAATGTGATACGTACACTATTGTTCAAGATATGTTACATAGAATAAAATGGTTTGATATTAAATAATTAATAGAAATACAAGAAATTAGATTAATACATAAAGCAAATTTAGGATTAACACCACAATATATTGTAAATAAATTAAGAAGTTTTCAAGATATACATGATCATAACACGAGGAATAAAAATCAGTACGTATTAGAACAAAGATGTACTACACAAGGATAAAACACAATATTTTTTAAAGGTTTGCAATTGTACAATCAACTACCAGAAAATTTAAAGATATTAAATTATAAGGCATTTAAAATAAAACTTAAAGAGTATTGTGTAAATATGAATGTTAATAGTACATTGTAAATATTTTTATGTAGCATATTGTATAGCAAATTTACTGCTAAATGAATTTATTATTATTATTATTGTTAATATTTTACTATAAAAAATCTGAAATTTTATTTTAATATAAATATTCTGTTTCTACCTCCAAATTCTGTAATTTTTACATAATTCATAATAATCATATGTGGTAAGTAAACATGACCTAATAAGAATATAAAATTGCTTACTTTCTGCAAATTGCATCACATACTTAATGTAGAATAATATATTGTTGGTACAACTTCTTAAATTATGTAAAATTACAGCTTGCATATTAATATCTGAAATAATTCATCAAAATAATAAGACTTCGTACATATTTTGTGTAATAATACTTAGAAATATATTTTAAGTATAATTAATGTTTTTAACTCTAAACTAAAGAAAATTGAAATTGAGTCAAGTGATTTTTATTGTTAATGTGCAAAAACTCTTTAATATTAACAAAATATTTTCAGTATTATTTTCTAATTTTTTCAATATTTTTATAATTATTTGTTTCTTTCTATTTTTATAATATTTATTATAATATTAATATTATATTTATTAATTCCTGCTTCATTTCAAAATACATCCTTTATGTACATTTATAAATGAATGTAATTGTACCTACAATAGTATTACAAAAATTAACAAATATTACCTATTTATTACTTTACTAAAAACGGTAATATGACATACATACTTATGTACTTTTCCATTTTGTTGGTAATATATCAAATTACATAATATTTGTAATAGTTCTGATATTATGTATATTTTAAACAATTATGAATAAAATTAGAGCAGTTGAATAATTATACCTAGAAATACTGTGCATCATAATGTCTCATAATTTGTAGGTAGGTGGAATCAGTATATACAGTGCGATATTTTTATCTCTGAACATATGAACTGAAATACATATAAATTTCCTATGTTCAATTTAAAAAAAAAAAACACTTCAAACGCATGGAGACATACATCCCTGATAGTTATGCAACCAATCTTACATAATGTGACAGTTATTTGAAAAAAATTAATTACTTTCAACAAAATATTTAGAAAGCATTAAACCATTCGCATTATTTCAAGAAATCTGTTTAAAAGTGTATAGTATTATTTATTAATTAATATTTATAAATTTAAGTGTTCAGCAATTTACAATAAATGACCACATTCTGTTAAATATTTCATTTTTTATTATTCAAATAAACATCATATTACGTAAGATTGGTTGCATAACTGTCAGGGATGTCTCCATACGTTTGACGTGTTTTTTTTTAAAATTGAACATAGGAAATTCATATGTTCAGATATAAAAATATCGCACTGTATATATTATGATTATGAATTGTCTACATTCAGCATTACGGGGAATGAAAATGCATAGATTAATTTCACCGAAAATTCTTTACTCGCTAGCCATTACATCTTTCCCATTATATATATATATGTATATCCCTGTACAAGTATATGTAGCCATTTGGCTACATTGACTTTTAAAATGCCAAAATCTTAGACTGGGTAAATGTACTGTTTCCTTGCAGTGTTTCTATTTAGCTACAACCTATATACGCCTACCAGAAAAACCCCGACATCTATACGTGATGTTTTGAACTTTGAAAAAATTCAAAATGGTTGCAAAACGATCAGCTTGTGCACTGTGCTATGTTCTCGTGTGATTTTTTGAATCGTGTAATTCGTACAAAGGCTCCTTCTGTGAAAATTTTTGTGCTGTGTTTTACATAAGGTTAGTTTGACAAGATCTTATTATTATTTGCAAGAAAGAATGCATATTAGTTGGCCAAATTTGGATGCAAATATGTATGTAGCGAAAAAGCTACATTGCCCAATGCAGGTACCTAACCGTTGCTTTTATTTCTTTGCAGGAAAATGAATTTTACTGGTTTCAATCCAGTTTCCTTTTATGGAAAATTGCGTAAACAAACAGTTGTTGTCCCAGCGGATCCTAATGTGTCAGATTTTTCTGATGGTGATTCTTCAGATGAAGAAGAATTGGAAATAACAAAACTGAATCTGGGTAAAACTTTGGTCGAGGAATCGGAAGAAGAATCGGAAGTAATAAATCAAGAATCTGACACAATTATCGAGGCTTCAGACACTGAGGAAGTAGAAGAGGGCGAAAGGAACGAGGGTATGAATTTTAAAACGGCTAACAGTGCAAAAAGAAATAAAAATAAAACACCACTGAGGTATGATTGGGCAGAAAATGATTTGCCGCAACTGTCATTTGCTGATGATCCTCCTTGGGATACTGAGGAACTCTCTACTCCGTTAGAATATTTCACAAGATTTTTCTCGATCAATATAATGCATGACATTGTCGAACAAACCAATTTGTACACTACCCAAAAAACAGGCGTACCCATACGTCTCACGAATTCTGAATTGACAGATTTTATCACAATAGTTCTGCGAATGGGAGTAATACAATTGCCAGCTTATGCAGATTACTGGTCGAATTCATCTCGTATTGATCAAATAGCAAACATAATGACTTACAAACGTTTTAGAAAAATTAGAAGTTGTATACACTTCAACGATAATTCCAAAATTACACCTGAAACAAAAGATAGATTCTATAAAATAAGACCACTCTTAGACAAAATTTGTAATAATTGTCAAAAACTCAACACCGAAAACCAATACTCTATTGACGAAACCATGATCCCATATAAGGGAACCTACGCTGGAAATCTTCGGCAGTATATAAAGAACAAACCCCATAAATGGGGGTTCAAGTTTTTCGTTAGGGCTGGAGTCTCGGGGATAATAGTTGATTTCATTCCATATCAAGGTACATACACTTTCGATGAGTTGAAAGGCACTTGCAACGAACTGACTGATGAAGAAAGAACATTTGGTTTCGGCGCTGGAATTGTGATAGCCCTTTGCAAAACACTACATGAACCACAAAATTCAGTGGTGTTTTTTGACAATTATTTTAGCGGTTTAGTTCTGCTCACATATCTAAAAAATAAATTTGGTGTCCTTAGTTTGGGTACATTCAGATCAAATAGGATTGGTGGATGTCCATTAGAATCGGATAAAGTATTGGCAAAACGACCAAGAGGGTCGTATGCACATAAATGCGATCAAAAAGCTGGAGTGATAGTGGTAAAATG
Organism: Clivina fossor; assembly: GCA_963966155.1. NCBI lineage: Eukaryota > Metazoa > Arthropoda > Insecta > Coleoptera > Carabidae > Clivina > Clivina fossor. The sequence goes on from OZ014554.1 coordinate 6,627,720, forward strand.
GTTGGACAATAAATGTGTATTATTAGGTAGTACCTTTTGTGGTCTTGCACCTGTAACTTCCCTGAAGAGATATTCGAAAACTGAAAAAAGGAAGGTTGATGTTCCATGTCCAGCAATTATCAAACAATATAATAAGCATATGGGAGGCGTGGATAAAGCCAATTCTCTGTTGGGATTGTACAGGACTTCAGGAAGATCCAAACGATGGTATTTTCCAATTTTCACATATTTATTAGACATGTGTGTTGTAAATGCCTGGCTACTTTATAGAAAGGATTGTGTAGCTTTAAATCAAAAGTCACTTCCATTGAAAATATTCAGAATGGAATTAGCAGAATCATTGCATAAAACTGGAAAATACAACAAAAAGGGAAGACCTTCGAAGGACGGTAATATACCAAAGGTACGAGTTCCTGTCAAAAGAAGACCCGATGATTGCAGCAGAAAAGATGCAGTTGGACATTGGCCGATACATGCGGAAAAGGGTAGATGCCGTCATTGTACAAAAGGCTTCACTACAATTATGTGTCAAAAATGTGAATGTCGTCTTTGTTTGACGGCAGCAAAAAATTGTTTTTATAATTTTCACGTGTGAATGTTGTTTTGAAATTATATATATTATACCTATTGTACAATAATGCCAAAAAATGTCATATTTTAGTTTAGTTTGAGGCGCTTTTCTTGTTGCAACTTTTGAAAATAAAATCTATTATGAATCGATACGTTTTACATTATTGCTTGTTACAGGTCTATGAAATAAATGGAAAATGTTGCCGCTATGGGGCAATGTTGCTCTTCAGCTACATTATCAAACCTCCACTTCTAATACAAAATGTACATTTTTCTCAGATATTACAGAATTGTAGAGCCCTAAAAACAGTGTATACAAAATATTAGATTTTTTAAACAAGGATTTATTAGAGTGGCCCGTACCGGGTTAAATATATATATATATATATATATATATATATATATATATATATACAATTTTTTTTATTTATATTAACGGTTCTTATTTTTGACAATACACAATACACAGACAATATCGATTGAATAAATAAAGTTTAATGAAAGATAAAAAAAGAATTGTATATACAAAAGATTACCTTTTTGACTACTTTCCCATTAAAATTAAATGCTATTTAATACAGTTTAATCATGATTTTCATTAACATATATATATATATATATATATATATATATATGTTAATATATATATAAAACTAGCCTAATATATATATATATATTACAATAATAACATTATTATACAGCTGTTAATTACTATATACACTATCGTTGGTAGCGCCAAACATGACTACAACGTCAAATGTATTTAATCTGACAAATTCTGTGACCATATTGTCAAAGCTGTTACGTTAAATTAAGTTAAATTAATTGATAATTGCATTATTTTTGCTTCAATTTTAATTTGATAATTGAAAATGTGTGAAAAATTGCAAGAAATGCAACGTGCACCGGATCCAGAGTGGTGCATATTCGACCAAAGAAACACGGTCAAGTGTTTTTAATTTGACATTTCCGATATTTGTAATAATATAGTATTAAGTCAAGTTAAGTTAATTGACAAGTGTATTATTTACATACGCTTGAATTTTAATTTGATTATTAAAAATATGAGAAGTGCAAGAAATGCAATGTATACCGCCTAGAATGGTTAGAAACTGTATATTTGACCAAAGAAAAATTAATTCTTACAAATCTCATACAAGTATAAATAATATATACATATACATACTATTTTGCAACTGTTAGTAACTGGCTACGGTTACTTGGCATATATTTTTTTTAGTTAAGTGCTTCGTTTAGAACGCTTGACGAAACAAGTTGTATATATCACTCGAAATAGAAAATTCTTTTTGTGTTTCGCCCAGATTGTCCACGATTATAAATATCTACGCTTTAACACAATAATCATTAATATTTACAGAATATTCTATTTTTAGTTCGGCATTTCCGGAATTTGGTACCGCTCTTATTTTGTTCTTAACATTCTCCGTATCAACTTCTAGCGCCGAAAGAACATTTTTAAAATTAAAACTTATTAAAACATATTTAAGAAACTACATGGCGGAGAAGCGCTTATCAAATTTGGCGATTTTGAGCATTGAAAATGAAAGAGCACGTAAATTAAATTTAAGTGATTTGATTTGTACTGTATGTTTTTGTGTTTGTAAACTTAAAAAAATCTATGAATATGTATTTAACTTACTATAATAAATTAATTTACATAATAAATGTATTTAATCTTATAAATGGTATTTTTTTCCTCTTCTTTGTCCTTTATTTATTACAAAAAAATTAAAATAAACAAAAAAATGGTAAGTATTAATGAAAATTAGGCCCCATTGGGCACTTTGGCTCGTGGGCCCCTCTCGCTTATGGGCCCGTGTGCATCACACTCATTGCACCCCCGGTTGCTACGCCCCTGTCTTTTTATTCTAATATGACGAGTTCTGAGAGATGTTTATACTATGTTAATTATATAGCAATTTTAGTAAAAATATTTATATTTGCAGACAATCATTGGGAAATGGAACTTTATATTTTCCGCCGTTTCGGGCGCAAGACTATCGCAGAGATATACACTCCACCCAATATAGATGTCGTGCCTCGAATCTTGTTGGAACTATATTAAGCCGAGATGTCAATGTTAAATCTGGTAAGTTTCTTACAAATTACATTTTAATTTTAATAATAATATTAAAATTTCAATAAATGATAGCATATTAGAAATTGTTAATAAAACAAAATATCTAGGTGTTTTTATTGACAATAAAATATAATTTGAAAGTTATGATCGACATATTTGTAAAAAAATTGCTAAGAAATTTAGTTACATATCAAGAATTGCTTCACAGTTATCGGTCTGAAGTACACTTGTGCTATATAATACAATTATTTTACCATATTTTACTTACTACATTACAATTCTTTATATTTATAAAAATAAAGATATTGATAAACTTCAAAAACTTCAAAAAAGTAATTTGAAAGTGCGGTAGACTGACAAGCATTAACCATATGTTAGATATATTGGAGTGTTTAAATATTGAAAAATTTGACAACTATATTGTACGAATTTTTATTCACAAGATGTTAACAAATAAATTGACCAACATATTTAGCAATCAATATAAAATACCTGTAGGAGACATATAATTATTGTACTCGTCATTTCGTCAAGCTCAGCAATTATACATATATCGAAAACTAGTAAGGCTTCGACAAGTCAGTCTATGTTTGTTAGTGGTTTAAATATATCAACAGATACAAAAAATGCTGATTAATTAAAATATCTTTCAAACAAAAATTGAAAAAAATCTTGTAAATATATTTATTGTATATTCGTTTTGTATTTATCAATATCTTTAAATATTTTTTTTACAAAATGATAATTAGTTAGTTTCCACAATTACCTATCCATTTACAAAAAAATGTACTGTATATTTGTTATTCCTGCCGAAGACTTACATTTAGTAAGTCGAAACGTCGATTATTTAAATATATTCTATAAAACTTATGCCAAAAACACTGTTTTATTTAATATAATGATAATTAATTATAATAATTAATTACGTAATTATAATAAGTAATATATAAATTGATAGCTTTTATTGTGTACGAGTTTCGTACTACAAGAAATTTAAAAAATGTAGATGGGTAATATGAAAAATTTGTAAAATTATCAAATTTTTACAGTGCATTGTTTAAAGTTATTTTTTTAAATATTTAGTGAAACAAAACCAGTACAAAACTAGAGAATGATTTAAGCTATTGAATACTACAAACTACAAAAAAAATAATAATTCGTTTTTGAGTTATTAGGCAAAACACTTTATTGCTGATCTGATACGGCTGGCAAAACGACTATATATTACTAAGCGTCTTAATTCTACGCGATAATATAGATATAACTCTTTTTCTAATCGAAATAATTTGATCATTCTTTTTGTCATAATTAGATAACATTACGTTCTATCTATACAAGTTAGTTTTATCTATGCAAAATTTAAACAAGAAATATGTTAATTTGACAGAATTTGATATAAATTATGAAAAGAAAAATTTTGTTAAATATTTTTTTATGTAATTAAGGCTTTCTCATAATTCTTTATAGAATAACTAGATAATATGATTTAGTAATAAAATAACTTTTGCCCAGACAAAATTTTAGGAATTAGTAGGTTAATTTTAAGTATATCAATAAATGTGTAATTTTCGAAGAAATTAAATCGTTAAAATTGTAATTAATTAAGAACGTAATTATAACAAATAATATATCAGTTGATGGCTTTTATTGAGTACGAATTTTGTGCTACTAGAAATTCGAAAAATATTAAACGGTAATATGAATAATTAGTGGAAATTTTAAAATTTTTAGAGCGCTTTATTCAAGATAATTTTTTTTTCTAATAAATATTTCATAAACTAAACTAGCACTAAAACTAGAGGAAGACGTAAGCTACCGAATTAGAATTCGCTAATTACTTTTTTAGTTATTAAGCAAAATATTAATATGACGAAGTATGGAATTTATTGCTAGAACTTAATTGCTAACTTCTTAGGGATAGATATGAGCACGATTCAATTTTAAATTACATTTTGGATTCATATTTGTGTCGCTAATTTCATATGTAATTATTTTGTAATTTTCCTATAACATTTGTTTAAGTAAAGTTATGTTTTATTATATTTTTATTATCGTAATTTTACCATAACCAAGATTCAATTGCAACTTTATCTAGTCAAGTAAAGGATTCATTTTAACAAAATTCTAAATTTACTCCAAGGAAAATTTGTCATCTTAAGTTGCACCAAATATAGCAAATTGTTAAATTACGCTGCATAGATACGCACTTGTATACGACTTGATTTGATGAAATTTTAACGGTTAATTGGGCGACACGATTACGTTTCTCCTATTTTTTCTACCTCTCGGCCGAAATGAGTTGGTGCGCGTACGACGAACAAATTCGATGATGTCGCTGAAGTGGGCACTTTTCTGTATAATAGAACGGGCGGGTTTGGAGTTGTGGTTGTGATTTCCCCCGACGGCAACGCTGTGTTATTTGCCTACCGAGTATAAATGTTGTCGGGTACAGTGTACCGACACACACACGCACCCACACAGCGCAACGCTCACTCCATCCTCATTCATTCCCGTTCTCTATCCTTGTTAATATTTTGGTACACTCTAAAGAAAAATTATAAAATTTTAACTACAAACCGTGAGACACTATAATTCCCAAGTATTTCTAGGTTGAATTACTCAACTACACTAATTTTATTTATAACTGTTTCAAAATCAGAACTATATTACAAACATTATGATATTACCAACGGGATGGAAAAGTACAAATATATATAATATACAGTATTTTTAGGTACATTTACAGAACTTCATTAAATTTGCTGCCAAAAACTTTCCGTATATAAGTAAATTTTATTTAATTCTGTAATATTATTTTCAGTATAATTACATACATTTCTATATTTACATAAATAATTTTTTTTAAGTATTATTACATAATTCTCATAATTTTGATGAATTATCACAAATATTAATATGCAAACTGTAATTTTACATAATTTAAGAAGTTATGCCAACAATATGTAATTCTAAATTATCTATGTGTATTTATGTATGTATTATGTATGTGTATTGAAATTTGGAGAAAGTAAGCAATTTTACATACTAATTAGGTTATTTATACTTACTTTGTGTGATAATTATAAATTATGTAAAAATTACAGATTTTGAGGTACAAATACACAATATTTATGGTAAAATGAAATTGCAGGTTTCGTTATAATAAAATTTACTCCCATTTTTCTGTAATTTTGCATTTTTTTTTACAGTGTAGTATATTGTGTGCGCTATGTTGCTTGTAAGACGAAGGTACTAGTGCTGACGCAACGTAACGTAAGGTTGTAGATAATTCGGTGCTACTCAAAATGTAGTCCAGTATCAACGACATCTAATATAATATGAAATGAGGAGCAGACTTTCAAAATGCATTTTGTCCAAAATGTAAAATTTTTAATTTTTATAAATTCTTTTGGTGTAAATGTTTAACTATATTTATTTTTTTGCATTAAACACCATTAATTTTATATTTATTTATCTAATTAAACATTAGACAATTTTTAAATTAAAGAAAAATGCATTGGCCCTGCCGGGGTTTGAACCTAAAGGTCCCGGGTTCAAACCCCGGCAGGGCCAATGCATTTTTCTTTAATTTAAAAATTGTCTAATGTTTAATTAGATAAATAAATATAAAATTAATGGTGTTTAATGCAAAAAAATAAATATAGTAAAATTTTTAGTTAGTGATGGTATTACGTTCTATGCGCAAACACGCATCTTTTAAGACAAATTTGACATTTAAAACGCATATTGTCCCGTCTGAAATAAATATTAAAAGTTACTTGGACATTCAAAACGCGTTTTGTCCAATGGGCACGTAATGTTCTTTCAGATTTAACCAAAAACATTTTGCCTCTGTCTGAAAATTATGGAATTTGGACAAAACGCATTTTGAAAGTCTGCTCCTCAAATGAAAACTCTAGTAATTTTAACTTACACATTAAAAAATGGTTGTAAATTTACAATAATAATTATATTAATTTTACTATGTGTAAGAAGCCTTTCCGGCCATTACAAAGAAACTTTTTGTGTGAGTGAATGCGTTCTGTGTTTGATGAAAAAGACACTTGTAGTGTAACATTTGTGTGACAGTTATAACCCTAAGTTAAGTTAAGTAGAATATGAACACATGCGAGACATTGACCTGCACGAAAAAGGTTCCAGGATATGGTACTTTTCGGCGCGAAAAGAAAGGTATTAAATAGAAATCAGTTCTCTTTCGACAGTTGTTCGTTCGACACGTGTCTGTCGTCCACGCGAAATATATTGTATAATATATATATTGTAAATGTATTGTATTTTTAATATTGTAATCGGTTGTGTCAAAACGCGACAATAAATTCTAATTACTTGTTTCTTACAAACCGAAAATTCGGGTCGTTTTATTGCGGTACGCACGCGCCCGTGCTTGAAACCGTACCCGATACCAGAGTTTTTGAGCAAATTCAGTAAAATAGAGGAAAAATTAGCTACATAATAGCTAAGTAACTTTTTTCTCTAGCTCATGCTGATTTAGCAGAAAAAAATATTGAAAATTCAAAAAAACATTTTAAAAAAAATTCTAGCGCCCAAACGGCACATGTTAGCAAATTAAAACTAAAACCAAATTATAGAACTTTTTATTCCCTATCGAAAAGTATTCTAAGTATTTCTCCAAATTTTACTTCAGAAAGAAGTATTCCGCATATTATCGGTATCCCATGTTGTTGCCCTATATCAACCTGGCAAACATCTTGTATATATATATATATGGAAATTCTTCATATAGCCTCTAGATGACGTATCCGAACTTAGTTTATGTGGGTCTATGTATGTGCGTCGTCAGCTCGATCGGTTGTCAGTCAAAATTCAACCGATTTTAGTGAAACTTTCAGGATAGATATACTTAGTGCCCAAGATGGTTATGTGGTTTTATTCTTTTCCAGTGATGCTAAGTTCCTGAGAAAAAAATTATTGAAATTTTAAAAAATTTATTGTGGCTACATTATTTATCCGATATTGATAAAATTTTTAAGAAAAAATTTTCCTGGTGTCCACGGAAATTATATAATTTTAATAAAATACAGTATTGCCAATTTTCCAAGAAAAAAATTACTAAATTTTTTAAAAATTTATAATGGTCATTTTATTTATTCAATTTTAATAAATTGTTTACAGAAGATACCCCTAGCAACTACAAAAATTATATAATTTTAGTATAATGCAATGTTGCCAACTTTACGAGAAAAAATTACTAAAATTTTTAAATTGCTATGATGGCTTTACTATTTATCTCGTTTTTAAAATATATATACTTGAAGAAATTAAACAATTTATCTATTATACAATTTTGCCAATTTTCCGGAAAAACTATTCAAAATTTATTTTAAGCATACAGTTTGAACGAATTACAACAAATTTTCGAGATAGATTCTTTTTTATGGATAATAATTATAAAATTTAATTGTTTAATAATGCTGCCCGAACTTTTGGTGAAAAAATATAAAAATTTGATTTCTTTTTCTTAGTATTTATGTGATAACGTCAAAGTGGTCTATATATGGGTTTACGCATTTACTTCTAATCTCGTTTTAATGGTAATGTGTAGCAATCAAAAATGTGTTTTCAAGATCAGTTAATTTTTCCCCAATTGCAAAATAATGGTCTGTCTGTTAGATATTTTGAAGAGCACTGGTATAAGCAATTATCAAGATAACGTAGCAACATCGCAATTCATTTACAACATTTACGAGAAAATAAAATAGTGTCCTTGGTTGACTTTAATAACAATATTCTCTACCTAATTAACCATATGTTAACAATGTTTAGGAAATAAATTTGTTAATTAAATGTAAAAGTTTTTTAGTGATTGTAGTTTTAATCTGTTGTAATAAATATAGTTCCATACTAGTATGTAATAATATTTTAATAATACACTGTAAAAAGCTTTTTTTTGTAATTTTACAATAAAAGTTATGGGTAACAAAAATGTCCTGGATTATTCTGTAATTTTACATAGAACTAAATTTTACATAGCACGTAATATTTTGAAAAATGATGTAAAACCAATTTATTTTGTATGTAAAATATTTATATATTCTAATGTATTATTACATAAAACAATATGTATTATTGCACGTAAATGATAGTTATAATACTAAGAAATTAATGTAAAATCTCATAAAATATGTAAAATTTGTGTAATACAAAATTTTATTAATTGCAAAACGATTAAAATTTTATGATTTATCGACCTGGTGCATTTTAATTTTTAATAATTGTTAATTTATTAAATTTGCATATACGTTTTTATAAATATTGCATAAATATTGTGCAAAATTATATTACGTAGAACTACATAAATATAATTAACAATTGTAAAATTGTAAACACAATTGTAAAATATATAATTAATTATAGTTAACAATCTAACGTTTTTAAACGATTTGGTTATCACAATGAACTAATTTAAATTAGTTACAAATTGACAAAATGTATTGATTTCGCCGGGATTCGAACTCGGGTCCTTCGTCTTTCGCGGACGACACTCTAACCAACTGAGCTACAATATCACTGTGCGATTTCAACACAAATTTTCAAATTTAACCGGCTGGCGGGTGCCGTAACAAAACGTTTTGTGCTGCACCAGCAATTCCGTTTTTCGTTGGGGGTAGAGGGCATTCGCACGGTACACCTACATTCTGTCATGTAAAGAAATAATAATAATATAAACATTAATTAACAGAATTAGTCTGCAAACATTTGTTTGCATTTGAAATAACAAGCCAGCGGAATCTATAAACAAATCAAATTAACAAACCACACAAACAAAATAAACAAGTAAAACTAACAAACCATGTTATCAAACCTATTACATTTGTTAAAAGTTTTATGGCTCGCGATGTAGAAAACGCAATTTTTGGCACTAGGGCGATTTGGAAACTTTCGTTTTTCGTTCCCTTGTGCCGTAAAATATCGTTTTCACTATGGGAAATGAAACGGAAATTGTTTTTAAATTTTTTTAAAAATTTGGTGGCGTAATGTACTATATCTCCGCCATTTTTAAATGTGTGTACAACTAAAGAATCTTTCCGGTGTGGTAAATTTTCGTCAATCACAGCGAGTGGTCGCACCGTAATTCTTCATTAATTTGAAAACAGAAAATACCAATAACGCTTGACAACAAATAATCCATGTTTGTTTGTGATTTTGTGTTGTCATGTTTAAATGTTTTACAGTTTGTTGTGTTTTTACTAAAATTTCCTTTAATTTTTATTTTCTTAATTTTAATCTGTGTTTTGTGGTTTTGTTTTTGCGTTGGAGTTGTGTGTATAAATTTTAGAAACTTTAATTTACTAATTATTGACATTAAACATAAACATTTACGAATAATACGTATCATTTTATATATATATATATATATATATATACAATCACGCTATTTACCCAATAAAGGTATGGCACAAACACTTTCCATTATCCCGAAATCAGCTTCTTTCAAACATCTCTATCCAGACAAGCAACTTTACCTTCATCCCTATTCATAATTTCTCTCATACATTTTATTTAGCATAATATTTAGATTTTTTATTAGAAAATACTGATTCGTAATTTTATTGAATAGGGCCTATTGGTACAGAAACGAATACGCTATCTTTGTACCGTATTACTATTAACGGCGTATTGTGTTGTTGACATGGCAATAATTTAATGTTTATGTAACGCACTTGAATGCAAATAATGTACTTAATGTAAAATGCAATAGCTTGTTTGCAGACACACAAATTACTAACAGAACTCTACTTCGCAATCGGTACAACAAACAATCTAACATACACTCTAAAAAAAATTATGTAATTTTACTTATAAATCATGAAACACTATGATGGCTAGTTTTTCTAGGTATAATTACTCAAATGCTATAATTTTAATATAATTGTTTAAATTTACATAATATTAGAACTATTAAAAACATTATGTAATGATATATTACCAACGGAATGGGAAAGTACATATGTATCTAGTATTACATTTTGTTTTAGTAAAGTCACTTTTATTAATTTTACAGAACTTGAGTAAATTTGCTATCAGGAATTTTCCATAAATAGGTAAAATTTGTTTAGTTCTGTAATATTATTGTAGGTATAATTACATACATTTTTAAATTTGCATACAGGATGTATTTTGAAATGAATAAATTACACTTATTCTTAGTATTATTACACAAAATATGTATTAAGTCTCATTATTTTTATGAATTATTTTAGATATTAATATACAAGCTGTAATTTTACATAATTTAAGAAGTTATATGAACAATACGTAATTTTACATTGGTTATGTCATGTAATTTGCAAATTGTAAGCAATTTTTCAGACTTATTAGGTCATTTTTAATTATTTTTATTTATGTAAAAATTACAAAATTTTGAGGTAAAAATACAGAATATTGATAGTAAAAAGTAATTACAGATTTTTATATTAAAATTTTACTATGATTTTTTTGTAATTTCGTAATTTTTTTTACAGTGTAGTAACAAATTTTTTAGAACTCATTATAAAAAATAAAACTGCTTTAAATTTAAGTTCTGTATTGAAATTTATTTATAATCGATGTTTCGACGAAACTCAACGCTTGTCTTTATTTGAATCAGTTTTTTTCTGATGAAGATAAGCGTTGAGTTTCGTTGATTATAAAATTTTAATACAGAACTTGAACCTAAAGTAGTTTTATTTTAATAAGCAATCAATGAAATACAACGGTTTTAGTTTGTAGTTCTCTATTAATATTTATTAATAATCGATGTACATTCAACGTATATCTTCATCAGGAAAAATGATACAAATAACATTTACAGTAAACAAACCGAACATAGAAACTAGTTATTAGGTAACAAAATAAGTAGCTAGATCATAAAATTATTTATAAATTATTAATTAAAGAAAACGAAATTTTATTTATATCAGTTACTATCACTGATTGTTATTTTTTTTTTTTTTATAAATTTCTATTATTTCTAATAATACTCAAAAATATTGAGATTTTATATTTTTCTCAAAATTTCACAAGTTACTCAGTCATTTAATCGGCTTGTTAGGCTATGCATAGAGATGGGCATTTTTGAAAAAAATCTTCATCCGATCCGATCCGTATCCGAATAACTTTATGCAAATCCGATCCGTATCCGATTCGAATCTGATTCGTATCCGAACTGTATCCGGACCGTATCCGAGTTGTATCCGAACTGTATCTGAAGTGTATGCGAACCGTATCCGAATAGCATCCGAACTATATTATTATATCTTTTTAAAATTTGCAATTACAATACACAAATTTTTCATTCATTGTATCCATATTTTATTATATTCATATTTCATTATATTATTATATAGAAATTTGAAAATTTTAATAGTTTCGTGTATTTCTAAAACATTTCATTGATTAATTTTATAATTTTTTTCCTATTGTATGTATAATTTTAATGTTTTCATTGGAAAAAAACTATGGTTAGTTTCTATTAAATGGTTTGCAACAATATAATAAAAATAGTAATAAAGTAATAAACAAAATCTGTTAGAAGCATTGGGGAAATACAGAGCTGTTAAAAATTCTCAATATACTGTTTTCAACGACTAATATAATATACAGAATGTTTACGGTAACTTAGTCACTATTTTGTTTTTCTATTTGAAAAGATACAATGTCTATTAAGTTAGACAAAATGCTCAAAATTATGTTAAAACATAAATGACATTTTTTTCAATTAGTGGTTCTGGAAATATTAAATACAACTTTATTATTTTAAATAGCATAATATAATTTTTAATTCATTTTTAGAATGATAATTTCAATTTTTTATAGTCGTACATAACATTTTTTTAAATAGCTATGTTTGAAAATATTATTTAAAAATATCAGTACTTTAGTTGGCCGTGCTGCATTGTTTTCATTAAAAAATAATTTGAAATACACTAAATGAGATTTCAGTAAATTTATGTTTAATTTTATATATGTATTAATAGAACGCTATATAAATTTTTATCTTGTATTATTTGCCTTCTAATTGTTTATAAGTTATGTATTATTTTTAGTAGAGTTGTCAAATTATTTACTTTTTTATGAACAAATTATTAATGGTGCTCGAATTGTATCCGAACCATCCGAACCATCCGAACCATATCTGTATTTAATATGTATTCAAAATACATCTGACTCATATTCGACCCGAATTTTATCCTATATTCAAAATTTATCGGATCCGAAACATTATCCGACTTTATCCGATATCCGAAATTTATCCGATCCGAAACAGTAACCGACTTTATCCGATCCGATCCGAACTCAATTGTATCCGATCCGATATCCGAAGATATGGTATTCGATCCGATCCGATATCCGAAAATATTGTATTCGATCCGACCCTTATCCGACTTCGGATCTGATATTTTCGGATCGGATTTGGATCTCGGATATTTTTGCCCACATCTATCTATGCATCAATGACCGGCCAGTTTAACCGTAGACACGTGTTTCGACCTATAGGGTCTCATCGGTACGGTGCTTTTATCAGTGTCGAGAAGACACTGATGCAGATGTTGGTTCTGGCTGGCTTTTATGCCAAGTACTTTGAAACGATAACGAAGAGTAGCAATAAATACTACCAAGGCCATCTAAACAGTAATGCAATAAGCAATTGTAGTAATAAACCAATTATAATATTACAGTATCTTCGTATTTTACATTATGAAGATATTCTAACGCATGTTGGATATAAGCAGATTTATCTGGATGATTTAGTCCTGTATTGACCACTTATGTTCTGTCAATCTGTTTAACATAGAAACATAGAAACAAGTTACTAGGCGTAACAAATAAGTAAACAGATACTATACTAACTATTGTACTAGTAACATAATGATCACTTTCTATGTAGATAACACTGGTAACGTAATATTAATATTATATCCTTGGCAGAAAGACTTTTTATGTGCCATATACGAATGTAAATATATATTTTATTTCGAAAGAATTGAATAAGGATGGTTTATAAAAAGTGTAAATTTCTATATCAAATCGTTTCTGGAATACGTTCCGATTTAAGTATGTACAATGTAAAATAAAAGATGAAAAATATTCTTTTAAGTTCTTTTTTATTAAGAAATAAAAATTCAAATATAAATTCAGCACACACATATATATATATATATATATATATATATATATAAATACAGACAGACATTCATATGTACATGGTATGTATGTCCATAGAAACAGGCATAAAAACATTCTGAAAATTTTCTGAGCCATCGCAGAAATATGAAAAGAGCTGGCGGCTTTATTGAAATGAGAACACAGAACGACGCAACATAACTACAAAAATATTTACCATTGTTATACGCACTGTATTATTATTTTTTTTTTCTTCTATATTATTATATTCATTTTTACTATTATTATTACAGACATATTGTATACATTGTTAAAAAAATTGCCATTTTACATAAAAAAAACTCAACGTACGTCTTCATCTGGAAAAATGATTCAAATTACATTTACAGTAAAAAAGAGAGAGAAGTTAATAAATAACAAATAAATGACTATATCACAAAAAATTAATACTGAAATAATATGTAATTTAATATAGTTAAAAATATTTATATTTTCTTATTTGAATAATTTTAACGTGTTTTACGTGACGCGTTTCGGCTGCTTGCCATCTTCAGACTAACTTTGGTGTGGTTGCGGTAGGTGTAGTGGTGAAAATTATTTCGGATATTCTGTTTAACTGTCTTTTTATAATATTTTTATATTTGTTTTTTTTTTGTTTATTTCTTGGTTTTCAGTTATATTTAAAATATTACTTTTCTTATATATTTTGATTATTTTAATTTTTTCTATTGTTGATGGTATGTGATTATTGTTGATTAGGTGTTCTGCATAATTGGAGTCTGTTTTATTGTTTTTGTATGAGTTGATGTGTTCCGCTTTTTGTATGTATGTCTGTTTCTTTTGTGTTTGTTTGTAGCTGTTTTTTGATGCTATTGTTCGTCTTATAACTTATTTTTATGTTAAAATTTCGAAATTTTTTTGTAATGTTATGTACGTATGGTCCCGTATAAGTGAACGTAGTATAAATTTCGTTTTGTTGTGTGGCTGTTAGTTGTTTTTTTCTGTTGTTTTATTTGGTTGTGTTTATTGTGTTTATAGTCTAGCCATTTTTTGTTGCTATTTGTTTTATGATGTTTAGTTCTTTATTGTAGTCTGATGTGTTCATGGGTATATTTTCTAGTCTATTTAGTAGTTTGGTTGTCTGTCATTTAAAAATCTTTTAGAATTAATTATATTAAAATAAATTTGCTTTAGGTTTAAGGTTTGATGAAACTAAACACTTTTTATCATCAGGAAAAAACAAGTTACTAGGTAACAAATAAGTGACTAGATTATAATTTTTTGTAACGCTCCTGCCATTTTTGAAAAATGTTACCGATAAAATAGGCAAAATTTTATCAAGAGAATATATTAATTTTTTTTAATTTTTCACACATGAAATTGCAACGCATGTTGAAAAGTGTAAAAGTTATTATTCCTCTTCAATTTTCAGTTATATATGGAACTCCGTGCTAATGCGGTAAGGTTTACGTTGAACAGATAGGTACTGTTTCTACTAGATTGACAGAACATAAAAAGTCAATACGTCTAAATCATCCAGATAAATCTGCTATTGCTCAACATGCGTAAGAATATCCTCATGACGGAAAATTCGAAGATACTATTATAATTGCTGGACAAATCAATATTAACCATTCGTTCCCACACTTACTTTTTTATAACTCGTAACACACACAGGGGTGTGTGATACCCCACGAAAAAATCGTGCCTCATAATATCAGAAATAAGATAAAATTTCAGAATAACCATATGTTTTTGTTTAGTAGACTTGTTTTCATCTATATCTAATAAAATAAATAAATATTCATTAAGTTCAAAAGGTTTTATTTATATTATTTTAACTTTCCGTTCCAACACTTATTTTTTTATAACTCGTAACACACACAGGCAGGGCCGGATTATGGCCTAGACAAAAAAGACAAATGTCTAGGGCCCGCATACAAAGGGCCCGGTCTGCAGTCGGTCAAATTTCATTTTTATGTATTTTTACGCAATAAAGTCCTATTATTTTTGCCCGGAGAAAAAAAATGTCTAGGGCCCCACAAAAGGTTAATCCGGCCCTGCACACAGGGGTATGCGATACCCACACAAATATTTGCTCCACACAATATCAGAAATAAGATAAAATTTCAGAATAACCATATGTTTTTGTTTAGTAGACTCGTTTTCAACAAGTGTGATCAATATCTAATAAAATAAATAAATATAGATGAAATTTATCTTAAAAAACACTAGATTAAAATATAGAACGCAAAGCACACACTGGGGTGTAATATACCCCAGTGTAATTTGTCAGGTACGTAAGTTGGGTACCATGTATGCACCGAGCTCGAAAAAACTGTTGTAGTTAGTAGGACTATTAACTTATTTGTTACCTAGTATCTTGTTTCCATGATATGCTATTTACTGTAATGTCGTTTGTATCAGTTCTTTTCTGATGATGACGAGCGTTGAGTTTCGTCGAAACATCGATTATAAATAAATATTAATACAGAATTAGAGACTAAAGCAGTTTTATTTTAATATAATTGATTCTGAAAGATTTTTTACTATGTTAATATTATAAATTTTTTGTAAATTCTACAAATTTACATATTAAACTGATGTAAATCAGTTATCCCCGGTTTCCGTATAAAATTACCGAATTTATTTTTACAGTGTACTATATTTTATACGCGTTTGGTAGATATATTTTATTTATTTATCTGCCTTTGGTGGCCGCTTTCAAATATAATATAGAAGTAATTTATTAAGGGTTAATTACATAGTTAATTACAGACCGAGGTTTACTATTCCGGTCGGTTTGGTGTCATAGCATCCCCATTTGGCGTTCCGCTGTCGCACTTACCACACACACAAACATACACACATATATAGAATCGGATAGGTTTAAAACAAAGCGCAATTTTTTTATATAGCATTATGTAAATCAACGCGTTTTCAGTTTTTTTTTTTGCTTAGAATTTTTTTACTTCTGTTATGCTATTTTACATTATATTTACATACGAGTATAAAAACGTACTTATTTAGTTATTGCATATATGTATATTAGAGTGTGCCAAAAAAATCGGTATGTTTTGTCCTGGCTTTTCTTCTAGTATATTATTCCTTGTTTAAAATCATTCAGATTCCCAAAATCGGACAACATTTAGAGATCCGTCAAGTCGAAAACGTGTTTTTAGAGATTTTTAATAATATTTCTCCAGATGTTTCATAGGTGTTTTGCTTTAATCGCAATTTTGACGTATTTTTCCATTTAATAACAATGTATTGGAATGTGTTAATGACAGATTAATTCTTTAAAGTTTATTTTAAAGAATTAACTCATTTTTTACGAGCGAAAAACAGTGATTTCAGCTTCTTTCTTGAATAACTATACTTTTCACTTTACCAAATGTATTCTATTGAGTTGAAATACTTTTGCACTTTCAATAGTGGTACATAAAATATGAATTGAAGCTGAAATCATATTTCTGCACTTGTTACACAACTTTACCGCATGCATTTTTAGTTTACATAATCATGCTTTTCCTGTTCAGCATGCGTAATCAAATGATAAAATCCATTATATATTATAATATTACATATTTTAATTATATATTAATTGTAGAACAAGTACAGAAGTATGATTTCTGTTTCAATTCATATTTTATTCACTACTAGTAATGAATGTACTAAAACATTTGTAAAAATGTATTAAATAAAAATAAAACTGTTTTAGGTTAAGTTTAAATTAGGTTAAAGTTTAAAGGATAAATGATATAAATTACAGTATATAGCAGAACATAGAAACAAGTTAGTAGGTAACAAAAAATAACTAGATTTAAAATTAATAGAAGCCAAATTTTATCAGTGTCTTCACAGTGAATGATAAAGGCACTGAGTTAAATAAAATTCGGCTTCCATTAATTAATAATATAAAAAATCTTATAACCTAGTTTAAGTTTTTCTTACCTAATAACTTATTTCTATGATCTGTTTATTTATTATATATATATATATATATATATATATATATATATATATATATATATATATATATATATATCTCAATTATATAATTTATCCTGATGAAAACGGACGTTGAGTTTCGGTTGAAACGTCGATTTTAAATAAATATTAATAGAGAACTACCCTAAAGCAGTTTTTTTTAATATAATGAATTCTCAAAGGTTATTTTACTATATCCAAAATAATTAATAAAATATTTATTTTTAGTAATAACAAAAAACTCCCACTTTTGTTATGAAATTGTTTAACTCTGAAACTAATAAAAATAAAATAAAAAAATTCCGACAATTGATAAATAAAGCAACTCGTATTGACATACCGGTTATTTCCGGTAGACTTCATTTCGATTTCTTTTTGTTGCTTTTATTCGAAATCGAAAATTGTATTTGAGGAGATTGGAGTCGTACACTGTAAGTAAATAGTTTTGACAGAATACATATATAACTATGAAACATATATATATATATATATATATATATATATATATATATATATATGTGTATGTATGTATTTATTTATTTGTTTCTTGGGATTTTCAGTCAGGCAGAAATGAAAACAACTCAATTCATTATTATAAATATACATTTTTTCCAGTCACTAAAACAAATCTACATATCGGGTGTTCGTTCGTTAAGTTCGTATGGGCGTTTAACATGCATTTTCGATAATTTGCGATATATTTCTTTCTCGAATTAAATTCGGAGAAATACTTAGATTACTTTTCGATTGGGCATAAAAAATTCTATAATTTGGTTTTAATTTTATTTTGCTAGCATATGCTATTTGGGCGCTAGAATTTATTTTTGATTTTCTGGTTTTTATTTTTTTTCTCAAAAACTATGAGGTGTAGGAAAATAAGCATGGTATGGAAAAATGCAGAACAACGAGGACTTTAATTGAATGAAGGAACCATAATTCTACGATGAATCGTTTAGTAGAAAAAAATTAAAAACTGAATTTTTGAAAATTGGTCAAGGAGGTGCAGTGGCGTAGCGAGCATAACTTGCGCCCGGGGCACGATACCTTTTTCGCGCCCCCCCCCCACCCCCGAATAACATATAGTAATATAATATTTAGAATATCATCGTCTAAAAAGCAACATGACAACTTATTTTTGCAAAACTTTTCAGCAGGAAGAAAAAACTATTTTATTTTAATTTCGTTAACGCTTTCAACAGGATTTCAGTACATATTATGCATTTTATTTTTAAACAATGAAAAAAGTTAATGTATATTATATATAAGTAGATGTATTTATTATTAATAATAATAATATAATATAATACAATTAATTATTAGGTATACATTTTTCTTGCCTTCGATGCAGCAAATTTATCAATTACTTCATCAAAGTCAATCATTTCAAATTTTTCTCTTTCCACACTTAAAAATGCTAGGTCACTTAAGCGATCTTGTCCCATAGTCGATCGTAGATATGTCAAAATTAATTTTAATTTGCTGAACGAACGTTCACAGCTAGCAATTGACACTGAAATAGTCAGGAGTATTTGAAGTGCGACTCTTAAGTTTGGAAAAACATCTTCTCCATACGAGATTATAAAAGTAAGAAACTCTAACGGAGTTTTAGGTTTAGTTTCTTTTCTACTGCGAAGTAACATCTTGCAGTCACATATTTCGATATAGAGTTCTGATCCATTAAAATCTGTATTGTAAAATTCACCCAGATTTTTACAATTCTTTTCAAGATCGTTATCAACATTATTGTTGTTTAACAAATTTTCAACGTCTAGTAAAAATCCAAATTTGGAATTAAGATCACTCAGTCGTGAAAATCTTGTACTTATTTCTTGCTGCAGACGATCAAGAACGCTTTTCATAATGCGAGAAATTTCACTTTCTGCGGAAAGGCCAACATCTCTAGCCAATTCTCCGGGCATTTTTCGGCGTTTTCTAATACGGATTGTTTTATCAATACCCCATTTGTCACAAAAAGACTTAGCATTTTCTATTGCTCCTTCACAGATTTTGTCTCGAATTTCTGCAAGTTCAGTCGCTAATGATTGAAGATCATGGAACGCTTCTCTAAAATTCATTTTAGGATCTTGTAATCTGAGCTGCACACGATCAATTCTCCTCAAGATTTCATGCCAGAAATGAATTAAAGTTATAAAATTAAAATTCAATATATTTTGCAACAAAATTGTAGCTTCACTTCTGGTGTCACTTGTGGTAGTACTGTCCTCTGCTAATTTTTCTAACAGTTCTACTAATTCATCCAGCCCATCGACAATAACGCTAACCGCTTGTGCTCTGGCGCTCCATCGTGTTTCAGATTCACGTTTAACAGTTCTTTTTAAAGCATTTTTTAATAATTCCCATCGCAATGTTGACCGTGAGAAAAAGAGATATATGTTTTCAACTATGCCAAAACATGTTACAACGACTGGATCTTGCTTAGCTACAGTAACTCCTACTAAATTTAATGAATGGTTATCACAATTTACAAATAATGCTTTATTATTTTTTGTCATAATTCTTTGTTGAACGCCAGATATGTGACCTGACATCACGGCAGCATTATCATAACATTGTGATCTACAGTTTGTTAATAAAATCTGATCGGAATTTAATTTTTTTAAAATTGTACTTTCAATTGAGGCTGCATCTTTAGCATGCATTTCTATAAATCCCAAAAAAGATTCTTTGATAGAAACTTTTCTGTTTTTAAAATCAATATCTACATACCTAAAAACTTGTGACATTTGTTCTCGATGAGCGATATCAGGAGTCGAATCAAATAAAAGTCCATAATATTTATTTATTTTGATATCATTTATTAGTTGATTTCGAACTGTGGAAGCTAGAAGATGAATAAATTCATTTTGAATTTGTGGTGACAGGTATGAGACAGTTCTTGGCGTTTCTATTGCATTTTTAAGATGATTTGCTAGTAGAGGATCAAACTGAGCTACAAGTTTAAGTAAAGATAATAGGTTTCCGATATTTGTACTATCTTGAAGCGCTAGATTTTCAACATGACCACGTAGAGGAAGATTTTGTATAATCAGATACTTCATACAAGCTAATATTCGTTGCAATATATTTCGCCACCGTTCTTTTTCGGACTGTATATTTGCTTCTAATGATGCATCGATTCCCGTTTTATTAATTAATCTTCTTTCTGTTTCTTTCCACGTTGTAAACGATTTCCGATGTTTTGGACTTTTTTCATGGCTAATCAATTTATCTTTTTTCTTCCATTTATTAAAACCAGATGCTGTTACGAAAGATGATTGTGTATCGGAATCTGATGTAATAAACAGTAAGCAACAAAAGCAGTACGCTGCATTATTTTTTGGTGAATATAATAACCAAGATCGGGTAATTTCTATTCCTTCTTCTTCATTACCGACCCGTCGAGAAAACCAAGATTTTGGCATTAGACGATTAGCTGATGTTGCTACTGCATTTAGACTGGATTTGTTCTGAAATATGCGGAATCCACGAATAATCATTTCTGTGCGAAGTTGGTTCGATATTATTGGATGATTATTACTAAATTTTAAATAAGCAACATCTTTGAACTCCAAAACGTCCGGAATTACAGTGAGGGTTTCTGTTGCATTTTCTGTACTTTTTAATAGATGTGGACATGGATTTAGAACTTCTGCTGTACTTGGACCCTCATCTTCATCATCTTCATTTTCTTGTATTTGTTTTGATGTGTTATCGCATAAAAGTTTAGCAGCAGTAGGAGTACAACCTGAATATGATTCTGACTTTGATTTTACTTCTTCATCCTTCTTATCTTCTGGTTTTTCCATTTTCGATTTTTTTACTAAATATGATTCCATTATTGTTCTGGATTTCTGAGCTTCTTTTTCTTGCTCTAGTTTTCTTTTCCGATTCTGAGAACCGCTAAGTTTTTTTCCTGGCATTGACATAGTCTAAATAAAAAAAAAATTTTATTGTATTAATTAAGATATTACTTTTGAACAACACAACAACTGTAAATAAAATCAGGGTGACCACTTTTTGGAAAACTCAGGGTAACAGAAAAAATACAGGGAACTTAAATCGTAGAAAATATTTAGTCAAAACACAGAGAAAAAAATTTTCACGTTAAATTTTTTTTTGTAGTATTGGAGCTATCGATTATTCTGAATTGGCGGCATTAATTTATGTATGCACACAGTGCTAACTTGGAATAAATTCAGTAAATCACAAATCTATTTTTATTTTAAAAAATGCTCGGACACGTTGATTAGTATTTTAAGTTGAGGGCATTGTTCATAAAAAAAAGTAGTATTCAATGTGTCCCAAATTTGATATACAACGTGATCACTAATTTGTTTAAATGTAGCCTTGTTTTTTATTGCGTATTTTTAAAGTACATATCAAGTTATTCGTAACTGCCAAATTTAAAATTTTTATTTCTTGTCATTTACAAAATATTAAACAAAAAATTAATTTTAATTGGAAAATAATAAGAAACATCTATCACATTAATAGTTTACATATTTCAATAAATGGTCAAAATGCTGTCCATTCACTATCTGACAGTTCCCTAAACGGGATTGAAACTCGTTTTGAACATTTCTAATTATTTCGGGGGAAATTAAACCTACACTCATTGATTCTTATACAAAAATAAAAATAAAAATTTGAAATTTGGCAGTTACGAATAATTTGATATGCTTTTTAAAAATACGCAGTAAAATATTTAAATAAAAAAAAATATTTTTAATATAGTACATTTTTAAAACGGGCTAAAAAGTAACAAAAATAATCGAAGTGCCCAAGCATTTTTCGAAATAAAAATATATCTATGGTTTACCGAATTTATTCAAAGTTACAGACTAGCAATGTATACAACATTTATTAATTATAAGAATCATCTTTAAATAACTATTTTTAATTAAGTTAATTACAAATTCTACGTCAGAAAATACAATGGATATATTCAATAGTTGAATATAACTAAGGTTTACCGCTTAAAATAATTTTTCAAAGCAAATTTTTCATAATAATAATAAAAAGTAATTTATAATTTTACATGTATTTTATATATAAAATTTTTTTTAAAATATTTAAGTTTAATTTTATATGAAATAGGAAAAAGGTTTATTTGTATCTACGATTATCATGTTACAAAGAAAAGAAAAAAATGTTTACTATAAAAACAGTATTCTGCTCCGAGTGACATGCTATTTTTTCTTCAAGCATTTCAAAAATTAGAATAACATGACTAGGAAGCATATGGGTAAACCCATACATTGACATTATTACAAAAATACTAAGAAATGAGAATAAACAATTTATACTGTTTCATCAAGAGAGCCAGCATTTTGCAAAGTTTAAATTTTGTAATTATTTTGCATAAAAAGAATCTATTTTAAAAATTTGTTTTAAATCTTACAAATAGTATGCTTAAAATAAATTTTGAATAGTTTTTACGGAAAATTGGCAACATTGCATAATAATTAAATTGTTTAATTCTTTCAAGCATACATATTTATTTAAATCTGATCACATACGTTTTTTTTTTTACAAAATAACTCTTTTATATGTATTGTATAAACTTTTATTGAAATTCTAAGTAAACTTCAAAATAAGATTAATACATTAATTTGGATAATTTTAATATTATATTAATTAAAAAATATTCAATTTTTAATAACACATTGATAATAATATCTTATAAACACAGGAACTGATTCAAGTATTTATCAACAAAAAATAATTTTATATTAATTTATTCAGACGTTCTGACAAAAACTGATGGAAAAATAACTCAAAACCTATACCTAATAAAATCATTAATGAACTGTGATTATTTACAAATGTGATCAACAAAAAATGTAGTTTATCTTATTTAGATTTTATAATATATATTTCAATAAAAAATATTAACATATAACGAGCCATTTAGTTGAAATTATTATGAAAATAAAAATAAATATTACCAATGCAAGAGTATAAGTCATAATAAAATTCTAAATTTAAAACAGGAAAAAGTGATAATAACACAGGAAAAATACGAGAAAAATAGATTTTGGTAACCAGTGGTAACCCTGAAAATATAAAAAAAAGAACTTACTTTATTGCAAATTGCAAACAATATACTAATAAAATTTGAATATTGTCTATTTCTTCAATTATTTTATTGAACAATGTTTATAATTTCACTCATACACAGTTTACTGAATAATAGAATTGTCTAGTAGATGTTTTGTGCCAACATCCCTATCGCACTGATTGACTTGATTCACCTGCTTTTGAACTTGTCGGCTGCTAAATAAAACTAAATCACTCACAATTAAATAAAAACTTAAAACTTGCAAACGAGGGTTACTAAGAAAATTAGTTTCAACTCAACTTGGCGAACAAGAGGATGACTGATAAGTGATGAATTTCTAAAATCTATCATTTTTGGATAGAAAAAAATTATTACTACAGCAAGATAATCTAATTGGTCAGTTTTCCATAGAGGGTGGGTGGGGTGCCCAGACTTAAAGAGTACTAGAGAACAAGCGGAAATAAATAAACATTTCCCAAAGCAATAAAACTTTGGACTAAAAAATTTTAAAGAAACTATATTTTATGTTGTCGCAAATGTTGAATATCTGCTATATTGTATAATCAGTACGTGACAAAACGCATATTTTTGAATATTTATAATTGAATCTGACGCAGTCTTCTGTTTGCAATTGCAACTACTATTTAAAACAGAATTTTTATAAAGATCCCTAAAAGTAGATAACTATAGTTGTTAAAGATATACATAAAATTCGCAAAACAGAGGAAATTGTTTCCAGATGTTACTTTTATTGGCGACGTACAATAGCAGATACCTAGCTAGCCGGCCGAGAGCCGACCGCTAGTAAATAGGGTCTGGCGTCTGGCCTCCTTGCAGCGGGGTTGTGGAACCGAATGAATGACGACAAAGATAAAAAATTGCCTTTGCATTTTTAAGTTTGCTCGAAGAATAACAAAATAATGTTAAATTTTACGATATTTTTACATAACGATTCAAAATAATTTTATTATGACAAGAAAAATATTTTTTTTAAAATTTTAATTTTCCGGAAAATCCTCTTTGTCTTGGGGACCATTTGGCGCCCCTCTGCGAGTGGCGCCCGGGGCATGATAGACCCCCTTGCCCCCCCTCGCTACGCCACTGAGGAGGTGGTACCCTTGGGATTTTTTCAAAATAAGACTTTTTTCAAAATTTGCTCAAAATATCTGAAAAAATTCAGTAAAATAGAGAAAAAAATTAGCTACATAATAGCTAAGTAACTTTTTCTCTACCTCATTCTGGTTTGGCAGCAAAAATTATTGAAAATTAATATTTTTTGCATTTTAATTTATTTTTTCTTTCCTGTCAAACCAGAATGAGTTATAAAAAAAAGTTACTTAGCTATTATGTAGCAAATTTTTTTCTCTATTTCACTGAATTTTTTCAGATTTTTTTGAGCAAATTTTGAAAAAAGTCTTATTTTGAAAAAAATCCCTTGAGAAATTTTCAAAAATTTAGTTTTTATTTTTTTCTACTAAACGATGCATTCGAATAATGATTTTTTTACTTAATTATAGCACTCATTATTTCGCATTTTTTTATAACATGCTTATTTGCCTACAACTCATAATTTTGAGAAAAAAATAAAACCCAAACGGCACATGCTAGCAAATTAAAACTAAAACCAAATTATAGAACTTTTTATGATCTATCAAAAAGTGTTCTAAGTATTTCTTCGAATTTAACTCGAGAAAGAAGTATATCGCAAATTATCGAAATTGCATTTTAAACGCCCATACGAAATTGACGAACGAACACCTGATATATATATATATATATATATATATATATATATATATATATATATATGTATTAGGGTGGCCCTTATTTTGGCAAAGTCGGAAATTTGTAGCTCCCACCCGCCAAAATTACTCCAAATAAATAAATAACAAGATTAAAAGTATATAGGTAAACCCATATATAGACTACTTTGACATTATCACATAAATCGGTTAAATAAAGTGGTCATAATAAATTTTTAAAAATTTTAGTAATTTTTTTCTCAGAAAGTTGGCAACACTGTACTTTTTTGAAATTATCTAATTTATATGGATAGCAGAAGAATCTTTTGTGAAAATTTGAACAAAATCGGTTAAACAACATGGCCGTAATAAATTTTTAAAATTTTTAGTAATTTTTTTCTCAGAAAGTTGGCAACACTGTATTTTGTTGAAATTATCTAATTTATATGGATACCAGAAGAATCTTTTGTGAAAATTTGAACAAAATCGGTTGAACAACATGGCCGTAACAAATTTTTAAAAATTTTAGTAATTTTTTTCTCAGAAAGTTGGCAACACTGTTTTTTGTTGAAATTATCTAATTTATATGGATACCAGAAGAATCTTTTGTGAAAATTTGAACAAAATCGGTTAAACAACATGGCCGTAATAAATTTTTAAAAACTTTGGTAATTTTTTTCTCGGAAAGTTGGCAACACTGTATTATATTAAAATTACGTAATGTATGTGGGTACTAGGGGAATCTTTCCTGAAAATTTGATCAAAATCGGATAAATAATGTAGCCACAATAAATTATTAAAAAATTTAGTAATTTTTTTCTCGGAAAGTTGGCATCACTGGAAAAAACCAAGACCACATGACCATCTTGGGCACCAGAAAAATTTATCCTGAAAATTTCATTAAAATCGGTTGAACCGTCTAGGAGGAGTTGCGATCACAAAATCTGGTCTGAGGACCGAGCGAGCGAGCGAGCGAGCGAGCTGACGACGCACATCCATACACCCACATAAACTAAGTTCAGATTCGTGATCTAGAGGCTATATGAAGGATTTCTATACAATTTTTTTTTTTTTTTAAAAATGTTACAGACACCGTACCAAACGCTATACTACTTTTTCCTTGCAGTCAAAGTAGTAAAAATGTCCATACACTTTCCAGACCTGTCAGATGATATTAACCCGTGCCTCTTGAAGGTTCAAAATCTGCATTTAGCTTAAATGGGGAAAGCGCCTTTTTAGACATTTTGGGATATAACTTTTATTGTATTCACTTTAAAAATATTTCAAAATAATCACCAAAAATATAATGAAATGTGCTTTTTAGTAGTTTAAAATTCATGCAATTGCGATTATGATTAACGGAGTGGTGTGAATTTGAAAAATATGATTTCTGACTCAGAAAAAAGCTATAATGATTAATGATCATTAATTGCATACATTTTGGACTACTAAAAAGCATATTTCATTAGCTTTTTGGTGATTATTTTGATATATTTTTAAAGTGAATACAATAAAATTTATATCCCAAAATGTCTAAAAAGGCGATTTCCCCATTTAAGCTAAATGCAAATTTTGAGCCTTCTACAGACACGGGTTAATATCATCTGACTGGTCTGGGAAGTGTATGGAAATTGCTTTTATTTATTTGGAGTAATTTTGGCGGGTGGGAGCAACAAATTTCCGACTTTGCCAAAATAAGGGATATCCTAATATATATATATATATATACAGAGCGAGTGTAATATCTGGAACTATCGCAATAAATCTTTTATTAAACGTTTTTGAAAAAAATCCTCGAACACGTCAATTTTTATCTTAAATGAGACATATTTTACTGTAATCGTGACTTAAAGATTGTCTTTTGTTTTTGAGTTATGAAATAAGCGATAATTTTTTTAAATGGAAACCTATATTTTTTATTATTGATTTTGGTAGTACTTTTGATTCCGTTTCCAACCATATAAAATTTTAAATATGTTACATTTGAAAAAAATTGAGAAAAATAATCTTAAAGTTTAAATATTAAAAACTAATTAAATTGGCAAAATGAATCTAGTTATTAGTGTATAAAACAAAAAACATTAGCTACAACTGTCAGAATTATTTAATTTATAAATTTTACAATAAAATAAGTGTTATTATTTTGCTTTTGCCAAATTTAAAAAACTATTTTATTAATAAAAATTGTAAAATTGAGCGAAAAACTGAGAAAAAGCAAAATAATAACACTTATTTTATTTTGATATTTATAAATTGTATAATTCTGACAGTTGTAGCTAATGTTTTTTTTGTTTTATACACTAATAACTAGATTCATTTTGCCAATTTAATTAGTTTTTAATATTTAAACTTTAAGATTATTTTTCTCAATTTTTTTCAAATGTAACATATTTAAAATTTTATATGGTTGGAAACGGAATAAAAAGTACTACCAAAATCAATAATAAAAAATATAGGTTTCCATTTAAAAAAATTATCGCTTACTTTATAACTCAAAAACAAAAGACAATCTTTAAGTCACGATTACAGTAAAATATGTCTCATTTACGATAAAAATTAACGTGTTCGAGGATTTTTTTCAAAAAAGTTTAATAAAAGATTTATTGCGATAGTTCCAAACTTTACACTCGTTCTGTATATATATATATATATATAAGTAAGAATATATATTGCCTACTTATACATTTATATTCTTAGTGAATTGTCGTTTGGACACAAAACCGAATAATTATTACTAATATCTTTCATATAAAAATCAACCTTGTATTCTCGTTTGCGAATTGTGAATGTTTACGTGGCTTGATTAAAAATAAGTATGAATACTTTACATTGATTAAAAGTTGTTGGCTTCTCGTCTGTGACTCGATAGCTCAGTGGACAGAGAATTGGCTAGCGACCAATATGTCCTGGGTTCGATTCCCAGTCGAGGCAGTTGACAATTTTTAATTTAATTTTCTAATTAAATTCGATGTGTAATTATTCAAACTATTAAATATATATATATATATATATATATATATATATATATATATATATATATATATATATATATATATATGTAAATTAAAAATTTCACGACTAGACGATATTATATTGTAAAATGTTTTAACGGGAAGATAGTCAATGGTTAGATGTTAAAATCAAATTCTCATTTAAGATTCAATTGTCAAGCTTTCGGTGTTATTTTACACCTTCCTGAAGAAGGTGTAAAATAACACCGAAAGCTTGACAATTGAATCTTAAATGAGAATTTGATTTTAACATCTAACCATTGACTATCTTCCCGTTAAAACATTTTACTATATATGTATATATATATATATATATATATATATATATATATATATATATATATGCAGGATGATAATAAAAAAACTTTACACACTTTGGTAGGTGATAGTAGAGATGAAAACAAGAACAAAATTGTAATACACTTAGGTCCAATACTTATTGGTTTTCGAAGTATGGAATTTTTAAATTTTTATTTACACCTCTTATGAATGAGATATCGCGTTATCTGCGATAAACGAACAATCGCAGAAACAATACAACAATACATGTCAATAAACATTTTGTAATAGGTTTAACGGTGAAATTACTTATTGCTATTTAAGTTAGTCTATTTCTGCAATGGTTCAATTTACATGTGCGGAGTACGCCGATATGCATTTATGTTATGGCAAAGCTCATAAACAATTATTTTGTAATTTAGTTTCTTGGTTAGCAGTGTTTTGTAACTTACTACACTACTTGCGGTAATTAGATAACGAACAAACATGCTAAATTAGTTTCTTTTGATGTTAAAAGTTTATTTACCTCCATTCCGATTGATAAACTTTTAGATATTATTAATGAACTATTAATATATAACAATGTAAATGAGACTATAGCTGGTGAATTGTTAAAATTATTAAAACTTAAATTTACTTCTGTTTCAACAATATTTTTTATGAACAAAATAATAATAATAATAATAATAATAACACTGCGAAAGAGAACCATAATAATAATAATAATAATAATAATAATAATAATAATAATAATAATAATAATAATAATAGCAACAAATACCAGGTAAAACCTGTGAAACATAAAACACATAATAATAATAATAATAATTTAAGCTCCAATATTGTTTAAAACAGCATTTAATGAGTTGAAAAATAAATCAATATTATTATTGTTTATGCTGTTGTAAATAATAATAATAATAATAATAATAATAATAATAATAATAATAATAATAAGCCGGTCAAAATCCAACCTCACGTCCGGGGTAACCCACGTGTCTGGCGGAAACGCTTTGCGGCTAACGAGGCTCTGGTAACCATTGTTTGGGTTAGCACCCCGATCAATGAGAAATTAATTTTGCTCCTATAACTAGAAGTAAAAATCGAGGCGTGGTGGAGCACCAGGCTGGCTCTACTCGGAATCGCCGTGAAGATTTACAACCTGGAGCTGAGGAGGATGAAGCGAGTGGCGTCTCTCAGTTGACTGGTACCACAAGACACACTAGGAACACACATAACATCGAGATAGTTCCACCTGATGTAACTGTTGCGTCTGCAAATGCAGCGCCCATTGCACAGGAACGAGGAGGTAAACGTACTAAATGGACACCGGAAATGAATAGGTTCCTTTATAAAACGTATCTTCTTATTACGAAAATGGAGACGGAGATGCAAAATTACTCAGCGAAATTACATCATGATGTTACACATCAATTTCCCGAACTTGCCAACAAAACATTAATGAATATATTGAGTCAGAAAAGAGAACTTTTTACAAATAATAGACTTACACAAGAAGAAATCATAAACATAAGAAATGAAGTAGAACTTGAATTAAAAACTTTAGATGGAGATGTAATTATACCACAAAATCAGATACAAGAAGATATACAAATGAGAACAGAACACCAGATAGCAGGAGACTATGAACAACTGACTTTTAATGAATTCCATAAAAATTTAACACTATATGATGGAATGGACCCGTTAAATAAACCGAAATTACCAAAGCTAAAAGAAAACAAAAAGACGAGGAATGTATTACAGCAAATAAATTCTATTATCTCACAGAACATAGAAACTTGCACAAATCTACACGAATTGCATGCGTTAGTCTACACCGGAGCAATAACAACACTAGAACAACACAACCAAACAATTCCCAAATCCAGTAATGGGCAACTATATAAAGGCAAAACCAGAGATCCACCCTGGATGAAACGGTTACGAAATAAAATAAATAAGATACGTCGAGATATAGGACGCCTTACGCAATACCTACTACAACAAAACAACTTGCAACTGAAACAGAAAGCACAAGACATTGTAGCAAAATATAAAGATGATGATAACAACACTCCCACACAAATAATTGATCTTCTTAAACAAAAACTTGCAGTCCAAGCTGCAAGATTAAGAAGATATAAAGTGAGCTACGATAGGAAGAAAGAAACAGCTTTGTTTGCAGATAACCAAAAAGGTTTCTATAGATCACTACAAAATGAAAGTAACGTAACAGACAGTAATAACCAAGAACCGTCCAAAACAGAATCACTAACATACTGGAAAAATATATGGGAAGAAGAAACAACGCATAATGCTCGAGCGGAGTGGATAAAAATCGAGAAGAAAAAAACAGAAAAAATTAAAACCATGAAACCAATTTCTATCACAAAGGAAGATTTAGAAAAAGCGTTAAAAAAGACACAAAACTGGAAAACACCTGGCTGTGATAATATTCAAAATTTCTGGTACAAAAAGTTTACATCTATACATGGAAAACTAGCAGAAATGCTAGATAAAATAATCAAAGAACCAGAAACAATACCTCAATTTATGACAAATGGAATTACATATTTGATACCAAAAACAACACCAAGTACTGCCGATCCAAGCAAATATAGACCCATAACATGCTTACCCACCGTCTACAAACTTCTTACATCCATAATTACTGACAAGATATACAACCATCTTGAGAACAATAAAATGCTGCCAGAAGAACAGAAAGGCTGCCGAAAAAATAGCAGAGGTTGCAAAGAGCAACTAATTATAGATTCGGCCTTAATGGAAGATGCAAAAAAACGTAAACGAGATCTACACTGTGCCTACATAGATTACCAAAAGGCTTTCGATAGTGTTCCACACAGCTGGCTTATAGAAGTGTTAAAAATTTACAAAATCAATCCAACTATAGTGCAATTAATGGAACAACTAATGACAACATGGGTAACAACCCTTAAACTAGGAAACACCAAATTGGGAGAAGTAAAAATAAACAGAGGCATCTATCAAGGAGACTCCCTAAGTGCGCTGTGGTTCTGCCTAGCACTACAACCACTAACTACCGTCCTAAATACATCGAAAAAGGGATACGATATAAATGGCAGCAACCATCAAATAAGCCACCTCTTTTATATGGACGATTTGAAGCTGATTGCCGAAACGGATAAGAACCTACATAGACTTCTCAAAATTACGGAGACATTTAGTAAAGATATTAGAATGGAGTTTGGTATGCAAAAATGTAAAATTAACGTAATGCGCAAGGGAAAATGGGAAATAAGCGAAGGATACAAAATGGCATACAAAGAAGATGAAAGGATTGAGGTTTTAGGAAAGGAAGAAACATATAAATACCTTGGATTTGAACAATCGCGTGGGATAAATGCAAAGGAAATAAAATCTAGATTAAGAAAAGAACTTCATAGAAGAGTCAAAGCTGTATTCAAAACAAAATTGGCTGGGAACAACTTAGTTAAAGCTGTAAATACCTACGCAGCCCCCATAGTAACATACAGCTATGGAATAATTAACTGGAACAATACCGAGCTAGAGGATCTTAACAGGACCTTAAGAACAACTGCCACAAAGTATAGATGTAAACACCCAAAAAGTTCCATAGACAGATTTCATTTAAATAGGAAAAAAGGTGGAAGAGGATTCATAGATCTTCGTAACACGTATTACAAAGAAATAAATAGTCTACGAGAATACTTCTTTCAGAAAAAAATAACATCAAATCTACATGAAGCAATTTCAAATCTAGACAAAAGACTTACACCACTAGACCTTGCCAATAACAACTACCATCCAATAAACCAAATTATCACTGAAGAACAGAAAATAGATAATTGGAAAGGGAAAGAATTGCATGGCCGCTATATAGCTCAAATCGAACAAGACCACATCGACCAAAAGGCATCCAACGAATGGCTATGGAAGAGTGACATACATACTGAAACAGAAGGCTTTATATTAGCCATTCAGGATCAAGTAATCTCCACTAGAAATTACAAAAAATATATAATTAAAGATAACACTCTCCAGCACACCAGATGCCGAATGTGCGATAATAACAACGAAAATGTTGAGCATATAATATCTGGATGCCAAACGCTAGCGTCATCGGATTATCTAAAAAGACACAACAATGTGGCAAAAATTTTGCATTCTAAACTATGTCAGAAGCTGTTCGGACATAACTATACACCGTATTATAAATACGAACCTGAACAGATAATTGAAACTGCAGAAGCAAAATTATACTGGGACCGAACGATCCACACAGATAAATCTGTTGAACACAACAGACCTGATATTGTGTATGAAGATAAAGCCAATAAACGTACATTCCTAATTGACATTGCCGTACCAGCGCCTGCAAATATAAGAACAAAACAAATAGAAAAAGTAAAGAAATACTTACCACTCGCGCAAGATATGCAAAAAACAAAAAGACAAAACGCAGTATTAATCATTCCAATCGTCATAGGTGCTACAGGAGAAATTCCAAGAAAACTGCATGAATATATATCCAAATTAGATTTAGGTAAACATATATATCTCCAAATGCAAAAATCAGTAATATTAGATACATGTAACATTGTGAGAAAGGTCCTGAATATAAAAGATTAATTAATTAATAACTTATCGAAACTCCGCATTACTATTTACGTGTTAACTATATATATGTATGTATGTATGTATATATGTATATATATATATTGATATTTATTGTATTCTTACTAACACTGTAAACTACTACCATATATTATATGTTCTTGCCCTAAACAGGCCGACTTGTAATAAAATACCCCTATATTTACCTTTCCCTTCTTCTTTTTACTGTTGGGAAGGGTGGGTGGTAGGGTGGTTCCTTCCCAATAATAATAATAATAAAAACAAAACAACTTCCAAAAGAAATCAGTAAAATCCCTGCATATCATAACATACCGGAACTACAGAAAAGCGTTTTATTAGGCACATCTCATATTCTAAGAAAAGTCCTGCTATAATGTATAATTGTATTTATTTATATTTATTACCAAACTCTGAGATGCATGGTTTGCATCTGAGTGCGACATAGCAACAAATACCAGGTAAAACCTGTGCAACATAAAACACATAATAATAATAATAATAAGCGTTTTATTAGGCACATCTCATATTCTAAGAAAAGTCCTGCTATAATGTATAATTGTATTTATTTATATTTATTACCAAACTCTGAGATGCATAGTTTGCATTTGAGTGCGACATAGCAACAAATACCAGGTAAAACCTGTGAAACATAAAACACATAATAATAATAATAATAATAATAATAATAATAATAATAATAATAATAATAATAATAATAATAATAATAATAATAATTTAAGCTCTAATATTGTTTAAAACAGCATTTAACGAGTTGAAAAATAAATCAGAATAATGAAGGTCTTGCGATGGATTCTCCTCTCTCCCCCTTTCTATCAGAACTTTTCATGAATAATTTTGAAACTAATCTGTTTCATTTAAATAGTAATCTTATTAAACAAGTTTGCTTTTGGTACAGATACGTGGATGATGTGGCTTGTCTGTACACAGGTACGGAACGACAATTACAACAATTACTTAATTTATTTAATTTATGTAATAAAAATATTCAATTAACATTTGAAATTGAAGTCAATAAATGCTTAGATTTTTTAGATTTCAATTGAAAATTGTTCAGGTAAATTTAATTTTAGTATTTTTAGAAAAGAAACTTATACAAATACGATTATTCCGGCTAATTTCAATTACCCGTGGAGTACAAAATTAGCAGCTTTTCAAAGCTTCACGCACCGGTTAGTTAACATTCCAATGAATAAAGATAACTATAACAAATAATTTTCAACTATTATAAATATAGCGCAAAATAATGGTTATGATAAATCTACAATAGTCTCTCTAATAAATAAGAAAAATACAGGTAATATTTTAAAATTAATTTATTGTACACCTTCTCTTGATTCTTTTAATGTTGTTTATAGAAAGTTAAATTATGTTAAGGGATTCAGCTCTAAATTAGCAAATAGTTGGAAAAATCTGAACAGCAGAACAGGTTTTTATAATAAAAATACTTATTAAAAACACATATTCTAGTTAACAATAAATTAGGATTAGATTTAAAGAACACCTCAGCAGTTACTTACATGGAAATAGCAATTCAAATGTAGCTAATCACTTACTTGAAAATAAACATATTTGTTCCATTGATAATTTAAAAATTTTACATTGTCAGGCTAAAGGGATATTACTAACCTTCCTGGAAAATTAAGAAATCAAAGAAGCATTGAAATCAGGAAAAATTTATTGATCGAACATTTAGGTTTAATTGAGTATCCCTTTACAGATATATTCTTACAGGAATTTCCATAGTAACTCTCTCTCCCTACCCTTTTGTTAATTTTACTTGTTGTATTTAGATATATAAGAACAAATTTTGTTAAATTTTTTGTAGTATTACCTTCTGATGATGGCATAACAGGCGAAATTGGCCAATAAAGGATTTTTTATTGTTATTGTGAAAATTTAATCGAGTGTTTTATTTTACAGTTTGTAATATAGTTCTGATAATATGTATTTTTAAACAGATATGTTAAAATTATAGCAGTTGAGTAATTATAACTTAGAAATATTGGGCATCTTAGTGTCTCATGATTGTGGGTAAAATTACATAATTTTTTTTAATTTATACATATTAATTAAATTATATATATCTATCTATCTATATATATAAATATATATATATATATATATATATATATATATATATATATATATATATGTATATATATATGTATACAAATTAATAAAAATTTCAAATATATTGAAACAAACTATATATTTTTGTTTATTCAGTCTGTATTAGTTGGGTGGGGTAGGTGAGGCATGTTATATAACAGCAAGCTGATTATATGCTTGTTGATGTGTGGATTATTTCAATCAGGAAGTTTGACGAAACGTATAACGATGCAGACAGGACTGCATCCGAAAAGCTTATATATATATATATATATATATATATATATATATATATATATTCACTGATTACAAATGAATTATTGATTGCATGAATAATTTTATTTCAAATAGATGTACACATATTGGAATTTCACTAACATATAATTACGCGCTCTGAATAGAATATTCATAATTATGTTTGCTGTAAGAGAAAAATGTAGTTTTTATGTCGGATTTATACAGACCAATTTCAACTTCAATTTTAATGTAAACTACTACCAAAATTTTGACAAACAGATAAATATGCATTACAATATATATATATATATATATATATATATATATATATAATGTATATAAATGTATAATGTGACGTTTTTATTTTTACACGTTTTCACACGTTTTTATTAACTCGATTTCTCTTCTGTTTGTTTGTTTGTTTGTCTGTTCAGTACAAATTTTGAAATCGATTTTAAACTAACTTTTCGATAAGCTACACATTTTAAACTTTAAATATAGCTCAGAATAGGATGACAATGCAATATTAACTAATTAAATAATAATATTAGAAATATTAATATTTACCATATATTTTGCCATATTTACGAATTTCGTACATTCGTGTATTTAACCAATATTTTTTTTACACACAGAAACTACAGAAATCAATTACAGGAAATACATAACACACACAAGTAAGATTAAAAAGTAAAAAATAATTATTAAATAAAAAAAATCCATATTCCACGTTTTTAAAACGAACTAGAAAATATAAAATAATTTCTCCTAATCCCGTACAGATTCCTAACCCCATAAAGATTGTCCTGAAAATTTGTGATTGAGAATTTTTAATAAGTATGACGATACTTGTGTAAGATTTAAAACGAAAAACCTGGGGCGCATGCAATAGATAACAGTAAGGTGTGTAGGGAATAGTTGTCATTGCGTCCCTCACGTTTTTCGTTTTAAATCTTACAAGTGTTATTAATGTTATTAAAAATTCACATTCACAAATTTTCAGAACAGTCTGTATGGAGGTCAGAAATCTGTATGGAGTTATAAATTTATATGGAGCTAGCAGAAATTATTTTATACTTTTTAACACTAGAACTACCGATGACGTCAATTTGACGTATTTAGAAATTCTATTTGTTGTTATTTCATTAAAATGCTACCGAAAGACTTTTTGTTTGGTGACTTTTCATTATTTTTTATGTACTTCAAGATGACATACTCCTTTTTTGAATTGAATAATTATTTTTGCAATTATTTAATTGTCTACTTAGAACCAGCGAAATTAATTTTTTTTTTTTTTAATTTTTTTTTTTTTTTACTATTTTTTATTTTTTTAATTTTTTTTTTACCTATAAAAATAGAAACCAATGTATTTAATAGTTATTCAATAATTTTAAAATGAGTATGGATTTAAAAGTTTTATAATTTATTATTAAAAGTTAATAATAACTATTTTTTTGGCTCTAAGTTCTTAAAAATTTTACTTTAAGTTCAAAATGTGAATAGTTAAATTTTCTGCGGAAAAATTTAAAGTACACATTTTAATTTAGTTTTTCGTGCTCTTTCAAAATATGCAAACGGATTTTGAAAATTTCAATATACAGGGTGTTGTTTCAAGGTCACAATTGCTATATATTTTTTTGTTAATCCGAACCTGGATTTTTCTTGTGAATAGTAAGTGGCTCATTTGGGCTCTGAATGAGAAACATGTGTACCAAATATCAAAAAAATATACGGGGTGGTTCGAGAGTTATGACCTCAGGAAGAAATAAGTAAAATCGATAAAACACCCTGTATCTCGATTACAAAGACCGTCAGGTCCAATAAATGGGGTATTTCTAGAACCGCCTCGGTGACCTCTATTCACCGTTTAAGTATTTCCGTTTACCAATAAAACACCCTGTATAAGACATTATAAAAATAAATGTTATTTCTGATTATTTAATACAATTTATTATTACATTTATTTCAATAAATTAATTTTAATATACTAATTAATCATTAATTACTCGTATCTAATCATTATTATGAAAATATTACACAAAAGTGTATTGTATAACTTGAACATTTAAGATACGTGAAATTGACGTATTCGGTAGTTCTAGGAATACGCAAAAGCCGGTTTTTCTAGTGTTAAAAACGTGCAGTTTTTATTTAAAAAATTAACTAATGATTTAATTAGTCCATCAAAATAAATTAATGGCGATTTAAGAAAAAAAAAAAACAAAAATACTGTAAGATAATACATAAATTTCTACTGTACTAGCCCGAATATAACGCGACCCCGAATTTAACACGACGCGACACGGAAATTTTTCATATAGATAATTATAAAAAAAAAACGAATCCGAATTTAATTAATATTAGGTAAGTAATAAGGTACCTAATTGAAAGAAAAAGAAGAGTTTTACATTCCATTACCTATACCTCGAATTTAGCCAATTTTTAGTCAATTTTTTAACGTGAAATAATTAGTCAAAAAATATCGTATTATATTCGGGCTAATACGGTATTATATTTTTTACGGTATAGTTTACCGCAAACTGATTGTTATTTACTATTTTTCTAATTATAATATTACAGACACCCGTACCAAACGTTAGACCCCTTTTATCTTTCAGCCAAAGAGATTTTAAAGAAAATAAAAATAGAATGACTCGACAAAACAGAATGTGGAACGTTGAACCATGCACTTAAAGTTCCGCATTCAATGTGAATATTGGATTTTCTATTAAATAGAGTGAAATTCGGTTATTTTACGCCGAGGGTCACCTAAAATAAAAGAAGTAAATTTTTGATTGTTTTCATTGTCGCCTATGGCCAAAAGAGTGGTAGAAGGGTTAGGGGGGTAGTTCCAAATGTCAAAGAGAAAACAAGTATTGTGAGGGGGATGAAAAGGTTTCTTGTTTTATTTACGAAAGAGGTATACGCAATATTGCCAAGTTTAAAATTTTTATTTTACCTACGCTTTAAAAAAAAGAAGATAACATATTAGACTACTAAAAAATTGAATATTTAAAAAAAATTTCCTAGATTACACTTTAAAAAAATTATGTAATTTTACCTATAAGCCATGATACAATATGACGTCCAGTATTTCTAGTTATAAATAGTTAACTGTTGTAATTTTAACATAATAGTTTAAGAATATGTAATATTAGACGTTATATATAATATGATATACATAATACCAATGGAATGGAAAAGTAGATATGAATATAATATTACTTTGTTTTTAGTAAATTTACAGAAATTGAGTAAATTTTATATTAAGAATTTTCTATAAATATGTAAAATTTCTTTAGTTCTGTAATATTATTGTTGGTATAATTACTTATATTTGTAAATTTAAATAGAGGATGTATTTTGAAATGAGGCAGAAATTAATAAATAAAATATTGTTATTTTAATGTTTATTATAAAAATAATTGAAAAATTAGAAAATTATAATGAAGATATTTTGTTAATATTAAGGAGTTTTTCTACACTAGCAATAAAACAATCACTTGACTCAATTTCAATTTATTTTTAATTATTATAATACAAAATATCTACTAACCCTCATTATTTTGATAAATTATTACAGATATTAATATGCATGCTGTAATTTTACATAATTTAAGAAGTTATACTAAAAATAGGTAATTCTACATTAAGTGTGTGATGAAATTTTCTGAAAGTAAGCAAATTTACATACTTATTAGGTCATTATTATGAATTATGCAAAATTACAAAATTTAAGGTGAAAATACAGAATATATTTGGTAAAATGAAATTAAAGATTTTTATAGTTAAATTTGTCTTTTATTTTTCTGTAATTTTGCATTTTTTTTTTATAGTGTACAAAAAAATATTTTTTCCTGATGTGCTCAGATCTTCCTAGATTTATGGATTTTTTTTTCGCACTGACTACGAATTGCTTAGATTCGCAAAATTGCTCAATCCAACGCTGATCAATGTGCACACATCACGTGTTCTATATTTCATTAGCTATTTGTTCCATTCGATTGAAAGGAATCCATGCACCGTGAACTGATACACGGTGAACCTCAATATGCCTCACCCCCAAATCTCAAGCGTTTTATTGGTTAAAGAAAGTAACCCCTTGTTCACTTATTAAACAACACCGTGTAACTTTAAGTGACACCAACTCGACAGCAGAGTCAATTTTTCGTATTGGAATAATCGCGCTTGTGTCGCTTAAACGGCCATACATGTTTCATTGATACCTCGCATGCTAATTAGCCTGCAAAATTCCTAATGTACTAGGGTCCCACTCGATTGGCAGGAATCGATCACCATAACCTGATACACCGTGAACGGTAAAGTTTCCATCCTTATCTGGATACGAGCTAACAATAACACATATGTCACTTACGTGATACAAGGCGCCAGTAAAAAATATCGATAATATCGATATATCGATATATCAGTTTATCGATATATCGATAAATCGATATATCGATATTATCGATAAATTGATATATCGATATTATCGATAAATTGATATATCGATATATCGATATTTCGATATATCAATATATCGATATTTCGATATATCGATAATTTTTATTTTTAATATCAATTATCGATATATCGATATATCGATAAATTATCGATATATCGAGATTTTTTCCCAGCCCTTATGCTAATGGATAATATAATTTAATTTTTAAAATAGAAACACTAACAGAAATATTTTAAATTTATAATATGCTAATAACAGTATGGATATGAAATGAAATAATCGCCAAACATTTTGTTATTTATTTTTAAATAAAGTGAATGAATAAAAATTTTATTTGAAAATAAAAATGATTATCAACATTTTGGAATATTTAATTTAAAAAATAAATAAAACGTTTCATAATTACTTTGACATATCATACTTATACTTGTGAACTAATTATAACAAAAATTTATAGATAGATAATTTTAATTTTATCTGATTTTAAAATACATTTTATTATCAAGAGCAAATAAAAATGATTAATCTTGTATATCAAATGTCGTTATTGTAAACCGTTATATATTTCAATTAAAACCAATCATTTTTATTATGTCTCATCCATATGCGAGATCAAATATTTGTAGCTTACAAAGAGGATATCATCTATCTTAAATATCGATATATCGAAATACCGATATATCAATATATCGATATATCGATATATCGATATATCGGTATATCGATATTTTGATATATCGATATATCGATATTTCGATATATCGATAATTTTTATTTTTAATATCAATTATCGATATATCGATATATCGATAAATTATCGATATATCGAGATTTTTTCCCAGCCCTAATTGCAATGTGCATATCACAGAGTACGGCAACACTTGTGATGCCGAGCTAGGCCACTTGAAGCAATACGGATTACTTAAGTATGTGAAATGGTTCACATTCTATTTCCAATAAAACACTGGGGGTGTTAGCGTGAGGCGTGTTGAGGTTTAGAGTGCACTAGGTAACGGTTCTCGGTTTTGCTTCAATCGAATGGAACCTATGTTACGGTGCTTGGTTTCTACCAAGCGAATAGAGCCCACTGATTTTATGTCATGATCGATCCTACTCCCATCCGCCTATACATATATCAGTTATTCATCATTCACTTCGTTCACAAAACAATTGGAGTATGATGTTGGCATCGAACTGGGTTACTCTGTTTTTATTAGAACTCTTAAAAGTATATACCGTAAGCACAATAATACTAACATATTTTTTTTTGTAATAGAAATTAGATTTTTAAAAATTTTTATTTATAGTTTTTCTATAAATAATTATTTAAATTAAAAAAAATTGTGATATATATATATATATATATATATATATATATATACACCACCTGTTTTTAAAACAGATTAAAAAGTATAAAATAAAATTTCTCCTAGATTTATAACACCCGTACAGAAAAACGTGTGGCAACGACAGCTACTACTTAATTATAATTTTATTAATTATAACTATATAATTATAATTAATTATGTTAATTAATTAACTTTAATTTAATATTTCTATTATTAATAATTAATTAGTTAATATTGCAATGTCATCCAGTTCTGAGTCTCTAGTTCAGCAGGAACTTAATTTAAAATCGATTGCAAAATTTTTACCGAGCAGACAAACAAGCAACGAAACAAACAAACATAAAGCAAGTAAGTTTTAAAAACACAGATACAACTCTTCGAAGTTTTTATACTGTAAAATAAATATGTAAAGTGTAAGTAATTTTTTACCACTCTGCAAGAAAAAAGTGGTATAGTGATCATCGGTACGGTGTCTGTAACATTTAAAAAAAAAATATTTATAGAAATCCTTCATATAGTCTTTAAATCAGACGAATCTGAACTTAGCTTATTAGAGTGTAAAGATGTGCGTTGTTCGCTCGCTCGCTGGGTTGACCAAATTTTGTGATTGCAACTCCTAATTTTCAGGTAGGTTTAGTTAAAGCACAAGATGGGCATATGCATTTATATTTTCCAGTGTTGCCAACTTTCCGAAAAAATTATTACTAAAGTTTTTAAAAATGTATTATAGCTACATTAGTTCTTTCTAGTACCCGCAAAAATTACGTAATTTTATAGAGAAAAAGATTGCCAGTTTTCCGAGAAAAAACTATATTACTACTTCGCCAAAATTAAAAAGAAAATATGCCATAATTTTGTGCTAATTATGTGCAAATTTTTTCCACAATGAAAATTTTTGTGCTGCATTAGAAATTAGAAAAAACAAAATTGCAAAATTGGAGGCGCTAGATATATATGTATCAAGCTAGCGCCCAAATTTTTGTTATGTTGTTCAAATTAAAAAAAAATGCCATAATTTTGTGCTTTTTGTAATTTCTAATGCAGCACAAAAATTTTCATTCTGGAAAAAAATTGGCACATAATTAGCACAAAATTATGGCATATTTTCTTTTTAAATTTGGCGAAGTAGGGGCGCCAACTATATGGGGCTCGGTAAATATTCATTTTTTGTCATAGTGGCGCCATCTAGAAATGATTAAAACTCAATTTTGACCTAAGATTTGTACTCAGCGAGGTGAAATACCTTTATTTTTTTTCTGGCTTGATTTAGTGAAAACATTAATTTAATGAAAATATTCACTTATAAGCTAGATTATCAAAATACATATGGGCTTAGGGGTGCCACTTAACCAACGAGTAAAAATGTAGGAGTATTTTTATAATATTTTTTAGCATATTTGAAGACGATTTAAGGAGTGAGAAGAGAAAAAAAATTTTGACCCCTCTTAAGAGACGCCGTGTACCCAAAAGGGTATCCAAACAAGCAACTTTCGCTTCATCCACATTCATAATTCCTCTCATACATGCTCTTCTATTCCTACTACTTGGAAACTTTCGCTCACGCAAAACACTCTCAATCATACCACTCCAGCTACTCATCGGACGTCCACGCAAACGAATACCATCAAAATCATTCATATATATATATATATATATATATATATATATATATATATATGAATTAATTAATTAGTGACTGGTAAGATATTTGTGTAAGATATTTGGGTGTATCAGCCTATTTAAGGCCTTAAGGGGGCA
This sequence comes from Clivina fossor, assembly GCA_963966155.1. NCBI lineage: Eukaryota > Metazoa > Arthropoda > Insecta > Coleoptera > Carabidae > Clivina > Clivina fossor. The sequence goes on from OZ014554.1 coordinate 6,671,202, forward strand.
TTCTCTTATTTTAAGCAAAAAAAAATGTTTTTTTCAAAAAAAATTCTCGAAAGGGAAACAAGATACAAACTTCCGGTATTTTTCAACTTTTTTACTAATATATCTACTAAATTTGAGAATTTTTTTAAAATAAAATCTCCGGCGCAGCTTTAGTAATTTACGCAACGTTTGGCGTGCATGCTGGGACCTTGTTGACGGATGGAAATATGGAGGCCGAATCAGTCATTTGAAACGTAAACTAGTAATTGAACCTTGATCTTTATGAAATTCCGTGTAGCTTATAGCTAATTTTGGCCCAAAATATTGAAAATTGACAAAATGGCGGTCATTTGAAAAAAAAGTCACTTGAAAAATGTTTATTGTTAATAAAAAATTCCCAAATTAGGTATAAGCTCCAATAAATTTTGTTCTTTTCAGTTTTCCAAAAGATCATCCAAATAGGTTCAGTCGTTTTTGAGTTATGTTTTCGCCCAGTTTGAAAAACCACATTTCGAGAAAAACGCAAAAGAAAATGATAATATGATATTATGATGATGATTATTAAAAGACTTCGAGTTCGACAAAATCACTTTGCTGGGATATTCTACTTTCTACACACTATAGAGAATCAAAAAATGTAAAATAAAATCAAATTTTTCAATCAAAAAAAAGAAAATGCCCCATAAGTTTCAAAACTTAAGTCAGATGGCCCCAAACTTTTTTGTCCTGTAGAACACTTGCCAATTTTTGCTGTTTTGGGTAAGCCTCTCTCCCCTCGCCTTTTTAATATTTATAGTCAATATAAGAAACTGATGAGTTATGAAAAGAATTAAAATTCATAAATAATTTTTTTAAATATTTTATAGAATTTCTTATGTAAAACAAATAAAGAAAATACTAATACTTTTTTCTTATCATTTAATATTAACGATATGTAGATAATCAAACTTACTTATGAATAGGTACATACGTGTTTCTATATGAGGGATGGATAACTCCTTAAAACAATAAATAATTATTTTTATTTTTAATTGGACTATTTTAATATAAAACAAAAATTTTGAAAAAATGTACATAATAATTAAATATGGGGTAAAATATGTCAGGGGTGCAAAAGGGTAATTTTACAAATCGTATAGAAAAACTAATCACCATCGGTAGATAGCTTTTAAAAAAATAAATTGATTGTACATTTACATTTTTGTTCTAGGATACATTGTTTTCGAGAAAAAATAAAATAAAAACCAATTTTACTCTAAACTTTGGGGATGATTTTTACCCCTAAACCTTGCCGGTTCTACTTGAATACCTGAAGCTCATTTAAATCGCCGATTAACACCTCGATAAGGTTGCTCGTTAGTAATTTTGTTATTAGAATCAATATAACAAAAAATTGTAATCAAATATTCAATTAAATAAGAAAGTAATCAGAAATTTAGTTTATTTGTTTGGTTGACTAATCTTTTTAGAATATTCGAGATGTAAAAAACTTGTTAGAGCGTATTAATAGTTGTAAAAAATATATGTAATTTTTACATGTAATTTATGTAATTTTACATGTTTTGTGGATGTAATTTATATGTATTGTACATTTTCTTAATTTTTGCCTACATTACTGGTTACATAAATGTAAACAATTATGTAAGTAACCTGATTTGTGTATTAATTCGAACGTTACTGTTATATAGAAATAATTTTCAAATTATGTGTTCAAGTATGCTGCCCTGGTAAAGCTTAGATGTTATAAATTTTTCACCTTCATCAGGACATGTTCTTGTTAGAAAATGTAGAAACATAAGAATAAATGGTATAGCAATCATAAAATAGCAGATTGTACAGAATCATTAACTTTAAAAATAACTTACAACCAATGTCTGTTAATAATAAAATGTAACAAATTTTGTAGTCGAATATTAAAAATAATAAATAAATAAATAATAAATAGTTTTTCTAAAAACTCTTTATATAAAATTTTTAAATGTCGATTGTTCGAAAAAAATACACAATTTGATACTTAAATACACAAGTTATAAGAAAAAGGTAGCGCTAGTTTTAAATTCATACAATATAAGTTACAATACTTTGTCATTATAAAATTAATTTTAATATAGAAAAAATTGCTAGGTCTTGAAGAAGGTGAAAAATGCTACCGGAAGCTCGGTAAAGAACCTTACATAAGAATTTGATTTATAACACCTAATCTTTGACTATCTTCTCGTTTAAAAATTTTGTATACAGTATAATATTTCTTAGTCATGAAATTTTCAAATATATATATATATATATATATATATATATATATATATATATATATATATATAGTGTCCCATTTTAAATTATATCATTAAACATCTCGAGAAATAAGCAACGGATCAAAAAATGTTCCGAATCTAAAGTTTAATGATTAGGACATCCGATCCTGTTAAAGTTGTGCCCCTCGGATCCCCAGGGAGCAGAAAAAGGGGCAAACTTTGAAATTTTAAATTCAAACCACATTTTGAATTGCAGATTCAGATAAAGGATAAAAAACCATATAGATTTTCCTAGAGTATTTTTTTTTATTTCTTACAGGTAATTGACAAAAAAAGCTATATTAACTATATTAGACGATTTTATTTTATTTGTGATTTGGCAATAATTAGTATGGTTTCCCGTTCAAAATTTTAAAGTTGACGCTTCCTCTGACTCTGGAGGTGGGGAAGAAGATGCAAGTTTGATAAAATTTGACAGTTTTTCGAAATATTATTAAAAATTTACTTTTTCTTGGTGTCAAAAAATCCCTCCTAACCATTAAACTTTTGATCCGTTGCTTATTTCTCGAGATATTTATGGATGTAATTTAAAATGGGACAGCCTGTATATACTTAAATAACTGAATATATTAACAGCCAACCAAAAAAAAAAAATCATAAAAATACTTCAATAATGAAAATGTCAGTGTACTACTTCATATTCATGAAGTTGCTGCCCGACCATTGAGGCATAGTGTTAGAGCTCAATATCGTCTTTCGACATTTTCTGTCAGTGCTTTTAGTATAGACGTAGCAGTTTGTCTCTTCTCCATACCTAGTGAATGATTATTTTTAGCAGATCTGAGTTTCAAGAAGATGTCTCAAGTACCCAGGCTTTTGACTTCTGCCATGACGTTATGTCTATATATATATATATATATATATATATATATATATATATATATATATATATATATACAGGGCCGTTCCTGGCGGGGGTGCAAAAGGTGCATCCGCACTAGGGCGGCCAGCCGAAAGGGCGGCCGTGGTCCACTTTTAGCCTCAAATTAATAGTAAAATAAATCATATTAATTTTTAAGGGCGGCTATCTCTTTTTTGCACCTGGGCGGCTATCATTCCAGGAACGGTCCTGTATATATATATAAAAAGGTTTTGCATTTGTAATGTATTGGGTGAAATCATAAAATTTAATAACTCTTTAATGCAAGGGACGAGTTTTGCGAAAAATGAAATAAATTTCAGAGAATTATTCTTATAATTACTATTAACATAAAAAATTAAGAATTCATTTAGGTAGCAGACTTTCTACTAATTGATAGAAAATAAGAGGTCAATACGTCTAAACCATATAGATAAATCTGCTATTGGACAACATGCGTTAGAAAATCTTTATGATATGAAATTCGAAGATACTACAATAATTGCAAGACCCATCGATATTAACAGTAGATTGATAAGAGAAGTAATAGAAATTGTATAAAGAAAAAGATAACATCAATAACTGTAAATAAACTAATTTAAATAAAGTTTGATTTTCTTAAATTTAAAATTTATAAAATTTTTATGATCTAGATACTTATTTTGTTACCTGTAACTTGTTTCTATATTCTGTTTATTTTCTGTAATTGTCATTTGTATAATTTTTCCTGATGAAGACGGACGTTAGGTTAGTCGAAACGTCGATTATTAATAAATATTAATACAGAACTTAAACCTACAACTTTTTTAAAATTACTATTGTTTTAAGTTTTAAATCGATTAATTTACTTTAAAGTTTACACTTTACACATCGTAAGCACTTTAACAAATGTAAACGTTTGTTAAACATTTCTGGTGCATTGAACTTTGAGCTACTGTCAGCAATTTCGATATATTTTGGAAGAGTGCTTCGAATCGCAATTGAACCGAAAACCGAGAAAAACCTTATTTTTGCTGGAACGAAAACCGGAACTGGGCCGAAAAAAATAACGGTTTATTTCGGTTCAATACATGTTGAAACATTTTTCAGTTTTTGTTTTTTGTGGATGAATGCTCAGTTATTGAAATTGAAAATGAAATTAGGGATCACTTTGTGGCAGGTGTACTTTTCGATAATAATCATTAAATAGTTTAAATGAAAATACATTGGTAAATATTTGAATAATTAGAGGTAATTTTTATTTTTTCTAATGATAAATAAATAAAAATCCTGTGTTCAAAAATTTGTTACGTTATATATGTTGTTATTATATAATTAAAATATACATACGAATTATATAAGTATTGAATGATAAATTATGTTATTATCATGTATGTATTATATACTTCTAATTATTACACTTTTATTTTATTAATAATTATTATTATTCATATTGTATTATTGTATCAATTTACGTAGCAAGCACATTATAGCATATTATATAGCATATTATAAAGGTAGAAATAAAATATTCTTAATTATGATAGAAAATAAGTTTTTATTACAAATAAAAGCATTAAATTTTTTTTTAAATTTGTCACTCTGAATTGAATGGAAAACCGAAAAAATCATTATTTTTGCCGGAACCGAACCGGTATAATATTTTTTTAAATTGAACTGGAATGAAAAATATAGCGATTTGAAGCCCTGTTTTTAAATGTTGTTCAAAGTTTGATTGCTCAGTGAACTATAGATATTTATGTTCACGTTGCCATCTCCCAGTTAGATGGCGAATATGTAACTTAAAAACGAGTTACAATTGAGATTGAGTTACTTACGATCAAGATCAAGTTACGGTCAGCTGCAAGTTACGGTCAGCAGCAAGTTACGGTCAGCTGTAAACTACGGCAAGTCATAATCAACCGTAAGATACAGTCAAACATCTTAAAATACGAATAAGAATTCAGTTTTAAGTTACATTTTAGATTCATATTTTTGTCGCTAAATTTACTTGTAATTATTTTATAATATTTGTCTAGTTATATTTTATTAAAAAATAAGATAATTATTAAGGGGGGTAGCGCAGTTCTCCATAGCTAAAAGCCTGTTATTTTCAAACGCACACAACATAAATGAGAATTAATATTTTGGAATGTGGTAAAACGCACATTATTATACATAATCCGATCATAAAAAAATAACATCACGAATGTTTTTTTTTTGGTGCTGCATGCCCGCAAAATAACATCGCCCGAAGGTCCTCCAAAAAAAGGTGGCCTGGTTGCTCCAGAGATTGCCGCCTGTAAAATAAAAACAAAAATGTTTTCACTAAACTCTCTTGAAGATTATGAGAGTGGCTATCGATTGTCGAACGATTTTTTTGAAAATTAACAAAATTATGGTGTTTTGACTAAAAATGTGGGTAAATTTTTTTTCACTAAACATATCGAAATTTTTAACCGAGAGTTGATAGGCAGTCATATTTTCCGTCGGCATAAATACACATTGTTTGAAAAGATTTGAAATCGTTTGAGTTATCACTGGAGTCATAAGTTAAGTTCATAATTATAACTTCGTAATTTTTTAGAATTCGGGAAAAACCGTTTCGTTTACATTCTACAAACCTATAGCATTAATTTTATGTAAAAAACGAAAATTCGATTTTTGCGATAAAGAGAACTGAGTTACCTCATTTTTTTTACATAAATTTGAGATATATTTTTTACAGTGTATTAAATTTCTGTTGTATAAAAATGTCATTATTGTACTAGTAAATTAATGACTTTTTTCTACATAGGAAATATGGTAATATTAATATTTTGATACGATTGAAGGAAAAATAAAATAATTTTTTATTTTAAATGCAGAAAATTTAATAATAAAAATTACATTAAATAAAATAATTATTTGACAGTTATGAACATTGTTAACACTTACTTTGCTCGGTGATGAAATTTCCAAACTCATATCAATAAAACTCATCTTTATACACTTGTCAAATAACTATTTTCTTCCGTTTTAATGATGTTGTTTTTCTGAAAATATTTCATTAATATCGTTGAATTTTTCTTTGACTATTTCGTTGAATACCTCCATTTCATTTTTTGATCTCAGTTTTGGTGTAATATTGCCGCTTCTCGACGGGCGGTTTGTATTGATGTTAAGGTCGGGGGGGGGGGGGGAGTTGATGCTAGGGCGTCGTGTATTTTTGCAATGTCCCGTCCAGTACAACGCACAGCTTAGAAACAGAGCACATAAACTGCACATCGCGATCGAAAAACCCAAGTTTGAATAACGAAACTGCACGCCGGTTGCGGATTATCGGATTATAAGAATTTTCGAATATATATATATATATATTCTCGTTTATTCTATAACATATTTTTAAAATTATTATTTGACACAGCAATTTTAAATGTAAATTTGAAATTAATATTGTATTGTCCTTATCAATAATAAGCAAGATTACAAATATTTATTATGAAAATAGACAACAGGTTAGGTTAGGTATTAAATATGAAATATATATGGAAAACATAGTTTTTTTGTTAGGTGTAACTTACATATTATAATATAATATAATATAATATAATATAATATAATATAATATAATATAATATAATATAATATAATATAATATAATATAATATATATATATATATATATATATATATATATATATATATATATATATATATATATATATATATATACAAATTATTGACACGGAATTGTCCGTTTCTTACGTTGGTTTTAGATTTAAATCTTAATGTTTTTGGAAAAAACCGGCGTGCAGTTTCGCTATGAAAAATTTCGGTAAAAGATTAAAACCCAACCGCTGCGTGCATATTATACGTACCCCTTAGAAATACCGTACTGAAAACATTCTGCACTGTAAACAACAAAGCAAAAAAAATTCAGAACTTATTATATTAAAACAAAATGGCTTTAGGTTATAGTTCTGTAATATTAATAATAAACTAATAATATTAATTAATAAACGATGTTTCGGCGAACACAACATCCGTCTTCATCAGGAAAATTGATACAGTTAATATCATTTGTGTAATGTTTCTTGATGCTGACGGATATTGTGATCATTGAAACGTTATTTATTAATTATTATTAATACAGAACTATAATCTGAAGCCGTTTTATTTTGGTATTGTAAACAACTATACGAGAAAAGTTACTAAAATTTTAAAAAATCAATTACGACTACGTTATTTATTCAAAGTTAGTAAAAATTTTACAAAATATTCTTTTAGTACTCGCAAGAACTATATAATTAATTGTTATACGCTGTTGCCAACTGATGATATCAAGTGGTCTATATATTGATTTATCCATAAGCTTTCAATCTTGTATTTTTAACCCGCTCTTGTCTAAAGCATTTAAAGACGGTTTTATTAACTCGCTTTCTTTTCTGTCTGCTTGCTTGTTTGTTTGTCTGTTTGTTTGGACGACAATGCAATATTAACTACTTAATTAATTAATTAATTAACTAATTACTAATAATATTATAAATATTAAATTAATGTCATTAATTAACTTAATTATAATTATATAATTATAATTAATTAAATTAATTAATTAGGTTAAAATTAATAAGACTAAAAAACAGAAAATAATTATTTAAATAAAAATTTTTTAACACTGACTAAAAAGTTTAAAATAATTTCTCCTAGCCTCTCAAACAGAAAAACGTGAGACGCATGTAATAAATAATATTAATGAGTGTAGGGAGTAGCTGTCGTTGCCCCACGTTTTTCTCTATGGGAGATTAGGAGAAATTATTTTATATTTTTTAGGCCATGTTAGAAACGTGATATATTATTTTTTTTCTATTTAAATAATTATTTTTAATTCTACTCTCTAGTGAACGGGTTATTGTAAATATGCGCACAGGACAGCAGAGGGTGAATACGACCGTGCAACTTATTAAAGAACTCTGTGGGTCGATGAATGGGTCTCGGATTGTTCAAAACACCGTGAAAAGATTTCCGAGAGAGACGAATTCATTAGGGCAACGCAGTACGAAAAATATCATAAAAGAATACTGAATGCAGATTCCTCAAGAGATCAAAAATTGAAAGGGCTTGATTGCTATGGTGTTAGTACTAACACCAGATAGTGGTTGACGTAATTTGGTTATTTTACACACACGGATAAAATCGGAGCACATAAACTGCAAGCCGCGATCGAAAATCCTAAGTTTGAATAACGAAACTGCACGCCGGCTGCGGATTATCGGATTAAAAGTGTTTTGGAATATATATACATTCGTTTATTCTATAGCATATTTTTAAACTTATTATTTGACAAAGCAATTTTAAATGTGAACTAGAAATTAATATTGTATTGTTCTTAGATATCAATAAGCAAGATTATAAATTAATATAAAAAAATATTTTATGAAAATAGATAACAGGTTAGGTTAGGTTAGGTTAGCTTTATGATCCTATAGCAATGGTGTATTATATATATATATATATATTGGATAAGTGCCTCTTCCCAGTGATTAATGTTATTCATTTCTTTATAAATTTCTATTGCTTCTCTTATCAATATATAAGGTCCTAATGCAAAAAATTTGATAATAATACATACATACACAATGACGCTATGCACTTAGATGGGTGTGGCACAAACAATTTCCATTATCCCGAAATCAGTTTTCCTCAAACATCCCTATCCAGACAAGTAACTTTCGCTTCATTAACATTAAGGAAGTTGCAAAAAAAAAATAAACTTGGTATATTTTGTATTTATACGAAGGTTTATAACCTACTGTTAATATATACAATTTAAAATAAATTAATTATAATTAAAAATAATATAACAAAAGGAATTTCGATATATTTAAATCAAAAGTCACGTGATTTGAAACGTTTTGTAATTGGCTGTCGTGTGACGTAGAATTTCATTGTATACACAGCGCGGAAAGTACAGTTATATGCATTTTGTATTCAGTGATTTCAGAAGTGGTTAGCACATGCGTTATAATATTAAATTACTAGTTACTCGATTCACAAATTAATACAGGTATTCATATAATAATTTAGAATATTATTTAAAACGTAAATTTATAGGTTTTATTTATTTACAGATCATATTTTTTTAAATAAATTTAAAATGGAAGAAGGATTATGTGCAAGCGCAGTCGGACAATTTATCGAAAGTTGATTCGTTTATGCTAATAAATTTTATGAGCAATAATCCTAATTTGGTTAGTGCTGAAATAAGAGAAACAAGATGAGAAGTATATGGGTAAACCCATATATAGACCACTGTGACATTATCACATAAATGATAAGATATAGGATATTTTTTTAGCCATAATGAATTTTTAAATTTTTTATTAATTTTCTTTTCGATAAGTTGGTAACACTGTATTTCGTTAAAATTGCATAATTTATGCGGGTACTAGGAGAATATTTCGTTAAAATTTGATTAAAATCGGTTAAATAACGTCATAATAAATTTTTAAAAATTTAGTAATTTTTTTCTCGAAAAGTTGAAAACACTGTATTTTGTTGAAATTATATAATTTATATGGATACAAGGAGAATCTCTGGTGAAAATTTGAGTAAAATCGATTAAATAACATGGCCATAATAAATTTTTAAAAATTTGAGTAATTTTTTTTTGGAAAGTTGGCAACCCTATAATTTACTAAAATTATATAATTTATGTAGACACTAGGGGTACCTTCAGTAAAAATTTGATTAAAATCGAATAAATAATGTGACCATAATGAATTTTTGAAAATTTTAGTAATTTTTTTCTCGGAACACTGTATTTTATGAAAATTAAGAAATTTATATGGGCACTAAGGAAATCTTTTCTGAAAATTGGAACAAAATCGGATATATAATGTAGCCACGATGAATTTTTAAAACCTTTAATAATTTTTTTCTTGGAAAGTTGGCATTACTGGAAAAAACCAAAAACCACATGGCCATTTTGGGTACTAGATAAGTTTATTCTAAAAATTTAATTGAAATTAGTTGAACCGTCTAGGAGGAGTTGCGGCCATAAAATTTTGACTGACGACCGAGCGAGCTGACGACGCACATCCATACACCCACATAAACTAAGTTCGGATTCGTCATCTCGAGGCTATATGAAGGATTTCTATACACAATTTTTTTTATTGAAAATGTTACAGACACCGTACCGAACGCTATACGACTTTTCCTTGCAGTCAAAATGGTAATAAAAACTGCCAAGTAAGTTAACATTTTTATAAATAAATAAATTATTTGTCATGTAATAGTATTTCATCAATAGTAAATATGCTACTAAATACGTATCATTTTTATGATGGAATAAAATATGAATACAAAATTTTACTAATTTAAAAAACAATTTAATTCATTTTATTATATTTCGGAATTTATTATTAGATATTTTTGTTCCATAATGCCAACTCGTACAAAACAATACGTTTTTATATCTGGAAGAGAAAATTACGGAGACAACGCCATCGGATAGGTTCAACTAAATTTTTTTGTTACGTTTGGTGAATATAAAGTTGTGCACATCGGTACAACACAATACATCTTTATTTTATTTTTGTTTAATATCAATAAATATTAAAACGTTTAAATATATTTATATGAGATTGACAAATAATTTAGGTTATCACATCACTGCAAAAGTGATAGTTTGCTTTTAATATATCGTGACGTCGCAAGATAACCTAACCACTACATTAAATGTAGTGTAAATGTAAATTTTAGAAAATGCATTTTGTTAATTTTAAATAAAAGTTATAATACATAAAAACCGTATATCCGATATTGTTTATTCTTGTGCTTTAAAAAAAAATATTTCAAAAAATGTAAAACTTCCTTGTTATCTAACCCATATCTAATCTCTCAATCATACACCACTCCAACTAGTCATCGGACGTCCACTGGCAAATGTATACTTTCAAAAACATTCATATACGCAAATATAAATAGTATACTATAAAAAAATAATGTATTGTAATTTTTTGAATGTAATTTTTCATCAAAAATGTAATATTACGTAAATTATCAGAGTAAAATTACAAAATGTTGTCATTTTTACCGTTAAAAACCTATGCAAAATTACATAAATTTAAGGTAGATTTTTTTACAGTGCAGTCATTGAATGGAATAAATAAAGATACATGATATTTTGTCTCGTACGTCCATTGGGTGTCAAATTCAAACACCTAAAGTGTAACAAATGGCTCATTTCATATCTCACATGTGTGTTTATTAATTTATAATTATCATATAAAGTAAGTCAAAATAATCTAATAAGTATGTAAAATTGCTTACTTTCTGCAAATTGCGTCATATACTTAATGTAAAATTAAATATTGTTGGTATAACTTCTTCAATTATGTAAAATTACAGCTTATATTTTAATATCTGTAATAATTCATTAAAATAATGAGACTTGGTACTTATTTTTGTAATAATACTAATAAAATATTTTAGGTATTATTCATTCATTTCAAAATACATCCTTTATGTAAATTCTAAAATGTAATTGTACCAACAATATTATAGAATTAAACAAATTTTAATATATTATATATATATATATATATATATATATATATATATATATATATATACAGGATGTAACAGAATAACTATTCCTAATTTTCAGAAATGATAGAGTGCACTTAGAGAAACATTTTTTATTAATAAACTAGTGTCCAGAAATTTCTCGGTGTCAAGTTACACTAGATATCGTTAAAAACAATTTTAATTATTACAACGTCAAAGAGTAGTTAAGTTAAGGAACATTTTATTAGAAATAATAGTGCATTAAACTTATAAAAATTGTTCGAAGTTACGACCACCATTTTCGATACACAAGTTGTAACGATGTACAGGGTGGGCAAATTTGGACGTTTTCATAGGGGAACTCGGAAACTATAAGAGATATGGAAAAGTGTACAGCGCATCCTCGATCGCTTTTTTTGAGAGAAACTTAATTATGAAAACAAAAATTAGGTATCGTCATTTGTTTTCGAGTTATGGCGAAAAGTTCGCTTTTTCCGTATTTTGATAAATGGCGATATCTCGATGGTTTTTTAAATTAGATGAAAATAATTTTCACATTCTTAAGGCACTTTTTTGAGTAGAATGAAATGGTCTTAACGGATATTATAAATTTCCGTTAATTCTCGGGTTATAACATAAAGTTGTGTTTTTTACAATCGACTGCCGAAAAAAAAAAAAAAAAATTCCGGACACTAGTTTATTAATAAAAAATGTTTCTTTATGTGCCCTCTATCATTTCTGAAAATTAGGAATAGTTATTCTGTTACACCCTGTATATATATATATATATATATATATATATATATTATATATATATATATATATATATATATATATATATATATATATATATATATATATATATATTATATATATATATATATATATATATATATTATATATATATATATATATATATATATATATATATGTGTACTTTTCCATTCTGTTTACATATATACATATATTGTTTGTAATATAGTTCTGATATTATGTATTTTTAAACAATTATGTTAAAATTACAGCAGTTGAGTAATTATATCTAGAAATACTGGATATCATAGGGTTTCATCTTTTGTAGGAAATATATATATATATATATATATATATATATATATATATATATACTTATATATATATATATATATATATATACTTATATATATATATATATATATATATACTTATATATATATATATATATACTTATATATATATATATATATATATATATATATATATATATATATATACTTATATATATATATATATATATATATATATACTTATATATATATATATATATATATATATATATATATATATATACAGGGTGTTTGCAATCAAGGTATTTTATTTTTAAGGGGTGATACTACAGGTCAAAACAAGGCGATTAACGCCAAAACACCTTAGTAAAAGTTTTCTAATAAACGAGATATTCATTTTTTTTTAAGTAAAATGGTAGCATATGGTATAATTTTTATTATCCAGCTCACAAAAAAAATTATTCTTCATAATAGTTTTGGATTTGCTTGAAACGAATAAAAATGTAAAAATATTCCAGGTTTTAAATACAGGGTGACTCGGATTTGCTGATTTGTGTTTCAACTTTTAGGTAAAATACCCTTATTTAAAAAATTTGAATAATTTTATTTGAATATTATGTTTAGAATTACAATTTAAGTTTACATACAAAAATTTGTGCCGATCGTCGATTGTTAAAACACCTTAGCAAAAGTTTTCAAATAAACGAGATATTAGATACTTTATTTAAATATTTTTATTAATGACACAAATCAAGATAAGTATTTTATTTTTAATGGGTGATAGCACTATGACACCAGTTGCTCGAAATTATCATAAATTCAAATAAAGTAATATCTCGTTCATTAGACAACTTTTACTAGGGTGTTTTAACAATCGACAATCGGCACAAATTTTTGTATGTAAGCTTTACAACTTTTACTTTTGTATGTAAGCTTAAATTGTAATTTTAAACATAATATAATCCTATTAATCAAATAAGGGTATTTTACCTAAAAGTTGAAACACAAATCAGCAAATCCGAGTCACCCTGTATTTAAAACCTGGAATATTTTTACATTTTTATTCGTTTCAAGCAAATCCAAAACTATTATGAAGAATAATTTTTTTTGTGAGCTGGATAATAAAAATTATACCATATGCTACCATTTTACTTAAAAAAAAATGAATATCTCGTTTATTAGAAAACTTTTACTAAGGTGTTTTGGCGTTAATCGCCTTGTTTTGACCTGTAGTATCACCCCTTAAAAATAAAATACCTTGATTGCAAACACCCTGTATATATATACAGGGTGTTCGTTCGCCAGGTTGATATAGGGCAATAACATGGGATACCGATAATATGCAGAATACTTCTTTCTGAAATAAATTTCGGAGAAATACCTAGAATACTTTTTGATAGGGAATAAAAAGTTATATAATTTGGTTTTAGTTTTAATTTGCTAGCATGCGCGGTTGGAAGCTAGAATTTATTTTTTAAATGTTTTTTAGAATTTTCAATAATTTTTCCTGCTAAATCAGTATGAGTTACAGAAAAAAAGTTACTTAGCTATTATGTAGCTAATTTTTTTCTCTATTTTACTAAATTTTTTCAGATTTTTTTGAGCAAATTTTGAAAAAAGTTATATTTTGAATTTTTTTTAGAGACTGTAGAGTCTCTACAACATGTGATTCAAACAAAGACGTATAAAAAATGTAATTTAATTCTTGTAAAATAACAAAATATGTTATTGTAAAAAACAGAATATGTAAATGATCGCTGAAGATGGGTCGGATTCTGACCCGAAACGTCCAATAAATTATGTTTAATATAATCATAATTAAAATATATTGTTTTATTGATCCTTCTGCTCGCCATAATATATATTTTAAATAATAAATACAGGATCCAGAACTTCAAGATATATTTATTGTGGATAAATATACGTGTTAAAAAGATTTTTGTAACCAGTGATAAAACATTTTCAAAAAATTATTAAAAAAAATAAATATAACAATAAGGTTATTATTTATTAAAACAAATTTGACATGTTTCATAAAATTATTTAAACACTCAACGAACTTTTAAACAAAGAATTCTAAATCCATGGCTAATAATAAAAATACAAGAAGTTTTTCAAACCTGTATTTCAAACCTGTATTTCAAACAAACATATATTCTTTCAAGAGAAAAATCATAAATTTAACTTGTTAGAAACTTTAGCTATTAGCAAAGCATTTGCATGAAAGAAAAACATTGTTAACGAATATATACAAAATTTATCTGACTCACCTATTGTAAACATTGTTTTACTCGTATAATATACGGTTAACAGTAAAAGGAATTTTTAAATTTGTTCCCTCCCCCCACTACATTTTGTAAAAGTAAAAGTAGACTAATTGTAAGATTTTTTGTATCTCCTGATGATGGCCAGAAGGTTGAAACGATCGTTGAGTGGTTAAATAATTCTGTGAAAGTAACCAAGTGTGTTTTAATAAATAATAACATTTTTTGATATTTTTATTTCTTAACAATTTTTTAATAAATGAATAAATAAATTTTGTGCAGTTTTATTTTACTCCTAATATAATATGAATTTCACAGGTGCGTTATGGATGTTTTAACAATTAAATTACAATTAAAATGGTCGAATAATTTAGATTTTATAAGAAACCCTTTGCAAAACGCAAATTGAAGAATACGGAACGAACACATGATAGGAATGAATACACTGTAAAAAAGTAGCAAAATTACAGAAAAACAGTAGTAAAATTTTACTATAAAAAATCTGTAATTTTATTTTACCATAAATATTCTATATTTCAACTTCAAAATTCTTACATAATTCATAATAATCGCATATAGTAAGTAAAATGACTTAATAATTATATAAAATTGCTTACTTTCTGCAAATAAAGTCTTCCGCGATTTTTCAAAAACATTTTTTCAAAATCTGTATTCAAATCTGCACATTCTGTAAGCGTTCGTAGAAGCAAAATTTGAATTTTAAAGTCGAATTTTTTAATATTAAGATATGTTACAGTAATATTTATTACTCCTAATATTTTTCTGCAATATTGTGTTAATATTATAACTGCGGACATTCAATGTTATAGCAATATTACAGTAACATTATTTCATATTTCTCAACATTGAAGTAATATGTCAATATTACAGTAATATGACATTCATCGCTTATAGGGGTTTTTCTTAATGACCTCATTATAAATATATCTTTTTTGTTTATTATAAATAAAAATTAAGATGATAGTATTTGAAATCAAGTTTAAGGTAGAAAATCAGTGTGGAGAAGAACATACATATAAAATAGATTCGTCAATTAAAAAACGACTTGTATCTCTCCAGCACTGACTGCCGTAATGACATCACAGCGCCGCGGCGCTCGGCCAATAACCGCGTTTCGTCGGTCACGTGACAAAGTTTGAAAGTTTTACGATATAAAATGTTATTTATTCACATGTTGCAATTAAAAAAATGTTTTTTTCTATTTGATGTCTAATTACAGGTTATAAACTATACGTTAAGACACAAAAAGGTTATATTATTTTTTTCAGGATGTAGATTAACATATTGTTGATATAACTCCTTAAATTATGTAAAATTACAGTTTGCATATTAATATCTCTAATAATTCATGAAAATAATGAGACTTACTATATATTTTGTGTAATAATACTAATAAAATATTTTAAGTGTAATTCATTCGTTTCAAAATACATCCTTAATGTAAATTTAGAAATGTATGTAATTATACCAACAATAGTATTAAAGAACTAAACAAATTTAAGCTATTTATGGAAAATTCCTAACAGTAAATTTACTGAAGATCTGTAAATTTGCTAAAATAGATTTTACTAAAGAAAACTGTAATATTACATACATATGTACTTTTCTATTTAAATCCCCTCCTCCCCAATATGTTTGTTATGGTTCTGATATTCGGTATTTTAAAATAATTACGAATAAAATGAAAGCAGTTGAGTAATTACACCTAGAAATACTGAGCATCATAGTGTCTCATGGGTTATAGGTAAAATTACATAATTTTTTTAGAGTGTAACGAATGCGATGTGCCGGAGTGATATAAAAATTTTAAATTTATATTCTCCATAAGCAATATTGATATTTGTTATGCCTTTAGGCAGAAGCAGATATTCGATTGCCCTCGCAAATTGTCACAATTCTGTTAAAAGTAAATTTAGCCACTTTGCAAACATTCGTCAATCTGATGATGAAATGGAAGCCAATATGATTATTTGAGCTATATCTGTATTGATTTCATTCGATTCAGTTTTCCGTTCATTGGATATGGAAATTGATAAGCATACCGTTTCGATACGAAAGTTTTGCGATTGGTTCATAGCATTCACTGTAAAAAAACATTTTGTAATTTTACTGTGATAATTTACATAATATTACATATTTTTTTATCAAAATTTACATTCACAAAACATGTAAAATTATATAGAAAAAATGTAAAAGTACCTAAATTTTTTACAGTGTTTCTAATAATATTGTCAATATTTATTTGATATTTCAGAATTCATTATATTAAACAACTAGATATATTATTGTGTTCAGAAACTAAAATTAATTTATAGTTTAAGTAAAATAGTACCAATTGCTCTTCGAATTATTTATTTATTTATTTTTTTTATTTTTTTTTATTTATTATATTTTAGGAATGTTTGGAGGCGACTGATTTCGGAATGATGAAAAGAGTTTGTGCCACACCCTTTTGGGTACATGGCGTGATTGTGTATGTATGTATGTATGTATGTAATAATAAAAAAAATAATTTAATAAAAATGATAGTATATTAAAATAAAACTGCTTAAGTTTAAAGTCCTGTTTAAATATTATAATATAAAACCGACGTTTCAACCAAACTTAACACTCGCATTCATCAGAAAAAAAAAATGATACAAATGACATTACAGTAAATAACAGAACATAGAAACAAGTCACTAGGTAACAAAAAAGTAACTAAATCATAAAATATTATAAATTTTTAATTAATGGGAGCCAAACTTTATTTAACTTAGTGCCTTCACAGTGATTGATGTCATTTTTTTTTATTAATTTCTATTGCTTTTTTTATTAATTTGTTACAAATATTGATTGGTCTTGCAATTATTACAGTATTTAATTTTAGGTAAAATTACATAATTTTTTTTTTAGCGTGTAGGCAGTATGGGAACGTGATATTAGTATTATGGTACGCTTGAAGAAAACACATTTATTTTACTGTTCATATAATGTGATAAAATTGTTTTAGCAAAATAGACAGGGTGTTCGTTGTAACATATACATAATCGTGATGAATATCCCATGACTTAAGCGAGATAAAATAATCATTTCATTCGTAAAGTAGATGGCGTGTGTGGTAGGTTTACGCACGGGCATATGCTTGGGACAGATGATAAGTTTCTATCCCGAAAAACTGCTACCCGTTTTATCTCCATTTATAGGAACGACCGTTATTTCTCAAAAAAAAATAAAATATATCCGCCGACACTGTTTCATATAGTTTCTCTGATATTCTGTTACCAAGATCGTTTACGCTGTAATTTATTTTCACCTATTTATCTTTTACTATTGTAGGGTTAAAGTAATGTGTAATTGCAAAAATCGCCATTAATTTATTTTGATGAACTAATTAAATTATTTAATGAATATACTAACAAGATTACAAGTATATGCGTAAACCCATATATAGACCTATTTGACATTATCATATAATTGCTAAGAAATAGGAATATAATTTTTATAATTTTTCAGCAAAATTGCGGGGGCAGCATTATTCAAAAAATTAAATTTTATCATTATTATGCATAAAAAAGAATCTATCCTGAAAATTTATTTAAATCGTGCGAACAGTATGCTTCAAATAAATGTTGAATAGGTTTTCCAGAAAATTGGCAACATTGTATAATGTAAACTATGTAAATAATAAAGCAAAAATAAAATTTTAAAAATTTTATCAAATTTTTTCTCGGAAAGTTGGCAACACTGTATTTTGCAAAAATAATGTTATTTATATGGGCACTAAAATAAACTTTTGTGAAAATCTGATTAAAATCGATTAAATAATGTGGCCATAATAAGTTTTTTAAAAAATAGTAATATTTTTTCGAAAAATTGGCGACAATTTATTTTACTAAAATTATATAATTTATTTGGGCAGTAGATTTATTTTCTTTTCTAAAAATTTGATTAAAATCGGAAAAATAATGTAGCCATAATGAATTTTTAAAAATTTTAATAATGTTTTCTCGGAAAGTTGGCAACATTAAAAAAAAACCACATGATCATATTGGATACTAAGTGAACCTACCTAAAAATTGTATTATAATCGGTTAAACCGCCTAGGAGTAGTTGCGATCAAAAAATTTTGACTAACGACCGAGCGAGCGAAGTGACGACGCACATCCATATACCCACATAAACTAAGTTGGGATTTGTCATCTAAAGACTACATGAAGGATTTCTATATAATTAAAAAAAAAATGTTGCAGACACCTTACTACCGTATCACCGTACCACCGTACCACCGTATCGCTGTAACACTTTTTTCTTGCAGTCAAAACAGTAATAATAAAAATGTTGAGTTTTTTTTTTTAAATCAGTGTCGACGATATAAACAATTAAGTTAAAAATCTAACATTTTTAAATAATATAGGCATCACAATAAACTAATTTAAACTAGTTACAAGTAATTAATTTAAATAATAAATTTAATATTCCATTAGAGATATTTATTTTTGTTTACTAAATATCCGGTAATTAATTTATTATTGAATTAACAAAAATAATTAATTTATAATATAATTATAATTTACAATAATAATTATATAATTTACGTGGATACTATTAGAATTTTTTTGTGAAAATTTGATTAAAATCGCATAAATTTTATTTTCAAAAAAATTTACAAAAAAACTGTTATAGCTGGGTGTAATTGTACTTTGATGATAAAATCTTGTTACTAGATGGCACTTATTAAATAAGTAATGCCATCTAGTAACAAGATTTTATCATCAAAATACAATTACACCCAGCTATAACAGTTTTTTGCAAATATCTTAGAACATAAAATTTACCAAATAGTGAGTTTTGCATCTATACGATTCAAATAATATAGCCAAAGTGAATTTTTAAATATTATAGAATTTTTTTTCCGGAAAATTGGCAATGTTGTATTTTACTAGAATTATATAATTTATGTTGGCACTAATAGAATCTTTTATGAAAATAATCAAGGCTTCCGAACCGAACCGAATATATCGGTTCGGTTCCGGCAAAAATATAGTTTGTTTTTTTTCGGTTTTCGGTTGAGTTCCGAGTAAATAATTTTCAAACTTTTTCAATGCTTTTGAAAACTTATTTTCTACCATAATTTAAAACATTTTATTTCTACTTTTATAATAAGCGTATGATAAATTAATGTAATATGAATAATAATAATTATATAATAATTATTAATTCTTTATAAGTATAATAATTAGAAGTATACATAATAAAACTTACATAATTTGTATGTATGTTTTCATTATATAATAATAGGATAATATATGTCAACGTAACAAATTTTTATATACAAAGTTTTTATTCATTTATAATTAGAAAAAATAAAAATTATCTCTAATTAATAAAATACTTTCCAATGTATTTTCGTCTAAACTATTTAAAGATTATTAAAAACAAAATGATTATCAAAAAATGCACCTTCGTCAAAGTGATCTTTAGTTTCATTTTGAATTTCAAAAACTGAGTAATCATTCACAAAAAACAAACCAAATACTCTTTAGCGTAAGACGAGTTGCGACTTGCGACTACGCTACGAGACCCCGCAAAAAAAAAATTATATCTGACTCGGAAAGTAAGATTGTATTAACGCGCGTGTTTCATGTTTCGGTTTTCGATTTAGTTCCAGTTCGATAAAACCACAAAACCATATTGGGCACTAACTGAACCTGTCCTAAAAAATTTGTGCAAATCGGAAGAACGGTCAGAACCCGTGATTCTCAAAATGGTTAATATCGCCTCCCGTATGGGCAATTTAATATACGTGTTGGGCAATGCTGAGCTTATGGGTAGTAGGGAGGCTATGAAGATTCCGGGACAAAATAAAAATAACGTATAACCTACAAACATTATCTCTATATAGCAGTTGGAGAAAGGGGAGCATTAGAGATTTATTTTATTCATAATAGGGCAATAGCTCAAATAAATTTGAGAATATATAGTCTAGATGTAGATGTATTTGTTATTACAAAATTTTGTAACAACCTATAAGTTTTACTAAAACGATTTCGGCCAGGCCGACTGGAAATATAGATTGTATATACGTGGTTGATTTCTTGAAGTTTTTAATAAAAATTAACGAAGACAATTTAAAAGATAATTTTATTAAATAATAAATAAAATTAATTAACAAAAGATTTTACAAAATAACTAAAAATTATAACAATATATGGACTGTATCTGTAGCTTACAATTTAATGTTGTTCTTCTGAAAGTCTATGCGTAACAAAATTGTTTAATGTTCTTCTCTTGGATATCTATCCGTAACTAAATTAAACTCATTTAATTTACGACTAAAGTGGATTCATAAAAATGCAGCTTAAACAAAAATCGAATGCAATCGAACTTTGAACGACAACTAAAAATGCTGACAAAATGACAAAGTTCGATGCACTCGACAACGTACTAACTTCCTAAATTCTTAAATATCAAATATCTATGACTGTTACAATTTTTGTGATCGACCGAACGAGTAAGCAAACGACGTACATACATACATCCTCATAAGTTAGGTTCAGATTCGTCTGATCTAGAGGCTATATGAATGATTTCCATATATATTTTGTTTTAATTTTTGAAAATATTCTAGGCACCGTAACAATAATCACTATAGTACTTTTTCCTTGCAGTCAAAATGGTAAAAATAACAGAGTTATAACATAAAATTAATCAAAGTTGGGCAATTTTATTTATTAACACGTTTTTATTAACTCGGTTTAATTTAATAATGTTAATAATATTAGAAATATTAAATTAAATTTAATTAATTAACTTAATTAATAATATATATACATTAATATAATTATAATTAATAAAATTATAAAAATAATAATAATAATATTTATCTCGTATATATACAGGTTTCCCCCAATTACATATATACAATCATGAAAATTATTATACATATATACACATATTAATATAAAACATTGTAATTATAAAATATAATAACATAATTATAGAATTATCGTAAAAGTATTTGTTTTACAGTAATCTTCTTTCTAATATTAAATATATATGTAAATCATAATTTATAATTTTTATAATTAATTTTATAATTAACTATTATAATTAATTAAATTCGTTAATTGAGTTAAAGTTAAACAAGACTAAAAAACTCAAAATAATTATTTAAATATAAAAAAAAAACATGTTTAATATACCACGTTTTAACACCGAATAAAAAATATAAAATAATTTCTCCTAGCCCCATAGAGATTTATAGCCCCATACAGAATAAAAACATGGGACCCATGGAACAGATAATAGTAGGAGTAGCTGTCGTTGCCCTATTTTGTATGGAAGTTATATATCTGTATGGTGGGCTAAAAGAAAATATTTTATAAAAAAAAATTATTTAAATAATTATTTACTTTATTATTTTGTAATTGATCTAAATAGTGAAATTTAAAACTTTCATAAAAATAAAAAAAAAGAATATGGGTCACCTAGGACATAGATATACAGGTATATAACAATTTGAATAAAAATAAGGGTTGATTTTGAATTTAAAATATTCAGTTGTTGTACCCTTGCAGGTTACTTGCTACAGGATACATGATGTAATTAGAAGCATGAATTTTCTACGAGTAACGTCAGGATGAAATAACGATATACATAAATGCACTTACACCTAACTTCTAATTAATAATGACTATTCTAATTTTGTTTTATTTATATTGATATATATATATATATATATATATATATATATATATATATATATATCAGGTGTTCGTAGATAAGTAAAAACAGCACACACAGATTTTAAAAATTATTTATATCAATACAATATACGTCAGATTTTTTTAAATAATAAATATATACCAACATTAAAACTTATTAAAAAACAAACAATTACGTTTTTTTTACTACTGACACATTCAAAAACTGCCGATACACTAAATGAAATTTCATGTGGATACACGTATTAAATTATTACTTTTTCATATGTTTTTTGATATGCATCAAAATATTGTCATATGCTTTATTTAAATTATACACATCTTGTTGTATGTTGATGTTATTTTTGTTGATTTTAATGTGTACCATCTCTTTGAACAGTGTTCAATATTTTCAAAACTACATCCTACTTTTTATGTTTTTTTTAATGCAACATATTTTACGTTATTATAGTATATAAGTAATGTATTTTACATATTATTTCACAGAGTTGCAGTTTACGAGACAATTATATACGATGTGTCTAAAAAATTATATGCACATGTTTTAAAACACTACTGTACACAATGTGTTTTTTAATAATTATGTATACAATGCATTTAATGCATTTTATATACAATGTGTCTTAAAATTCTATATACAATGTGAAAATTTATATATAAAATATTTAAAGAATATTTACTCTATTATTTTACATTTAAAGGGGTATTCACGTTGGTAACATCGATTTTTTAGGTGTTTTTCAAAATTTCTTTTTCGGAACTTTTACAACAACTACAATTAACAACAATTATACCGTTGGAAGTTGTACTTATTGCAGTTTTCAGAAGTTTTTTTTTTTTCAAAAAAGTCAAATTTTCACTTACAAGAAAATGGCGTTAAAATTTAAGTTTGCCAATGATGGCAAATAAAACTTGCCTTCTACATTTCTTAAACAAAAACAAAGTAGATGTTAGTATTTGTAACACAAGTAACTTTTGTTGGAATCTACAAAATATATAATTTTTACATTTATTTTTAAAATGGCGGCCTTCTTAAAAAAGTGTCTAAACTTCCTTTTGTTTTTTGGTTTAGGGGTAAAAATTATACATTTTGTTGGTTCCAACAAAAGTTACAAGTGTTTTGTTTCAGAAATGAAGAACGCGAGTTTTAGCTGCCATTATTTGCAAATATGAATTTTAACTTAATTAATGTAACGCAACTTTTTAAAGTAAAAATTTGCCTTTTTTGGAAAAAAATACTGTTGAAAACTTCAAGAAATACACTTTCCAACGGTATAATTGTTGTTTTCTGTATTTGTTGTTCTAAAGAAAGAATATTGAAAAACACTTAAAAAATCGATGCTAAAACGCGAATAACCCTTTAATGTTGTTATATAATTATATAATATATGTGCCGTATTTTGAAAAATCTTTATCTTGTAGAATTTGTTTCCTAATACTACTAATATAGCACATTTAAAAAAATTTATTTGGTAAATTTACTTGGATTGAAACCAAAACACTATATCGACATTTTGTACAAAGTGCATTAGATGTAGCATACTCTGTTTATCAGTTCAATCGGCTGTAAAACTAAATGCAACAACAATCGATATTTTAGTGCAGAGGGACTATAATGTAATTACATCATGGCATCCCTTTTGTGCTCTGTCGCATCATCTGTTTAGTATACACAATTTTCTATTACTTTCTCTATCTTCTTTTTTTGTATATGCTACCACCGAATTCTATAGCAAAATACATATTAAAATAAAATAATTATTTAGATAAGTAAACAAAAAATTATATACAACTTTTTTAACACGGACTAAAAAGTATAAAATAATATCTCCTAGCCCCATATACAGATTTATAACCTCCATACAGAAAAATGTGGGGCGCATGCAATAGATAATAATAATAAGTGTAGGGAGTAGCTGTCTTTGTCCCATGTTTTTCTGTATAAGAATACGAGGAGAAATTATTTTACACTTTTTAAATATAATAATAACAAATTGAACAAAAATGTTCATAAGTGGTTTAGTGAAATTATTATAATATTCTAAATAAGAAATTTTACTACTAAACACTACTAAGTAAGCAATTTTACATACTTATTAAGTTATTTTTACTTCCTTTATATGATTATTATGAACTATGTAAAAATTACGGAATTTTGAGTTAGAAATACACAATATTTATAGTAAAATAAAATTACAGATTTTTATAGTAAAATTTTACTAACATTTTTCTGTAATTTTGTTATTTTTTAACAGTGGTAATACATTCCAGTACTGAATTTTTTATTATATAAATTATAAATAAATTTTATTTAAAATATATTTTATTTATGAAGTAACTCATTACTTTGAATTTACGGTAAATGAATTGATTTTATTTCTCATGTGTGTTATGCTGACGCAGAGTTGGTGATGACAAGACCATACTATCAGAGAGAGCAAGTAGCTTAAGAGTGCAGGTAGTGGGTGGGTGGTATATTACATTTGTTGGTAAAAACGGAAGTCGTTTAATAAATAAACAAAATAAAGTGTTCAACCCGGTCACGTAGTATATGTAGGTATGTGTGCCCTAACAATAACGGCGACAAACCACCCTGAACAACCAAGTCCAGGGACGCGACGCGACGCTGCGAACTGAAAAACATGTTCCCGGTTGTCATGGCAACCGGTGTGTACATGTCGCATTCTATCACCACTCAATTTCACCTATTGCTACCACTTACCCATTGGGATTCGATTCTATCGCCCAGGTATTGAGTTTTTAGGATTTTGCTCATCATAAAAACAAACTGACAAAATTGGCACATAGAAAAAAAAAACGAATGTGTTGGCTTTTTTTTTAATTATTATTATTTGATAATACTTGGAAATTTTTCCTAACGCAATGCACCACTTAATAATCTGACGTCCATTTGCAAATGTATAGCTTCAAAATCATTCATATAATTTTTTTTAACCAAACGTTCATTAAACATTCGATTAAGATGTCCGAACCATTAACTAACCCGGCAACTTTTGCTTTATCAATTTTACACTCATCATACACTAATGTTTTTCGTACTTGATTCATCTTAGTTACACCACATACCATCCACGTAAAAATCTCATTTCTAGAGTCGTTATTCAGATTATTTTGAAAATATTTTATATTAATTTACAATATTATAAATATTTTTATCAGAAATATTAGAACTACGCACCGAATCCGGATAATTTTGGAAGCGGATCAAAAATTATAGAAATATTTTCATTATTAAGTTTTCGGATATTTGTATCTCGGATCGGGATCTAAAATTTAGATCTCCCGGATAAATGTTCCCTTTAATTTTTTTTGCTGACTGCGCGGTACCAAAGTATGTGGGAGCAAAAATATTCAAAACGTATGTAAAAGTGTGCAAGTGGAGGGGGATTCTGTGCCTGTGTTTGAAGTCAATTTTTTTTTAATAAATACTCTTGAAAATTACATTTTAAAGCATTTTAATAACACACAAACAAGAAATAATTTTTGCATTATCGTTCATATTTTTGTTTATATTTTTTCTTTATTAGGGGCAAGATCTACAATGTTTGAACGATATTTTACGATAAACATTAAAATTAAATTTCATTTATAAATGTTAATCAGAATATGTTTAGTGGAATATTATAAAAATGAATGTAATAAAATAAATTTTTAATAAGTAATAAAAAAAACTTTTATTATATTACGATATTAAATGTAGAATAAACATTAAACAAATTGTCAATAATTATTATTATATAGTTAATAATATCTATAATTACAATACAAATTATCATATTATATGAATTAATTATATTTACAGCAAACCACAAAAAAATGATAAACAATCCCATTGTGCGCAGAATACAAAAACGGCTGCGCACTTTTAAAAAATTAGTGCGTGACCGCGCCCCCGCTCAGCTTAGAGGGAGCTTTACTTCTGATCCGAATCTCAATTTTGGATATCTGGATTTTGAATTCGGATTGCAGCTCCAAATTTCTCACTCGAATTTCAGATTCGAATCATAGAACTGTAAAACTATAGTACCGTATAAAATTCGATAAATATTTAAAAAATATAGGAGTAACAGGACCTGGAGTAGCAAATTTCCATGGCGACAACTTAGTCAAGAAACAGTCTACAATCGTATTGTAATCTATGGGAAGTACTTTGACATCATTATCTCACTGAGCATAATAGAAAAAATAATTAGAAAATAGTACTATTTTATTATATACACGAGATATGTTGAAACAAATTTTACATTTTATATAAAACATCTTACAACCGCAATTAAGTTAACCAGTTTGTTAGAGCTATAAAACCGTTAAAAAACAAAATAACATCGCGAATGTTTTGTTTGTTGCTGCATGCCCGCAAAAACTCCTTACACATTATATATATATATATATATATATATATATATATATATATATATATATATATATATCTTCCTTGTATCCTTTTAGGGGGCGATATTACACGTCAACAAGAGTCGATAAGCCTTAAAACGCCTTAGTAAAAGTCGTCTCATAAGTGAGATAATTTTTTTTTAATCTTTACTTTAAACGATTAACTTGTTTTAAACTCTGGTAAACTACTATTTAACGTTTCGATGTACTATACGTACATCATCATTAGGAAAAATGATACAGATAACATATACAGTATTTGTCATATGTATCATTAATTTAGTGCATTCTATTTGGTTATATTATAATATGTATCGGTACATATCGTACGTAGATATTGTAACAGAAAAAAATATCAGATAATATTTTATGCAATAAATAAATGTATTGCTATAAAACTATATTCAACATTAATTTGATCAAACTCTTTTGAAAATGTTGTATTTGATATTTGAAATAAAATATATACTTATGTTATTAATACAAATTGTTTTAACTTTATTTTTTACATAGGTAATAATAGTAAATTATGTTACGAGGACTAAAAAGCGATGATGATTGTGTTGAGCCCAGATATTTATGGCCGAAGCAAGGCTGAGTATAAGCAATCTGAGTGAAACACAAAAAGATCTGTCTATTTCGAGACAGACATATACGATTTTATCTTCAAGAGTTCTAAACGAAATAAATAAAAATAAATGTCAGGTAACCTTAACCTTATTAAAAAATTTAAAATAGTATGTATATATTATTTATATTAGTTACGTGATTTGAGAGAATTAATCTTTTTCTGGTCGAATAAACAATTTCTGACCATCCTGGATGGTGCACATTGCACTTCTTGCACTTTTTCATACATTTTCAATAATTAAATTAAAATTCAAGCCAGAATAAACAACGCAATTGTTAATTAACTTGACTTAATAATTTTTAATATAACCGTCGCAGATGTCAAAATAAATATACTTGACCATGTTTATTTGGTCGAATATAGAGATTTTGACCACCTGGACAATGTACGCATTTCTTGCATTTTTTCACACATTTTTAATAATCAAATTCAAATTCAAGCGCAAATAAACAATTCAGTTGTCAAATAACTTTACTTAGTAATTTTTAATATAACCGTCGGAAATATTAAATTAAATACACTTAACAATATTTCTGACCACCCTAGACGATGTAATTTGTTATCTTTTTATATTTTTTATATTGTGTTTCTTTGGTCGAATATATAGTTTCTGACCACCCTGAACGGTGCACATTGCATTTCTTGCATTTCTTCACACATTTTCAATAAACAAATTAAATTTCAAGCAAAAACAAATAATGCAGTTGTCAATTAACTTAACATAATAATTGTTAATATAACCGTCGGAGATGTTAAATTAAATACACTTGACCATGTTTTTTTGGACGAATATTCAGTTTCTGACTTCTTGCAATTTTTTACACATTCTCAATAATTAAATTTAATGTTAAGCGAAAATAAACAATGCAGTTGGCAATTATTTTAATTGGACTTAATATTTTTAATGTAACCGTCGGAGATGTCCAATTAATTATATTTCACCGTATTTCTTTGGTCGAATATGCAGTTTTTGACCACACAGGACTTATGCATATTCAATAATCAAATTAAAATTTGAGCGAAAATAAAGAATGTAATTGTCAATTAACTTAACTTGATTTAATAGTTTTACAATATGGCCGCGAAAGTGGTCAGATAAAATACACTTACCGTTGTAGTTATGTTTGGTGATGCTCCACCAGTAGTGTATATAATAACTAACTACTAGTATAATAATGTTATTATTGTACTAATAACATAATGATCTCTTTCCACATAGCCAATATGGTAACGCAATATTAATATTATGATACGCCTGAAAAAAATATATAAAATAAAAATTATAGTAAAATAGAATTTCACGAGACATATATATATAGATTAAATAACTTTTTCATTGCTGTACTATGTACCATATATATCACACCAGTTGTAAAAAATGAAAGAATGTGTAAGAGTGAAAGCATATAAGACAAGATTTATTCTTATACATTATCACTTTATTTTCATATTTTGCAAAAATGAAAAAAAAAACGAAGTTTCTTCTATACAGCGAATCGCAAAATGTCGGCTACATACGGAAAAAATAAAAAAATTTATTTTGATATAAAAAAAAAATGATATTTTATATTCTTCATTACAGGTGAGTTAAATAAGCGCATATAACTTTTTTTTGTGTACATTGCATAAGCGCATCAAATATATTGAATAAGCGCATCATGATTATATTGAATAAAAACAACGAAATTTATCAGATAATAAATATTTATTAAATCTTTGAATTATATTTAGTCAATATAACTAACAGTCGAATATAAACAATCTAATGTAATAATTACAAAGAAATAACAAATATCTTAGAATGATATTGAAAAACCTAACCTAACCTAACCTAACCTAACCTAACCTAACTTAACTTAAACTAAACTAAATTAACTTAACCTAACTTAACCTAATTACACTTTTAGGTGTGCTTGCGTTGTAATACTGAGACAGTCCCAATTGCAAAATTTGTGATAGTCATTTTCACCACCGTGTCACAAATTGTATTCAGGAAATTTTGATGGGCTTGTTTATTGTTTTGAAATGCGCTTATTTAGTGCTTATTTTCTGCGCTTATCCAATATTTTGGGTTCCTAAAATGCGCTTTTACCACTCTCCGCTTAATTACACATGGCGTATTATTTTAGGTCTTAGTATTTTGTTTTTGCTTAAATCGCCATTAATTTATTTCGAAAAACCAATTAAAACATTAGTCAATTTTTAAATTAAGAAAAATGCATTGACCTTTTTTTTTTATCTTGGTTAGCGCGTCAGCCGCGAAAGCTGTAGGTTCCGGGTTTAAACCCCAGCAATGTTAATTCATTTTTCTTCATTTAAAAATTGACTAATAATTTAATTAGTTTATCAAAATAAATTAATGGCGATTTAAGGAAAAACAAAATACTATAATCTAAAACAAATGATAGTTCGGAAAACTCAATATTTTTTTTAATTAGACAAATTTAACTTTATTTGTTAGAATATAATAAAATGTTACATATTATGTAATTTTACACCTATATATAAATTTTCGGCGTGAAATTTCAATAAAAACTATTTGACGTATCTTTTAATTATTTTAGAAATGAAATAAATAAGTTTAAGTTATAATTCTGTATAAAATATAAAACTTTATATAAGTTTGTATATTTTCCCGTAATCGATGCTGTCTTTATGTTTCTCTATAATTTATAATATATTTGGTTTTCGTTACGTTACAAGGTCATTATGTTACTAGTAGAATAATAATATTTTTGTACAGCAGTTAATTACTAATATACACCATTGTTAGCAATACCAACCATAACTACAACGTCAAGTGTATTTAGAAAATTATTACGTCAATTTAAGTTAAGTTAATTGACAATTGTCTAGTTTATTTTCGTTTGAATTTTAATTTGATTACTGAAAATATGTGAAAAAATGCAAGAAATGCAATGTACATAGATAAATTAAATTTCACAAATAGTATACATATTATACTTGACATATAATTTTATTTATTTTTAGAATAATTTCATTTAGAACGTTTGAAGAAAAAATCATATATGTCTGATTCGGAATAGAAAGCTCTTTTTGTGTTTCGTACAGATTGATAGCACAAATTTCTGGGCTCAACACAATAATATTTGCTATCTACTTCTTGTGGCATAATATACTATTATTTTATTGCCGCGTTGCCAAATTTTGGAGAAAAAAATTATTTAAGTTATTAATATTTAAGTTATAATATATCCGATTTCAATCAATTATAAGTATAGTTTGTTTTGGTATATCCATAACAATTTAATAATTTCATATTTGAACCAATTTGCCAAATCTAACGTATATAACAAATTTGTTGAGTTGGTATGAATAGATAAAATTATTAAACTCATATTATAGCAATTATGTATAAAATATAATTTAAAATATTCTAATATTAACAAATATTGTAAATATATCAAAATAATAGAAATATTATACAAAAAATTAATTATTAATAAATTAAAATAAAAAGGCTTTAGGATTAAGTTCTGTATAAATTTTATATATATTTAAAATTGACGTTATGTTAAGGGAGTGTCATCTATTTTTAGCATCTATTGTATATTGTAGCATCTATTTTTTAGTTATTTTGCAACATTTTTTTGGGAACTTTTACAACAAATACAGTAAACAATAATTATACCATTGGAAAGTGTATTTATTGAAGTTTTCAGCAGTTTTTTCTTTTAATCAAATTTTCACTTAGTTTATAGCGTCAAAATGATCAGATCAAAATTTAGATTTGTCAGAGGCGGCAGATAAAACTCGCGATTTACATTTCTGAAAATTTAATGTTAGTACTTGTTACACAAGTAATTTTTGTTGGATCCTACAAAATGTATAGTTTTTACTACTAAATAAAAAAAATCAATTTTAAGCATTTTTTTAAGAAGGCCGCTATTTTGAAAATAAATGTAAAAATTATACATTTTGTAGGTTCCAACGAAAGTTTCAAATCTTACAAGTACTAACATCTAATTTGTGTTTGTTTCAAAAATGCAGAACGCCGGTTTTATCTGGTATCATTGGCAAATCTAAATTTTAACCTGATAATTTTGACACCATTTTTCTAAGTGAAAATTTGACTTTTTTGGAAAAAGAATATTGCGCAAAACTTCAATATATAAACTTTTCAACGGAATAATTGTTGTATTCTATATTTCTTGTAAAAGCTTCCAAAAAAAATATATTGAAAACACCTAAAAATCGATGCTAAAAACGCGAGTACCCACTTAATGTTGGTATTAGTCCGTATAAGATGGTTCAATCATCTTGAGCGAATGCTTAATGAATGTTTGGTTAAAAGAATTTATATAAATAATTTTGCGGGTTTACGTTTGCAAGTGGACGTCCGATGAATAGTTGTAGTGGTGTTTAAGAGAATGACTTGCGTGAGCGCATGTTTTCAATTAATAGAAATAGAAGAGCATGTATGAAAGGTATTACTAATGTAGATGAAGCTAAAGTTGCTTGTCTGGATAGGAATATTTGAAGAAAGCTGATTTCAAAATAGTGGGAAGGGATTGTGCCACATTCTTTTAGGTTCATGGCGTGTTTGTGTTTGTTTGTATGTTTCGATATACTCTATGTATATCATCAGGAAAAAATTATACAAATGACATTTGCAGTAAATAAACAGAACATAGAAACAAGTAAGTAACAAAATAAGTGAGTAAATTATAAAATTTATTATTTTTATTTATTTATTATTAGAATAAAACGGCTTTAGGTACTAGTTCTGTAATAATTTATTAATAAATCGACGTTTCGACAAACTGAACGTGCGTTTCTCTTCCTAATAAAGATGCAAGTTCAGTTCGTGGAAACTTTAAATTATTATAAGTTATTTAAATCAGTGCTTTAATGTCATCTTTTTTCTAAATTTCTATTGCTTCTCTTATCAATCTACCGTTAATATTGTTGAGTCTTACAATACACTCTAAAAAAAAATTGTGTATATTTACCTACAAACCACGAAACATTATAATGCCCAGTATTTCTAGTTTATAATTACTCAACTGCTGTAATTTTGACATAATTGTTTAAAAAATACATAATTTTAGAATTATTACAAACATTATGTAATATGATATATTACCAACGGAATGGAAAAGTATATATATATATACGTAATATTACAGTTTTTTAGTAAAGTTTCTTTAGTAAATTTACAGTACTTTAGTAAATTTGCTGTCAGGAATTTTCCATAAATAGGTAAGATTTGTTTAGCTCTGTAATATTATTATTGTTGGTACCTATAATTACATGCATTTGTATAAAGGATGTGTTTTGAAACAAATGACTTATACTTGAAATATTTAATTAAGATCATTACACAAAATATGTCTCATTATTTTTATGAATTATTACAAATATTAATATGCATGGTGTAATTTTACATAATTTAAGAAATTATACCAAAAATATGTAATTCTACATTAAGTATGTGATGCAATTTGCAGAAAGAATGCAATTTTATCTACTTATTAGGTCATTTTTTCTTATTTTATGTGATTATTATATATTATGTAAAAATATCAGAATTTTGAGGTAGAAATACAGAATACTTATAGAAAAATAAAATTACAGATTTTTTATTGTAAAATTTTACTGATATTTTTTTGTAATGTCGCCATTTTTTACATTGTAATTATAATATTTTTATTATGTTTTAAGTAATTGTTTTGAATATCATGAGACAAGTAGTACAATATTTTTAATTGATTAGTGAATACAAATGAACTAATTAATAATAAGCGAAATGCAAATAGGGTTATATATCTGTGTTACTGTCTGATGACTCCTCGGTTCTTAGTCCATTTCCATAATAATATGTAACGTATGGCAGTGATGTTGATTTGTGTGTGTGTGTGTTTCTCTGTTATATGTGCAGTAGTGCAGCAGCACTATGAGGTTCAGGTGTATCGGTCGCACGTGCTAGCCGGAAATACTGCGGTGCTCAGCTGTATTATACCGTCCTATGTCAAAGACCATGTCACTGTAACATCCTGGTTTCGAGACGATTCCATCTTACTGCCCGGACATTCGGATACTGGTGAGTTATTAATTTTATTTCACATTTTCACACGGAGCATATAAACTGCACGCCGCGGTCGAAAATCGCAAGTTTGAATAACAAAACTGCACGCCGGTTGGCGGATTATCTTGAATATATTTCCGTTTATTTTATTGCCATAGTTTAAAATTATTGTAATTTATTTTGTTTTTATTTTCCTGAACTTGCATATTTATATTGTTGTTTTTTGTTTTCCTCTGTACAGTTCTTTTCTCTTTATTCTACGACGCGTTTCGATCTTGCGATCATTATCAATTATCATTAAAAATTATTATTTGACACAGCAATTTTAAATGTAAACTTGAAATTAATATTGTATTGTTCTATCAATAATAAGCAAGATTTCAAATTAATATAACCAAATATTTATTATGAAAATAGAATATAAGTTAGGTTAGGTATATGATCACATAGCAATGGTGTATTTCAAAATTTTAAAAGTCCTCGTGCCTTTGATCGAGGGACTTAAGCGCATTTTTGGCGGGCGGATCAGTATTTTTATGAGCAAGCATTGGCTGACCGCTTATAGCTATTATCTATTACATAAACTTGGCTTATTATAATATTATATATATATATATATATATATATATATATATATATTAATGTCTGTTATAGAAAATTATTTAAAAAAAAAAAAATTGTTAAATTAAAAATAATATTTTAATATACCACGTTTTTAAGACGGACTAAAAGGTATAAAATAATTTCTCTTAGCTCCACACAGATTCCTGCTCCCATATAGATTATTCCGAAAATATTTCATTATACTTGTGTAAGATTTAAAATGAAAAACGTGGGAGGCGCAACAACAGCTACTCCCTATACTCCTTAATTATTATCTATTGCATGCGTCCCACGTTTTTCATTTGAAATCTTACAAGTAATGTAAGCTATTAAAAATTCACAATCACAAATTTTCAGGACAATCTGTATGGGGTCAGGAATCTGTATGGGGCTAGGAGAAATTATTTTATACTCTTTAGTTCGTTTTAAAAACGTGGTTTATTAATTTTATTTTAATTTATATAATTATATTCTGTTTTTTAATCTGTATATTGTGTGTTCTGTATTTTCTGTAGTTTCTAAAAAAATTTTTGCTAAATATACCAATGTACGGAATTTGTGAATGTGGCACAAAATAAAAATTAATATTTCTAATATTATTAATTAATTAGTTAGTATTGAATTGTTATCCAGTTCTGACTTATGTTTAAAGTTTTAGCTCATAGGTAAATTAGTTTAAAATCGATTGCAAAATTTGTAACGAACAGACAAACAAACAGGCAGGGCAGAAAGCAAGTTAATAAAAACGTGTTAAAAACAAAAAGCGCATAACACCTAGAACCCTCTTGACAAATGCCGAAAAGCTGACCTAGCCAGGCTGTAACCGTTTTAATATTTTACATACATATATACATAGTCACGTCATGTTCCCAAAAGTGTGTGAACAAATTCATTCCACTATTCTAAAATCAGTTTCCTCCAAACATTCCTATATCTAAACAAGCAACACTAGCTTCATCCACATTCATCTAACCCATCTCGTAGCATGCTCTATTCCTACTACTTGGAAACTCTCGCTCACGTAAGCCACTCTCTCTCAATCATCCCACTTCCGTCTAATCATCGGATGTCCAGTAGCACACGTTTACTTTCAAAATCATTTACATAAATTTTTTTAACCAAACGTACACTAGACATTCGCTCAAAATAACCGAACCATTTTAACTGACTAACATTGCAACTTTTGCAACAAATTTTTTTTCAATTTCACACTCATCATTCACTAATCTATTTCGTACCCGATTTATTCTAGTTACATCACATACCCCACGTAAAAATCTCATTTAAATAGCAATCATTTTTCTTTTATACTTTACAGCCAAATTCAATATTTACTACCACATATCAACGTAGGCACCAACATAAAATTGTATATACATAAACAGAAGGCTTCTATAGAAGCATTTACATTCCTAGCAAACGTTCCCAAAGCACCCAAAACCTTACAACCAGCATCAACTCTTCTTTTAATTTTTACAATCAAAGCGATCGTCCTTAGATAATAAACTACTCAAATACGCATCTACTCATCTGCCTGCTCTAAACGTGCACCGTATCAACAGATAAATTACATTTAGTCGTAAAGTCACCCTTTTGCAGTACTAATACTTTGTGCACTTACCAACATTCATATCTTTACGAACAACATTAATTCTATGTTGCTCTTCACATTCACTCAGAAAAAAACCACGTTTAATATTTCGATATATTTTATATTTGCTTTCAATAAAATATGCGTGTAGTAAGCGGTATTTATATAGGTTTATAGGTATTTATACAAATATAGGGTAAATATTTGTATACGCTGTTATAATACATAATGTCGAAAAAAAAAAAATTAATTTGCATATAGATACAAAAATTGATTTTTGCATATAATAGCGACTAATAAAGTTTTACATAATTACAAATACCAGTAACCTGATTGCGTACCAGTAATCTGATTTTATACTATAACCGGTTCAATGTACGCTCAAAATTATCGTCAATTTTGAAGAATTCGTGTCATCTTGTAATTTCGTCCTAATTATTATGTACGATGATCAGAGTCTGTTGACATAAAAAGTAATTTTACTTTATTATACAGCGACCCACACAGTTAACAATACAAGTAAAAATTATTAAAAAATTATATGTTCAGCTTATTGAAAATATAGCTCTATGTTTTGCTCAGAAATTACAGGAACTAATTATTCTATTATTATTATTATTATATATATATATATATATGTATATATATATATATATATATATATATATATATATATATATATAAAACAAACACATATCTTTGTTTAGAATTCATGAAATTGGAGTTAGGTGTTTGAGATTAAAATTAAAATTATTTGATTGTTACAGTTTAAAATGAAATAACACATTATTATGTTGATGTATAAAACTTGTCTGATTTACCAGAAATCATTTTACTAATAAATAAAATTTTCGTTAAAACTTTTTTATATTACTTTTGAAATTTCATTTTTTCAAAAATAAAATTTCAAAAGTAATATTTTTATGAGAAATATATAAATGTACTTGAATTAAAATAGAATTGCACTTGGTTAGTTTGGATACTTTCCACTATAAATTAGATACTTTGCACTTGGTACAACCTAAACTTTAATTTGAATAATTTGCACTATAAATTTGAATAATTTGCACTATAAACGCTACGAAACCCTATCATCTGCACCACTGTTGGCTTAGGGTCTGTTAACTTAGGGTAGGTTAGGTTAGATTAGGTTTAGGTTGTTTAGTTATATTATTATTCAATATAGGCGCTTATCTCATCGGCGTAAATGATAGGTATCGACTGGCGTAAATGATTGACAGCCCCAAAGTAGAAAATATCCGTTTTTATAGTGGAAAGTATCCGTTTTATAGTGATAATATTTTTTTGTGCATTTAGTTTTTTCAAAGTTAAAATATTTTTTTTTCAAGTTGAATAAATTTAATTATAATGGAATTATTTTTTGTGTAATATATTTCTTTTATCAAAGTGAATATGATCTAAATTAAAGTGAATATATTCTAAATTATAGTGCAGTTATATGCCAACCCAATTTTTATTACATTGACATTACAATGTGTTTTAGTTTTATCATTTTGATTGTTCTTTGATATTAATTTGACACATTATTTATGTATTGTTCCTCTGAATTACGTTCAAACAATAATCACATTAGACATAAGTTTAACAAAATTAAGATACGAGTAAATTGGCATATGTTGTTTTATATATTTTTCTTATATTAAATTTATTATAATTATTGCAAATATTTATTTATTTATGATATTATGCAAAAATAAATATTATTATTATTAATTATATAAAGTATGGTGATTTGATCAATGTCCGAAGACACTAATGTAACCATCTGGCTGGCTTTTATGCATCATTGTTTTCAAATTGTTAATCAATTGTTAATCAAATCACTATACTGACGAGCTCCTAAAGAGCAAAGCTCTTGTCTATGGTTAATTGGCTAGTCATTGATGCATAGCCTAAATAAGTCGATTCAGTGATTGAGTAACTTGTGAAATTTTTAGGGAAAAATTTCAACAATTGAAGATTATTTAATAATAACAGTTTATAGTTAAAATTAATATAAAATAGTAATTAGATACAACATTGGATAGTTTAAAATTCATATAAGTAGTAAAGTTATTGAATTGAACAAATGCTTAAATTAATAAGTTAGCTAAATACAATTAAAGGTGGATAATTGTCAGCTTAGAAAGACTCCAGATGTGACAATCCATTTAAGAGGAATGTAATTGTTATAATGGATATATAATTTGTAGATAGACGTAATGCAATAAATCTAATTGTAGAATGGAATAATTTAATTAAAAAATAATAGTGTAATCAAAACAGTCAAGTACTTTGACGAAATCGACATCTATTTGATTGTATATATATATATATATATATAAGATTGAAAGAACTAGTGCCTAGTAAGATATATATGTAAGAAATTTATAGGTATATTAGTTCAATGTAGAAAGGTTCTTAAATAAAACTTATTTAAGTTTTAAAGGCAAGCTTTCCATTTATTTCAAATCTTCTTCATAGCGAACTATAACATATAAAAAACAAAAATTTGTGTACATCAATTGTCAATATAATTAATTAATTAATTATTTGTAAATTTAATTGTTTTTACTTTAATTGTTTCAAAAAAAACCTACTTCTGCAATAAATAATACTTGATTGTCTACAAGTTTTTCAATGATATATGTTTGAATATCTTAATAATTATAATATTAATGACAATAATTAATATTTTTCATAGTTTCTATATATTATATGTAACATATATTTACAATTAATGTGGCTTACTAACCAAATTTGATATTACGGAAAATTATTCTACCCTTGACATATACCGGGTGTCCAAAAAGAATGGAAACTATTAAATATCTCGAGAACGGCACATCGGATTACAAAGTTACAAAACACGTTTTTCTTTATTTTTGAAAATCTATTTAGGGGTGATATGCGAAAATTACCCACACCTCCCGTGGCGGGGGGGGGGGCGTTAGAAAGTTTGAAAATTTAAATAGGAACACCTATTTTTTAATGCACGGTTGCATTCTCCACAAAAAATTGTTTCTGGATTTGCAAATTGAGCCCCCCAGCTCCACCCCCCTCGGAGCAGGAAAGGGGAGAAAATTTGAAAATTTTTGCAGAAACTGTCACTTTTTATTGCAGTTTTGGATTCTCCTTCTAAAACTGGATATAAAATTGAAAAACGCACCTCCACTCTCACTCCCACACATGCGGATGGGTACCAACTTTTCATCTCAAATAATACCTGGTGGTAAATTGTGCTGGATTTAGGTGTTTTGTAACTTTGTAATCCGATGTGCCGTTCTCGAGATATTTAATAATTTCCATTCTTTTTGGACACCCGGTATATGTTTTATGGAGTTACCTGTAAATACAATTTTTATTTTTATTACGACTTTTTTCCTTATTAGTTAAATTTTAAACTCAATTTATAAATATTAAGTTTTTCTATTATGTTGACAATTGTTATAGAAATATTTTTGTTTTCTAATATGTTATAGTTGACTATGAAAAAGATTTAAAATAAATTGAAAACTTGACTC
This sequence comes from Clivina fossor, assembly GCA_963966155.1. Taxonomy (NCBI): domain Eukaryota; kingdom Metazoa; phylum Arthropoda; class Insecta; order Coleoptera; family Carabidae; genus Clivina; species Clivina fossor. Next base: position 6,710,731 of record OZ014554.1, read on the forward strand.
TAAAACTTAAATGAGTTTTATTTAAGAACCTTTCCACATTGGACTAATATACCCATTAATTTCTTATATGTATATTACAGTGTGTTTACGGTTTTCTCCGTATTCTTTTAGAGAGCGATAGTACATCTCAAAAAGAGTCGACAAACCTTGAAACGCCTTAGTAAAAGTCGTTTCATAAGCAAGATAATAATTTTTTTACTTTTTTACTGAAAATGATTAATTGGCTTTAAACTTTAGTAATCTACTACTTAATTAATATATTGTTCAATTGTTATTGCGTTTGTAATTTGACAGGTAAAGTTGTTATCTCAGTAATTCACTTTTAGTATAATTTTTTTTATTTTCTTTTACGCCGAGAGAATTTATATAAAATAACATGGTGATAGCTTCAAACATATTTTGTAGTGGACAATACTGATTAAATAGTACATTACTAGATTTTAAAATAAATTTATCGTTTCTAGTTAAAACTAGAAAGAATTATTTTCTCGCTTATGAAACATGATTTTTACTAAAGCAGTTTCAAAATTTATCGACTCTTTTTGCGGTGTACTATCGCTTCACTAAAAGGATACAGAGAAGACCATAAACACGCTGTATATAGTATAGTAATTTTCAGACTTTCACGTCCGATACCCATTGAATTAATAGAATTTTCTGGGCTTGTATGCCACCGTACGATAGATGACATTTTCAGTGCTTGGTGACTGAACTGTAAAAAGTTTTTCTCTAATTTTACAATAAAAGTTATGAGTAAAAAAGGATGCCTTGGATTATTATGTAATTTTACATAAAACTTAATTTTACATAACATGTAGGAGTAATATTTAATTTTCTGAAATATTATTTTGGTATCTGGGATCTTTAAAGAATTAACTCCTTTATTACAATTTGATTTATATTTTAATGAGACGTTTCGGTCATAAATTAAACCAACATCAGTCAAACTAAGTACATTTAAGTTTAAAAAAAAAAGTTGTTTTCTTAATTTAAAATTTTTATAATATCTGTACAATAATGGTATATAAAATCTGTATGTATAAACCTGGTTAGAATTTTTATTTTTTTTAAACTATTAAAACATTGTAAAATATTAATTATTATTTATAATATGTAACTTTCTGCTAATATTTTGAATTTTGTTTTTCTTATTAAATTTATTCATGATGTTGATGATTTGTGATTTTTATTTACTACCAAAACTTTTAAGCGTCAATTGTTTATGTGTGTTGAAATGTGAATGCGAAGATTTTATATAACATTATTGTAAAGATGTTATAAAAAAATTTAAATTAAGAAAACAACTATGTTTTTATTGTAAACTTAAATGTACTTCGTTTGACTAATGATGGTCTAATTTATGACCGAAACGTCTCATTAAAATATAAATCAAATTGTAATAAAGGAGTTAATTCTTTAAAGATCTCAGATGCCAAAATAATATTTCAGAAAATAAATTTAATACCAGGATCAATCAAAATTTATTAATATGTAATATTTAACAAAAAACTATGTAAAACTAATTTACTTTTCATGTAAAATATTTATATATTTTAATGGAATATTAGATAAAACATCATGTACTATTGCACATAAATGGTACTTATAATATTAAGAAATTAATTGTACAATTACGTAAAAATTTCACAAATATCACACAGAACAAACTTATTACACTGTACATAAAAGAATAGCGAAATTACAGAAAAATTGTAGTAAAATTTTACTATAATAAATCTGTAATTTTATTTTGCCATAAATATTATGTATTTCTATATCAAAAGAGCGAAAGTCTTCTTACAGTGGATCTGACAAGATTGACAGAGAAGGCTACCACAATAATGTCTAAATTCATTACTTCCTCCTTTTCACAATGGCAAACGGTCGTCATTTTTATTCCGGCCGTAATATACGAAGTCATTCCCTTTATGAAGAAGAAACCTATATAATTTTGCAACGCACGCGCAAACTCATAGGCAGGCTTGGACTGAATTAAAAATTAGGCCCGGGAAAACATATAACACATAAAATTAAATATAATTCCTTATTCAAATCTAAGTTAAATGACGATTTAATAAATGACTCTCTTTATAAATTAATGTTTTTAGAATAATCACTTTCTAAATTTTTGCAAAATTCAGAAATCAATTTTAATTATTTGACTATCGCCGGTTGCAGCCCACAATGATGTCGAGTCACCGGGAAAAGCTCGGTGCCCTGATGGGCCCGTTCAGCTCTGCTCATAGGAGAGAAAGGATGAAGGATTTCAATTGTGTTGAGGTCAGCTCGACGTTACTTCGTCTTCGTTTCGAAACTCTTTCCATTTTATTCGATTATATTTGTCTCTCCTTTTTTATTTATTTATTTATTTTTCTTGTCTAGGAATCACATTTTAATCTTATATCTACGCGTATGTTTAAATATCCATATTGTTTATTGGGTTTTTACATATAAATATATACCGCGGTATAAGTCAATAATTATAAATTTGATATACAAAAGTATCTGCGAAAAGGTATACATAACATAGGAAAAATTAATATATTATATAAAACAAGATTAGAAGTATATGGGTAAACCTATATATGGACCACTTTGATATTATTACATGAATGCCAAGATATAGGAATAAAATTTTTATGTTTTTTTCAACAACAGTTTGGGCAGCATTAGTTAAAAATTAAATTTTATAATTACATATAATTATTATAATAAATCGTACAAATAGTATTAGTTTAAAATAAATTTTGAATAATTTTTCCCGGAAAATTGGCAAACATTGTATAATAATTAAATTATTTAGTGCTTTCAAGCATACCTATGTATTCAAATATATATTCAAAAGTGGATAAATGGTGAAACCAAAATAAAAATTTTAATTTTAGTACATTTTTTCTTGGAAAGTTGGCAATCCTGTTCTGAAGTATATTTTTTTTTCGTGAAAATTTGATTAAAATCGGATAAGTAATGTAGCCATAATAATTATTTAAAATTGACATAACCATCTTGGGCACTAATTGAACCTGTCCTGAAAATTTTATTAAAATCGGTCGTACCGTCTAAGAGGAGTAGCGATAAAAAAATATTGACTTTTTCTTTTCTCGGAAGGTTGCATGACCATCTTGGGCACTAAGTGAACCTATTCTGAAAATTTTATTAAAATCGGTTGAACCGTCTAGGAGGAGTTGCGATCCAAAAATTTCGACTGACGACTGAGCGAGCGAGCGAGCTGACGTTGCACACACATACATCCACATAAACTAAGTTCGGATTCGTCATCTAAAAGATATATGAAGGATTTCTATAAAAAAAATTTGAAAATGTTACAGTCACCGTACCGATAACTATACCAGTTTTTCCTTGCTGTCTAAATGATAATAAAACGGTTATTAATAATCAACGCTTTGAAAAACTCCGTCTTCTGCAAGAAAACTGTTTCAGTTTTTTTATTTTTTATTTATATGTTAATCTACGTATAAATAAATATATTCGTCGAAATATATCATGTATATTATAAAAAAAAAATATTTTAGATTCTTTAATTTGAATTATCGGGGGAAAATACATCTATTACAATTTAGACCTATTTTTGGTGGCTTCGGATATTAATGCAGAGTTAGAGAGAAGTTGGAGTAATTTAATATAATTAGAAAAACTATCAGTTTTCCTTGTGAAGAGGGACGCTGAGTTCGTCAGAAACGTCGATTATTAATAAATATTAATTCGGAACTTAAAGCTGAAGCCGTTTTATTTTATGTAATGGGTTCTGAAAGATTTTTACTATGTTAGTATATTGTTATGAAGAGTAGCCAAAAATGCTTTCTATTCCCAGTGATGTATACGGTTTTTTCTTGAAGCGTTCTAAACTAAAAATAAATAAAAATGATGAAGCTAAAGTTGCTTGTCTGGATAGGAATGTTTGGAGAAAACTGATTTCAAAATAATGAAAACAGTTTGTGCTACACCTTTTTGGGTACATGGCGTGATTTTGTATGTATGTATACACTTCTAGAAATAAACAAATATAAAATTATAATAATTACAACAAAAACTAGGAAACCCGTGACCCTTAAAAGGTCACGTTTGAAGTCGAAAATAGTAAGAAACAACACAAAGACTCAGTATATAAATATAAAATATAGAAAGTATTACGTAAATATAAAATAATAGATTAAAAATTTTTGATTTAAGCTCTTCTTTTTTATCCGACGAAAGATTCGAATATTCCGTCTTCATTCTCTTGGCCTTTTTATTGCCGTTTACATTAGATTTTGCTCGTTTGGGCATGATACAAAATTTTTATAATACAACCATATCAATGAAATGTACTTTTTACTCTTATTTTAATGAAAAAAATGTAAGTAAATGCACTGATATATGTAAAAAAAAATGTACTTGCAATATATTGTGACAGCTGTTTTTATTTATTTATTTCATTCATTTTTTTCATAGCTATCTAAGTTTATTTTTGACATTTGCATTATAAACATAGTTTTTCAAATTTTTGAGAACTAAGAAGAAATCGTAGAAAGATGAAACTTGCCTATTCTCAAATAGGGAATGAACCAATTTAAATGACACGACTCCCATCAAAATCGGTTCAGGGGCTTAGGAGGAGATGCAGCAGAAACATACAAACATACAAACATTTGTCAATTAGAGAAATAAATAAATATAGCAAAATATTTTTCAGAACTCATTATCTTAAAATAAAACGGCTTTAGGTTGTAGTTTTGTATTTATATTTATAATAAATTGACGTTTCGACATACTTAACGCAAATTTTTATCAGGAAAAATGATATGCAAATAATATTTAGAGTAAATGAATATAATTATTTTATAAAATTGTGTAATTTACAAAACCAACATTTACAAGTTTTTTTGTAATTTATGATTATGTGTCCTTGGATGACGGAAAAAAAATTACAATTGACAAGAAACCTCTCAAGAAGGTTGCCAACACTAGTTCAAAGTCAATAGTTACCAGCCAGTTAGCGCCGGGGCACATAAACTGGAAGCCACGGTTAAAAATCCCAAGTTTGAATAACGAAACTCCACGCCGGTTGGCGGATTATCGGATTATATGGGTCTTGAAATATATATTCTCTTTTATTCAATAGCATATTTTTAAAATTATTATTTGACACAGCAATTTTAAATGTGATTTGAAATTAATATTTTATTGTCCTATCAATAATAAGCAAGATTACAAATTAATATATCCAACTATTTATTATGAAAATAGATAATAGGTTAGGTTAGGTTATGTATATGATCCTATAGCAATAAAGTGTAAAAAATTGCTATAAATTTACATTACAATCATAGTAATTTTACTATATTTTTGATTGTAATTTTACAATTTTATTGTAAATTTTTATTATCAATGTAAATTTAAAATAATTTTTGTACAGTGTGGTGTATTAAATAAGAAAAAATATATGAAGAATTAAATTTATTGGTAGCTGTAACTGACATATAATATATATATATATATATATATATATATATATATATATATATATATATAAATTATTGGCATGCTGTTGTCCGCGATTCTTACTTTGGTTTTAGGTTGAAATCTTAATTCTTTAATATGTTTGGAAATAACCGGTCCTGCAGTTTTGCTATAGAAAATTTCGGTAAGAGATTAAAACTCATCGCCGCGTGCAGTTTATATGTATCCGCGCCGGCTAGCAGCTCATACACCATGACAGTCTAGTCACGCGAAGAAAAAAAAGTTAAATTGGACACAAACTCGATCTCTCTTTGGCTCTTTCCCCTCTCTCTTCCCATAGCAACCCGGTGTCACTAGCACACCCTCCTATAGCTGCCGCTACTCTGTGTATCACAAAAAAAAAACGGTAAAACAAAAGAAAGTTAAAAAAAAATTGATGGTTATGGTCACCACGAGCATAGCTTTGGGATATTCTCGGGTGAACTAAATTAACTTTCTCACCCCACTCCCCCACCCCCACCGCCATCACGATAGTCGAAGGAACGCACAATTCTATTTGATTGTGGGGTTGTTTAGTTGGTGCTGTATTATCGCATTTTCAACAGTGTTTTTACTGTAAAACGTTATGTTTTTTTGGAAATAAATGGGGACATACACAAATTTAAATTGTTATATGTAAAATGTTTTGTAAATTTACATAAATTTTTATAGTAAAATCAACAAATCAACTATTAAATTATATGTAAAATTACTTTAATTCATTAATTACAGAAAAAATAAAAAAAAAATAATTATATACACAGATATGTGCTAATACTAATGTGCTAATACTAATATGTAATATTTTATAAAAAAAAAAAAACATTGATTTTGTAGTTGTTACAGATAATATTACGTATTTTTACATGCTACATATAATTGCATAATGTTTCTGTAATTTTCCTAATTTTTATTAAAATTTACAATAAATGATGACATAATTATATATTTTACAATTGTGTTTACAGTTTTACAATTTTTAATTATACTTATGTACTTACTAGTTATATTTATATAATTATATATTAGCTTATTTTTATGTAATTTTACATTAATTTCTTGGTATTATAACTATCATTTATATGTAATAAAATTTTATATAAAATGTAAATTAATTGTACATAATTTTTTGTTAAATTTTATGTTATATAAAATTAAGTTCTATTTAAAATTACGTAATAATCCAGAATATCTTTGTTACTTATAACTTTTATTGTAAAATTACAAAAAAACATTTTACAGTGTACGTAAAAATAAATTGGACGTGTTTTTACTTTTCTTCAAAATATATCACGTACATTTATAAAAAAATATTTTAGTTTCTATAATTTGTAATAACATTGAACAAAAAATGTCCATAATTTTATCTGTCAAATTAATAATATTCTAATGTTGAGATTTTCACTAAAAAATTTACAAGTTACTCAACTATGTATCATTTATCGAGCAGTTAAACATAGACACGTGTTTCGATCTTTAGGAGCTCTTTACCTAACCTGTGCTACAGCAAGCGCCATCATATTAAAAGCAAATTTTCAAAATAAGTTTTAACATTGTAAATATCATGCCTGCAATAAAATTTTGCGATTGATTTATTTATAAAATGTGCAAAAGTAAATACATTTGGTGACTGTAAAGTTTAGCCAAAAATAGTTTTAATATGAACTAACTGTAAATTCAATAACTATTTTGAACTAAACCACTATACCAAGCTAATGAAGCTAACCAAATTTTTTTTTCATAATATTTAACCAGAGCTTTAAACCGGAGCTGAACCGAAAACTGATAAAAACCATTATTTTTACTTCAATGCAAACCGGAACTGAACCGAAAAAAAAAATCGATTTATTTTGGACTCAGTCATTGAAATTAAAAATGAATATAAATATTAAATATATTGATAACATTGCTTTTAATAATCTTTAAATAGTTTAAATGAAAATAATTGGAAAATATTTTAATAACCAGAGGTAATTTTCATTTTTTCTAATTATAAATAAATAAAAACCTGTATACAAAAATTTATTACGTTAATATATGTTATCTTATTATTATATAATTAAAACATACATAAAAATTAAATAAAGGTTCTAATAATAAATTATATTATTATCATATATTATGTACTTCTAATTATAATACCATTAATTAATAATTATTATTATTCATGTTATATTATTTTATCAATTTATGTAGTATGCTTATATTATAAAAGTAAAAATAGAATATTCTAAATTATGATAGAAAATAAGTTTTATTACAAATAAAAACACTGAAAAAATTTAAAAATTAATCACTCGGAACAAAACCGATAACCGAAAAAAACGTTATTTTTGCCGGAACGAAAACCGGAACCAAACCTATATTAATTAAACCGGAACGAAAAATATAACGGTTCAAAGCATTTAACCAATATAATTTTACAGTAACCCGATTACATCAATAAAAGTTGCTTGATGTAGAAAGTTCACACGTATGATTTTATCAAAAATCGAATACGCACCCCCACCCCCACCCCACCATCACTGTACACAAATAATAGGATGTTGATATGAAATGTATTGCAGGTGGCCGGGCCGGTACATTGAATAAATTGAAATTTATAAAGAAAAATATAACATCAACTACTTTGAAGGCATTGAATTAAATAAAATTTTGTTTTCATTATTTAAAAATCTTTAAATTGTATGATCTAATCACTTATTTATTACCTAGTAATTTGTTAAATGTTATTTGAATCAGTTTATCCTGAAGAAGACAAGCGTTGAGTTTTAATACAGAACTTGAACCTAAAGAAGTTTATTTTGTACAATGAGTTCTGAAAGATTTTTTACTATGTATATCTACAATTTGTATATTGAGACTTATTAAGAAAGCCTCAGGCTACGTTTTTCCTAAAATTAATTAAAACTTTAAAAATTGCCTAGATTTATATTTATAAAATATGTAAACCACAACAGTATGTGAAGTTACAAGTTAAATAAATTTGTTGACAGTGAAGTAAAGTTTAGCCAAAAAATAGTTTTAATATGAACTAACTGTAAATTTATTAACTATTTTGAACTAATCTGCTCTATCAAACAAATGAAGCTAACCTAATTTTTTTTTAACATTTAACCAATGACGTGACAAGTAACCAAATGTAACTTTGCATTAACCTGGTTACATCAACAAAAATCACCTACTGTAGAAAGTTCACAATTTAAGTGAAGCTGGCCCCCAAAAGTGATAGGAACTCAATTTTTGTTAAAGTTCTGTATAGATTTCAAAGGGTTCTAGAGTTCCTGAACGTATATTCAAGAGTTCTGGCGATTTAAGAATAAAAATAACATTTTTTAGTTTTGTGGAAATAACATCACGCAACACCGTACTATGGTCAAAAATGAGTTCTGAGTATATTTTAGGTTTGGTTAGGATAGCTTAGGTTAGCTAGGGTTAGGTTAAGTTGCAGGAAATCTTTGAAATCTATCCAGAATTGTAACAAAAATTGAGTTCCCATCACTTTTGGGCCTTAACTTCACACGCGTAAGTTCACACATGTATCATTTCATCGAAAATCAAATACACCCCCCCCCCCCGCCAACGTACATACACAGATAATATAATATAGATATGAAATTTATTCCAGGTGGCCGATACGTGATGATATCGGGCAGTGGGGACCTACACATTCGGTCAGCACGTCCCGAAGACGGCCTTGCCAAATACTCGTGTCTCACACTAGACTCACTGACTCATGAGCGAAAACGAAGCGCGCCTGCAATGCTTACTGTAACAGAGGCAACCGGTAGTATGCCGCCCCGATTGGCACCGAACGCACTTAGTACCATTATGGTGGAAAGCGGTAGCGATGTCCATCTTAGTTGCTCGGCTCAAGGAAATCCTCCACCACACTTTACGTAAGTTATAGCCCAGGGGTGGGCACACATGAGGCCTAAGGGAGCCGCAATCCGGTTTTTAATATTCTATAAAGAGCCATACACAAATTAAATATTTTTATTTAATATAATTGCATATTTTTACGAGTCACAATATAAAAACATAGAAACAATATTATTATAACATATAAACATAAAAATATAACTATGAAAAAGAAAATTAATTATTTCAAAATTTTAGTAATAAAATTCAAATATATTAAAAATGAAATATAACAGAAATCTATATCATAAAAATATATTTACTAATGTGTCGTAAATATGTCACTCATCCTCTAAATCTTTAATGGGAGCCGCACTTGACTCAGTGAATAGCCGCATGCGGCTCTCGGAGCCGCATTTGCCCACCGTTGTTATAGCCTATTACGTTTATGCAATCTGTATTAACATTTTTTTTTGCAATTTGCATATTATTTATTTTAAAATATTTTTTATTTATTTCACAGTAGTTTTATTTTATTAAATATTATAATTATATAAAAGGAATAGCAATCACACAATTTGTAGGTTGTACAAATCAATTCTAAAACTAATTAAAAATTAACTAATTAAAAATAATAATGTAATAGTATTTTACAGTGGGGTATCAGTGGATAGCTTTTTGAAAACGATTAAACATGTGTTTTTACTTTGTCTATCGAAAGTATATTTCTCGAGATATTTGACCGTTCCGGGACTTTTGGTTCATATTCAAGTTGCATATACATATAGAGATATATGCAACGCTTTACTTAAATTCGTTTGTCGCCTTATAGATATTTAAACGCGGTTTAGACGTTCGTGTTCCACATGAAAAAAGCTGCATTTAGTATTTGCGACTTTTTTTTACATTAAATACAACCCTAGAAAACACGACTTTTATACGAAAAATATGGTATTTTAAAAGTTTTTTTTCGTTTTAAAAAATTCTGTATTGGTCAAAACGGGTAAAATACTCCTGAAAATAATTGTACGTATAAGTACTCTAAAGTCTGTAGAATACTAATAATTCGGTTTAAACGAGTTAACTACATGAAAAAAAAAATTTCACAATTATACAAAAAAAAAACGGTTTTTACCGTTTTGAGGTTATAGTTACGGACTAGAAATTTAAAAACCATCTGAATCTTGTTTTTTATTAGTTTTTAAGAGGGCAAAAGCTACGGTAAGTCAAAATTCATTTGGGCCGATTCCCTATGATTATCCTGCTACCCTCTTTGTTTTTGACATGTTGAATGTAGAAAATCTGCTGCCATATCTTCCCATTTTATATAACTACTAGCGTATACTGCTATTTTTAATTCTTTTTATTAAAAACAACTAAAAATTTTTCACGTTGCTTTAATTTTACTAAACATTTAACAAATTAAAATCTTAACGTCACCTATCCTGCAATGAGCGCTAGCATGTATGTCAAGTACAACCATTTTATTTATTTTACCTGTAACCTATATGTTTTCAAGATAAGTTTTAACAAAAAATAGATATCGTTTCCGCACTGAAATTTTGCGATTTGTATTCATAAAATGTGCAAAATTAACGGTATGTAAATTAAAGAATATCGATTACATAACTGCAAAGTAAAATTTAGCCACATAATATATTATTAGACTAATTTAAAAACTTCAATACCTTTTTACTTAAAAAAAAGATATAATTTCTTCTTATTTCCAGATGGTATCGTGAAGTAGGTGGCGAATTACAGCTAGTGATAGTATCAACACGATTAATACCATCGCAAGATATATTATATATTCGTCGTGTAGAACCTGAAGATTCTGGCCGGTGGTCCTGTAAAGCATCGAATCAATTCGGTGAACAACATCTAGACGCACAGCTGACGGTACGCGCCCACCTGTCCGTTCACATGGTACCCCAGCTACAGGTTGTAAACTCCGGTGAAACGGCAACATTCAATTGTTCGGTAACGGGTTCGCCTGTCTTGTCGGTACAATGGCTGCGAAACGGTGAACCGTTGGTAGCGGGAACTGCTTCGTCTGGCGCCCACGTACGCTTAATTGCGCCGCTAATGCTATCGGTGGCTGGTGTTACTAGGCACGATCGTGGAATGTACCAATGCGTCGTTCGCAATCAGCGTGATAGCGCACAAGCCAGTGCTGAATTGCGGTTGGGAGGTAAGTGAAGTGTTTCTTCATATCAGCCTTCAGCTTTTTACTTATTTGCAATGATAAATAAAGGGTTTTTGACATTTTGGCCTATTACGAGTAAATATATTGAATATTAATTATATATATATATATATATATATATATATATATATATATATATATATATATATTCATTAATATTCTCAGATATTCTAGAAAGTTCTAAATATATTTATTAAAACTCTAAAGCCTCATTTAGACTACTCTTTTACTAGCGAAATAAGTGCTATGTTTTAGCGTAGAGCTAGTGGTTTTGAGAGATGATTCTGTAACTTCTATACTAACACAGATTTGTCACATGTGTAACGTTTATTATTATTTAGTAAGGTTGTAATAGAAGCACTAATATTATATTTACTATATTATACTTTATTTGTCCACTATATAGGTCTCTACAAGTTATAGTTTATTATCTATCTATCTGTATATATGTATGAGTGTATCTATGTGTGTTCAGTGTTGCCAACTCTATATGTTACAACATGTATACAGTAAACCATCTATTGGATATTTGTAGATCTGGTGGAGGTACGACGTTGTATGTTGTACGAGACACAGGCAAATATTGTTGCGTTACTTCTACGGGGAGGTCCTGCTTCTGACTTGCGACACCAACTCTTTCTAATTCTAACATTATACTTTGTGTTTTATTTTACTGGCAATCATAACCAAAAAAAAAATAATTTTTCTTTTTTGAACTAGTTTACAACCATAGATTAGGATAAATTATTTACAACAGTAAGTAAATTATAATTCTATATTTACTTAATCCACTTATAGAGACAGTAATGTAACTTTTCTTCAATTTATTTTTACTATGCTTTTGTTAACTTATTATCATCATGTTTAGCGAGTTAAATTGGCACATATTCTATTATAAGTTATCGGAAACTGCAGCCATTAACATTTTTTTCAGATTATCATTATTATGGATTTAGCTGGCAATTTTATAGCCTTAGATGAACAGGAAATATTAGTGGAAAGAAAAAATTAGCGCGAAAACCTAATGCACAAAATTTTCTGTGAATGTCACTAGATAGAAAAAAATGACGTCATATATTGCGCTTACGCAAATTTGCTCACGCAAGTTACAGAATTATCTCTTAGAACCAAACTACATGTAAGCTTATAGTGATACCCACACACACACATGTGCGGTTTTACTTTTATAATCACATTTTGTTTCATCACGCAGGCAAAGTCTAACCTGGTCGTTGAATAAAAGACAAGAGGAAGGAGCATATGTATCAAAACAATGCGACCTAAAATTTAGTGCTTTAAAATAACGTCATCAACAAACAACACGAAAACACAACATAATTTTCACGAGCTATCTACTGTCTAACTCAGGGGTGGGCATTAAGTCGATCGCGATTGACCGGTGGACCGCCAAAACATTTTGGGGTGACCGCCTTTAACTAAAACGTGCAAACTAAAAGAAACATATTTATGAAAAATAAATAATAAATATAATTATCTATCTGAAGTATCTATCTCCTAAAGGTGTTATGTTATTTAGGTAGTTAAAGTTAACTGCTCAACACAACAACAGCAGAAATACATAAATAAAGTCTAAGCTATTGAAATAAAAAAGCTCTTTTTATTCAATGACCTCCTAAGTCAGTGATGGTAAATTTTTTGAGCTCGCTGTGGCAAAATTTTGAAAAAAAAAACATAATTACAAAAGTAAACACTAAAAAAAAAATAGAAATATTTATAATTTTAATTATTTGTTTAATGCCATTTAAAATACAAAATTTAAATTATGAAATTTTTTATCATTGAAGATGCGTCTCACCAAAAATGAGCTCGCGTGTCAGCACTGACACGCGTGTCATAGGTTCGCCATCACTGTCCTAAGTGATACGAACCACTCTGAATGCTCCGGACACTGCAAACTACCGGGAAAGTCCTAAATTAGATTTGACCCAATCAGGACATATATATTTGGCGCTTGAAAATGGCCGGCTTTTATCGCACTACGTGCAATATTAAAAATATCACGCTCTCTTTTTTTTTGTTTTTTTATTCAATAAGCCTGGCCAAGATTTCTTATCTAAAATTCACTTATGTTTTAAGAAAAGCCAATCAGATTTCAGTAAGATGAGATAGCGTGATGTATATCTGTTTTTAATTATAAAGGTCAAATTTATAATATGAAGTTAAAATTAATATTATTTTGAAAAGGCGTAATTAATATAATAAACAAACATTTATAAACCTGTAAAATTACACTTATGTCCTATACTATTCCAAATTTTTGTTCCTGCATTCGTATTTTTAAAATGATTGTTCAGCTTTATCTTGTATAACAATAAATTCTTCTTCGGACATAGTTAATACAATAAAACAACTTAAATTACAAAAAAAAAACTGTACTGAAGATAACCAAAAACTGTTTGGTATTTATACAACGTCAACAGAAGTCAATGATAATGACAATTGTCATCGCTGCGCAGGCCTAACTGAAAATTCAAGACAAAAATGCAATGTGAACGGTCAAGTTTTTGTGCTATGTTAAATCGTAAAACTAAAACAAAATTGTAAATTTTTATTTAAATATATTTCATTTTAAAATAATAAAGCTTAGATTGAAGTTTTGTATAATTTTATAATAAATTTTGACGTTTAGATATACTAGACGTAAACAAATTACTAGATAATAAAAACAAATAACTAGATTACAAAATAGACAGAGTTCTATTAAGGAAAAATATCAAAGTTTCCTATTTTCCACACATGAAATCGTGATGAAACTATATAACTAAAGCTATATAATATTATGTAACGAAATTTAGTATATAGAGGTATTTCGATATGCTCAGTTGAAGTAAAATATTGGCAATATGATGCCACTTCCACATTAATCGGAAGTCGATCTAACTTTCTTTATTAAATAGAATACCCAATGTTTTATTTTGGTATTGAATTTAGGTATAAATTATACATATGATACATTAATAACATTTTACTCTAGTATAATTGTTTTTGACGTATTTCAACTTATTTCATGTTTTGTTTAATATCGACAACATTTTCATTATCCGTATCTCAAGAATGTAATCAAATATCTGCAATTTGTATAAGGGGAAACTTTAGGAGACTTTTTCCTAAAAATAAATTATTTAAAACTATTTTAAAATATGCTTAGAATATTGCTATAAACTTTTAACATTTAAATCTAATTTTTTCAATTAAAACTAAATTTTTAAAATATTTCTATTATAATGTCACAATGATCTTACCTTGTTATATTATAAAACATCTCATTTTATGTGAATTGTTATTTTATATTGAAAACATTTTGTTTGCTGTGAAATAATATCGTATACCATAAATCGTGAGTCTTGACCGATGTCTTTATTTTCAATGGATAAATAATTGATGAATGCTGTTACACTGAATGGAAAAGCATTCGTTTATCGATGCGTTGCTTAAGCTTGCAACGTGTGCTACTCAGAAGATGAAGTGGGACACCCTTAACTCACGGGCGTGCATCACATGTATTTTGTAAAATTTATTTACATTATATGTATTCATAATACGTTTTCTGTGTATTTTCTTTCAAATAAAACGGCTTATGGTTGTAAGTCTGTGTTAATATTCATTAATAATAGATATTTCGACGAACTCAACGTACGTCTTTACAAGGAAATTATTTAAATAAAAAAAACTGTATAAAAAGTATAAAATAATTTCTTCTAGCTAAACCTGGGACGCACTTCTTACTATTATCTATTGCATGCGGCCCACGTGTTTCTATAGGAGAAATTATTTTAAAATTTATGTCCGTTTAAAGAACGTAGTACAATTAAAAAAATTTGTTTTATTTAAATAATTATTTTCTGCTTTTTAGTTTTGTGTGTGTGTTCTGTATTTTCTGTAGTTATTTTCCGAAGTATATGTGTGAGTTTTTTGTCTGGATAGGAATGTTTGGAGAAAACTAATTGCGGGATAGTGGAAAGAGTATAATATGTAACATTCTTTTGAATACATGGTGTAGTCGTGTATGTATATTAATATTGCATTGTGATTCAGTTCTAAGCTATGTTTAATGTTTCAAGTTTCTAGTTCATTTGCGAGATAGTGGAGACAGTTTGTGCCACACCCTTTTGTTGTGTATGTAGGTTAATATTGTAGTATCATCCAGTTATGAATTATGTTTAAAGTTTTAAGTTTCTAGCTCATCGGGAAAGTTAGTTTAAAATAGATTGTAAAATTTGTACCGAACAAACAAACAAACAAACAAACAAATAAACAAACTAATAGACAGGAAGGCAAGCGAGTTAATAAAAACGTGTTGAAAAGGCTTTAGGTTGTATTTATATATTAATGTTTACTAATAATCGATATTTCGATGAACTCAACGTACGTCTTCATCAGAAAAAATGATACAAAATGTAACATTTTTTCTAATAAAAACACGGACGATCTGTTCATCGAAACGTTGCTTATTAATGTAGAATTACAATATAAAGCCGTTTTGTTTTCATATAATAAGTTTTTAAAGATTTTAAACTATTTTATTTCGAATTATTATTTTATATATTTTTATTTTTAACACGTTTTATTAATTCGCTTTGTTTCCTGTATGTTGGTTTGTTTGTTTATTTGTCTGTTTAGTACAAGTTTTGTAGTCGCTTTTAAACTAATTTTCCGATGAGTTAAAAACTTGAAACTACTAAACATAGCACATAAATGGAAAAAGTTGTGAAACAAACTCACTTTTCACTATTCTGCAAATAAGCTAAAAACTTAGAACTTTAAACATAACGCAATACTAGATGCCAATGCAATACTAAAATACATACACAACCACACCATGTACTTAAAACAATGTGGCACAAACTATTTCTACTATCCCGCAATTACTTTTCTACAAACAATCCTATCCAGACATACAACTGATACAAAAGTACAGAAAACAACTACAGAAAATACAGAACACACACACAATACTAAAAAGCAGAAAATAATAATTTAAATAAAAATAGACTAAAAATTTTAAAATAATTTCTCCTATAAAAAAACGTGGGGCGTATGTAATAGATAATAGTAAAAAGTACGTCCCACGTTTTTCTAAAAAAAAATATTTTTTATTTTTAGTCCGTTTCAGAAATATTTTTTAAAAAATTTTATTTAAATAATTTTTTTGCAAATGTCATTGCATATGAATATAAACCTAATCATCAAAAGTTATAGCACGCCACTGCCCTAACTCGCTTTTCTACTCGGAAATGAAATACATAAATAAAAGAGTGTGATCTATTCAGAATTTATTTTTCACAGTCGCGCACGTAGCGCTGTAGTACTTTTTTGTATTTTATTATTTTCATTTATGTAGGTATGAATGCAATGAAACGTTACTCAGACCAACTTAATCTTTTAATGGAGAAAGTAAAATACGGAAAAATACATAGAATACAATGCATACAAAAAAATAATACGAGAAACATCTTAATGATCCCGACACAAGTAATTCTGTAAAGTTTTATAAATATTTACAGGTAGTTTTATCTTTTTCAGAACAATATAGTTCTGATTTACTATATCTTTTTATAAAAGAACGCATTCACACAATTCATTAGACCAGTTTTAATTAAATTAACGCAAAATGAAAGGAATGGTTTTACAAAATCAACAAGAAACAAGTACATACATACATAAACAGTCAACCAAACAAAAGGATGTAGCACAAACTCGTTTCATTATCCCAAAATCAGTTTCTAGCAAATATTCCTATCCAAACAAGCGAGTTTAGCTGTATACACATTCATAATTTATCTTCTGTACCTACTACTTGCAAACTTTCACTTACTGTCAATCATACCACTTCAACTACTCCACGCAAACATATAGCTTCAAAATTATTTTAATATATATATATATATATATATATATATATATATATATATATATATATATATATATATATGAATCTTGTGTTGAATGTTAATGAGTGCAAAGTTTTATTTTTTGAAAAGGCTGGCTTGACGACTGAATATAATGTATTTGTTCATAGTGCACGTTTAAAGCAGGTAACTGAAGTTGTGTTTGGGTAGATTATTATCTAAAGATGGTCGTTTTGATCGTAAAAGAAGGATTAATGCTGGTTGTAAGGTTTGGGTGCTTTGGATAGTTTTGCTAGGAATGTAAATTTTTCCAAAGAAACCACCCCGTTTGAGAATGTACATTGTTGTTCCGGTGCTTACGTTGACGTATTGTAGTGAATTTTGGGTTTGGCTATGGAAAATGGTTGCTGTGGAAATAGATTTTTACGTTGGGTATGTGGTGTAATTATAAAGAATCAGGTATGAAATAGATTAGTGTATAATGAGTGGGAAATGAAAAAACTATGTTAATCAGTTATGATGGTTTGGACATCTTGAACGAATGCCTAATGAACGTTTGGTAAAAAAGTTTACATGCCTAATTTTGAAGCTAGTGGACATCCGATGAATAGTTGGAAGTGGTATGATTGGGACAGTGCTTTGCGTGAGCAAAAGTTTTGAAGTAGTTGAAACAGAAGAGCATGCATGAGAGGATTGAATAAATGTGGATGAATCTAGAGTTGCCTGTCTAAATAGGGATGTTTAAAAGAAACAAATTTCGAATAATGAAAAGAGTTTGTGCTACACCTTTTCATGGCTTGATTGTGTAAGTATGTATGTAAAAAAAATATCATCTTAATTATTTTTTGTCGTATATGTAAAGTAACAGTTAAATTAGATATAACAAATATTTTTATTTCGTTTTGTGTACGATTTTTGTAATTCTAAGGTTTCATTCAAATATTTCGTTAATCCAAAACAAACAAACAAAAAATACATGTTTTGTAAAGATTTTAATTTCTCTTTTTGACAGGTAGAATATATTGTTGAAAACTTGCATGGGTAGCATAATGTAATGCAGTTTGTATGAATAGAATATTTTATGTCTGCTGGTCTGATACTTTTCTAGCGCTATGCTGCTGCCGCCATGCGGCCCACGCTAAAGTTTCAAGACAATGAAAAAAAGAACTTTCTAGATAGCAGTGAATAAAATAATTTTCCATTTAACAACTTTCCGAGCTCGTATATCTTTTGCTATTATTTTACTTGAATACATATTTTTAACTACACTGAAAAAAAATAATAGCGAAATTACAGAAAAGTAGTTGTAAAATTTACTATAAAATATCTGTAATTTTATTTTCCCATAGATATTCTATATTTCTACCCCAAAATTTTGTGATTATTACATAATTTATAATAATCAAATAAAGTAAAAATAACCTAATAAGTAATGTGAAATTGCTTACTTTCTGCAAATTACATCACATTCTTAATGTAGAATAACATATTCTTGGTATAACTTCTTAAATTATCTAAAATTACAACTTGAATATTAATATCTGTAATAATTTATAAAAATAATTTGACATATATATTTTGTGTAATAATACTAATAAAATATTTTAAGTGTAATTCATTCATTTCAAAATACATACTTTATGTAAATTTCGAAATGTATGTAATTATATACCAACAATAATATTACAGAACTATAGAAAATTCCTGACAGCAAATTTACTGAAATTCTATAAATTTACTATTACATATATATATATATATATATATATATATATATATATATATATAATATACTTTTCCATTCCGTTGATAATATCATATTATATAAATGTTGGTAATAGTTTTATATTATATATTTTTATACTCAATACCTAGAAATACTGGGCGTAGGCATTAGAGTGTCTCATGGTTTGTATGTAAAATTAAATAATTTTTTTAAGGAATGCTTTCTTAGATATATTTTTTTATTTAATAAAAAAAATATATATATAATTTAAAGTATATGTAAGTAACTTTTATAAATACTAAACTAACATAAAGTAATAAAGCAATAATTTTTTTATGAAATTTATTTATTTTTGAAGGTTTTTTTAAAAAATTTAAATAGTGTTTTGCTATTTTATTAGAAAACATATTTTTCCTTAAAGCCTAACATAATATTAATATTAAGTTACCATATTGCCTTTGTAAAAACATGTCATTATGTTACTAGTATAATAATGACATTATACAGCAGTTAGTTACTATATACACCATTTGTAATAGCACCAAACGTAACTGCAACATTAAGTGTATTTAATTATGACATCTTTGGCGACCATACTGAAACTTACTACGTCAAGTTAAGTTAAGTGAAAATTGCATTGCTTATTTTAGCTTGAATTTAAATTTGATTATTGGAAATGTTTGAAGAAGTGCAAGAAATGCAATGTGCATTGTCAAATTTGTCAGAAACTACATATTCTACCAAAGGAACACGGTCAAGTGTATTTAATTTGACAATTCCTAGAACTATATTAAAACAAATTAAAAGAATTATTTTCTTTTACGGCTGTTACTAGGTCGTTTAAGGTTTATCGACTCTTTTTGAGATGTACTATCGGCCCCTAAAAGGAAACAGAGTAGACCGTATACAACCTGTATATATATATATATATATATATATATATATATATATATATATATATATATATATATATATATATATATATATATATTAGGGTGTTTCGAAAAAAATTGAAACAGCTGGCTCAGCGCTAAAATCAAAGATATCAGTGTATGACGAGTGTAAAATTAAAAAAATTGTTGTAACAAAAATTGGTGTTTATCAGTTAAGATAATTCGGATATCTTGAACGAATGCTAAATAAACGTTTGATTAAAAAAAATTATATGAATGATTTTGAGTTATACTTCCGATGAGTAGGTGGAGTGGTTTATGATTGAGAGGGTGGCGTGCGTGAATGAATGTTTCCAACTATAGCAGGAATAGAAGAGCATGTATGAGATGGGTTAGATGAATGTGGATGACGCTAAAGTTGCTTATCTGGATATGAATGTTTTAAGAAAATTGATTTCGAGAATTGAAAAGAGTTTGTGCCACACCCTTTTGGGTACATGGCGTAACTTTATATGTATGTATAAAAAATAATAATGTCATGCAAAATTTTACTATATATATTCCTTAATAAGCTAGATAAAGAAAAAAAATCTAAAATTGTACATTATATATTGAATTAATTATTTGGTTGGTTTCGATTCTGGTTGCGATAAGTATGAACAGAGACTACCAAAATCACGAAGCAATGTTCACAGACTTTGTATCGTTTCTATATTAAAAAATTCTGTTTTAGTCTTGGGTTAAAATGCTAAATGCAAAGCGATTATTGTTAATATAAATCGATTAATCATTTGAATCGCAACATATGTGTATACTATATAAAGAATTACGAATTTATTAAAGAAGAGCAAGATAAATTTGAAATCTTTTGTAAAATAAGCGAAATGTATTATGTAAGAAATGAACCATAGAAATGATTTATTATTTGGAGAATAGAATAGTAAAGAAAACATTGTAGTTGCAGTAGGAACAGCTGGAATATGGGAAAATAGGGTAAAACAACAACAAAAAAACCGGTTTAATATTACAATTGTTTGCGGGAAAAATGCAAGACCGTAAGCATGCCTTTACATACGAACTCACGAGACCAAGCAACAGACGTCGTACAGATACGTGAGCAGAAAATTGAATAACTTTCACCAAATAAGAACACTTTTATAAATCTTGTTACTACCTACTGCTTCTGTTGTGGTACAATTTGATGCAAAATTGTGCACAATTTATTCACAATAACTGTATAATTAGATGCAAAACATCATCAGGACCAATAGTTGTGTGTTTTTGTAAATTCTCCATCAGGGTTGGATTGTTGGTGATTTTAAATAAAAAAAAAAGTTTTTTTTAAATCTGTTGATTTTTTTTTACGATTTTTGAAAATAAGAGTATATTAATTATTTTTATGCTCTTATGAAAAATAAATATAACATATAATTTTATACGTGTAATATTTAACAGAAACTTGCTACTTTAGGTCCTGCAACTCTATATTTTTTAGATTTTTAATACAAAAAGAAATACTAGAAGTGAAAAAAAAAATTATCAGTAATAAAACAATTTTTGTGTGCAGTAACATCTTCAGTTTGGTTGAACGTATATTTTCTCATTTGGTATCGTACACTCAGATTTAAAGAACAAATTAGATATTGAAAAGACTGGAAAATTAGTATTTCTATTCAGATATTTTAACAAAAATGATTAAATTTGTAATGGTTTCTTTTACATTATTTTTTTTTTAATAAATCTTTCTATTATTAGTTACCGTAATAGGTACCGTGTTTACTGAATATTTTTGTACTTTGAAATATCACTAAGTTAATGTGAAATGACAATATAACATTTTTTTATGTTTATAATTTATTAAATATTAAAAATAAAAACTAAAAATACTGGGTGTCCCATTTTAATCCGCCACTTGCAATAACTTTAAAATCGTGCATCGGACAAAAAAATGTTCCGTGGGGGGCAACTTTGAAATCTTAAATAAAACCCCCTATTTTTTATTGCAGATTCGGATAGACCATTAAAAAGTATGTAAATTTTATTTTGTGATTTTTTTTTAGCTTTGATAGATAGCGCTGCAAGCAGCATTTTTTTTCTCAGTTTATGTCTTCAATTTGAAAAAAAAGGTGTAACTAAGTACGATATTCAAGTTCTTTTCAGTTCTGAGGTTTCGAGGGGGATAACTTTAAGTTAATGGTTTCGAGAGGATATCTGATTAGTGACCCTTGCCCTCCCACTCTTCCCACAGAACTGAAAAGAACTTGAATATCGTACTTAGTTACACCTTTTTTTTTAAATTAAAGACTGATAAACTGAAAAAAAATGCTGTTTGCAGCGCTATCTATCAAAAATAAAAAAAGTCTTAAAATAAAATTTACATACTTTTTAATGGTCTATCTGAATTTGCAATAAAAAATACGCGTTACATTTAAGATTTTAAAGTTGCCCTCTGTTCCTGCCCCCCAGGGGGTCCGGGGGGAGCAAAAGTCTCTGCATCAGATGTCCCCCTTGAAACCATTTACTTTTCATCTGAAACATTTTTTTGTTTGATGCACTATTTTAAAGTTATTGCAAGTGGCGGATTAAAATTGGACACTTAGTATATATCAAAATTTTAATTTGTAAAACCTTTTGGATACCTATTATAATAGATTGCATTATCATTAAGTTTTATTTAATATATTTTGAATATTATAATTTTAATATTATTATACTATAATTTATTTGTTAAAATAAAATTTAGTAAAAAGTACTAATTAATAAAAATTGATTTAAATCATTGATTAATAATAAAAAAAATTAAATGATTAAAATTGTATTTGAAAATTATAATTTAAATCAAATGATTAAAATCAGGCTAACCCTGTTCTCCATATATAGCGTCAGTCGATTTCTTATTTGTTACATATAGCACAAAATCTTACTTTCGAAAAAATGATGTATAAGGTTTTTGAACTGAATTGTTTACAGTAATGAAATGGAACTCAATTAGAATTTATGTTGCACTGTAAAAACTGTATCTTAAAATTATGTAATTTTACATAATTATATAATTAAATTTTAATTAATGGAAGCCAAACTAATTAAAAATCTACAAAATTTTATGATCTAGTCGCTTATTTGTTAATTAATAACTTGTTTTCTACTAAACGATGCATCGTAGAACAATGGTTTCTTCACTCAATTATCGTACTCATTATTCCGCATTTTTCTATATCATGCTTACTTTCATAGACCTCACAGTTTTTGAGAAAAAAAAATAAAAACCAAAAAATCAAAAAAAAATTCTAGCGTCCAAACGGCACATGCTAGCAAATTAAAACTAAAACCAGATTATAGAACTTTTTATTGTGTATCAAAAAGTATCCTAATTTTTTTCCGAATTTAACTCGGGAAAGAAGTATATCGCAAATTATCGAATTTGCATGTTAAGCGACCATACGAACTTAACGAACGAATACTCGGTATATATATATATATATATATATATATATATATATATAAATGGATAGTAGATTTTTCTTGTACGTTGCTTCCCATATTATTTTAAGTGGAAATATTTTTATAAATGTTGTAGTGTACATCATAAAATTCTGAATTTAAATCAATAAAAGGATACATTTCGTATGCTATATAACTGCAGAAATTAAGTTTGAAAATTAACAAAATTATAATTTAAAATTATACTAGTCATGACATTAAAACAAATATAAATAAATTTAAATTGGAAATAGTTCTGGCATAAATTGCAGGTCTGATAGCCAGGCAATCAATTTTATCTTCATTCACATTCATAATTCTTCTCGTACATGCTCTTCTATTGTTACTACTTGGAAACTTTCGCTTACGCAAAACACTCTCAATCATACCACTTCCAACTATTCATCAGACGTTCACACAAACGTAAATTTTCAAAATCATTCTTATAAATTTTTTTAACGATACGATCATTAGACATTCGCTAAAGATGTCCAAACCATTTTAACTAATTAACACCAACTTTTATCACAACATTTTTTTTTTTCAATTTCACACTCATCATAAACTATTTTTACCCGATTCCTCCTAGTTACACCACATACCCCACGTAAAACTCGCATTTCCACAGCAGTCAACTTTGCAGCTGATCTCAACATTCACTACCATACATTAACGTAGGCCCCAAAACAGCATTGTATATATTCAAACGGGGGGTTTCGTTGGAAACATTTGCGTTCCTATCAAAAGTATTCAAAGCATCCTAAACCTTACAACCAGCATTAACTCTTCTTTCAACTTCACGATCAAAATGACTACCTTTAATATACAAATTTAAAGTCAAGAGAAAATATACAAAGTAACTCTCAATTAACTTAACTAGACTTAATAATTTTGAATACGGCCGTGGAAAATGTCAAATTAAATACACTTGACCGTGTTTCTTTGGTAGAATATAGAGTTTCTGACCAACCTGAACGATGCACATTGAGTTTATTACACTTCTTTACATGTTTTCAATAACCAAATTCAAAATCAAGCGCAAGTAAATAAGCGCAAATAAATTAAAATAACTTGACATAATAATTTTTAATATAGTCAGCCGAAGATATCATATTAATTACACTGGACTTTGTATGTTTGGTGTTGCCGTCCGTGGTGAATATATTAATTAACTGCTGTATAATAATGACATTATTGTACTAGTAACAGCGTCTTTCTACATGGGCAATGCGGTAACGTACAAAAATATTATGAAACGCTTGAAAAAAAAATTTTTTTTGCTGTGACGTACTTTAAATTAGTTCTAATACGAATGGGTTGTATTTTGATACACAGAAGTGTTTATATATTCACTTTTAATATAAATTATCATATTAATTAAAATTTTCTACTAACGTATATAAAAGGAATTGATTTACTTTTTGCGATGGAAAATCGCATTAACTCTGGATTTTCTACTATATTAAAACCTTCCATTCTTTTGATAACATTATTTGTTTATCTCATTTTAAGATAATCAGCTTATAAATGAAATTTTAGTATATTTACAAAAACAGATATAAAATTTTATATAAAGCAAAAGTTACTTGTCTGGTTGTAAATGTTTGGCAGAAAATAATTTCTGCATAGTGGAAGGAGTTTGTGCCACACCTTCTTGGGTACATATATTCTAAAAACTATGCAATATTGTCACAAAATTTGTTAAATAGAGGTTATTACGATATATTCAACTGAAATTTATTTTTATATTTTAAAATAACAAATCTATTACAAAATAAATCAGAACTTTGAATTGGAAGTGAACCGAAAACCGACAAAAACCGTTATTTTTGCTTAATTAAAAACCGTAACTAAATCGAAAAAAAATAATAATATCTATTTATTGCGGTTTGATACATGTTGAAATAGCCATTTTAACACAATCTTACTTTCCACTTTTTTTTATTTTCTGAGTCTCATAGCGTGGTCGCAAGTTGCAACTCGTTTTACACAACAAAGTATTTGGTTTGTTTTTTGTTGATG
This sequence comes from Clivina fossor, assembly GCA_963966155.1. Classification (NCBI taxonomy): domain Eukaryota; kingdom Metazoa; phylum Arthropoda; class Insecta; order Coleoptera; family Carabidae; genus Clivina; species Clivina fossor. The sequence goes on from OZ014554.1 coordinate 6,736,288, forward strand.
AATACTTAAGTTATTGCAAATGAATATGAAACTAGGGATCACTTTAAGGAAGGTGTTTCTTTTTTGATAATAACTTTGCTTTTAATAATATTTAAATAGTTTAAATAAAAATACATTGGAAAATATTTTAATAATTAGTGGTAATTTTTTTCTAATTATATAAATAAAAATCCTGTATTCAAAAATTTGTTACATTAATATATGTTATAACTTGTTATAGATTTTTTTGTTTCTATATGTTTTAGAGGCCTTTGACAAAGATAAATCGAAAGCTTGCCTATTAAGCTTAAATGAGTTTGATTTAACATCTTTTTTCAATTTGACTGATGTACCTATTATTTATTTTCACAAATATTTCAGTCACTAGCTATTTCATTTATATATAATCGGTGTTTTATTTTAAATTATATCCTGAAATATCTCGAGATATAAGCAACGGATCAAAAAATGATCTAAATCAAAAGTTTAATGGTTAGGAGGAGACATCCGGTCCTCTCAAACTTACCCCCCCGCAGGACCACAGGGGGCAAAAACATGGGGCAACTTTGAAATTTTAAAAACAAACTGTATTAGATGATTTTATTTTAAATGCGATTTGGCAAAAATGAGTATTGTTTTCCGTTTAAAATTTCAAAGTTGCCGCTTTCTCCAACCCTGGAGGTGGAGAGAAAGGTGTAAATTTTATGAAATTTGACATTTTATCGAAATATTATCAAATTTTCTTCCTTTTGATGTCAAAAATTACTTTTTTTTCGCTTTTATGTCGATTATAGCACCACCTGTCAGAAATAAAAAAAAAACACTTTAGGTAAAATCTACATGGGTTTTTATTATATATAATACTTGCAAATGATAGAATAGTAAATGGAAATAATGAGTGTTTATTGTTTATGCTGGGAATAAATTTTGTCGAAAATACCTAAACTCGAAATGAATGAAAAATCAATACTTGTGTGATATTTAATGAGTTTTATTTTGTTATTGCGATAGATACCGTACCGGAGCTACAGTACACGTTCATCGAACAGTCGCTACGTCCTGGCCCGCATGTATCATTACGTTGTTCTGCCACTGGGTCACCGCCCCCCCAATTCAAGTGGTTGCTGGATGGTGAAACGCTATCAGAACTTACCGCTGGCCACAGGTATATACATATGTTTTAAAAATGCAAATGTTTCTTGTACACTGTTAAAAATTTAGATAATTTTACATATTCTATTGTAAATGTTTCCAAGGAGAACATTTGAGTATACAAAATGCTGTGTTTTGGTTATGATATATGGTAGTGAATGTTAGGTTTGCAAAAGTATAAAACGGAAAAAGACTGCTGTGGATATGAGATTTTTACGTGCGATATGCGGTGTAGTTATAGGAGGAATCTGGGGTACTAAATAAATTAGTGAATGATTAGTGTAAAATGGAAAAATTGTTGTAGCAAAAGTTGTTGTTGGTCAGTTAAGATGGTTCGGACATCTTGAGCGAATGTCTAATAAACTTGTGGTTAAAAAAAAAATACGAACAATTTTGAAGGTATACGTTTGCCAATGGATATCCGATGATTTCCAAATAGTAGGAATAGAAGAGCATGTATGAGAGAGGAATTATGAGTGTGGATGAAGCTAAAGTTGCTTTTTTGGATAGAAATATTTAAAAGAGGCTGATTTCAGGATAACGGAAATAGTTTGTGCCACACCCTTTTGGATACATGGCATGTATGTATATACATATTTTATAAATGCATTTTTACAGAAAAAAAATGTAACGTTACGTCAATTATTACAGTAAAATTACAAAATGATGCTATTTTACCGTTAATAGTTATGTAAAATTATATAAATATACATTACATTTTTATAGTGTACAGTAGTACTCTATTTGCTTTTCGGTATATAATTATGTGATGTGCATAATTTTAATGAAAGATAATCGATCAATCGATTATGGAAATCATTCCAAATATCTCGAATTAAAATTGAAATTATTCGGATGATGAACAAACAGAAAATGTGCCAAATTTCCACAAAAATATACAAAATAGATTTTAAAATTGAAAGATACATCTTAAGGCTATTTTTTTTTTAATTATTTGAAATCAGAGTCAGTATACCTAACAAAGTAGCAAAATTACCATATGAATACTAAGGAAGCCAGTTTGACTGAAGTGGAGGGAAAAAAAGATGCCTACATATAACTTGCAAATAATTATATTTAATTATAACTTTCTATATAACAAAAAAAGTAATAATAAACGTACGTATTTAGTTAAATTTCAGGGCTTTGAACTGGAACTGGACTGAAAAAATTGTCGATTTATTTCGGTTTGATTCCTGTTAAAACACGCATATTAACACAATCTTACTTTACACGTCGTTTTTTTTTCATTTTCGGAGTCTTGTACCGTAGTCGTAAGTCGCAACTTGTTTTACGCGAAAGAGTATTTGATTTGTTTTTCGTGGATGAATACTCAATTATTGAAATTAAAAATGAAACTAGGGATCACTTTAAGGCAGGTGTACTTTTTACTTCTAATTATTTTTAAATAGTTTAAATAAAAATACATTGGAAAATATTTAAATATTTAGAGTAATTATTATTTTTTATAATTATAAATAAATAAAAACTTTGTATACAAGAATTTGTTGCGTTAACATATGTTATCTTTAATAATTAAAAGAGAGTGTGTAGTCGGTTCTTGATGGAATTTCATTTTAATAATAATAATAAAAGATTTCACTATACTTGATTTTCCACTTTATTTATTTAATTGTTACATATGTTTCGACTTTTCAGTCATCATCAGACGTGTACAGATTTTTAAAAAATTACAAGTATTTATACATTATTATGTACCGTTATATATTAAGTAGAGGTGAACAGCTTACTTCTAATTGGTCATTTACAATATATTTCCCAGAATTTACTGCTTTTCTAATCTCTAAATTTTCCAGAAGGTTCATTCTAAATCCTTTTTCTGCTAAATGTATAATTTCAAATTCTCCATTAAAATTATGATTATTTTTAATACAATGTTCAGAAAAACCCGTCGTGCAATTTTGTTTATCAATAGCATTAATATGTTCCTTAATTCTAGATTTAAAACTGCGGCCGCTTTGTCCAATATAAATAGCACCAGTATAAATAGAAACCAAAACAACATAATTTAATTCAAATAACTAGGGAAAAAAAGAAATTTTATCCACGTGTGATTAATCTTACTGACACAATACTGAATGAAAAAGAAACAATATTACTGGAAAAAGGTTTGAAATACTCGCCACATATACCAATTAAACAAAAAGATTTTGACGAACTTGCTATTAATACAGAAATTGCAACAAATTCTATTATCGATCCTAATGAAAAACAATGCATAAAACTAGAGTGCTCTAAAATTTTAAAAGATAGTAGACAATCCAGTAATTCAAAAATTTATAACAAAATAGAATGTAAAACTATAAGGGATTTAAAAAAACAGGTTAGATACAGAAAATATTATTCTTTGCAAAGCAGATAAAGGCAATACAATAGCTCTCATGAAGAAAGAAGAATACCAGCAGAAAACTTTAAAAATGATAGAAGACAGTGATTGCAGTGAAATAAAGTGTGATCCTACAAATAAATTTCAATTGGATATTATTAAAGTGATTAAAGAATGCAAATCAGTGTTTAGCGAAAAAGATAAGTTTGTAATGAAGTGTATGAATCCTAGATCGCCCCAGCTGTTTGCTCAACCAAAACTACATAAACCAAACTGCCCAATGCGACAGATAGTTTCCTATGTAAACGCTCCTGCTTATAAAATTTGTAAGTACTTGTGTAAAATATTACCAGACATCCTCAATTTTAACTCTAAATTTAGTATAAAAAATTCAATAAATTTTGTAGATCGTACAAAAAATCTGCAAATAGAAAATAATTATAAATTGATTTCTTTTGATGTAACTAATCTGTTTACTTCGATTCCTACGATAGACTTAAAATCAATTTTATGGGATATGTTAGATAATAATAAAAAACTTAACCAAATTCAAAAAATTGAGTATTTTGCAATTATTGAACTTTGTTTAGATCAAAATTATTTTAAATTTAACGATAAATTTTATAAAATGAATTCAGGTTTACCGATGGGATCACCCGTTTCTCCGTTATTTGCCGATATATATATGGATTATTTTGAAAAACTGATTATGGACAATACTAAATTTACAAATTGTATTAAATTTTGGTGCCGGTACGTTGACGATGTTTTCTGTATATGGAATGGTTCTGACAGACAACTTAACATGTTTCTTGAATTTTTGAATAATATAAATAAAAACATTAAATTTACTTTAGAAAAAGAAATAAATAAAAGTATAAATTTCCTTGATTTAACGATAAGCATAACAAACAATAAACTCAACTACAAAATATATAGGAAACCTACATTTTCTGATTCGATTATACCATATGATTCTAATCAATCTGATTCAATAAAAATGTCAGCCTTTCACAGCATGGTCCATAGATTACTAACAATCCCACTTAGTCAAGAAAATTACAATACAGAAATTAACACAATTAAAGACATAGCGATAAATAATGGATACAATCCAATACATATTGATAATATTATTAAAAATAAAAAGAAGGTTGTAATATGTGAAAAAATTTATTGTAATTCCAGAACGGTTGATACTACATCCAAGTGGCATTATTTAAATTTTATACCGAACATAACTAATAATATAGCTAAGAAAATAAAAAATCATAATAATATTAAAACAACTATTACAAATAAATATAAACTAGGAACGTTACTTTCAAATAACAAAGAAAAACCCATAAAATCAGATCTTAATGGTGTTTATAAAATTAAATGCAGTAATTGTGATGCTATTTATATTGGACAAAGCAGCCGCAGTTTTAAATCTAGAATTAAGGAACATATTAATGCTATTGATAAACAAAATTGCACGACGGGTTTTTCTGAACATTGTATTAAAAATAATCATAATTTTAATGGAGAATTTGAAATTATACATTTAGCAGAAAAAGGATTTAGAATGAACCTTCTGGAAAATTTAGAGATTAGAAAAGCAGTAAATTCTGGGAAATATATTGTAAATGACCAATTAGAAGTTGTTCACCTCTACTTAATATATAACGGTACATAATAATGTATAAATACTTGTAATTTTTTAAAAATCTGTACACGTCTGATGATGACTGAAAAGTCGAAACATATGTAACAATTAAATAAATAAAGTGGAAAATCAAGTATAGTGAAATCTTTTATTATTATTATATGTTATCTTGTTAAATAATTAAAACATATATATATATATATATATATATATATATATATATATATATATAAATTACATAAATTTCTAATAATAAATTATATTATTATCATACATTATATACTTTTAATTATTACGCCTTTAATTAATTAAAAATTATTATTATTCATATTATATTATTGTATCAATTTATGTACTATGCTTATATTATAAAAATATTTATTACATTATTTATTGTAAATTTCAATAAAATTTGAAAAACTACAGACACTATGTAATTTTTTGTAGCATGTAAAAATAAATAATATTATCTGTAACAACTACAAATCTCATGTTTTTTTTTTATGAAATATATATATTACATATTACTAGTATTATCACATACGTATCTATGTAAATTAGTTTTTTTTTTTCTGTAAATTTCCATAATTAATGAAGTAAACTCATTTTACATATAATTTTATAGTAATCTTCACTATAAAAATTTATGTAAATTTACAAAACTTTTTAGAGTGTAAACAATATGGTGACATAATATTAATGTTATGATACACTTGAAGAAAAATATTTATATTTAATATTTTCTATAGAAACCTAGCAATCAGTTTGAAAAATTTCATTTTGAACAAGCACGCGTATGAAACAGGAAATAACATTTCAATATAGTGCGCCATTATGATGGATTGAAATTTAATGGATTTAATGACGTACATAGTTCTGAATGTAATATATGAACAATATTCAATTTATACAATGTAAAAAAAATTGTCATTTTACCTACAAACTACGAGATAATATGATGCCCAGTATTTCTAGGTATAATTAATCAACTGATGTAGTTTTATTTATAATTGTTTAAAAATACATAACATCAGATATTACAAATATTATGTAATAAGATATTATTAACGGAATGAAAAGTATATTATGTATATAATATTACAATTTCTTTTAGTAAATTTACAGAATTTCAGTAAATCTGCTGTCAGGAATTTTCCATAAATTGCTAAAATTTGTTTAGTTCTGTAATATTATTGTTGGTATAATTATAAACCTTTCTAAATTTACATAAAGAATGTATTTTAAAATGAATAAATTACACTTAAAATAATTTATTAGTATTATTGCACAAAATATGTACTATGTCTCATTAGTTTAATGAATTATTACAAACAATAATTTTAGAAGTTATACCAACAATATGTTATTCTACATTAAGTATGTGGTGTAATGTGCAGAAAGTAAGCAGTTTTACGTACTTATTAGATTATATTTACTTACTTTATGTGATTATTGCAAAATTACAGAATTTTGAAGTAAAAATAGAGAATATTTATGGTAAGTAAAATAAAATTTCAGATATTTTATAGTAAAAATTTACTACTATTTATTTGTAATTTCTCTAATTTTTTTTACAGTGTATACATAATTTTGCTTGCATTTTTTTTTCAGAAAATTAAACAGATACATGTATTTATTAGTACGCGTACTATTACAATATTGTAATTATTTTTACAAGCATAGGTTCGTGTATAATGTGTGTGAAATTGAAAAAAATATTGTAGCAATAGTTGCTGTGTTATTCAGTTAAGATAGTTTGGATATCTTGAACGAATGTCTAATAAAAGTTTGGTTAAAAAAATGCATATGAATAATTTTGATGGTATATGTTTGTGTGGACGTCCGATTAGTAGCGGAATGGTATATGATTGAGAGAGGGTGGTTTGCGTGAGCGAAATTTTCTAAGTAGTAAAAATAGTAGAGTATGTTATTATATATTGGTTAGATATGCATCTGATTTTATTAATTTTAAAATAAATAATATATAATTATATATATATATGTGACCTGGTCTACGAAAAGGTGGCTTAGGTGCGAAATTTAGCTTTCGATAAAACCGCTATTACAGATAAACAACTCGTTTTGTCAGGTTTTCGTTAGTTGTTCTCTTGTCGGTGTTACGCCCGGTGTTGCATTATGTTCAACGTTCAAGTATGTTCAGGTTTTGTTCCTGTTCAGAATATTAGAGTAGTTAATCGCGTAACTTGCTAGGTTCGAATTTCCTTATTCTAGATTTTCACAAAAATTCTGTTTTTTTTTATTTGTACTCTTCTTTCTCTTCATTTTTATTAAACTTCTGAGTAAGTTATAGCTTTTTGGTATTCACCATGTGAAAGAGCGTCTCATACTTAATCGGAATCGGCAAAAAAGTGGAAAACGATGTTTTGACACCTAAGCCCCCTTTTCGTAGACCAGGTCACATATATATATATATATATATATATATATATATATATATATATATATTTATATTTATATATGGGTATACACATATGCATCTGAATTTGTTAATTTTAAAATGAATATAAGGTGCTGCACTCCGTGGCAGATGTTGGAAACAAACATTTTCATGGGAGCGTTTTGGTGTGGAGAAAGCAGAAATTGACAAAATCGCGCTGTCAAAAAACGAAACGCACTATTAAAATCGTTTCGCGCCGCAAAATAATGAAGATACTCGTCTAAGTCCTTAAAAAATAAGTTTCCAATTGCTGAAACGTTTGCGATAAATACGGAATACCGAATAATTTATAGAATTATAAAATGTTTGGGGTTATGTTAGGTTTACTGTAAGTAAGTGTCGGTCCGGCACGGTTTTTTTTACTGTCACTAAATAATTGAACTAACTAGTGGCTGGTGTTCCATTTAAATTTTCCACCTGGCATGATTCGAGATAGATAAATAGGAGGAAAAAAATTGTTATAAAGAAAAATTTATATTTTAAAAGGGGAAATGCAGTTATGTAAAAATTACCAGCCCTCCGCTTTCTTTAGGGGAGAGAGTTAATTTTAGAATTTCAAATGACATATCTCTATTTTTGGACTTATCTCAACCATGGTAAATTAAAATTGAACACCATGAAACTGCTTATAACTTTTGAAATTATTACTTCATTAAAAGAAGATAATCAAAAAAAGATAAATATTTTTTTTAAAGAATTTGAATATGGAATAAAAATAGGAGAGTCTCATTTGTAATTCCAAAGTTACCCCACCCTCAATTTAGCGAGGGATCAAAACACATAAGTGCTCCCATTCTAAAATATTAATTTTTTGTCATGACAACTTTTTTCTTAGAATGCACCTATATCGAGTTATTCCAGTTTCATACATACATACACAATTACGTTACAATCACCCGAAAAGGTTTGACGCAAACTTTTTGATCATCCCGAAATCAGTTTCCTCCAAACATTCCTATTCAAACAAGCAACTTTAACGATATTTACATTCATACTGACTTTCAGTCATACATGCTAATCTATTCCTACTACTTGGAAACTTTCGCTCACAAAAGCCACTCTCTCCCAATCATACAACTACTTATTGGATGTCCAGGGGCAAACTTGTACATTCATATCATACCTTCAATAGGCATTAGCTCAAGTTATTTGAACCATCTAAACTAGTTACACAATATCCGCAACGTAAAAATCTTATTTCTATTCTTATCTTATTTTCCGTTTTATGTTTTTGCAGCCACATCCAACATTCACTACCATATATCAACGTATGTACCAAACAGCATTCTATATATTCATACAGGCCTTTGTGGAAACATAAAAAAAGTCCATGTCTAGGTGATAAATTAAAAAGGGAACAGCTTCTTTATATATATATACAAAATCACGCCATGTTTGCAAAAGGGCATGGCACAAACCATTTTCCATTCCACTATCCTGAAATCAGTGTCCTCAAAACATACCTTTTCAGACAAGTAACTTTAGCTTCATCCATATTTATAATTACTCTCATACATGCTCTTCTATTTCTACTACTTGAAAACTTTTGCTCACGCAAGACCATCTCTCAATTATACTATTCCAACTACTCATCGGACGTCCACTAGCAAACGTATATCTTCAAAATTATATATATATATATATATATATATATATATATATATATCGTGCCGAGATCAGCTTTTTAGTACGACATTTGGTTCTCGAGATATTTGACCCAGTCCAGACTTTTTGAATATTCTGTATATATACCAGTATCAGTTCTTGTATATAATTGCAAATCAGTGAATAATAAATTGAATAATGAATATGTTTTGAAATTTGATACAATGGCTTTTGATGCACACCATTGTTTTTTGCTGCGGATAAATTTTTTCGCATAGTCCAGATTAAATGAAAAATCAATACATGTATGTGTATTAATAAATGTTTTATTTTGTGTTGTGCAATAATTTGTTTCGGGACTACAGTACATATTCATCTAACAAATATAATTTGCCAATATAAACAACTAGAACAATAATTTTAAGGGCATTTAATATAAAAAAAGTAAGATCAACAAAATCATATTCTATTTATATTGATCGTGAAATTCACAGAAAAGTTAATGCTGGTTGCAAGATTTTGGGTGCTTTGAGTACTTTTGCTAAGAATATAAATGTTTCCAAAAAGCCCCCCCCCCCCGTTTGAGTATATACAATGCTGTTTTAGTGTCTATGTTGATGTAGGATAGTGAAATATTATTGTGCTGTGGCAATATTATTTTTAGTTGAGGTATGAGGAATCGGGTACAAAATAGATTAGTGTATGATGAGTGTGAAATTGAAAAAAATGTTATAGCAAACGATGGTTTTAATCAGTTAAGATGGTTCAGACATCTTGAGCGAATGTTAGTTGAAGAAATTTATAAGAATGATTTTGAAGGCATACTTTTGTAAGTGAACGTCCAATGAACAGTTGGAGTGTTAAGGGAGTATACCACCTTGGAGGCATGAAAAAGGGTCCTATATTCAATAAGGTTCTGCAAGAGAACTAAGAGACGTAATACGATTTAGTTTTGAGGGTTGAATTAAGCTCAGTTTTGAGTTTTTATGACATCTATTTTTGTTTAAAAATTGTGTGCGGTGCAACAGCCAGGCGGCATTGAAGTAGCTTCTGCGCGCCGTGACTCGTAAATCGGCGTGCATGCTATCCCCTTGTTCGAAAGCCACGGAACAAAAATGATTCGCGGTTTTTTTTTTGTGCGATAAATTTACTTTGCAAACTTTGATCTCAAATTTCAAAGTATTAATTTTAACAGATATGGCAATAATTTGAAAAACAAGGTACGATTTTATTCCTAAAATTTGAGCATAAAAGCGGTTCCCAAGCAAAATTAAGAAAGAAATTGAAAAATAGAGATCGATATTTCTGAACATTGTACTATTAAGCGTCAATCGCAACACATTAGACGTTAATCCGATAAAAATTGTTAAAGTTACGGTGCACGTCAATTTGAAAGTTGCTGTTTCGAGAAAACCGCGATTAAAGTTTTACAATGAAAAAATCATTAATATTTTTTGTTTACCTTTAATGCGAGATTCCTGCACCGTTTATTTTATACTGTGTCGTAAATACTGTAAATATGAGAGGAAACTCCATAAATAAATATGAACGACACTATTGCCACTTACATGACGATCCAGAAATTTCCCAGTACCCTAAAGCGCTCGAAGAGCGCGTTGCTTCGGGGAGCACCCTTCCACTAAATCAGCTATTCTACTATTATAAAGAGTTCTAATGAACAAAATTATATTCTATACATTCCAAAGTAACTTTTTAGTACAAAAAAATAATCGATTTTTTGAAACTGCAAAGGTGGTATATCCCTTTAAATGAATGTGGATGAACCTAAAGTTAGTTGTCTGGATAGCGATATTTGGAAGAAACTTGTTTCGGGATAGTGGAAAGATTTTGGGCTACACACTTTTGGGTACATGGAATGATTGTGTATGTTTGTATATATGTATATTCCAGCGGAAAACAAACGTACAGAGATAAAACCGCTTTAGTTTTTATTTCTGAATTAATATTTATTTATAATCGACATTTCGGCGAACTCAATGTACGTTTTTTTCAGGACAAATGATACCTATGACATTTACAGTAAATTTAAAGAACAGAGAAACTAGTTACCAAGTACTAAAATACAAGAAACTAAATTATAAAATTTATAAATTTTTATTTATAGGAAACCAAATTTTATATGAATTATTGTCTGCACAATAATTGATGTTATCTTTCTCGTTATAAATTTCTAACATAGTAAAAAATCTTTTAGAACTCATAATAATAAAATAAAACTGCTTTAGGTTAAAGTTCTTTATTAATATTTATTTATAATCGATGTTTGGACAAAACTCAACGTCCGTCTTCATCAGGATAGGTACCATTTATCTTGATGAAGACGGAGAGTACAGCCATCCGAATTTGCAGAGCTTCGAAGAAAGGATTAAAACTCGGACAATTTCCAACAAAAGTAAAAATAAAAATTCTTGAAAGAATACAAAGTCTATTCTTTCACCCAAAAAAAAAACGCAGTTTGACATCTATTACAGTTTCACAGAAACAAAATTATAAACTTAATCAAGATTTTAGGCCGAAAAAGATATATACTCCCTTATATTACGGTCCGAAAAATATGTTAGTTTTTAAAATACAGATAGCATAAACTCATCATGGGTCACCCTATATATGTAGTTGGAAATTGTTATTTAATGGAAGTGAGAGATTGTATTTGCTATTAATTAAAATATCGTTTGCAGCGTATTTTTTTTTTAATTTCATTGTTCCGTATTGTTAAATTGATCCAATGGGAGAGACTGCCATGGGAATTTGGAAATTTTGTTTTTTTAAAACAATATCAAATATTTTGTTTATCCAGTTTGACATATTCACGGTACATGGGTTCATGTGTTAGCCACCGGCTAAATTAGAAATGAAACTGTAACAATATCCAAATATTTGAGAGCAAATAACTGTTGCAGCTAATATTTTAGTACGAGTGTGCAGGGTTGGACTGGATAAAAAATTAGGCTCGGGAATTGTTCAGATATGTTATGTTTTGATATTTATTTTTTCATTCTAATAAACATGGAAATGGCATTACAGAAAATTAAAGATACTCGTATTTGTAAAAATGACGTATATAATTATAATTATATATATATATATATATATATATATATTATATATATATATATATATATATATATATATATATATATATATATATTATATATATATATATATATATATATATATATATATATATATATGAGAGTATATCAAATATAAGCATGAAATATTTATTCACTGAAAATGAAAAAACTTTTATCACCTCGACCTCAGTGAATAAATATTTCATGCTTATATTTGATATACTCTCATATTTGTTCTTATCAACCATTAATTCTCACTCAAATTATATATTATATATATATTATATTATTATATATTATATATATATATATATATATATATATATATATATATATAATTATAATTAAATATAATTCTTTATTTAAATCAAAGCTAAAAGACGATTTAATAAATGACTCTTTTCACAAATTGATTTCTTAGAATAAATAATTCTTAAATTTTTGCAGAAGTCAGAGATCAGTTTTAATTTTTTAATTATCGACGGTCACGGTCCAGAATGATGACGACCCACCGGGAAAGTTCGGTGTCCCGGTAAGCCAGTTCAACTCTGCGAGTGTGGCTGGTTTTATTAAATTTAACATTTTTGACATTTGTCTAAAATTATTTACTAAACGCTTTAAAAAAGTTTATTCAAATTGAAAGAGTGTGTGTAATTTTATAATAACAGATATAATGAAAAATAGCAGAAACTATCGACATATGATAAAAGATAAAAAAAACGTATTCTAAAATATATGAATGCTAGTAATGTAAATGTTTCCAAAGAAGCCAGTTTGAATATATACAATGCAGTTTTGGTGCCTACGTTGATGTATGATGTATGTTAGTGAATATTGGGTTTGGTTGCAAAAGCATAAACGGAAAATGACTACTGTGGAAATTAGATTTTTACGTGGGGTATGTGGTGTAAATAGGAGAAATCGGGTACGAAATAGATTAGTGTATGATGAGTGTGAATTGAAAAAATGTTGTAGCAAAAGTTGGTGTTAGTCAGTTAAGATGGTTCGAACATGTTGAGCGAATGTCTAATGAACGTTTGGTTAAAAGGATTTATTTGAATGATTTTGATTTTATACGTTTGCGTAGACGTCCGATGAGTAGTTGGAGTGGTATGATTGAGAGTGTTTTACGTGAGCGAAAGTTTCCAAGTAGTAAGAATAAAAGAGCATGTATGAGAGGAATTATGAATGTGGATGAAGCGAAAGTTGTTTGTTTGGATAGGAATGTTTGGAGGCGACTGATTTCGGGATGATGTAAAGAGTTTGTGCCACACTCTTTTGGTTACATGGCGTGTTTGTGTATGTATGTTTGGTATACATTGTGCAATTGATTTTAAAATAACTTTCCATAAGCTGCAACGTGCCTATGCCTATACTCCATGGTATGTATGGTTGCAATAAACGTATCCCTAGCTAGTCAGGTGATACGGCCGCCAGCTTTTATACATTGGAGTCGGTCGTAGGTAAAGTAAGCGATGAATTTGAACGTTGAGGGCGCCACACGGTTGGCTTTGACTCTAACAATTAGTGCTTTATGTTAAAATTCTGTATTAATATTTTTGAATAATCGACGTTTCGACGAACTCAACGTCTGTCTTCCTCAGGAAAAATTATACAAATAATATTACAGTAAATAACAGAACATAGAAACCAGTTACTACCCAAAGCAATTTTATTTGAAATATTTATTTATTTAAGTAAAAATTAATTTTCGATAAATATTCCTATTCACGCAAGCAACTTGTCTTTCATCCACATTTGTCATACCTTTCATATTATTATGCATCGTCATGAAGTCGTTATTGAAGTATTTTTATGATTTTTTTTTGTTTTTATTAATATATTTAGTTATTTATGTACCGTAAAAAAAAATTGGAAATCATTATATTAAAATAAAAAGGCTTAAGGATTAATTTCTGCATAAACTTTAATTAGAAAAATTGACGTTTCGACGTATTCTACGTATGTCGTCATCAGGAAAAATTATACAAATGACGTAGAAATAAGTTACTAGGTAATAAAATAAGTAACTAGATTATAAAATTTATAAATTATTAATTCAAGGAAGTCAAATTTTATTTAAATCAGTTACTAATCACACTGATTTGTGTTATAAATTTTTATTCATAATTAAATTGTTTTAATTTGAATTGAATTTGAATTTGATTACTGAAAATGTGTGAAAAAGTGCAAAAAAATCCAAAGAACACAGTCAGATTTGTCAGAAAATTGTACATTCTCCACAAATCATGTAACAAATATAAATAATGTAAATACATGTACTATATATATATATATATATATATTGTATATGTGTGTGTATGTAGGAATAATTGGGTATATCAGTCTACTCGGAACGTTGATAAATTAAAACTCATTTAATTAATATAAAAATTGTTTTAGGGTAAAATTCTGTGAATTATTTATATAAAAACAACGTTTCAACAAGACTGAACGCTTGTCTTTATTAGGTCAAATTTTTTATCAATGACATTAAAATAAATAAGAGTAGGTACATAACAACAAGTTACTAGGTAACATATATGTAACTAGATCATAAGAATTATAGAATTATTAAAAGCCAAATTTTATTTAACTCAGATCCTTCACAGTGATTTATGTTATTTTTTTCTTCATAAATTTGTATATGCTTCTCTTATTACTCTTATTTACTTTAATGTCATTGATCAATTTTTATCTGATAAAGACGAGGGTTCAGTTTTGTCGTTTTTATAGAAATAATTAAACAGAATTTTATCCAAAAACAGTTTTTATATTATTAATATCAATGAGTTCTGAAAAATATTTTACTATGTTAAAACTCATTTAAGTTTCAAAGCAAGTTTTCGATTTATTTTTAAATCTTCTTCACGGCCTCTTTTGTAACCATATGGAAAAATTATCTGTCTATGAAATGTCAATACAGCATAAAAAGTATACGGTTATAACATAGAACGAATTATCAAATAAATAAAATGTCATAATAATATACAATTATACTTACAAACTATACAAAAACTCTGTTATTTTGTAAGTATAATTTTATATTATTATGACATTTCACGTATTTGATAATTTGTTCTTTGTTATAACTGTATATTTTTTATACTGTACTTACATTTCATAGATAAATTAATGTTTCTATATGGGTCATAGTAATATAGTTTTAACATTTGGATTTGAAAAAAGTTGACAATTCGAAGTTAAAATTATTGCTGTTTTATGTTAAAATATGTTATATTTTCACTATTAGATTACAAAAATAATACTTGTATCGAAAAAAAAATTATTATTTTATTACTATACTTTAATATGTCCTTCAAATTTTGATAATAACAAAATTATAAAATTATTGCATTTCACTTAAAATTATATTATTATTACTTGAATATTGTAAATTTATACTAATGAATACAATAATTTATCTATCAAAACGAAAAGCCTCATATTTTGCGTCTATTGATTAGACCCGGGACTGACGTGGAAAATTCGGTTCAAACGTTTTTTTTTTAACATTTTGATCTATAATTTTGTATTACGTCCTAAAAATTGGAAGCTGGTCTGGATTTTTTTATTAATGCACAACTAATAGATGATAATATGAAGAAATATAGCCTTTAAAAGTTATTGTTTATTAAATTAACAATAGGGACTGACATGGAAATTGTGAGACCACCGTGTGACATGCAAACATATAATTTCATATAAATCACAGAAATTGTTTTATTTTTCTTTACTGTTGATATAATTGTTTCGGACATGAATTAAATAATGAAAAATTCTAAAATAACAATTAAAACATTATTATTTAACACATACAAATAGTTTTTTCTACCGGGGCTAACAAGAAATGAGAACTGGAGACACAACACTTATGACGGATAGCCAGGTTTTGATAAAAAAAACTTGACCTTTTGCGTGTGAATATACTAGTTCGAATGTTTATCATTCGATACCGCAACTGTTTTGCTCTATAATATTATTTATTTACTTCAAAATCTCATTCAAACTTGAATTTTCTTAGTGGCGACAGAGACTGACATGGAAAATTTGACCCTTTAATTGAAATTACGCTACATTGCGTAATAAAATTTGATGTTTTTATTTTTGCACTATTTAAAGCTCGTCGAAATAAAACTTTACATGATTTTTTTAAATTTTATTTTATAAATCATAGTAATTCAACGACAACATCAATGTTAAAACTATATTATTATGACCCATATAACTGCAGAGGCCGTGAAGAAAATTTAAAAATCAGGATCGGGATCACATAGTTTAATCGCAAGTCATAACTCATCTTATGGGAAAGAGTATTTGTTTGTTTTTTTCTGGATGATCACTTTGGTATTTTTTGATAATAACTTTTATATAAATAATAATCTTTAAATTGTTTTAATAAAAATACATTGGAAAATATTTTAATAATTTGCAGTAGTTTTTATTTTTTCTAATTATAAATAAATAAAATATATTAATACTTTTAATTATTTAATAATTATTATTATTTATGTTATATTATTGTATCGATTTATGTAGTAGGTATGCTTAAATTATAAAAGTAAGAATAAAATGTTTTAAATAAATAGACATCAAAAAAAAATTAAAAACACGAAATTGAACCGAAAACCGTTATTTTTGCCGGAACAGAAATCGGAACCAAACCGATATATATATATATATTTTTTAATTGAACCGGAACGAAAAACATAACGAGTCGAAGACCTGTTAAAAATAAATCTAAAGCTTGCCGTGAAATTTAAATGAGTTTTATTTAACAACGTTCCGAGTAGACTGATATAGCCTATAATTCCTACACAAATATCTTGCCAGTCACAAATATCTTGCCAGTCACAAATATCTTGCCACAAATATCTACACTATAGCTGCCGGTCTTATCATCATAGATATACACCGACTGTCGTATTTGGTAATGCCATCAAATGAAGTTTACATTATGTTACTGAGTACATAATAATCTCGTTCTGTTTTTATATGCTTGAAAAAATATATAGTTTTAGAATTTTTGATATGTCATATAATTAATTTAACTCTGAATATCCTGTGTGTACGAGTACAAATACAGTTATTAATTATATAATAATAAATTATATAATTTCACTAAAATCCAGTATTGTATGGAAAAAAATTACTAAAATTAAAAAAAATAATTATTATAGCTACATTACTTATCCGTGATTAACTAAATTTTTACAAAAGATTAATTTAGTGCCTACATAAATTATATAATTTTACTAAAATACAGTGATACATTTTTTAAAAAAAAAATTACTAAAGTTTTAAATTTTTTTATTATAGCTACATTATTTATCCGTGATTAAATAATTTTACAAAAGATTAACTTAGTGCCCACGTAAATTATATAATTACTAAAATACAATGTTGCAAACTTTCCTAGAAAATTACTATAAGTAATTTAATTGTGAGTTTTGGAAACTAAATGGCAAATTTTTTGGTATAATTATTCACAATTCTGGAATATGTTTGCCTGTATCTCTGACAAACGATCAATAATTGCCCTTATACCAAAAATAGAACTCGAACAGGTTAATGTATAAATGTCCAAACTTAACTCTTGCTACGCTCTGAAATAAATCATTCATTTTGGTTATAGGGAAATCTTCATGTATATTTATATGGTCATCCCAAATGTACTGTTGCATTCTAAAAAAAAAAATATGTAATTTTACTTACGAACTATGGAATATTTTGATACTCAGTATTTCTAGGTATAATTACTCAACTGTTTTAATTTTAACATGATTGTTTAAAAATACATAATATCAGAACTATTACATACATTATGTAATATAATATTACCAACAGTATGGAAAAATATACATGTATGTAATATTAGAGTTTTTTTAGTAAAGTCTCTTTTAGTAAAATTAGAGAACTTTAGTAAATTTGCTGTCAGGGGTTTTTTATAAATAGCTAAAATTTGTTTGAGGTATTTTAAAATTATTACAGATATTAATATGCAAACTATAATTTTACATAATTTACGAAGTTATACCAACAATATATAATTCTACAATAAGTATGTGATGCAATTTGCAGAAATTAAGCAATTTTACATTCTTATTAGCTCATTTTTATTTACTTTATGTTATTATTATAAATTATATAAAAATTACAGAATTTTGAGGTAGAAATACATAATATTTATAGTAAATTGAAATTACAGATTTTTTATGGTAAAATTTACTAAGTATTATTTTTCTGTAATAAATTTCGCTAATTTTTCCCCTTTCTTTTTTACAGTGTAGTCAACGTTGCATATATAATTCTTAAAAAACACATTGTATAGAACAGTTTTTTAAAACACATTGTACATAGTTTTCATAGATATATCGTATATAATTGCTTCGTACACTTTTACTCCGTCAAATAATACAGCTATAGAGAGAAGAGAAAAATACGTTACTTGTATTCTATAATGGCGTAAAACTCCTACATTTACTCATATTACATACATTTCAGATATTCTAATTTACAATATTTTACAATAACTACAAATCAAATCTGGATATTTTTTATTTGTTTTTACGCGGAGTATGTGGTGTAATTAGGAGGAATCGAGTACGATATAGATTAGTGTATAATGAGTGTGAATTTGAAAAAAAGTTGTAGCAAAAGTTGCGCTTTTAATCAGTTAAAATGGTTCGGACATCTTGAGTGAATGTCTAATGAACATTTGCTTAAAAAGAATTATATGAATGATTTTGAAGGTATACGTATGCGTGGACGTCCGATAAATATTTGGAAATGGTGTATGATTGATAGAGCGGCTTGCGGGATCAAAAGTTTCCAAGTAATAACAATAGAAGAACATGCTATCAGAGTAATTATGAATGTGGATGAAGCTAAAGTTGCTTATCTGGATAGGGAAAAAGTTTGTGCCACACCTTCTTGGCGTGTGTACATATATATATATATATATATATATATATATATATATATATAATTATTATTATTATTATTGTTAATATTTTTATCAACATATATATTTGTTATAGGTATGCGATTGGTCAATACGTTGATCAAGAGGGTGACGTGGTCAGTCACTTGAATATCAGCAAAGTGCGTGTGGAAGATGGTGGTTTATACAGCTGCCGGGCAGTAAATTCATTAGGTACTGCACTGCATTCAGCTAGGCTCAATGTTTACGGTAAGTTGTATACCTAAACCGGATCCAGTTAACTATAACTTTGGCCCTAGCTTCAATTCTAATTTAATTTATCCTATAACCAGAATAAACAAAATTAGAAGTATATAAATATTAAGAAATAGAAATACACATTTTTATATTTTTTCACCAAAAATACCGGGGGCAGCATTATTCAACAAATTTTTTTTATAATTATTATACATGAGAAAAGAATCTATCTTGAATATATGTTTACGAAAGTAACAGGTTCCTCCACACAATTGAAATATATAGTTTATATCGCGTATGTATTAACATGCGTTTTTCGAAAATTTCAATTGTATAGAGAAACGTGTTAGTTCCGTAAAAAAATGAAAAAAATATTATTTTTGATGTTTATTCGATGTAAATTTATCGATTTTAGTCTTACAGGAAAATTTTTTTTTAACGGACACTTTAGTATATATATATATATATTTATATATATATATATATATATATATATATATATATATATATATATACAGCGTGTTCGTTCGCTAAGTTGATATAGGACAATAACATGGGAGTTAGAGAAAAAAGTTACTTAGCTATTATGTAACTAATTTTTTTCTCTATTTTACTGAATTTTTTCAGAATTTTTTGAGAAATTTTTAAAATTTTGTTTTTAATTTTTTTCTACTAAACGATTCATCCTAGAACAATTGTTTCTTCACCCAATTATAGTAGGTACTCATTATTCCGCATTTTTCCATATCATGATTATTTTCCTACATCTCATTGTTTTTGAGAAAAAAATAAAAACCCAAAAATAAAAAAAAAATCTAGCGCCCAAACGGCACATGCTATCATATTAAAACTAAAACCAAATTATATAACTTTTTATTCCCTATCGAATGTATTTCTCCGAATTTCACTTCAGAAAGGAGTATTCTGCATATTATCGATATCCCATATCCCATGTTATTCTTCTATATTAACATGGCGAACGAACACCCTATATATATATATATATATGTTTAAAATTAAATAAAGTTAAAACAAAAATTTTAAAATTTTAGTAATTTTTTTTTTTGAGAAGTTGGCAATTCTGTATAATTTTTGAGGTTAAGGCATTGACTTCCATTAATCAAAAATTTGTAAATTGTATGATCTAGTTACTTATTTGATACCTAGTAACTTGTTTTTATGTTCTGCTATTTACTGTAAGTGTCTTTTGTACTCTATCATTTTTCTTGATGAAAACGGACGTTAAATTCGTCGAAACGTCGATTACAAAATATATTAATATAAAACTTTAACCTAAGACAGTTTTATTTTAATATACATAATGAGTTCTGAATTATTTTAATAAGTTAAAGTATTTTGTTTTATACAGCGTATTTTTCTCTATCGAAAAGTAAAGGAAAACAACAGAAATTTATAAAGAAAAAAGTTAACATCAATCAATATGACTACTAACTGATTTAAATAAAATTTTGCTTCTTTTAATTAAAAATTTATAAATTTTATGATCCAGTTATTTGTATTTTGTTATATACACTCTAAAACGAATTATGTAATTTTACCGGCAAACCGTGAGACATTACGATGCCCAGTGTATCTAGGTATTATTACTTAACTGCTGTAATTTTACATAATTGTTTGAAAATACACAATATTAGAAGTACTGAAACCATTATGTAATATATATTTTAACACTTACTTATTGTCCTTATTTGAATAACTATACTTCTTGCGAGTAAAGATTGTTACGCGTTTTGCCGGTTTGGCATCTTCAGACTAACTGTGGTTTGGTTTCAGTAGGTGTAGTGGGGGGTGAAGATTGTTTCGAAAGTGCTGTTCAGTTGTTTGTTTATGATACTTTTATTCTTGATTTTTTCTTTGTATATTTCCAGATTCTCGGTTATGTTTAAATTGTTTTTTTTTTTATATATTTTAATTATTTCCATTTCTGCTATTGTTGATGGTGTGTGATTGTTGTTGTTCAGGTGTTCTGCGTAATTAGAATCTGTTTTTTTGTTTTTATGTGAGTTGATATGTTCCTTGTATCTTTCTTTGAATTTTCTTCCGGTTTGTCCTATGTAATTTGATTTGCATGATTTGCATGGGAGTTTATATATTCCGCTTTTTGTACTTATTTCTGTTGTTTCTATGTTTGTTTGTAGCTGTTTTTTGATGTTATTGTTTGTTTTATAACTTATTTTTATGTTGAAACTTCGGAATATTTTTGTAATGTTATGAATGTATGGTCCAGTATAAGTAAACGTGGTCCAAATTTCTTTTTGTTGTGTGGATTTTTGTTGTTTTTTCTGTTTTTTCTGTTGTTTTATTTTGTTGTGAATTTTGTTTATTGTGTTTATATTTTTGTTGCTATTTCTTTTATGATGTTTAGTTCTTTATTGTAGTCTGATGTGTTCATGGGTATATTTTCTAGTCTATTTAGTAAACTTCGGAATGCGGCATATTTGTGTTGTTTTGGGTAGTTGGATATTGCGTGTATGTTGTCTATTGTTTGATTTGGTTTTCTATATATTTTAAATTGTAGATTGTTGGTTGTTTTGGTGATTGTTATTAAAATGAATAACGGGAATATAAAATACATCAATAATATTAAGTAATATGATATTACCAAAAGATGGAAAAGTACATATCTATGTAATATTACCGTTTTTTAGTAAAGTTTCTTTTAGTCAATTTATAGAACTTCAGTAAATTTATTGTTAAGAATTTTCCATAAATAGGTAAAATTTGTTTAGTTCTGTAAAATTATTGTTGGTATATAATTACATACATTTCTAAATTTACATAAAGGATATATTTTGAAATGAATGAATTACACTTAAATTATTTTATTTGTATTATTACACAAAATATGTATTAAGTTTCATTATTTTGATGATTTATTAGAAATATTGAAAATCTAGCTGTAATTTTACCTAAATTAAGAAGTTATACCACAACATGTAATTTTAAATTAAATTAATGTAAAGCAATTTGCAGAAATAAGGCAACTTTACATACTTATTAGATTATTTTTACTTATTTTATATGATTATTATGAATTATGTAAAAAATACAAAATTTTGAGGTAGAAATACAAAAAATTTATGGAAAAATAAAATTATTTTAACGGGGTAGTATTTTATTTCTATGTTCTGTTTATTTAATGCGTATATCAATTGTATTTTTTTTTTCTGATGAAGGCGCACGTTAAGTACATTTCAAAACATTGATTATTAATAAATATTAATACAGGACTAGAACCTAAAGCCGTTTTATACTAATAATTATGCTTCTAATTTTATTATATGTGCACACTTCAATTAACAAAAATTCGCAGAATTTTTTTATCGAAACTAAATTGAACATGACCGGTCATCAAATTCGCACTTAAAATTCAATTAAATTTAAAATATTATCTGTTCTCGTTCTGAGCGCGAGTTCCGGGCAGCCGCAGTTATTTGTGCTGAAATTAAATAGAAGAAATGTGACGTGATGCGAATGCGTACATACTATAAACTGGGAAAGGGTAAAACTGAGTTAATCAGGTTTCGGTTCGTTCATTATTTTATTATCATAAACACGGTTGGACTGGACAAAAAATTAGACCCGGGAAAAGCTGAAGGATAAGCTCAACCTACATCTCAAAATTGTTCAAATACGTTATGTTTTTATATATTTTTATTCTAATAAACATGGAAATAATATTGCAGAAAAATAAAAATGAATTATAAAAATGACACATATAAAATTAAATATAATTCTTTATTCAAATCTAAATTACAAGACGATTTAATAAATTACACTTTTCGGAATTTTTTTTAATGATAACTTTATTATCTAATTTTTCCAAAATATCCATCTCGCATGACATAAGCATGAAAGCCTCGAAATTATCCTGACTTAGATAATTTTACAATTTGTTTAAAATGCACTTTAATTTTGAAAATGTTTTTTCGCGTGATACTTGAGTGGAAGATAAAGCTAGTAATAATTTATAAGCAATGAATAAATTAGCGAATACCAATGTGTGTGGAGATTAAATTTTTGTAAAACTGAAAAACAACAGACAATGCAATTTCTACAAGTATTACTACATCTTGTTATATTGATTTCATCTTCTTCTCCTATTTCAGTTTGTTTGTCATCGGATTCATTATAAATAAAATATTCTTTCGTTTAAGATGTATTACTACAATTTTTTACATTGTTACAATTTGTTACATTCTTCTATGGTTTCAGTTTATTCGTTATCGAATTTATTAGAACTAAAATATTCATTTTTATTATTTAAGATGTTAATAAATGTATTCCATTTTCTTGAACGAAATTTAATAACTCAGATTTTAAATTGTTTTTTTTTTTAATATTTATGTTTAATTAATCAAATTTGCCATTAATTCAAAAGTTTTGTCGGGAATATTACCACTATTATTAGGATCTAACCAATAAACGTCATTATTCAATATATATCTATGTTTTTGTTTTTGTTTTTAAATTTTTGTAAAACTCAGAGATTGGTTTTAATTTGTTGACAATCGCCGGTCCAACCCTGGCCATGACACACACGCACAGTCAAAGTGGTTAGCATCTCCAGGCGTCAGCCAGCAAACAGCAATGACAGAGCGAACGTCCAGAAATCGATCTGTCGGCTTTCGGTTTACCGTTCCGTTCAGGTTCAGGACTTGATAACTAAACGTGACGTGAATTGTCGATGTGAACAATGACCAACCCTCATCTGGTTCACCAGTCGCATCAAATTCATTTACTCCAGAGATATATAGATTAGGGGAGAATGTGCATGACTCGCTTCTTCTTTTTTTTGTCTATCAAAACTTCTTATAAAAGTTTTATAATTTCAATATCAATTCGAATTAGTCATGCTGAAAATCATGAAATCGTCAAATTATGCTGAAAATCTCGAAATTTGCAATATATTTCCGAATTAGCATCCCAACTCGTCAACTAAGTGGAGTTATTAAAGTTTTTAAAATTTTAATATTATATTGAACTAGTCATGATGGAAATTAATAAAACGTCAAATTATTTTAATTATAAGTGATAAGTAAAAAGTATGCAATTTTTGGTTTAATATTTTATTCAATTTATAAAAAATGGGAGGAGAAGAAATTATTTATATTATTTATATATTATATTTTACTGGTTAATCGAACTAAAAGACAAATATATATATATATATATATATATATATATATTTATATATATATATATATATATATATATATATATATATATATATATATATATATTTAATACGGAAAATTGATAATGGGTATGGTAGTCGAGAGTAGAAAAACATGTTAAAAAAAATCTCATTTAAGATTCAATCCGTGTTTTCGTAGCATAATTCTGTCTACTTCATCAGAGCGAGATCTAAAGTGATTTTTTTAAAAACAGTAATGTGAAACCATTTTGGAGAAAACAAGGACAATTCCAAAAATATGTGCATTTTATCCATTCACAATGACCATAACTTATTTTATAATGCAATATCAATATAATTAACAAATTGTATTAATACGTTATAAATAATTGTAATAAAAATTATAAACAATTATAAATTGAATGTAAATTCAATAAAATTTATCAACTGACAGTTAAATTTAAAAATGCAATAATAAGATTAAATTAAAAATAGCAAATGGCAATCAACCAATTATAACCAAAAATACAATTTCAATTTAGGGTGTTCGTTCGCTTGGTTGATATAGGGCAATAACATGGGATTTCGATAATATGCAGAATACTACTTTCTGAAGTAAAATTCGGAGAAATACTAAGAATACTTTTCGATAGGGAATAAAAAGTAATATAATTTGGTTTTAGTTTTAATTTGCTAGCATGTGCCGTTTGGGCGCTAGAATTTTTTTTTTAATGTTTTTTAGAATTTTCAATAATTTTTCTTGCTAAATAAGTATAAGTTAGAAAAAAAAAGTTATTTAGCTATTATGTAGCTAATTTTTTTCTCTATTTTACTAAATTTTTTCAGATTTTTTTGAGCAAATTTTAAAAAAAGTCTTATTTTAAATTTTTTCAAAATATAACTTTTTTCAAAATTTGCTCAAAAAAATCTGAAAAAATTCTGTAAAATAGAGAAAAAAATTAGCTACATAATAGCTAAATAACTTTTTTCTCTAACTCATACTAATTCAGCAAGAAAAATTATTGAAAATTTTAAAAAACATTAAAAAAAAAATTCTAGCGCCCAAACGGCACATGCTAGCAAATTAAAACTAAAACCAAATTATATAACTTTTTATTCCCTATCGAAAAGTATTCCGAGTATTTCTCCGAATTTTACTTCAGAAAGTAGTATTCTGCATATTATCGAAATCCCATGTTATTGCCCTATATCAACCAAACGAACAAACACCCTGTATATATATATATATATATATATATATATATATATATATATATATATATATATATATATATATATATATAGCCATTTTCGGATATCAGATATCTTCAAGAATTAATAAACGTTACAATAACATTAATGTATATTAAATTTATTGTAAACTTTCCAATATTTAATGCAAACACACTAAAATAGCAAATTAAGAATAAAATTACAGTATATTTCGAATTATATAAAGCATATTACTCACATGATTCATAAAGACAGAAATATTTTTACATAAGTCTTACTAATATTGTTAGCGTAAAATACGTAAACTATACAGATCATCAGTTAACTAGAAATTTTAACTTCTTCATTGTCACCATTTGTCGAATTGATTAAAATTCGTTACTTAATACAATAATAAATACTGTATAATAGTTATTAAATAAAATAAATAAATAAAGCATAAAAGTTGTGAACATATAGTTTTAAAAAAAAATTCAATTCAAATTCAAACCATAGAAGACAATTTTTTTTGCAAGTCATAAATCGTAATAGGTGAACAAAAACAAGTAAAGAAATAAAAACTAATTCCTACTATTTGTAAACATTCATTCACGCAAAACACGCAATCATACCAGTTCCTCTATTCATCGGATGTCCAAAATCTTTAAATGCCAACAAATTTGCCAACAGCATTTGTTTTAGAATACATATTTTTTTCTGGCATTCTGAAAAATTTTTCAGAACTCATTGTATTAAAATAAAACGGCTTTATTATTAATACAGAACTAAAACCTATACATTTTTATTTTAATAAATTTTTTCCGCTGGTTCAAACAACTTATATTGAATACGCGCATTCGAAATTTAAATGATGATTTAACTAAATGTAATTTTATAATATATTTCATGTGCATACGTATACTATATTTGATTTTTAAATATATATGGGATGGTAGCATATAGGGTTGGACTAGATAAAAAATTAGGTCTGGGAAATGTTGCAGGATATGCCAACCTTATATACCAAAATTGTTCAAATACATTATGTTTTTATTCTAATTAACACACATTTATTGCTTTTAATTTTTAGATGATATATAATCATTTACATACCTATGTCAGAAAATACATAAAAAATAATAATAATTGAATTAAATACATTAATAATAAAAATAACAATAGAATATATGAAGGTTACATATTGTTTACATT
Organism: Clivina fossor; assembly: GCA_963966155.1. Classification (NCBI taxonomy): domain Eukaryota; kingdom Metazoa; phylum Arthropoda; class Insecta; order Coleoptera; family Carabidae; genus Clivina; species Clivina fossor. The sequence goes on from OZ014554.1 coordinate 6,763,334, forward strand.
TGAAGTGAATTCTTGTATGTTAAATAGAGCAATTCCGACAAGAATTTTTTCACTAAAGTTTTAAATTGCTTATTTTTTAAATTTTTAATAACCACGGGTAGTGCATTATATAGCTGTATTCAGTGGTGAGCTATGAAATTTTTAACAAGGGGCTCGCTCTTTGTTTTTCCTCGAGGATCGTATGAATTAGTACTCTAGCAATGTGTCACTGCGACTGACATATAGAAAAAACAAAATAATGTTAATTAAATGATTTATTTTATACAAAAAAAACAACCATATTATATTAATAAGGAATAGAACAAATAATACAATAAAATAAAATGAAGAAAAATATGGAATTTGTAAAAAAATCACTAAAAGTACTACTACAAGAAAATATAAAATTTAATCGTCATTGCTTGATGGGCATGACTTTGTCGCTTTACAAATGTATGTAATGAAAATGATTTCAAGGTATTATATTTTTTTTTTTGAGAAAATAGTAACCAAGAAGTACAAGGGGCTGGCAAATCATAGAATAATTTAACAAAGGGCTCGCGCGAGCTCCCGCGAGCCCCCGATAGCTTACCACTGGCTGTATCCCAAAGTAATTTGTGCATTCTTTTGTTTTTTTGCAGACGATTAAATGGTTTGTATAAGTTTGAAAAACCTCTCTTATTATAATCATGCAAATCCTTTATTTCATTGAATAAGCGTTGATTATTTTTGACGTAAATAAGACAGTGTAGGATGTACAGGCCAAACAAAGTCAATATTTTTGTCTCCTTAAAAAAAGGTTTTATGTCCTCGCGATAGCTTCATTTACAAATGACACAAAACATTTTCCTTTGCAATCTAAATATTCTTTTTGAGAATTCTGAATGACCCCATATCAGCAATCCATAACTCAAAACTGATTCGAACAATCCGTGATGTTCAATGGTGTCAAAATTTACTGGATCTACAAGAATTTTATATGAAAATATGTAGGTACCTAATCTTTTTGCAATATTTTTATAGCGACAAAACTATGTTAACTTTCTGTCAAGAGATATGCCAAGTAGTTTTACATGAACAATATTATTGTTATAATTAGCAGCACTACGGTTGCTGAATATAATTTGTTGTGTTTTTTTGTAATTTAATTTGAGTTTATTAATTTCGAACCATGTTTGTACATTATTTTTAGAATCATTTGATTTTTCTAATAGGCAATTCCTGTCAGAATCGGCATTTAAACAGTTGTGTCGTCTGCATAGAGAATCATTTTACTGCTGGGCAATGCACTAAATATATCATTTATATATGCTATAAGTAATACAGGAACGAGTACGAAACCCTGAATTACTCCAAAATTTAATTGTTTTAAATTTTATTTCTATCATTTATTTTCTACAAATTGATACCTATCTGTAAAATAGGATTTAAAGAAATTAATTGCATTGTTACTAGTACATGGAAATGATATTACAGAAAAATAAAAATGAATTGTAAAGATGACAATGACTCAATTTGGATTTTTTTAATGATATCTTTATTATCTAATTTTTCCAAAATATACTTCTCGCACGACATGAACATGAAAGTCTCGAAATTATTCTGAATTAAACAATTTCGCAATCTATTTAAAATGTACTTAATAATTGAGTGGAAGATAATGTTAACACTAATTTATAAGCAATGAATAAATTAGAGTATGGCAATGTCTTTGGAGATTAAATTTTTGTAAAACTAAAAAACAACAGGCAATGCAATTTCTACAAGTATTACTACATTTTGTTACATTTATTTCATCTTCTTTTCCTATTTCAGTTCGTTCGTCATCGGATTCATTATAAATAAAATATTCTTTCATTTAAGATGTTAATAAATGTGTCCCATTTTCTTGAAAAATCTAATAACTCAGATTTTAAATTGTTTGTTTCAATATTTATGTTTAATTTTCTGTTTATTCTATTTGTCATTAATTCAAAAGTTTTATCGAAAATATTACCACTATTGATTTTAGAAAAGTTATTAGGATCTAACCAATAAAAGTCATTATTCAATAAATATCGAAGTTTTTGGCATAATCTGTTCTTAAATATTTGTAAAACCCAGGAAAGGGCTTTTCCCCGGTGTCCAACCCTGCTACCAACTATAATTTTTAGTTTTACTATTACTATAACAACAATGTCATCGTATTAATATTATCCCGTATAATTATAGTAACACTAACAAAGTTTGATATTTCAGTTATATAATATATATCCATACATGTATATATATATATATATATATATATATATATATATATATATATATATATATGTATACATATATAGATATTATATATATATATATATATATATATATATATATATATATATATATTATTTTATTATTATTACTCAAAATATTTGATGAATTATTACAGATATTAATATTCAAGCTGTAATTTTACATAATTTAAAAAGTTATAAAATTAAAATTAAAAGTTGAGTATCTTTACTTTATTTAAAATAAATGAATGAAGTAAAGATACTCAAGTTTTCATTTTATTTGAACTACTTCATGTACTCAACAACAAACAATAATTAAAAAGTTATACCAACAATACGTAATTTCTCAATAAGTATGTGATGCAATTTACAGAAAGTAAGCAATATCACATACTTAGTAGGTCATTTTTACTTACTTTATGTGATTATTATGAATTATGTAAAAATTACAGAATTTTGAGAATAATAGGATTACAAATTTTTTACAGTAAAATTTTACTATTATTTTTCTGTAATTTTGATATATTTTTTACAGTGTATAAAAGTACATATAAAAATTTCTTTTTTTGCAAATATAAATTAGTATATTATGTTATGAGGAAGAGAAAGTGATGATTATTATGCTGAGCCCATATATTTGTAGCCGTGTCAAAGCTGAGCAGCCAAGCAATCTGAGCGAAACACAAAAGAGCTTTCTTTCCCGAGTATGATATTTCTTTCGCAAAACTGCATATTCGAGCAAAGAAACACGGTCAAGTGTATTTAATTTGACATTTCCTACGGCGTTATTAAAAACTATTAAGTCATGCTAAGTTAATTGACAAGTGCATTGTTTATTTTCGCTTGAATTTCAATTTGTTTATTGAAAAAAAGTGTAAAAAATGGTATATATACCGCCTGGGATGGTCAGAAATTGTATATTCGACCAACGAAAGATTAATTCCTACAAATACGTAACAAATATAAATAATATATACATATATTATACATACTATTCTACAATTGTTAGTAAGGATAAGGTTACTTAGCATGCATTTTTATATATTTTTAGTTTAGTGCTTCATTTAGAACACTTGAAGAAAAAATCGAATAAGTCTGACACGGAATAGCTCTATTTATGTTTCACTTAGACTGCTTGGCTGCTTAGTTTTGCCCCGGTCACAAATATCTGGGCTCAATATAATAATCATGGGTTTCTACCCTTCGTAACATAATATACTATTTTTTATTAATGAGTAGTACATTCATTCTGACAAAAATTAACGTGTATTTATACGTAGTTTGAGTAAAATTTAATTATATGTTAATTATAATACATATACATTGTTTATGGATGCTAATTGTGCTATATATCAAATATTAGTCTTATCGTAATAAATAAATCAATGTTAATTATAAATTGTTTCATTAACGTTTTGAGCTTTGCATATTTGGTTATTTATCAAAACGTAATTGACCACAAATTACGTGTGTTTATTTTATAAACAAAAAAAAAGTTATTATAAAATATTAACTAACAAATAATTAGAGCGGTATATGTTGATTATATTTGATTAAAATTTATTTTTCGAGTTGTCCCTCTATACGGTTTAATTTACCACATGCAAATAATCTGTTTGTATTTGTTCAATCAATATGTTTTCAACTTCCAATTTCATATTTGGATAATACGTATATTGAATTCCTAATTTAAAACTAATTATTATAAAATGGGGAAAAATTTAACTGATTTTTAAGAAATATTTTTAATCGTTACAAATTACCATTAAAAAATGTAACCTACCCTAACCTACCCTACACTAACCTAACTTAACCTAACCTAACCTAACTAAAAATCTTTTAAATATATAAGTAATTGTTTATTATGTGAAATTGGTTTGAAATTTAAAACATGATCTTTAAAATTATTGAATTAACTTTTTACTTACACTGTAAAAAAATACTGAAATTACAGAAAAATAGTTGTAATATTTTATTATAAAAAATCTGTAATTTTATTTTACTATAATTATTCTGTATTTCTACCTCAAAATTGCATTACATACTTAATATAAAATTAAGTATTGGTGGTATAACTTCTTAAATTATGTAAAATTACAGCTTGTATATTAATATCTGTAATAATTCATGAAAATAATGAGACTTAGTACATTTTTATGTAATAATACTAGTAAAATGTTTTAAGTGTAATTCATTCATTTCGAATACATCTCTTATCTAAATTTAGAAATGTATCTAATTATATCAACAATAATATTACAGAACTAAACAAATTTAAGCTATTTATGGAAAATTCCTGATAGGGTATTCTGTAAATTTACTAAAAGAAAATTTACTAAAAACTGTAATATTACACACACATGCACTTTTACATCCCGTTGGTAATATTATCATATTACATAATGTTGTTAATAGTTCTGATATAATTTTTTTTTAAACAATTATGTTAAAATTACAGCAGTTGAATAATTATACTTAGAAATACTGGGCATTATAATGTCTCATGGTTTGTACTTTGTAGCTAAAATTACATAATTTTTTTTTAGAATGTATTGTAAGACTCAACAATATTAACAGTAGATTGATAAGAGAAGCAATAGAAATTTTAAAAAAAGAGATGACATCACGGCACTGACTTAAATAAAATTTGGCTTCTTTAACCTTTGAGTGCCAAGCAGCGATTTTACGCTCTTCTGTTACGCTCGAAAGTTGCCAGCGCTCTAGCAAGCTCGGTTTCTGTCTATGTCCAACTTTACGGCTACCGTTCCGTTTTAAGTAAAAAGAAAATTAGAGTAATATTACACTTTGTAGGTGTAATCTTTTTATTTTCATAAACAACGCTTACTATAATAATATAATTAACTAAATAATGTAGAATAGAAAATAAGACAAGCGCAAAAGCTGCTTGGCACTTTTGGATGGGGAAAAAGCAAAAACCCGTGGCACTCAAACGGTTAAATTAATAATTTATAACATCGTAAAAACAATTTTCAAAACTCATTATATTAGAATAAAACGGCTTTAGGTTCTAGTTCTGTAATAACTTATTAATAATTTAACGTTTCCGCGAACTGAAGGCAGAAACGCACGTTCAGTTCGTCGAAACGTTAATTTAATAATAAATTATTACAGTACTAGTACCTAAAGCCGTTTTATTCTAATAATTTATAAATTTTATAATTTACCTACTTATTTTGTTATCTAGTAACTTGTTTTATGTTCTGTTTATTTACTGCAAATGTCATTTGTATAATTTTTTCCTGATGATGATATACATAGAGTATATCGAAACATGCATACAAACACAATCACGCCAAGTACCTGAAAGTATCAGATTTCTGCAAATATTCCTATCCAGACAAGCAACTTTAGCTTCATCTACATTATTAATACCTTTCATACATGCTCTTCTATTTCTACATGGATATTTCTACATTAATAATACCTTTCATACATGCTCTTCTATTTCTGTTAATTGGAAACATGCGCTCAAGCAAGCCACTCTCGCAAACATATACCACTCTAACTATTCATCGGATGTCCACTTGCAAACGTAAACCTTCAAAATTATTTAAATTCTTTTAACCAAACGTTCATTAGGCATTTGCTTAAGATGATTGAACCATCTTATACTGACTAACACCAACATTAAGTGGGCATTTGCGTTTTTAGCATCAATTTTTTTTAGGTGTTTCCAATATTTTTTTTTGGAAACTTTTACAAGAAATACAGTAAACAACAATTATACCATAATAATGCTCAAAAATATTGAGATTTTATATTTTTCCCAAAATTTCACAAGTTACACTCAATCATTGAATCGGCTTGTTAGGCTATGCATCAATAACTGGCCAGTTTAACCGTAGACACGTGTTTCTACCTATAGGGTCTTATCAGTACGGTGCTTTGATCAGTGTCGGGAAGACTCTGATGCAGATGTTAGTTCTGGCTAGCTTTTATGCCAAGTACTTTAAAACGATAGCAAAGAGAGGCAATAAATACCACCAAGGCCATCTATACAATAATGCAAAAAGTAATTAAATTAATGAATTTTGAACAAATAAATATTCATATTGTTATTGTGAAATTTAATATTATTATATTAAATTTCACAATGATAAGATGAACATTTATTTGTTCAAGGTTCATTACAACAATTATTCCGTTGAAAAGTGTATTTTTAGAAGTTTTGAGCAATTTTTTTTTTCCAAAAAAGTCAAATTTTTACTTAGAAAAATAGTGTCAAAATTATCAGGTTAAACTTTAGATTTTCCAATGATACCAGATAAAACCCGCGATCTACATTTTTGAAACAAACACAAATTAAATGTTAGTACTTGTAAGATAAGACTTGTGTAACAAGTACTAACATCAAATTTTCAGAAATGTAAATCGCTAGTTTTATCTGCCGCCACTGACAAATCTAAATTTTGATCTGATCATTTTGACGCCATTAACTAAGTGAAAATATGATTAAAAGAAAAAAATTGCTGAAAACTTCAATAAATACACTTTCCAATGGTATAATTATTGTTTACTGTATTTTTTGTAAAAGTTCCCAAAACAAAATGATGCAAAATACCTAAAAAATAGATGCTACAAACGCAAATATTCCCTTCATATGTAACCTCAATTTTAAATAAAATTTATACGGAACTTAATCCTAAAGCCTTTTTATTTTAATTTATTAATAATTAATTTTTTTTGTATAATATTTCTATTATTTTAATATATTTACAATATTTTTTAATATTAGAATGTTTTTAATTATATTTTATACATAAACATAATTATTATAATATAAATTTTATAATTCATGCCAACTCAACAAATTTGTTCTATACGTTAGATTTGACAAATTGATTCAAAAATCAAATTATGAAATTGTTATGGATATATTAAAACAAAATGTACTTAAAATTGATTGAAATCCGATATATTATAACTTAAATATTAATAACTTAAATAATTTTTTTTGCCAAAATTTGGCAACGCGGCAATAAAATAATATTATATTATGCTACGAGAAGTAGACAGCAAATATTATTGTGTTCAGCCCAGAAATTTGTGCAAAGTAATATGTACGAAATACAAAAAGAGCTTTCTATTCCGAATCAGACATATACGATTTTTTCTTCAAACGTTCTAAATGAAATTATTCTAAAAATAAATAAAATTATATGTTAAGTAACCTTAACGTTACTAACAGTTTTAGATTAGTATGTATATATTATTTATAATATGTATACTATTTGTGAAAATTAATTTTTCTCTATACATTTCTTGCATTTCTTCACACATTTTCAATATTCAACAACAAGCAAAAATGAACAATACAGTTGTCAATTAACTTAACTTGACTTAATAATTTTTAATATAGCCGTTGAATATGTCAAATTAAATACACTTGACTGTGTTTTTTTGGTTGAATATACAGTTTTTGACCAGCCTGTATTTATTGAGCTTCTTCATTCATTTTCAATAATCAATTTAAAATTTAAGCAAGAATAAACAATGCAATTGTGTGTTAACTTGACTTAACAATTCTTAATACAGCCGTGGGAGATGTCAAATTAAATACACTTGACCATGTTTCTTTGGTCGAAAATGCAGTTTCTTACTACTATGGAGCGATGCACATTGCATTTCTTGTATTTCTTCACATATTTTCAGTAATCAAATTAAATTCAAACGAACATAAATAATATAATTGTCAATTTACTTAACTTAAATTGACGTAATATTATTATTGTACTAGTAACATAATGACCTCTTTCTGCATAAGCAATATTGTAACCTAAAGATAATCAAATATATTATAAGTAATAGAGAAAAATGAAGACACCATCGATTATGAGAAAATATACAACCTTATATAAAATTTTATAATTTTATACAGAACTATAACCAAAACTTGTTTTATTTCATTTCTAAAATAATTAAAAGATACATCAAATAGTCTTTATTGAAACTTCACGCTGATAATTTATATATGGGAGAAAAATTACATAATATATAACATTTTATTATATTCTAACTAATAAAGTTAAATTTGTTTAATTAAAAAAATATTGAGTTTTCCGAACTATCATTTATTTTAGGTTGCAGTATTTTGTATTTCCTTAAATTGCCATTAATTTATTTTGATGAAATAATTAAATTATTAGTCAATTTTTAAATGAAGAAAAATGCATTAACCTTGGTGGAGTTTGAACCCGGGACCATCAGCTTTCGCGGCTGCCGCGCTAACCAAGATCCAACAACAAGGTAATACATATTCTATGACCCCGGCAAGGTCAATGCATTTTTCTTAATTTAAAAATTGACTAATGATTTAATTGGTTTCTCTAAATAATTTAATGGCGATTTAAGCAAAAACAAAATACTAAGACCTAATATAATACGCCATGTGTAATTAAGCGGAGAGTGGTAAAAGTGAATTTTAGGAACAAAAAATATTGGATAAGCGCAGAAAATAAGCATTAAATAAGCGCATTTAAAAACATTGAACAAGCCCATCAAAATTTCCTGGCGTGGATTGTTTTAATTGTTTGAGTTGGTTTTCTGTAAATTTTAATATCCAAATTATTGTATATTTTTGTTATTGTTAGATCTAAAAAGTTGATTTGGTTATTAATTGATTCTGCTATTGTAAACTGGAGGTTGCTGTGTGTGTGTTATTTAGTTGTGTTAATATTTCTTGTGGTATATAATGTTCTGTTAGGCAGAAGATGTCATCCACATATCGGTACCAATCAATAACCAAATCAACTTTTTAGATCTAACAATAACAAAAATAAACAATAATTTGGATATTAAAATATACAGAAAACCAACTCAAAAAATTAACACAATCCAGGCCACATCCATTCACCCAAAACAACATAAACTCGCCGCATATAGAAGCATGTTAAACAGACTCGAAAAAAATACCAATGAATAAAAATAATTACAAGAATAAACTCACTACAATAAAACAAATAGCAACGCAGAATGGATTCACCACTAAAACAATAAGTAATATACATCAACAAATAAAACAACGCAATAAGAAACAAAATACTACCACACAACAAAATATTAAATGGAAAACATTCACAAACACTGGACCACACATATATACTACAACAAAAATATTTCAGAAACATAACATAAACATCGCATACAGAACTAACAACAACATTAAACAACAACTTAACATCAAAACAGAAGAAATAGATAAATATAATAAATCAAATGCAACAGTTGCAAAGCAAACTACATTGGTCGAACAGGTAGACAATTCAAAAATAGATTCAAAAAACACATAAATTCATATATCAATAATAAAATAGATTCTAATTATGCTGAACATCTAAACAAACACAATCACACACCAGCCACAATACAAAATATAGAAATAGTTACAATAGAACAAAAAGGCAATAGATTAAACATAAAAGAAAATTTTGAAATATGTAAAGAAAAAATTATAAACAAAAATATTATAAAGGGTTTTCCAATAAGAGGTTTTATTTTGATATTTATAAAAAAACGAGTATATTTTTTTTATTATTTCATTGTAAAGATTGTAACGATATCAGCCAAATGGCCGCCACGGCTACGGTTGCAGCACCATATCTTTTTCATGAAATTTTTCATGACCAATTCGCACATTTGCGGCTGTATGTCCTCGATAACTTCACGAATTCCATATTTAAGGTCATTAATCGATTGTGGAGCATTTGCATAGACCATATCTTTCACCTGGCCCCAAAGAAAAAAATCTAAAGGTGTTAAATCACAAGATCTCGAGGCCAATTGTGATCACCTCTTTGAGAAATAACACGGCCAACGTTGCTGGTGATCGACCGGCTTGAGTTCTTGTGTTAACTGAACTTTAAAAGCCTTAAAACCTAAGTCTTTATGCAAAATACGGTGTAATGTCGTTTGTGGAATGCCTAATTCCAAAGATCAACGAGGAATCGACAAACCTGGGTTTTCGTCAACACTACGGGCTACAGCAGCAATATTCTCAATTGTTCTTGAGCGACGCACACGGTTTCGATTCTTCACATCACTAAGTTGTCCCAACAGCTCAAATTTTTTAACCTGTTTCATTATTGCTGGTCGAGAAGGTGCTTTACGACAACCCAAAAGTGCTTTCGTTTTGCGAACTGTGACTGCAAAATTTTCACCATTTCTGTAGTGAATTTTAACAATTTCAATGCGTTGTTGAAGCGTGTATCGTTGCATTTTTAGTAATGGCGTAGTTTTTACTTGTTAAATGTCAAAGAATAACAGCTTCAAAAGTGACAGCTGCCCAGATAGCGGGCTATTCAAAATGAAACCTGTTATTGGAAAACCCTTTAAATACACAAATTAACAACATTTCCGACACAACATTCGCTCCAATAAGATGTTTACTCCCACTACAAAAATAAACCATATAAATACGCATCACATCAACCACCCCAATAGTCTGAAGATAGCATTAGCCGAAACGCGTTACAAGTGAACAACAAAAAAAAAACTCATTTAAGAAGGAAAAATAAAACTAAATATTTTCACATCAACAATGAAGTCAGGGAATATAACTAAACAAACAAACATTAATTTAGTTTAGTTTAAGTTAGGTTAGGTTTTTCAATATAATCATTTTAAGATATTTGTTATTTCTTTGTAATTATTACATTAGTTATATTCGACTGTTAGTTATATTGACTAAATATAAATCAACGATTTAATAAATATTTATTATTTGATAAATTTCGTTGTTTTATTCAATATAATCATGATGCGCTTATTCAATATATTTGATGCGCTTATGCAATGTACACAAAAAAATGCTATATGCGCTTATTGAATTAACCTCTAATTAAGAATATAAAATATCATTATTTTTTTTTTATATCAAAATAATTTTTTTTTATTTTTTCCATATGTGTCCCCACATTTTTCGATACGCTGTATAGAAATTTCGTTTTTTTTTTATTTTTTCAAAATATGAAAATAGAATGTTTTCATAATGTACAAGAATAAATCATGTCTTATGCTTTCCTTCTTACAAATTCTTTCATTTTTTATAACTGGTGTGATATATACATAGTACATCAATGACAAAATATATATCTCTCGTGGAATTCTACTATAATACCTATTTTATATATTTTTTTTCAGGCGTATCATAATATTAATATTACGTTACCATATTGCCTATGTAGAAAGAGATCATTATGTTATTAGTACAATAATGACATTATTGTACTAGTAGTTAGTTATTATATACACCACTGGTGGAGCAGCACCAAACATAACTAAAACGTTAAGTGTATTTTATCTGACTACTTTAGCGACCTTATTGCAAAACTATTAAATCAAGTTAAAGTAATTGACAATTACATTCTTAATTTTTAATAAGTCCTGGGTGGTCAGAAACTGCATATTCGACCAAAGAAACACGGTCAAATATAATTAATTTGACATCTCCGACGGTTACATTAAAAATATTAAGTCAAGTTAAAATAATTGCCAACTGCATTGTTTATTTTCGTTATTTTCGTGACATTAAATTTGATTATTGAGAATGTGTGAAAAATTGCAAGAAGTGCAATATGCACCATCTAGGATAGTCAGAAACTGAATATTCGACCAAAAAAACTTGTATTTAATTTAACATCTTTGACTGTTATATTAAAAATTATTATGTTAAGTTAAATTAATTGACAACTGCATTGTTTGTTTTTTCTTGAAATTTAATTTATTTATTGAAAATGTGTGAATAAATGCAAGAAATGTATTGTGCACCGTCCAGGGTGGTTAGAAACTGAATATTCGACCAAAGAAACACAGTCAAGTGTTTTTAATTTGACATCTTCGGCGGTTATATTAAAAATTATTAAGTCAAGTTAAGTTAATTGACAAGTGCATTGTTTATTTTTGCTTGAATTTCAATTTGTTTATTGACAATATGTAAAGAAATATTAGAAACATAAAAAGATAAGAAATTACATTGTCTAGAGTGGTCAGAAACATTATTAAGTGTATTTTCCGACGGTTATATTAAAAATTACTAAGTAAAATTATATGACAACTGAATTGTATATTTGCTACTGAATTTGAATTTGATTATTGAGAATATGTGAAAAAATGCAAAAAATGCCATGTGCATTGTCCAGGATGGTTAAAAACTCGATATTCGACCAAATAAACATGGTCAAGTATATTTAATTTGACATCTCTGAAGGCTATAACCGTATATTTGTGTCGTACGCGAAGCCTATTGTTATAAACACATACACAAATATTGAACAAATCTCAAGGGTGCAGCTTATGTTTAACTTTAAATACCTCGAAAAATAGTGACTTTATCGTTAGGAAGAAAGAGTATGTTTTTTACACAAAAAAATCATAAAAAAATTCTAGCGCCCAGACGGCACATGCTAGCAAATTTAAACTAAAACCAAATAATAGAACCTTTTATGTCCTATCGAAAAGTATTCTAAGTATTTCTTCGAATTTTACTCGAGAAAGTAGTATATCGCAATTTATCAAAATTACATGTTAAACGCCCATACGAACTTGACGAACGAAAACCCGGTATATATATATATATATATATATATATATATTATTCCACTGTTAGTAACTGGTTAATGTTACTTGGCATGCATTTTTATTTATTTTTAGTTTAGTTTCGTTTGGAATGTTTAAAGCAAAAATAGCATATATTGCTAGGAACAGAAAGCGATATGTATTGTCTTGAGTTCAGATACTTGCGGTCCAGGCACAGCCGAGACTAAATAATCTAGGCGAAACAACATAGAAATGTCACTTTAACCCAAGCTTAAATTTTAGTTCCACCTATGTAGACAAGTTAAGCGTAACTCCAAATTGAATTTTCCTTTTCTTGTGAAACATATTCTAAAATTTTTTTTTTCCCAGTAAATCATTTTAAACTCTAATAAATTTTAACAAGCTTTCATAAAATCGTTCATATTTATTATTCTTCAAACATATAATATAAATATTACATTACTATAAAGAGGTCATTATGTTACTAGTACAATAATGATATTATTATACAGCAGTTAGTTGCTCTAAACACTACTGATGGCAGCATTATACATTAGTAAAACGTGAAATGTATTTAGTCTGACATTTTCGGCGGCCACATTGTCAAGACTATTATGTCAAGTTAAGTTAACTTACAATTGCTCTGTTTATTTTCGCTTGAATTTTAAATTAAATATTGAAAATGTGTGAAGAAGCGCAAGAAAAGCAATGTGCATCGTTCAGGGTGCTTAGAGACTGCATATCAATTAATTGAGAGTTTCATGATTTATTTTTGCTTGAATTTAATTTTGATTATTCAAAATTTGTAAAGAAGTTCAAAAAATATAATGTATACCGGGCAGAGTGGCTAGAACTTGTATATTCGACAAATAAAAAAACTAATTCTTAAAAATCACCTAACAAATAGATAAATAATATTTACATATACATACTGTAACTGGCCTAGAGTTCGACCCTGGGCTGGGCAATATTAAAAACACCGATACGTACGATTGTAACACAAATTAAATTTATTTATAACAACATTAAATATTAAATAACAATTAACAACAACATTGGCCGTGCGAGCCCAACTGTATTTACACTTAACACAAATAAAAATATTTATATTTACCACTGACATTAAAATTTACAATCTAACAATAACACCATTTATAACACAGTATTTATTTATTAAAGCGTAATTCACTCGCACATAACTATAAAACATAGCTAATCTTATTTCGACAATTGAGATGTGACTTATTTCTGATCGTGATTTGAGCCTTATATATCTGCAGCCCAACGCGTTTGCGAACCTTCCAAAACATTCTAGCTCTTACTGGACAAAATATACGCCCCCCTCCCCTTTCAGGCACGCTGTAATACTATACCACTATTTGTAACTGGCTATGGTTACTTAACATGTATTTTTATTTATTTTTATTTTAGTTTCATACAGAACACTTGAGTAGAAAGCTCTTTATGTATTTCGCCCAAATTGCTTGGGCTCGGTTTTGCCACGGTCACAAATATCTGGGCTCAGTACAGCAATCTTTGCTTTATACTCTTCGTAAAATAATATACTATTATATTACTATGTATATGAAACAAAACAAGATGTATATTAAAAAATAAAACTTCTTCAAGTTTAATTAATATTTATAAAAAAATACAAAATAGAAATAAGTTAATTGGTAACAAGTAATTAGATCATAATTTTTTTTATAAATTTTTATTTAAAATATAAAACTTAAATCTAAAGTTTTATTTTATATAATGAGTTCTGAAAAAATTATGTAATTTTACCTACAAACCATGAAATATTATGATGCCCAGTATTTCCAGGAAAATTACTCAACTACTGTAATTTTACATATTTGTTTAAAAATATATAATACAGAACTATTAAAAACATTCTGTGATATGATATATTACCAACGAAATGGAAAAGTACATATGTTTTTACTCTTACAGTTTTCTTTAGTAAAATCTCGTTTAGTAAATTTGCTGTCGGAAATTTTCCATAAATAGCTAAAATTTGTTTAGTTCTGTAATATTATTGTTATAATATTGGTATAATTATATACATTTTTAAATTTATATAAAGGATGTATTTCAAAATAAATGAATTACACTTAAAATATTTTATTGTTATTATTACACAAAATATGTACTATTTTTCATTATTTTGAAAAATATTACAGATATTAATATCCAAGCTGTAATATTAAATAATTTAAGAAGTTATACCATCAATAAGTAATTTTACAATAAGTATGCAGAAAATAAGCATTTGTACAAGCTCATTAAGTTATTTTTACTTATTTTATGTGATTAATATGAATTATATACAAAATTACAGAATTTTGAGGTAGAAATACAGAATATTTATAGTAAAATGAAATTACAGATTTCTTATTGTAAAATTTTACTACTATTTTTTTGTAATTTCGCTATATTTTTTTCACAGTGTATGTTAATATATATATATATATATATATATATATATATATATATATATATATATATATATTAATATAATATTATAACAGGTTGGTTGATGTGTTTGTGCAGGTCCACCGTTCATTAGAACTATCGGTCCAATTCAGGCAGTGGCCGCTTCGGATGTGACGCTGCATTGTCCTTATTCGGGCTATCCGATTAGTGACGTCCGTTGGGAGCGACGCGGACAGGAATTTCCCGGTGATCTGCGGCATCGTGTCACCAACTCCCAAAATGGCGGCGGCTCGATCACTATTACACGCTTGAATTCTGTCATCGATTCTGGTACAAAATTTTAGTCGACTATTCTTCCAATCCAAGTCTCTAGTTATTGTTTATTTATGAAATAAAAACTGTTTTAAGATTAGATTCTATTTAATTATTTTCTAAAACGATGTTTCAACGAAACTGAACGCTTGTTTTTATCAGGTCAAAATCTTTATCAATGATATTACAGTAAATAACAAAACAAATTACTAGGTAACAATAAATAACTAGATCATAAAAATTATATAAACTTTTAATTAATGGAAGCCAAATTTTATATATCTCAGTGCCTTCAGAATGATTCTTGTTATTCCCTGTGAAGGCATTTAGTTAGATAAATAAAATTTGGCTTCCATTAATTAAAAATCTATAATTATTATGATCTAGTTACTTATAAGTATATTGACAAGTAACTTGTTACTATGTACAAAATCTAATCCTAAAACAATTTTTATTTTAATACAATAAATTCTGAAAAATATTTAACTATGTTCTAATTAATATATTTACGCTCATCCCTTTGTATATTTGTTAATGGTTATGAGAATTGATTGGGATGTTAGAATATTAAAATTAATATATATTTGTTGAAATCTTTTTAGGTTTTTATTTTCTTTTACAATTTTACTTGTTAATATAACTGTATTTAATTTTAATTCATATAAATCAGGTCTTCTAATCGGACCGGAACAAAAACCGGAACTGAACAGAAAATAAAATATCGGTTTATTTCGGTTTCATACATTTTGAAACATGCGCGTTAACACAATCTTACTTTCCAGGTTAGTTGTCGTTTTTTTTTTATTATTTTCGGGGTCTTATAGCCTATTTGCAGGTCGCAACTCGTCTTACGCAAAAAAGTATTTGGTTTGATTTGTGGATTAATAGGTACTCGGTTATTTAAATTGAAAACGAAACTAGTCATCACTTTGAGGATGGTGTATTTTCTTATAACTCTGCTTATAACTTTGCTTTCTAAATAGTTTAAATAAAAGTACATTGGAAATTATTTTAATAATCACAGGTAATTTTCATTTTTTCTAATTATAAATAAATATAAATTTTGTATACAAGAATTTGTTACCTTAGCTTACCGTTATCTTATTATATAATATATTTCGAAAATTAAATTATATTATTATCATAAATTATATACTTCCAATTACTAAACCTTTAATTAATTAATAATTATTATTATTCATAAATTAAAAATGTTAATGAAGCTAAATTTGCTTGTTTGGATAGGAATGTAGGGGGAGGCATATTTCGGAATAAGGGAAACAGTTTGTGCCACACTCGTGATTGGGTATATATTATTCATATAATATTATTGTATCAATTTATGTAGTATCATTATTGTAAAAGTAGGAATAAAATATTCTAAATTATGGTAGAAAATAAGTTTTCAATAGAAATAAAAATATTGAAAAAAAATTAAAAATTAATCACCCGGAACTGAACCGAAAACCTATATAAACCGTTATGTTTGCCGGAACAAAAACCGAAACCGAACCGATATATGTTTTTTTAATTAAACCGGAACAAAAAATTTGACGATTCGTAGCCCTGAGATAAACACAACTATAAGTTCAATTTTTGGATATTTAATTTTTTTGCTTTGCCCTGGACCAACAAACTATTGCATTAAATCTAGTTCTAATTAATAATATTAATTATATATATATATATATATATATATTAAATTAGTGTCTAAATTTTTATTTAATATAAGTAACAAAACAAAAACTTGAATGACTGGTATCAGTTTTATTATAATTTAAAACTTGTTATTAACTTTCTTTTTGTTACATTACCCCTTTTTTGTGTGCAATAGGTGACTACACATGTACGGTTATAAGTAGTAACGGTGAGACGGCACGCCGAGATATACAATTAATAATTCACAATCCCCCTGTGCTGGAACCGTTCAGCTTTTCCAGCAGTCTACAAGAGGGCGGTCGTGCTCAAATCACCTGTAGCGTTACGTCGGGTGATATGCCCATTCAATTTAGCTGGTATAAGGATAATGCTCCTGTTTCAGCATCCCTTCAGGTATTCCAGATAATTTATTATGTCACAATATTTTAATAATCTAGGTAATTAAGAGGGGTAATCCAGTTATCCAGAGCTATAATTCTGTTATTTTCAAACGGGACACAACTTAAAGGAAAATTAATATTTTGGAATGGGATAAAAAGCACTTTATTATACGTCATTCAACCAACAAAATAACATCGCAAATGTTTTTTTTTTTCTTTTTGTTAGGTTCTCGAAAAAAGCTTAATTGTTCCGGATATTTCCACCTGTAAAATGAAAAAAAAAATGTTTTTACTAAACTCTCATGAAAATTAATAGTTTGGCTCTCGACTATCGATCCAGATTTTTTTAAATTAACAAAATTATGGCTTTTTTCTTAATTTTTTTCACCGAAAACTTCCTTATAAAAATGTTGATAAAATTTTTTTAAATAAACATGTCAACAATTTGAATATAGAGTTGATATTTGATTTTTCAAAAAGATTGAACATTGTTCAAGTTATGCCGAAAAAGTACATTTCGAGGAAACAAACTTTAAAATTTATAAATTCCTATTTAACGTCTGTACACGCCCTTACGTTTTTGGCTATAATTTCGTAAATTTTTCGAGTTCGAGGAAACCGTTTTGGCAACATATTCTACACTCTTATAGCATTAATTTTATGCAAAAAACGAAAAATTCATTCATTCATTCATTTGATCCAGAGAACTGGACTACCCCCTTATGTGTATTTTAATAATATGACTGTTATAAACTGTTATATTTATTATATTCTGTTCACATTGGGACAATAAGTAAATTTACAATATCTTAAAAATAACATAATCGAAATTTGCCCAACGGCAAATTTTCTTAGTACTGAAACTTAATTAACAATACATTAATTAAACCTATATTCATGGTTGGACTGGTCCACCGGGGAACAGGATTTTCCCCGGCAGGCCGGCATCATTATGGGTCGTGATCGTCGATTGTCAAAAATTAAAACCAATCTCAGAGTTTTACAAAAATTTAAGATGAGATTATCCCAAAAAGATTGATTGATATTGAATGACGGTATATTATATAATGACGTTTATTGGTTAGATCCTAACAACTTTCCCAAAATCTATAATGGTAATATTCCCGAGAAAACTTTTGAATTAATGACAAATTTAATTAATAGAAAATTAAAAATAAATATTAAAAAGAACAATTTAAAGTTATTAGATTTTTCAAAGAAATTGGATACATTTATTAATATTTTGAATAATGAAAATAAATATTTTTTTTTCTATAATGAATCTGAAGACGAATAATTTTAAACCGGAGAAAAAATCAATACTTTTACAAATGACATACAATGACATACAATGACATACACTAATTTATTTATTGCTAATTTAATTAGTGCAAACCTTACCTTCTACTCAACTATCTTGCAAACAAAGATTTTCAAAATTAAAGTACATTTTAAAAATTGTTTAAATCAGGATAATTTTGAGGCTTTCATGCTCATGTCATGCGACAAGAATATTTTGGTAAAATTAGATAATAAAGATTTATATCTCATATGATAATATTGAAGTGGTATATACCGACTGGTCCAGACCACCCGTTCACCCCTTTTATAATGCAGGGGCTTGATATTTTTTAACAAAACGAAAAGCAATCTAACTGATATTGATGTGTTCTATCGAATGACGAAAAAGTGAATCCCCCGGACCAGCCCTTGTGTGGGAAAGGGGAGGCAACTTTGAAATTTCAAATGAGAACACCTATATTTTATTACACATTTAGATTCTATTAATAAAAATATTAAAAATTTATTTGTCACATTTTTTTTCCTCGTGACAGATGGCGCTGTAATCGTATTTCTTTATTTGCATTTTTCGTCATCTTGCTCGGGGTTTAGAGACATACAAAAATGTTTACAATTATTAATTTTTTCGTATATATTTACAATAGTAATAACAAAACGTTGTTACATTTTGCGTGAATAATTGAAACAATCATTAAATTAAAATTAACCAATACATAAGAATAAGTGACAAAAATTTGAAAATTTAGCAACGTTTTGTTATTATTATTGTAAAAACATCTGAAAAAACTGATATTTACAATTGTAAACATTGTTGCAACTCTTTAAACTCCGAGTGAGATGACGGAAAATCACTTTTTGGGGCGTTCGATAGGGCGCATCAATATAAGTTGGATTGCTTTTTGTTTTGTTGAAAAATATCAAGCCCATGCATTATAAAAGGGGTGGACGGGTGGTCTGGACCACTCGGTATATGGAATTACGATTATATTGTTTTTGTGACAGATTGAAGAACGAGCCGGCGAATTTTTTAGTATGCTAATATTTAAAGAAATAACATCTCGACACAGTGGATCATATACTTGTATTGCAAGCAATAGTGCAGCTCGAGCAAATTACACTGCCCAACTAATGGTTAAAGGTACGTACTATTTAAAAAATAAAGTTAAATTAATATGTGTGAATTTGTGTATGTTTATCATCAAAATGGCACTTATTGCGAGCTTGGTTTTTAAACTGGTTTTAACTAATATTGGTTTTAAAACATCGTAACTGTTTTAAGGAATGTTTGAAAGCAATAATAGATCGTTAATAAATATATAATTATTTATTTATGTTTTCTTTTTGAACATTTCGATCATTAATCATGACCATCTTCAACAATTGTTTTGTTTATTTATTTCTTTGTAACATGTTATCTTTTTTGGTAAAGTTAATTGTTAAAAATGTATCGTTGAAATAAATAAAAATTTGGCGAAATTTCATATTTAATATATATATATATATATATATATATATATATATATATATATATATATATATATATATATATCTCCGATGAGCCGTCATCATTATGGGCCATGACCGGCGATTGTCAAAAAATTTAAACCAATTTCTGAGTTTTACAAAGGTTTAAAAACAAATTATCCCAAAAACATCCATATGTATTGAATAACGGTATATATGAATGACGTTTATTGGTTAAATTCTAATAACTTTCTCAAAATCAATAGTGGTAAAATTTTCGATAAAACTTTTGACAAATTTAATTAATAGACAAATTTAATTAATAGAAAATTAAACATAAATATTAAAAGAAACAATTTAAAATTTGAATTATTAGATTAATTCAAGAGAATGGGACACATTTATAAACATCTTAAATGATGGAAATGAATATTTAATGTATAATGAATCCGATGACGAAAAAACTGAAACCGGAGAAGAATATGAAATCAATGTAAGAAACTGTAGTAATACTTGTAGAAATTGCATGGTTTGTTGTTTTTCAGTTTTACAAAAATTTAATCTCCACACACATTACCATTCATTACTTATAAATTGGTGCTAATATTGTCTGCCATTTAAATACATTTTCAAAATTAATGTATATTTTAAATAGAATGCGAAATTGTTTAAGTCAGGATAATTTCGTGGGGCATTCATGCTCATTGTTTAAAAATAAATAATATCTTGTCGGAAATTTTTTATAAATATGTGTAATTTGTTCAGTTCTGTAATATTATTGTTGGCATAATTACATACATTTCTAAATTTACATAAAGGATGTATTTTACAATTTTTACAAATATTACTATTCAAGCTGTAATTTTATATAATTTAAGAAGTTATACCAACAATATATAATTCTACATTAAGTATGTGATGCAAGTTGTACAAAGTAAGCAATTTTACATATTTATTAGGTTATTTTTACTTATATTATATGATTATTATGAATTTTGCAAGGATTACAGAATTTTGAGGCAAAAATACAAAATATTAATAGTAAAATGAAATTACAGGTTTTTTATAGTAAAATTTTACTTTCATTTTTCTGCAATTTTGCAAATTTTTTTACAGTGTAAAGTTTTAACATATTTTTTCTGCAGCTACATTTAATTTTTTATACTGTATTGATAAGTTTTCTGGTCCGTATTTTTTTACGTATTTGTTTCAGGTTTTTGTTGAACATTTTATGTTGGATAAAAATTTCAGGAATATATGTAGTGATATATAGTAAGAAAACAATGTATTTTTTCATTTCCTGAATTTCCTCTGGAGTCGAATTAGTAAAATGTTAGAAATTATATTCTCTGGTAATTTAAGAATGATATACTAACTTGTGCGCTAGTCTGGGCAGATACCCATTATTTATGCATACATCTTTTAATTTCTTGAATTTTTTTCCGGAACGTTAATTAATTAGTTTTATTTTTTTTTATCTTTAATAATTATTAAATTACAATGCCTATATTTTAAAATAACACAATACTTAATAATAGTACTATTTAATAATTATTTATTAAGATTTTTAAGTATAGTCTTGCAATACTAATAATATGAAATAATTTATTTAAAATGATTTTTTTTTTTAATATGATACATATGTAAATGGTTTTATTGTATTTAGTTATTCTTATTTTTGAATATCTAAATGGTTCTAATGATAGTTTCTATGTTAATCTTCCATGTCAGCCTGTTAAATTAATATAATAATACTCAAAAATTTAAATTTTATTTTTTCCAAAATTTTACAAGTTAGACAATCATTGACTGGGCTTGTTAGGCTATGAATCAATGACTGACCAGTTAACCATACACACGTGTTTCGCTCTTTAGAAGCTCGTTAGTTTGATGCTTTGGTCAATCTCCGAAAACAACTGATGCTGTTGTTATTGCTTAGTGAATTATTCACCCTAATTCTCTAACGAAGTTGCTAAGTTTTAACAACGTTGCTAAGAACATTAGCCAATAATATTAGCTGACACGAAATAAAAAATCGAAATGACAGCTGTTATATTTGTTTCTATTGGTTAGAGTTGTTAGCAACGTTGCTAAAACTTAGCAACTTTATTAGAGAATCAAGCCGATTGTCTAGATGACGTTGGTGGTATTTATTGCTTGTTAACTACATATTTTTTAATTTACTTGGCATAAAATCAGTCAGACAATAACACCTGCATCAATTGTTTTCGGACACTGATCAAATCACCAATACTGACGACCTCCTAAAAAGTAAAATATGTTTCAATTTTTAACTAGCAGCCATTGATGCCTAACCTATCAAGCTTTTTTAATAATTGAGTAACTTGTGAAATTTTGGGAAAAATAAAATCTCAACATTTGAGTATTTTAATATTAATATGTATAATGTTTAGGATATAACATTTTTTTATGGAATTTGATATAATATTTTACTTTTAGTTGCTCCACAGTGGACAATAGAACCGAAAGACGTATCTACGTTGCTTGGAAACTCAGTTATTATCAACTGTGATGCTAGAGGATTTCCCCAGCCGCACATAAACTGGTTTAAAGGCCAAGGTAAGAAAATTTTGTCTTTATTGAGTTTTTACATTTCCATTTTTATTGTTTTTTACAATCTTTTCGTTTTTTTCTGTATGAAATAATAGTAATAATAATAAAATTAATTACTAAAAGACTAGTACGAATTGTAAGTGTAAGTATTGTAAGCCTAATCGAATATAATCACTTTGGAACTACAAGTATAAATACATAATTTTAAAAATCACTTACATATATTTTTTTAGTCAAATGTACATTAGACATTCGCTTAATATGACCGAACCATTTTCACTGACTAACACGGCAACTTTTGCAATATTTTTTTTTCAATTTCACATTTGTCATACACTAATCTAGTTCGTATCCGATTTCTCAGCATTGTATATACTCAAACGGACTTTGTTGGAAACATTTACATTTCTAGCAAAAAAATCAAAAGCTCCCAAAACTTTACGACCAGCATTATTTTGTTTTAAAATTTCACAATCAAAGCGACCATCCTTAGATAATAAACTTCCTAAATTGCTCTTAACGTGCACCATCAACAGATACATTACATTCACCTTAGTTTACGAAATACATATATAGCTTTTTTAAATTATTGTTTGTGGTTTAAGGGAAATTATTTTTAGTTTATTAAACAATGCTTGGCTTTAGGACTTTTTAAAATTGAAGTACTTAAAATAAACTACTTTAGATTAAATTTGTGTATTAATATTTATTTAAAATTGATATTTCTACGATAGGCAACGTCCGTCTTCATCACGATAAATAATATAATTGACATTTATAGTAAATATCAGATCATAGAAACAAGTTACTAGGTAATAAATAAGTAACTAAATCACATAATTTATTGATTTATAATTAATGAAAGCCAAATTTTATTTAACTCACTGCCTTTACAGTGATTGATGTAAATATTTAAAAATATTATAATATACATAGATTATTCTACTGTGAAGGCACTGAGTTATATAAAATTTTGCTTCCATTAATTAGAAAAACTATAAATCAAATTACTTATTTGTTACCTAGTAACTTGTTTCTCTCTTCGGTTATTTACTGTAAATGTCATTTATATTGTTTATCGTGATGAAGACGGACTTTGAGTTTTGTCGAAACGTCGATTTTAAATAAATATTAATACAGAACTTTAACCTAAAGCAGTTTTATTTTAATACGAGTGTAACGAGTTCCGAAAGATTTTTACTAGGTTGAAGTACTGAAATAAAATGAAATTTTAATTTTAAGTCAATTTACAAATATATATATATATATATATATATATATATATATATATATATATATATATATATATATATATATATCTCTTGTTTTTTGTTTCGTAGAGCAGTTGCATATGAATATTGGAAGCATCTGTAACATTTCAAAAATATTTTATGTGCTGCATATATGTATATGTTATATTTTACAATATATAAAATGATATTTATTTTTATGGTGTTCTTTCCAAAACCATAGAAATGGTTATCAAAATAAAATAAAAGTGTAGGTTTTAGTTCTCTATAAGTTTTAATTTAATTTCGACGTTTCGAAATACTGCACTTACATTATCATAAGGAAAATAATTATGAATTACAAATAATAAACAAAACATAGAAACAAGTAACTACGTAACAAAACATATATCTACACTGAAACAAATGTATGTAATTTTACATGTTTCGTGAATGTAATTTTTTATAAAAAATGTAATATTACGTAAATTATCACAGTAAAATTACAAAATGTCGTTAGTTTTACTGTAAAATTACATAAATTTAAGATAAATTTTTTACAGTGTAAGTTACAAATTTTTATAATTTATTAATTAAAGGAAGTCAGATTTTATTTAACTCAATGCCTTCACATTGACTGATGATATATTTTTTTCTGTTAACTTCTATTCCTTCTTTTATCAATCTAAAGGTAATATTATTTTGTCTTACAATTATTTTATCAACTACAAATTTTACGTCATAAAGATTTTCTAGCGCGTATTGTGCGATCGCGGAATTATAATATATAGAATTTTCTTAGGTGGTATGCAGTGGTCGATCTATCCTCGTCGCAGACGTTTTGCCATATATTCTAAATTGCTTGGTCACCAAGAACTGAGGATGCCATTTACGATGTATGACGAAACGTCTGCGTCGAGGGTAGATCGACCACGATATACCAGCCCAGAAAATTTTATAAATTCAGTGAATGCCGGCCGTAAAAGCCTGAAGATTTTAAAAAAAATTATAATTCAGATACTTCGAAAACAGTTGAATTAAACTAAAATGTTTTAAACGTATTTTAAATATTACTAATTATAATACTAAAATCACAATAAATGATAACATATTAGAAATTGTTAATGAATTAAAATATCTAGTTGTGATTATTGACAATAATTAAAGTTTGAAAGTTATGTTCAATATATTTGTAAAAAAAAATGCTAAGAAAATTAGTTACTTATCAAGAATTGCTTTACAGTTATCTGTCTGGAGTATACCTGTGATATACATTACTGCCATTTTAACACATTTTACTTACTGCATTACAATTTTTTTATGTGTAAAAATAAAGATATTGATATATATAACTATAAATATATAAAATATATATAAAATATAATAACTATAACTTCAAAATCGTTCTATGAAAGTAATTTTGAAGTGTGGTAGACAGACAAGCACTAACCATATGTTAGAGATATTGGAATGGTTAAAAATTCAAATTATGTACTACAATGTACTAATTTTTATTCACAAAATGTTAAACAAATAAATTGCCAACATATTTAGCAATCAATATAAATACATGTATGGGACACATATGTAATTATTTAACTCGTCAAGCTCAGTCATTATATTTATATATATATATATATATATATATATATATATATATATATATATATATATATATATATATATTATATGTCTATTGTTATACTGGCTAATCATTGATGCATAGCATTGTAAGCCGATTCAATGATTGAGTAACTTCCGAAATCGTAGGGAAAATAATTCAACATTTGAATATATTTGCTTAAATATGTATACAATAACTTATCAATAGATATAAAAAATGCTGATTCATATCTTTCAAAAGAAAGTTGAAAGAAACCTTGTAAATATATTTATTGTATTTATCAATAATAATTGCCGGCCGGCACAGCCGAGCGGTTTGGGACGTGTGTCACTTGTGTCTGAAACCACTCGTACCTGTGCGGGCCCGGGTTCGAATCCCGCTTGGGACATGCATGTTTGTGTTGTCTTTGTTTCGTCTAAAAAATAGAACTAATAAAAATAAATAATATGAAAGTAGCTGGCTAATGGACTCGTATCCAAAGCCAATATATATAAAAAAAAAAAAAATTATTAATTATGTAATATCATTATTAGCATACGCTAAATAAATAAACTAATTATTATTATATAAAATTTTCTCCTAAATTAGATGATAAAACATAAAAATGGAGTATTCTACTTATAATAAGAAAATTAGTGTTGATTTCCAATTAAAATATTAGTCTTATCAGACACCTATACATAGCAATTATTAATGATCTTGTTTTGTTTCTTGATTTCAATAGGTACATCAGCAATAGATTACCAACCGCTAGATAGTATGCATAGTCAAGTCGTTCTTTTGGCCAATGGTTCAATGTGGATTGAGGCAGTTGGAGCAAAGGATGAAGGCCATTATTTGTGTCGTGCAACTAATGGTATTGGCGGTGAACTTGGTAAAGTTGTCTTCATCGATGTTAATGGTATGTTTATGTCATAATTTAAATTATTAAACTATATATTCACCCGTGCAATGCAACGCTTGTACTGTTAAGGGTATATATATATATATATATATATACCGGGTGACCCATTTTAATTAATCCACTGGAATATCTCGAGAAATATGTGTCGAACAAAAAAATGTTCCGAATAAAAGTTGGATGGTTTACAGGGGGCCATCTGATCCTGTCACATTTTTTCACCCCCACCCCCCTAGGGGGCGGGGGAGGGGGGCAGGTTTGATATCTTAAATGGGAACCCCTATTTTTTATTACAGATTCGGATTCTAAATAAAAAACTATGAAGATTTTATTGGAAAAAAATTTTTAAAATCATAATAGGTGGCATGCTGTAATCGCAAAAAATAAATCAATTAAGCTGAAAAAATTAAGTTTTCGGGGTACCATGAGTCTTTGTGTGCAACAAAAATATGAAAAAAATTACATCTTATTTGTTTATTATTCATAGATGGCGCAAAGACAAAGACTCATGGTACCCCGAAAACTTAATTTTTTCAGCTTAATTGATTTATTTTTTGCGATTACAGCGCCACCTATTATGATTTTAAAAAAAATTTTCCAATAAAATCTTCATAGTTTTTTATTTAGAATCCGAATCTGTAATAAAAAATAGGGGTTCCCATTTAAGATATCAAACATGCCCCCCTCCCCCGCCCCCTAGGGGGGTGGGGGTGAAAGAATGTGACAGGATCAGATGGCCCCCTGTAAACCATCCAACTTTTATTCGGAACATTTTTTTGTTCGACACATATTTCTCGAGATATTCCAGTGGATTAATTAAAATGGGTCACCCGGTATAATAATACTCAAAAATATTGAGATTTTCAATTTTTCCCAAAATTTCACATGATAATCAGTCATTGAATCGGCTGTTAAGAATGTCATGTAAAATTTTAGGAAAAATTGAAAATCTCAATATTTTTGACTATTATTATATTAAATTTCACAATGACAATACGAACATTTATTTGTTCAATGTTCTAGTAATATATATAACTATTTTATGTTCAGGTAAAATGACTTTTTGGTCAATAATACGGCATAATGTTCTTAAGAAAAGTTGTTCAGAATTAGAAATTATGACTCTATGCAAAATTTCAAGAAGATCGGCTAACTTTCATTAAATCCGCTTTTTGTGTTATTTAACGGAAAATCACAGTAGTCGCAAAAGAAACATAAGTTTCTAAGATTGTATTTTATTAAGAAAAGAAATTAAATAACAATTACTTTATTTGACTTCCTTCAATAGGTATCTGCACAATTTTCTACCCTAACTCTAAACTGGTCATATACTTTTGCTGGTGATTGGGTTAATTTCATCTATCGCATCCCTAATTTTTTGTTTTAATAATTTGATGTTATCATTAAAAACAAATTTATAAACTTCTTGTTTTAAATAACCCCACAAAAAAAAATTTAATGGTCTCGAATCCGGCTGTCTCATTTTAAGTATGAATCAAAAATAATATAAACTATTAGATATTTTTATGTGACACAAAGTTATATTTCTAATGCAAGTATTCTATTTTTATTTGTTATTACGTACACTTATAAAAAATAAAACTTTTTTTTTCTACAGTAATTTTCCTTATTTTTAGTAATCATTTACTAAATTAAAATTATTTATTTAGTGTATTAAATTTGAGCATCTCTAATTAGTTACTATTTCTTGATTGACGCTTATATACCGGGTGGTCCATTTTAATCGATGTATATGAATATCTCAAAATCTGCACATCGGGTCAAAAAATGTTATGAATAAATGTTGTTTTTCTTATAGTGGGACATCCTATGACGACATACTTAACCCTTCACCCCCAATTCCTGGTGATAGAAACGGGAGAAAATAAAAATCTAAAAATAGTAAACCCCATTACGTAATTCTGGGTATAGCATTCGAATATACAATAAAAAATGGTGGTTGCCATTTAAGATTTTTATTTTCTCCCCCTGCCTCCAGGGATTGTGAGTGGGGAATTTAAGTATTGTGTCCTAGGATGTTCCCCTTTGAGACAAACAACATTCATTCAAAAAAATTGTGTACCCGATATGCAGATTTCGAGATATTCATATCCATAGATTAAAATAGACCAACCTGTATATCAAAGAAGTAAAATATTTTTACCACTCTGACTGTAAGGAAAAAGTGCTATAGTGATTGGTACTTTGTCTGTAACATTTTCAATTATATATATATATATATATATATATATATATATATATATATATATACAGGGTGATTTGTAAATAATTGGAAATATTTTAACTGGAGTATCCTGGGCTCAGAATATGAAGATTTGACCCAAAACACTTAGATAAAATGTGGCTCCTTACTGAGCTACAGGGTGTTTTATTTAAAAATTTAAAAACGATTTTTGCCCAGTACTTAAAAACTATTTGACGTATCCTTATCATACTTGGCAGAAAGTGTAGGTACCATACACCATACTAAATTATGTTAAACAAAAGTTTCTGGCTAGTGCCAGTGGCGTACAACAGGGGCAAGTGAGAGGTTGATCCTTCCTAAATTCTACGCCACTGGCGGAATTGTCATTTTAGCACAATTTTTCGATTCTCCAATACTTTCTGTGTAAAAAACATACTCTTTCTTCGTAACGATAAAGTCACTATTTTTCGAGATATTTAAAGTTAAACATAAAGCTGCACACTTGGGATATTTTCAAAATTTGCTCAAAAAAATCTGAAAAAATTCAGTAAAATAGAAGAAAAAATTAGCTACATAATAACTAAGTAACTTTTTTCTCTAACTCATTCTGGTTTGGCAGGAAAAATTATTGAAAATTTATATTTTTTGCATTTTAATTTTTTATTTTCAATAATTTTTCCTGCCAAACCAAAATGAGATAGAGAAAAAAGTTTCTTAGTTATTATGTAGCTAATTTTTTTCTCTATTTTATTAAATTTTTTCAGATTTTTTTGATCAAATTTTTAAAAAATGCCAAGGGTGCAGCTTATGTTTAATTTTAAATATCTCGAAAAATAGTGACTTTATCGTTAGGAAGGAAGAGTATGTTTTTTACACAGAAAGTATTGGAGAATCGAAAAATTGTGCTAAAATGACAATTCCGCCAGTGGCGTAGAATTTAGGAAGGATCAACCTCTCACTTGCCCCTGTTGTACGCCACTGGCACTAGCCAGAAACTTTTGTTTAACATAATTTAGTATGGTGTATGGTACCTACACTTTCTGCCAAGTATGATAAGGAGGATACGTCAAATAGTTTTTAAGTACTGGGCAAAAATTGTTTTTAAATTTTTAAATAAAACAGCCTGTAGCTCAGTAAGGAGCCACATTTTATCTAAGTGTTTTGGGTCAAATCTTCATATTCTGAGCCCAGGATACTCCAGTTAAAATATTTCCAATTATTTACAAATCACCCTGTATATGTATATATAGGTATATATATATATATATATATATATATATATATATATATATATATATATATATATATATATATATAGAAATTTATCATATAGTCTCTAGATAACAAATCCGAACTTAGTTTATGTGGGTGTAGGTCGTCAACTCGTTCACTCGCTTGATGGCTCTCTCGGTCTTTAGTGAAAATTTTGTAATCACAACTCCTCCTAGACGGTTCAACCGATTTTAAATAAATTTAAAGGATAGGTTCACGTAGTGTTTAAGATGTAATTTTATTATTTCCAGTGATGTCAACTTAATTAATTACGGCTACATTATTTATTCGATTTGATCAAATTATCAGAAAAGATTTCTCTAGTGCCCATACAAATTATGTAATTTTAATAAAACACAGTATTGCTAATTTTAAAAATTACTAAATTTTTTTTAAATTTATTATGGTAACATTGTTTATTCCATTTTAATCAAATTTTTAGCGAAGGTACCTGTAGCGTCTACATAAATTATATAATTTTAGTAAAATACAATGCTTCCAACTTTCCGAAAAAAAAATTACTAAAATTTTCGAAAATTTATTATGGCCTCGTTATTCAACCGATTTTAATCAAATTTTTACAAAAGATTCTCCTAGCGCCTATGTAAATTATATAATTTTAGTAAAATTATTAAAAACTAATTAAAATAAATAAATGTCAAAGTGGTGTATATATGTGTTTACCCATATACTTCCATTCTTGTTTAAGAACCAACACGTTTTGACAGTCCATCGAAAAATATGTCATCGAAGCGTGGAGATTTAGCAACGTTATTTTGTCAAGTGTATGGAGACAGTCCAATTGAGGTGACATGGTCACATAATAGCAATCGACTGGATTTCAATAATTATAGGTATCAGTATAAATCAAATATAATTTTAGCTATACTTTTTTTTCATTAGCAAAGGTGTTTACCGCAGGTATACAATAACAGAGATGAAAACAGAGAATGGTCTTAAATCCCAACTGCTTATTAGTCGTACGGACAGAGACGATTCTGGAGTATACTGTTGTCGGGCTAAAAATGCATTTGGCCAAAGCGAATATATTATATATTTAGCTGTACAAGGTACTTATATATATTTATATAAATAATGTAATTTAGTTTACCGAGAAACAGAACTATAATTTTTCAACAGGCAAAACTGTTTTTCCTTTTTTTAATTAAAATTTTATTAATCAAGTTATAGTATTCTGTTTTTGCTTAAATTGCCATTAATTTATTTTAATGAACTAATTAAATTATTAGTTAATTCTAAAATGAAGATAACTATATTGATTTTGCCGGGATTTAAACCCGGGACATTTTGTGGCAACTGCAATCCCAACTGCGCCAAAAGATCCCAAAGATAAGGTAATGCATTTTTTGTATTATGACTGGTCATGATAAACTCATGAATTTTAATCCAGTTGAGTACATTACATGATGTGTCTATAAATCTAGCAATGTTAGCACATTTTTATATTCTTAATTACAAATTCCGGCATGGTCAATGCATTATTTTCATTTAAAAATTAAATAATAATTTAATTAGTTTATCAAAATAAATTAATGGCGATTGAAGCCAAAACGAAATACTATAACCTAATATATAATACGCCATATCTAATAAAAAATATAAATATATACTAACATTGCTTGATTTATACGCGCATCATGTGATTCGACTGGATTAAATTCATGAGTTTTTCATAACCCGTCAAAATATAGAAAAAAAATACCTTGTCTTTGATCTTGTGGCGCCGTTGGTAGCGCAGTTGCCGCGAAAGTAGAAGGTCTAAGGTTCAAACCTCAGCAAAGTTAATACATTTTGCTACATTTAAAAATTAACTAACGATTTAATTTATTCATCAAAATAAATTAATGGCGATTTAAGCAAAAACAAAATACTATAATCTTATGTATAATACGCCATGCGTAATTAAGAATATAAATATTTTATTAATCAAATTTTTATATTGAATCTATTGGTGTACTTAAATAACTTTTAATTTTATTTCTAAGAAAAATTTATAAACTTATGATTTTTTTAAATAAAATATATATCTGAATTTAATATAATTAAAGAGAATAGTTGGTATTACAAGCTCTGTCTTAAAATTTAAAAACTAATACCTATTTTAAAACAATGCAGTTGTCATAAGAACAAGACTAAACAAATGAACTAAACCACCCAAAAACATAGCTTGTAATATTAATCAATATGTTCTGGACATTGCAAAAATATAATTTATATTAAGTTTCTTATACATATATAATCACAAACTGTTTCTATTTAAGCAGAAATGAGACAAACCACTTTTGTTTGATCCATATTTATGGTATCTTTCATACATGCTCTTTATTCCTACAACTTGCAAATATTTGCTCACGCAAAACACATCACATCGTAATAAGACTATTATAATAACATCATTAAGTTATTCAAGTAAAAGAACTTGAAATAATAATTAACAAATTAAATAATAGTATATTATGATACAGGAGTAGAAAGCGATGATTATTGTATTGAGCCCAGATATTTGTGGCCGAGGTAAAACCGAGGCAAGAAATCTAAGCGAAACACAAAAAGAGCTTTCTATTCCGAATCAGACGTATATGATTTTTTCTTGAAGCGTTCTAAACGGAAAACTAAACTAGAAATAAATAAAATTATATGCCAAATTACCTAAAACAGTTTTATAATATATATTCAGGGTGTCCCAAAAGTCCCGGAACGGTTGAATATCTTGAAAACGAAATGACGGATCGCTAAGTTATAAAACACGCCTTTCTTTATTTTTGGAGAGGTATTAAACCATGGCACTGAACTACCTCCCACCGCCCCCGGGGGGCGGGGGGTGTGGTGACTTAAAAAACTTAAATGGGACTCCCCCATTTTTATTGTATTTTTCGATTCTCGACCAAAAACTGTTTATGAAAACTCCACCCTCATCCCCACCCCCACACCGTTTTGGGGGTTAAAAGCGTACAATTTTTGTGCTTTTTGAAGCCGTTTAGAGCAGTGCTTAACAGTAATTTGTTCGAAGTGGTGTACGAAAATGACCGTACAATGTTGCTAATGTTGCGAGGAGTCGGGGAGAACGTTCGATCGTATGCAGAAGTAGCAAGACTATTTAACGCTGCTCACCCGGATTGCAATCCGATCTCAAAATCGACTGCACAGAGAACGGTGTCACGTTTCGAAGACACGGGAAGAGCTACAGATCGTCCGCGCAGTGGCAGACCATCAACGGCTACAAGTGAGGACCAGAAGATGGAAGTTCTGCAGCACTTCGTCGAAGATCCCCGTGCATCAGTTAGGAAAGTGGCAGAAGTGCAAGGCGTCGGGAAATCATCAGTTCTTCGGATCATGCGAGCAGAAAAGTGGCATCCATACAAAATACACTTTGCTCAAGAACTTTCGGATGCCGATTTCCGCAAGAGACAGGACTTCTGCGCAGACATGCTACATCGTTTGGCTGAAGATCGCAATTTCCTGGACAATTTGGTGTTTTCAACCTAACCCCCAAAACGGGATGGGGGCGGGGGTGGGGGTGCGGTTTTTAGGTCTTTTATAAACAGTTTTTGGTCCAGAATCGAAAAATACAATAAAAACGGGGGTCCCATTTAAGTTTTTTAAGTCACTCCATCCCCCCGCCCCCCGGTGGCGGTGGGGGGTAGTTCAGTGCCACGGTTCAATACCTCTCCAAAAATAAAGAAAGGCATGTTTTATAACTTAGCGATCCGTCGTTTCGTTTTCAAGATATGCAACCGTTCCGGGACTTTTCGGACACCCGGTATATATATATATATATATATATATATATATATATATATATATATATTTAAGAGTGTCCGTTAAAACAAACATTATTCCAGTATATATAGCATATATAGTTTATATCGCGTATGTATTAACACGCGTTTTTCGAAAATTTCAATTGTGTAGAGGAACCTGTTACTTTCGCACAAAAAAAAATATATTATTTCTGATGTAAATTTATCGGAATTTTTTTTTAACGGACAGTTTAATATATATATATATATATATATATTAGGGTGGTCCAAAAAAAATCGATTTTTTACGCACTGCCTAAAAAAAACTATTAAAAAAGAAACTTTTTGAGCCAAGTTTTATCAAAAAATTTTGATATTAACTCGTTTTCCACTCAAGTTGAAATTTAAATGGAGTTTAACACGTTTTGGACAGTTTCATATATGACGCGTTATAACTGCCTCGATCAAAAAAAAAAAAAAAAATTTACGCACCCCCTAAAAAAAAGTCATTAAAAAAGAAATTTTGTGAGGCAAGTTTTGTCAAAAAATATTGATATTAACCCGTCCCACTCAAATGGAATTTAACATAGGTTTTTGATAGTTTCGTATATGGCGCCTTATAAGTACCTTGATTCTTGAAAGTTCTGTTTGAGTGGGACACGGATTAATATTAATATTTTTTGACGAAACTTGGCTCAAAAATTCGTTTTAATGAAGTTTTTTTTAGGGGGTCCGTAAAAAATAATTTTTTAGTTTGAGGCAGTTATAACGCGCCATATATGAAACTGTCCAAAACCTATGTTAAACTCCATTTAAATTTCAACTTGAGTGGGGCACGGGTTAATATTAATATTTTCTGACGAAACTTGGCTCAAAAAGTTTCTTTTTCAATGAAGTTTTTTTAGGGGGTCCGTAAAAAAATTAAAAAAAATTTTTTTTTGGACCACCCTTATATATATATATATATATATATATATATATATATATAGAGAGAGAGAGAGAGAGAGAGAGAGAGAGAGAGACGATTCCGCTTAATTGGGCAACCGCTTAATTGGGGCAGCCGCTTATTTGGGCCAAATTTCAAAGAACAGAAACCGAACCAAGGAACCAACAGTAAATTTACATGTTTAATTGGGACAGCATTCCGCTTAATACAGCCAGTAAATTTAAGATATTACATATTATGTTACAAATATTTACAAGAAAAAATATTTACAAAGAATTTAATATGATACGCTTCATATCTTTTTGATTCACAAGATGGAAAATTATATTTAAAAAACTAGCAAATATGTATCAATTAATTACATTAGTATCGCGCTGTGAACTTTTATTCCCAACACATTCATTCACGTATGACGTACGGACCCGCGCGCACTCAAAGGTTAATGTTTACCCTCGCGTAGATTATAGTTTTGTCCAAGAATTTATAAAATTAAAATTATTCAAAGAAAAATATGGATTGTTTAATTTTATATAAAATTTGCTTAATTGGGGCAGCCGCTTAATTGGGCCAAAATGCTCTATTCCCGATGTGTCCCAATTAAGCGGAATCGACTGTATATATAAGAGTGCTTACGGTTTTCTCTATATTTTTTAAAGGGCGATAGTGCAACTCAAAAGGAGTCGATAAGCCTTGAAAACGCCTTAATAAAAGTAATGTTTTATAACTCATAAGCGAGATAATAATTCTTTTGGTTTTTACTGGAAACGATTAATTTGTTTTAAACTCTAGTAATCTTACGCCGAGCAAGACTTTGTATAGAAAAACAAATGATAACTTCGAAAATGTTTTGTAGTTTATGATTATAATCTCTCTTATAAAGCGACTTTTACTAAAGCGTTT
This sequence comes from Clivina fossor, assembly GCA_963966155.1. Taxonomy (NCBI): domain Eukaryota; kingdom Metazoa; phylum Arthropoda; class Insecta; order Coleoptera; family Carabidae; genus Clivina; species Clivina fossor. The sequence continues at coordinate 6,799,100 of OZ014554.1, forward strand.
TAAGGTTTATTGACTCCTTCTGACGTTTACTGGCGCCCCCTAAAATGATACAGAGAATACCGTAAACACTCTGTATATGTAAACATTTAAAAGTACGGTTAAAAATGTACTATTATTTTATAGAACGGCCAGATCCTCCAGCTGTTCTAGAAATAGTGGAAATCGGAAGTAGATCAGTAAAGCTTAGCTGGCAAAGACCTTTTGATGGAAATAGTCCTGTCCTAGGTTATTTAGTTCAGTATCAACCACTTAACACGAGACACGAGGACTGGGACCATACTGGAACTGTTAATGTTACTTTACCTGCTAATTCTGCAATTTCAATTAGGTAATTGTTACCTTAGCTATAAATTATTTATTTTTTTTGTATGTTATTATAGGTCATTAAACAATTTTGATACTTTTTTATTATGATCTAGTCTTATTCATTTTTATAACAATTTGATGTCACTATTGTATAATATTATTTTTTCCATTTTTATTCATAAAATTGATCATTAAAAAAATATTATATGCAATAAAATTACAGTTATTCTAATTATTTTTGAATTAATATATTTTCGTGTAACGCAGTAGATAATAGTAAGGAGTGTAGGGAGTAGCTGTCGTTGCCTCTTTATGAGGTTATAAATCTGTACAGGGCTAGGAGAAATTATTTTATACTTTTTAGTTCGTGTTAAAAACGTGGTATATTAATTTTTTTTTTAATTTAAGTAATTATTTTTTTAGTATTTGGACAAGCACCAAAACAAAAAAATAAATCGTTTATAAAATTCCCATATAAAGCAGACTTTTGGTACTCTATATAAATTTAGCAACTCTCAGTAACTTTGTTCAAAGTTATTTAATTATCTTAACGAATTCTACACTTTTTTATACTGTATAACCAAGCTAAGAAACCATAACATATAAAAGAAATATAATTTTATGTTTAAAACTAATTACAAGAGTAAGTGAATTTTTTAACCAAATTTTCAAAAAGATTTTTAGTTTAACAAACAAAAAAATAATGAATAATGATATTTGAATTACTAGAAAGAACATGAATAAGACTAGAAATAAATATATGAAAGTGTTTAGAATTTAAATGCCAAATATATGATGTAAATAAATATGTACGTATGTAGTGAGGATGAACAACGTGAGATTGCGACGGTACAAGGTCTTATACCAGCAACAGCGTATACAATACGGATGTTGGCAGTGAATAACATCGATCAAAGTTCATTCACGGATGCCGTTGTCGTCAAAACACAGGAAGAAGGTAAACAGAAATATTTTTCTTCCATCTATCACAACCAGATTACATAAACTGCACGCCACAGTCATTAATTTCAAATTTGAATAACAAAACTGCACACCGGTTCATCGGCTAGTCGACTCCAGTGGATTATTGGATTATAAGGGTCCTGAAATATATTTTTCGTTTATTCTATAGGATATTTTTAACATTATTTGACACAGCAATTTTAAATATAAACTTGAAATTAATATTGTATTTTGTAAAATAAGATATAACTGCAGCATGATTGCAAAAATGTAGACAACAAAAATGAATATTTCCTTCATTACATATATATATATATATATATATATATATATATATATATATATATATATATATATATATATATTATACTAATTATAATAATACAAATATATATTTCGCAAACAACAGTGAATGAAATACAAAATTTATAACGAGAAAATTTGTATTATATATAGGTAGGTACTTATTTACTTAGTAACAAAAATAGAAAAAATAATATGATTTTGAAAATTTCAGAATTACAAAACTTGTATATTGAGTTTAATTTTCTCTGAAAAGATCGCCTGGATGTTATTTATTTTAAGTAAAATCGCTTTTCGATAAAGAGATAATTTTCTGTGGTCAAACGAAATATCTAGTTCCTCATTTCTGGTAACCGTACAATTTATTAACACACGCTGGTTCCCAATTCTTACCTTGTTATAGGTTAAAATCTTAATCCCTTAATCTTTTTGGAAATAACCGGCGTGCAGTTTTACTATCTAATATTTCCGTAAGAAATTAAAATCCAACAGCCGCGTGCAGTTATATGTACCCAACACAACAAACCATATTGCACAACATAAAATTAATAACCTTTGCTGCTAAAATTTTATCATTTTTTTTTCTTTTCATAGTAGAAATTTTATTGTTTTTTTTATAATATAATTTCAGTAAGATTTGTTACAGGGGTATAGGACCAGCGAATAATAAAAAAAAAACAGTAAATATTACATAGATTTTCATGATATTCAGTTTTAATTTACCAACTGGAATAACTGGAGACAGGTTCAGCGTAGGAAAAAAATTGTCATAACGAAAAACTAATATTTTCGAGGGGAAATTCAGGATCAATGAAAGATCATAATTTGGAATTATAATATGGAATAAAAATAGGGAGGTGTTCTATTTGCAATTTTAAATATTTTGATCATATATATATATGTGTAAAACAGGGCAGTTTTGGGCCATGTGGTTATTGTAATTTAATACATATTTCTTAAACTAAGTAATTACCACTTTGACTGCAAGGAAAATGTGGTATGGTGATCGGTATGGTGTCTGTAACATTAAAATAAAAATTAAATAGAAATCCTTCATATAGTCTCTAGATGACGAATCCGAACTTAGTTTATAAGGCTGTATGTGTGTGCATCGTCAGCTCACTCGCTCGGCCGTAAGTCAAGATTTTGTGATCGCATCTATTCCTAACTGGTTCAACCGATTTTATGAAATTTTCAGTATATGTTCACTTAGTACCCAAGATGGTTTTATTTTTTTCCAGTGATACCAACTTTTCAAGAAGAAAATTACAAATTTTTTTTATTATAGCTATATTATTTAATTGTAATTAATTAAATTATTAAATTAATAATGTTGCTCGAACTTTTGGTAAAAAAATATAAAAAATTTTATACCTGTTTCTTAGTATTTGTGTGATAACGTCAAAGTGGTCTGTATATGTGGTCTGTGTATACTGTATCTGGTGACAGATTTATGTATCAGAGTTTTCACGGCCAACCACTCGCTACTGCAAGATATTTCTTGGAAATATTTTGAAGTGTTTTATATTTTTTTTGCTGTATTATTCGTAAAATTCATAATTTAGTTTTTTGAGTAAATTTAGAATTTTCCCATATTACATTGTCAGTTCACGTTCGCTTCTGCTTTAGACAAGTCACGCTTTATTTCAAGCTTAGGGTGTCAGATGCCTCTAGTTCGCTTTATTTGTTAAATATTGTTAGTTTCGTTTAGTTTAATTTGTAGATCTCTTAAGGTTTATATTTGTATAAATATATAACGTTAATTTATTATTTAATTAAATCATAAATAATAGACAAAAATATAGGAATTTACTGGCCACTACCTTTTTACGCACGCTCGCTAAAATTATAAATATACGCAAACCGCTTAACGTGTTATATATATATATATATATATATATATATATATATATATATATATATATATATATATATATATATATTTGTATAAAACTGGTTTAGGTTCAAGAAAAATTGTTGGTTCTTCTTCAAAGGTTTGTTTTAATACAAAATATATTTTGGAACCTGTATATGGAAATTTCAATTTTTTTTTTTTTAGAAAATTATTTGTTAAAATATCAGAAAATATTATTAAAAAAAGTTATTTATTATTTGTTAAATAATACAATATAATTATAAAGGTTTTTTTTTAAATAGTTTAATTACAACTTCATTTCAAATGTTTTTGTCAAAATTTTGTCAAAATTTTTCTTCAGAATTTTAAAGTAAATTTTGGTTCAAAGATGTTTTCATTTTTATGAATTAATGTATTTGGTAAAAAGTGACTACATAACTTATTCAAAAAACAATTTTAACTATTAATTTTAAGTCGGAATAACAACATAAGTTCACCAAATATTGTTTCTATATTTCTAATTTTATTAAACAAATTACTAATTTCGGATGTTAATTTTTTCAATTTTAATTATTATTTTCAAAAATTTCATAAACAAAAACAAAATTAAAACAAAATCTTAAATATTTTATAAATAATATCAATATGTGTAACATTTAAATAATTATATAAATTTATTTATATACAACTAGCTCCAGCGGAATCACCTCAAAATCTTCAAGTAAAATCTGTTGGACAAGAAGAACTATTTGTGTCTTGGCAGGTAATTTTTCTATAAAATATCAATAAAATAATTATTTATGGTATCAATATAGTAAAAAAATGGCTAAACTTTATTTAAAAAAAAAAAAAAAAAAAAAAAAAAACTAAGTTTGCAATTTTCTTTTCTTAATACAATGATATATGAATTTTTATTATTCATATTCAAAAAATATATTTAACTAAATAAACTGATAATATTTCTGAGCAATTATGTGATAAGCTGGCCTCACACGGTCCATCAGGAAGCCCCTACATATATCAGTCAAACACGACAGTCTGATTGAAGAAATTTTAACTTTAGATTATTATAAAAAATTACTACCGTATGGACGAAAATTTTTTTTAACACGTTGATCACCAACTTTGAGATTCAGTATTATTTCGTGAAAGATTATCGGTTATTTTAAGATTACTTGCGACTGGGAGAAGCATTCAGACTGTCAGTCTCCTCTCTACTCCCGTGATTGAAGCTCGGATTTCAAAATATTTGGAAATCCTTCAATTTATTCACCAGTTTTGACCTTACTCCCTCAGAAACAGAAAATCAATTTTAGGTCTAAATGTGATTCCGAATGATCGTGTAAGGCCCGCTATAGTGCTGCAATTATTTTTCTAAAATGAATCCAACAATCATGCAATGTTATAATATCTATTTTGAAATAAATGTTTATGGATTTTAAGATCTATCATAAACCGTATTAGGTTTTTGGAAGACAAAATATGTGAGTGTCTTTTGAATAGTAATATTTTAGTTTATTTTATAGCGTTTTCGATTGGTATACCAATCAGGTTAGGCGCTTTTAGAGTATGTGAAGTCATGCAATCAGAGAGGTGATTATGTAATTTGCATGAGCGCAATATATGACGTCAATGTTTTCTATCTAGTGATATTCATTGGGAATTTTGTGCATTAGATTTTTGTGATAATTTTACCGTTTCTAATGGTTTTGTGATAACAGTCACAAAGAAGCAAAAGCCATAATAATGATAATCTTGAAAATCATGTTAAAGACTATAGATTCCGATAAGTTATAATAGTATATATGTGCGAATTTAACACTAAACATGGTAATAAGTGTTAACAAAAGCATAATAAAAATGAACTAAAGAAAAGTTACATTACTGTATATAAGTTGCTTTAATAAATATAAAATTATGATGAACTTATTGTTGTCAATAATTTATCCTAATCTAGTCGTAAACTAGTTCGAAAAAAAAATTTTAATATTGGTTATAAACGCCTGTAAAATAAAAGACAAGTATAATGTTAGAATGAGACAGAGATCGAGTTGCAAGTAAGAAACAGGACCCTCCGTAGAGGTCACGCCACAAGATATGCGTGTCTCGCGATATATGACATCATACCCATTTAAATCTTCAAATGTCTGATAGATGGTTTACTGTATAAATGTGACAAATCTGTGTTAGTATAGGTGTCGTAAGCGCTCACGCAAGTTACAGAATCAGCTCTTTGGTACAGAAAATTTAATTATTTAAAAAAATATTATTGTAGATGATGATAAAAATGGTATAAAAAAATTGTTTTCCCTATAGTTAACTATAAAAATCTTCTCAATAATTTTTAATAACAGTTTTTTTTTTTTACTTAAAATATTTTTAAAATATCATATCTATTTTTCATTACTACTAGATGGTCAATCAAGTAAATTTATTGCAATTGCAAAATTTTCCGTTCAAAATGAAACTTAAATATAAATGTATATATACCGGGTGTTCGTTCGTTGAGTTCGTATGGGCGTTTAACATGCAATTTCGATAATTTGCGATATACTTTTTTGTCGAGTTAAATTTGGAGAAATATTTAGAATACTTTTTGATAGACAATAAAAAGTTCTATAATTTGGTTTTAGCTTTAATTTGCTAGCATGTTCCGTTTGGGCGCTAAACATTTTTTTTTTTGATTTTTTGGTTTTTATTTTTTTCTCAAAAACTATGGGGTGTAGGAAAATAAGCGTGATATGAAAAGAATACGAAATAATAAGTACTATAATTGAGTGTAGAAACCATTATTCTAGGATGCATAGAGATTTTCAAAAATTCAGTTTTTAATTTTTTTCTACTAAACGATGCATCCTAGAATTATGGTTTTTTACTCAATTATAGTACTCGTTGTTCCGCATTTTCCCATATCAAACTTAATTTCTTACACCTCATAGCTTTTGAGAAAAAAAAAACCAGAAAATTAAAAAAAAATCTAGCGCCCAAACGGCACATGCTAGCAAACTAAAATAAAAACCAAATTATAGAACTTTTTATGCCCTATCGAAAAGTATTCTAAGTATTTCTCCGAATTTAACTCGAGAGTATAAAAGAGGGTATTTTGCAATTTATTGAAATTGCATGTTAAACGCCCATACGAACTTGACGAACGAACACCCGGTATATATTGTAGTCTCGCGAGAATAATTATTAAGCTATTGCTTTTTCTCTTAATTAATAAGAAGGATCAAAACAAATTAATAAATTATTTAATTCAATGGACGCATTCATTCCGTCCAACTACAATTAAAAACAAATCTAACGCCTCACTCTTTCTTATCAGAAACCAATTATATGATCTTTTAACACTGCTCCCTGCCGGTTGTCGAAAATTGTAGAATATAAAAGATAGCTTAGCCGGACAGCAGACACAGATACAATTTTACTCTAATCAAATCAACTTCGAATAAGAGATATATTTTTACTTTAATCAAATCAACTTCAAAGAACTATCATATATATATATATATATATATATATATATATATATATATATATATATATATATATATATATATATGTAAGAGACAGGCATTATAGTGTTGATATTTACTCGTATTAACGAAATAAATCATTATTTACCGACTAATTAATAATTAAACATTCAATAAAATATTTCAAAATATGAAATTTACGAAATTATGCGATATATAAAATGCTCAAGGAGCCGTAGGCAGTTTCAAAACAAGCAAACGAACTCTATCCCGTCTCGGCACATAATGCATGCCCTCAGGACATTGGAATGTATTCCTTTTTCATTTCATCTTTATTTGTTTTGACTCCATCCAGCACTTAAGCCGCTCGGCGCGTTATCAATATTACGTGCTGACAGCTCCTTGCTCTGACATATATATATATATATATATATATATATATATATATATACTATAAAAAAAATAGCGAAATTACAAAAAAATAGTAGTAAAATTTTACTATAAAAAATCTGTAATTTTATTTAAATATAAATTTTCTGTATTTCTATCTCAAAATTCCGTAATTTTTTCATAATTTATAAAAATCACATAACGTAAAACAAAATGTCCTAATAAGTATATAAAATTCCTTTCTTTCTGCAAATTGCAACACATATTTAGTGTAGAAGTACATATTGTTGGTATAACTTCTTAAATTTTGTAAAATTACAGTTTGATATTAATATCCGTAAAAATTCATGAAAATAATGAGACTTAGTACATATTTTGTGTAATAATACTAATAAAATATTTTAAGTGTAATTCATTAATTTCAAAATGCATTTTTTATTAAATTTAGAAATGTATGTAATTTACTGAAATTCTGCAAATAAAATAATATTAAAATTTTTTATAGTAAACTTTATAAACATTTTTTTGTAATTTCGCTGTTTTTTTTTACAGTGTAAGTGTTAAATAACTTTTAACCAATATGATATAAATTTTTTTAAAAAATACATAAAAATCACAAGAATTATATAAAAATCACAGAACGCAGTAATATGTTTTATTTATTGCCTTAAAAATATATTTTTTATTGCTCTGCGCTTCTTGCATTTTCATCGTTTTCTTGAACTGTTTGCAACCATTTTTTTTAATAATTTTGCGGATCCCCCGGTAACAGCTACACGAACCCCCAGGGGTTCGCGGACCACAGTTTAAGAACCTATGAGGTAGAGCAATAAACGTTACATTGCGAGTTACCTTAGAGCGAGCAAAGCGGACCAATAAAATACATGTTTTTATTAACTCGCTTTTTTGTCTGTCTGTTTGTTTGCTTATTCGGTACAAATTTTGCAATCGATTTTAAACTAACTTCCCGATGAGCTAGAGACTTGAAACTTTAACCATAACTCAGAACTGGTTGACAAGCCAATATTAACTAATTAATTAATAATATTAAAAATATTAAATTAAAGTTAGTTAATTTATTTAATTAATTACAATTATAATTATATAATTATAATTAATTAAATTAATTAATTCGGTTAAAGTTAAAGTTAAACAAGACTAAGAAACAGAAAATAACGTTCACTTCAAGTCGCCCTTCTCAAAAACTAAAACTTTGCAGTTTTCAACATTCAACACAAGATTCATATCTTTACCAACAACATTAATTCTATTATCAAATATTTTGATATAGTGGAAAATAGTGAAATGGTATTCGAAATAATTTTTAAAAATTTTAATTTGTCTAGATATGCTGAATACAAATACAATACAAGTCATATGTTAGTTTAGGTTTATGCAAGTTATGTCATGTCTTTAATATAATGATTCTAACTATATGCAGCTAATAAATACATACGTACACAATCGTATCATGTACTCAAAATGGTATGGCACAAACTCTTTCCATTATCCCGAAATTAATTTTCTCCAAACATTTCTAACCGGATAAGCAACTCTAGCTTCATCCATATTCATCCACATTCTATTTCTACTACTTTGAAACTTTCGCCGACACAAAACACACTCAACTATAACACTCCATCTACTCATCGGACATCCACACAAACGTATATCTTCAAAATCATTTACATACATTCTTTTAACCTAACGTTCATTAGACATTCGGTCAAGATGACCGAACCATCTCAACTGAGTAACACCAACTTTTGCAACAACATCTTTTTTTTTCAATTTTACATTCATCATACGCTAATCTATTTCGTTTTCGATTCCTTCTAATTACACCAGATACTCCAAATAAAAATCTCATTTCTACAACAGTCCATTTATCTTTTAGTTTTTTGCAGCCAAACCTAACATCCACTACCGTACATCAACATTGGCACCAAAACAGCATTGTATATACTCAAACGGACTTGTTTGGAAACATTGACGTTTCTAATAAAAGTATTCAAATCATTCTAAAATTTACAACCATCATTAACTTTTTTCAATCTCTCGATCGAAGCGACCATTCGTTAGACAATAAATTACCCAAATACACAAATTCATTTAGCTGCTCTAAACCTGCAACATCACAGTTTTTATTAAGTTGGCTGACGTTAATGTGAACACAAAAGATGTTTAGTTATTAAGCAGTGTTCTTTATAAACTAATAAGGTGTTTAAAGTTCTTGGCTAAGCTATCTTTGACAAAATTGCGCTACAATATGTGAATAATCCAGATTCCGTTATATTTTTTCTTAAAAACTGAAACAAATTATTTTGAATTTAACCACCATTTTGAGTATTTAACATTTTAAATTTTATAAATAAAAATTACATTACAGGCAGAATACCATTCGAAACAGGGCTTCGAACCGTTATATTTTTCGTTCTGGTTCAATAAAAAAAAATAGTTCGGTCCCGTTTTTTGTTCCGGCAAAAATAACGGTAAATACTTTTCTACCATAATTTAGCACATTTTGTTCCTACTTTTCTAATATAAGCATACTATACATAAATTGATACAATAATATGATACAAATAATAATTATTAAATAATTAAAAGCATAATAATTAAAAGTATATAATATATGATAATAATATAATTTATTATTCGAAACTTATAATATTTCTATGTATGTTTTAATTATATAATAATAAGATAACATATGTTAACTTAACAAATTACTTTATAAAGATTTTTATTTAATTATAATTAGAAAAAATGAAAATTACCTTTGATTTATAAAATATTTTCCAATGTGTTTTTATTTAAACTATTTGAAAATTATTAAAAGCAAAATTATTATCAAAAAATACACCTTCTTTAAAATTTTATTTTCAATTTCAATAACTGAATATTTATTCACAAAAACAACAAAATACTTTTTCGCGTAAGACGAGTTGCGACTTGCAATTAAGCTACAAGGTTCCGAAAAAGAAAACAAGAAACCACACCTAACGTAGAAAGTAAGATTTCGTTAACACGCTCGTGTTTCAACAGGTATTAAACCGAAATTAACCGATATTTTGTTTCGGTTCATTTCCGATTTTCGTTCCAGCAAAAATAACGGTTTTTGTTTTCGGTTTTTGGTTCAGTTCCGGTTCGAAGCCCTGATTTTAAACTTATTAATTAATAATATTATTAACTACATACGGCTCTCATATGATAACTAAAAATAGTTGTGCAAATGATAATTTAGGTACTGAATCGTAAATTCTGGAATGGCGAATTGTTGGGCTATAAAGTGTTGTGGAACGAGCAAGGTACATTTGTCAACAATACGAAATCGATGACTGTTCGCGGTTGGGGCACCACCAATTTGCAGTTGACGGGACTGAAGAAATTTACGCGTTATGATGTAACAGTTCGAGCATTTAATAGTATTGCAGCTGGACCATCCTCACTTCCTGTGATTGGTATGACGCAAGAAGGTGGTAAGTTAACACGTTTTCATTAAACTGCTTGTTTTCCTGTCTGTTTGTTTGTCTATTTTTTTTTTGTCTGTTCGATACAAATTTTTCAATCGATTTTAAGATAACTTTGCAATGAGCTAGGAACTTGAAATTTTAAACAAAGCTCAGAACTGGATGACAATGCAATATTAAAATACATACACAACCACACCATTTACTCAAAATAGTGTGGTACAAACCGTTTCCAATATCCTGCAATTAGTTTTGTCCAAACATTCTTATCCAGACAAAAAACTCATATGGAAACTACAGAAAACAACTACAGAAAATTCAGAATACACCACGCAAGATTAAAAAGCAGAAAATTATTATATAAATATTTTTTTTTAATATACCACGTTTTTAAAACGTACTAAAAAGTAAAAAATAATTTCTCTTAAAAAAACGTGGGTCACATGTAATAGATAATAGTAAGGAGTGCGCCCCACGTTTTTCTAGGAGAAATTATTTCTTGCTTTTTATTCCTTTTTAAAACGTGGTATATTTTAAATAAAAAAATTATTTAAATAATTTTATATAATTGTATTCACAAGTAAATAAAATATTCAATTTAAGTTTTTGCAATATATATATGTATATATATGTAAAGAATTAAATTACGATGGGGTTATTTTATTATCGACTTCATGAATTGTATATTCTGCAATTTTTATGATTGTTGTACCATTTTTATATATTTGTTTCTGAATTTTCCTAAAAGAACATGTCCTAAAAAATGTACAATAATAATTAATATTATTCAATAATATTGTACATTTCATGTTTTGACATATATTTACTATTTATCTGTTCTATTAAACACATTTTTAATTTCCCGAAAATTATTGTATTTCTGCCACATGGTTTTATAAAATGTAACTTAAATGAGTTTGACTTAACATTCTTTCCAAATTGACTGCGACAACCCATTATTTATATATTATTTATTATTATATATAAATGTATTAATTTTACAGTACCAGAAGCGGCTCCTCAGTATGTGTCCTGTTCCAAAATAACATCTCAAAGTATGAGGGTGTCCTGGCATTCGCCCCCATTAGCTCAACACAGTGGTTTGATACAAGGTTACAAGGTGTTTTATCGACCTGTTGCTACCGAAAACGGTTTGTTTGTGATGAAATAAAATTATATATTTGACACGTTTTTGTAATATTTTGTACACGTTTGTTTACATCAAATTCATGTAAAATTATTATTATCCCTAATTAACTATTCAATCTCATTCTGAACTCAGTATTTATCTCGGTTTTTGAATATTATTTTTATTATGCATTATGATTAAAACGTAATAATTCAAACAATTAGATTCAAATTTATTACAATAACTAATTACATAATAAGATTTATATTTTTTTTTAGAAAATAGAGAGATATTGTGATAACGTGTGCGATAATAAGTTTAGCGTTATTTAAATAACGTAAACGTTTTTAACGAAATTCGAAATGGGAGTTATTGTGCGATATGTAGTTATATCTTTACGTTATTTCTAAGTTCCAAAATAATCCGCTAGTTAGTGTATCATTTAAATAGATTCATCTATATTCAAGTGTGTTAGTAAATGTCAAATTCAAACAGTCAACATATTTTATAAAATATTGTGTATGTATACATGGAAATAAGTATTTGTTTTATCTTTATATTTTAATAGTCATATTTAAAGTATTCTTATATAAGAAGAAACAAACTATAATAATTTTGTATATATATTAATTCTCCGTAATTTAAAATATGATATATGATTGCATTATCAATATTTATATCAACTTCAATAGCTTTATTTAAAATAGCTTCCGTTGAATCGGATTCATAACCCAAATAGTATAAGTTGCCATACACTTTATCTACGTTAGCACACGGTGTTATTTAGCCGAAAATAACGCGTTGCACTATCGTTATTAACGGGCCTTTTTACTAATAAATAAAGCGCATGCGCAGATGTCAAAATAACGTAAACGTAAATATCGCACGATGTTAAATGAATGCACAATATCTCTCTATTATTTCAAATATATTTTCATTAATTAACGTACTACCATAAAAAATGACAATATTTTAAATCGAAATTAATCACAATAAAATAAATTTTGTAATTAATATTAGCTAATCTTTTTTACATTAAAAAAAATTTCAATCATAATATTGATATTGCTGAAAGTTTCAATAAGGAAAAAAAGACTATAAATAAATTCTTAAAAAAGTAAAACAGTATAATTTTCAAGGAACATCGACGAATTAAAACTGCATTTAAAATTAGTACATTTTTATATTAACTTCCATATTCATAAAACTTTTTTACTAACAAAATATATTGTTAACAGTGATGGGCATAATCAAATGATTTTAATAATCAAATCATCGGTATTCGAATGAATATCATAATCGAATGATATCATTCGAATGACGATAGGAATAAATATAGTACAACTAGAATGAACGATTGTAGCTATCTATCAGTTATAAACCACTTGATGGTATCAGAATCGCAACGTTTTACATACAATATTTGAGTTTATTTTGTTTTTATTTCCCTGAACTTGCATATTCATGTTGTTGTTTTTTGTTTTTCCTATTTGCAATTCTATTCTTTTTTTCTTTAATTTACGACGCGTTTCGATCTTGCGATCATTATCAAGTACGTTGATCTGTGTGACACGACAACGCACGGACCAACGTACTTGATAATGATTGCAAGATCGAAACGCGTCATAAATTAAAGAAAAAAGAAGAGAACTGCAAATAGGAAAAACAAAAAACAACAATGTATTTTTAATAATATGCATTTTATAATAATAAAAATATTTAAAATTTTTTTTATATGTTAAATAAATTGATATGAATTAAATATTAATCTACACAAATCAAATTTAAACCAATAAATATAAACTTGGTCAATTTTAAAATTAAATACGGACTTGATTATTTGTAAAAATTATGTGTGATGATATTATAGCGTATTATAAATATTATATTTTGACCATAAGCACAACTCGACCCTTCCCAAACCGCAGTACGCATCTGGCACTCGGCCTAACTAGCTTCACTACCTGGGTTTGACCCGACCCTTATTTGTACGCAAATGGCACTAAAAATGAGCCTCCTTCGAACATCTCAATCCAGACAAGCAACTTTAGCTTCATCCGCATTCATTTAACCTATCTCATACATGCTCTTCTATTCTTATACTACTTGGAAACTTTTGCTTACGCAAGCCACTCTCTCAATCATACCAGTACAACTACTCATCGGACGTCCACGCAAACATATTCCATCAAAATTATTCATATAAATTCTTTTAACCAAACGTACATTAAACATTCGCTCAAGATGACCGAACCATTTTAACTAACTAACATCAACTCTTGCTACATTTTTTTCAGTTTTACACTTATCATACACTAATTTATTTCGTACCCCATTAATCATAGTTATACTACATACCCCAAGTAAAAATATCATTTTTACAGTAGTCATTTTCCGTTTCATGCTTTTGCAGCCAAACCCAACATTCACTACCATACATCAACGTAGGCACCCAAAACTCAAACTCAAACTCAAACGGGAGTGGCTTCTTTGGAAACACTTACATTCTTAGGAATAATAGTCAAAGCACCCAAAACCTTACAACCAGCATTAACTCGTCTTACAATTTCACAATCAAAGCGGTCGTCCCTAGATAATGAATTACTCAAATACACATCTACTCATCTATCTTGCTCTAAACTTTCACCGTATCAACAGATGCATTACATGTAGTCGTAAAGTCACCCTTCTCAAAAACTATAACTTTGCACTTATCAACGTTCAACACAAGATACAAATCTTTATTTTCATTCAAATTATCCCATCACTAATCGTGATGTTAAAAAAGTACTACATGACTGTTAAAAAAAGTTGAAACGTTAAAAAACCCTTCATTGAACTCATCGGTGCAAAATTGCATCACTTTTTAAGCGTACTTTATTATTCTTATTATACTTTATTGTTCCAGTGGATGTGCTGACATCTAGCGGCGAGATTAAAAGAACACCTAGCACCGAAACGTATTTGCATGCCCTCTATAAATATACAAATTACTCAGTAAAAGTGTTGGCATACACAAATGCTGGAGATGGTGTTCTTAGTCCTGCACTTTACTGTATTACAGAAGAAGATGGTTAGTTTAATTTTCTATATATACATATATATAGTGAAAAGATCTTTCAGAACTCATTCTAAAGTAAAACGGCTTTAGGTTATAGTTCTGCATTAATATTTATTGACGTTTCAACGACCTCAACGTACGCCATCATCCTTTACTTGACATTTACAGTAAATAAACTGAAACAAATTACTAGGTGACAAAATACAAGAAACTAGATTATCAAATATATACATTTTTAAATAAAGGAAGTCAAATTTTATTTAAATCTTAAATTTATAAATTTCTATTGTTTCTCTTATCAATCTGCTGTTAACATTGACGAGTCTCGCAATTATTACAGTATCTTCGAATATTGCATCATGAAGATTTTCTAACGCAAGTTGTGTAATAGCAGATTTATCTGGATTGTTTAGACGTATTGACCTCTTCTGTTCTGTCAATTTGGTAGAAACAGGTTTTTTATATATATATATATACCCGAAGATTGAAGAGGAATAATATCTTTTACACTCTTCAACATGCGTTGCAATTTCATGTGTGGTAGATAGGAAATTTTAATATTTTTCCTCATAGCGTAAATTAAGTTTTCATTATCATGCAAATTTTTAACAACTCTAGATCTTCTCGATTGTATTGCTTTCTTGATAAAAATTTTAATTATACCCGTTCACTAGAAGTACGACTTTAAGCATTTCATGTTTATCTTAGAGTTTGTCTTAAATTAAATAAACATTTAATAGTACCTAATTTTTGTGCAGGGTGATGATGCCAAGAAGTATAAATATATTGGTTGGCTGAACCTGCTATTGCAAAACATGCGTTTAGAAAATCTATATGTCAAATTTCAAGACTCATCAATATTAACAGCAAATTGATAAGAGAAGCAATAGAAAAAGATAACATCAATCAGTGTGACTACTAACTGTTTAAAATAAAATTTGGATTTCTTTAAATAAAATTTATAAATTTTATGATGAAAATATACAATGCAACTTTCACTACATAATTTTAATATGATCGTAGGAAACGTCAGATTCAATACACTTGACCGTGTACTGTATATAGTAACAAACTACTGAATAATAATGTTACATTATTGTACTAGGAAAGGTTTTTCTGAGGAAGAGAAAAATGGCATTTTTTGTTTGTGGTCGGGCGCCAGTATAAGTGTAGGGGCATGTCAGGGTGTTGTTGTACTTGTAAGCGAGAGAATGAAACCGTTTGTAAGAATTTATGCTTGTATTTCTTCGAGAATTCTTTGGTTACGAATTAAGGTAGGGTTTACACAGGGTTTTGGTTGTGTCTGTTTATGGGCCAACTGATTCTGATTCTGATGTTGAATAAAATTAATTTTGAAATGAATTGAATAGTATGGCTGATTTAAATTTAAATTTTTGGGTAAAACGTATTATAACTGGAAATGTCTTGGGTACATTTGGAGATAACAGAGTAAACGGTAATAGAGGTTATTTTTTGCTTGAAACGTAATGTCTCCATTTCCAATATTTTTCCTAAACATAAAGTTTCTCATATTTATACTTAGGAGAATGTTCTTAAAAATAGACGTAGTGTAATTGATTTTATTATGTATGATGATCAATTGAAAAGTTTGATTATTGACACACGGGTTAAACGTGGTGCTGAATTTGGTACGAATAATCACTATTTAGTGGTTTCGCATATACGTTTGAATATAGGTAAAATGTCTGATAAAATGTTTCGAGTGAAATCCAGTGTTCTTCTGTGTGAAAATGCCAGAAATAAGTATGTGTAAAAAATTAATGATAATTTTCCTGGGTATAAAATTAATTGTGGCTGGTAGTTTATGTGATGAACGTTATTGTGAATAAAATGTAAAGAATAAATGTGTCAAAAGGCTAGTTAATAATTCCAAATAAGAAATAGAAAAGAGAATGAGTGAGAGGTTGACGACTGATTTCAGTATGAATAGACGATTGTAATATTAATATAGTATATATTGTAACTTAATATATTTTGAGTATTATTATATTAATTTTGCAATGACAATACGAACATTAATTTGTTCAATGTTACTATAATATCAATATTTTGATACGCTTGAAGAAAATATAAATAAATATATTTTATTAATTTTATTTTTGATGAATGTCTAGTGCCAGGTCCGCCAGCCAATATCAAAGCAGCAGCTCTAACTGGTGAATCAATCCTCGTTTCTTGGCTACCACCAACAAAAGCCAATGGTCGTATTACCATGTACACGATATACGTGCGTGAAGCCGGCCGAGTGGGTCAGCATGCAAGTCATGTGGTGCGTGTAGACGACACCAATGATGCTGTGGGGGTGCAATCAAGTTTTACGCATTTGGGACTTATGTACAAGATACGTAACCTGAAAGAGCATTTGACATACGAATTCTGGGCATCAGCTACAACCCGTATTGGTGAGGGTGAGCCGACTCCTATTACGACTCAGTCGACTATTATCAAGGCACCGTCCAGAATTGCATCGTTCAGTCAAATTATAGCAAAAGAAATGAAATCTAAAATTTTACTGCCCTGTGTCGCTGTGGGAAATCCGACTCCAAGAACAAGATGGCTATATAGAGACAGACCAATTACGTTTAGTTCCTTCTATAAGGTTACTGCGGAAGGACATCTTAATATTCCCAGTACGTACAATTTATAATTTTATTACAATAATTTTTAAAACATATTTCATTTGCAATAACAGATTTTTCAATATATTTAAAAAAAAAACATTTTTCTGATATAGTTATACATACATGTACAATCACGCTATTTATACAAAAGGATGTGGCACAAACTCTTTCCACTATGTCGAAATTATTTTCCACCAAACATTTCTATCCAGACAAGTAACTTTTGTTTCATCCATATTTATGCTCATCTATTCCTACCACTTGAAAACATTTGCTCACGCAAAAACACTTTCAATCATACCATTCCATCTACTCATCGGACGTGCACGCTGACTTCACCACGGTACAAGACATAATAGGTAACCTAACTCGTCGTCAGAATGTGTCCTCTGATATGGTTATAGTTCACTGTAACGCCGCTAGGAGCGGTTCCATCAGTAAGTTCTATTTTAAAACAGAGTTTAATGGATATAGATACAAAATTTGCAAATTTTAACAAAACCATCCATAAATTACATTTGACAATATATGTGAGACGTACAAAATTTATTTTAAATTAATAATGTATTAAGACATTGGTCAGGTATTTAGCTAATTGCATTATATATAATTAATATAGAATCTACAAGAACAAAGAATTGTATCGAATCAGAGCCGTAGATAGGAAATAGTTAATATTAATTGAGATGTTACACAAACAATAACTCAAATTATATATTATTAAATTTACAGATGATATTAATGTACAATTTCCATATTTTTTTTTATACAAAAAGTGTTAAATATTTTCATTTCAAGGTAATAGGAAGGAATTTTATTAAGTTTTTACGCTTTAAAATATTATATATTTGTAATTGAAATATATTTTATACAAGAGATATAAATTACATCACATATTTGATTATGATTTTTGCAACCGCGATAATTTTCGCTTTTGCGCTGTTGCTGATATTAATCCATTCCCTAATAATATTGTCTTGTGAAAATTGCATTTCACAAACTCGATCTTTTGAATTCAATTTACGGTCACTTCTAGGGATTAATTCATTCCAAACATCAATTATATCAAGTGGAACTTTAAAAACACTATATTTTTCTTTGCAACTGTCATAACCAGACTTGCAATTGGGTAGAAAACATCTTCCAGGCATTTCAATAAAATTATATCTACCTGTCAATTAATAGTATATATTTTCAGCCTCACTATAACATTTACTAGACAGATACATAAATAATTACAAAAGAATTACAGTATAAAGCACTGACAACACGCACCACTACGGACCTACAATTCCGCCATCTTAAATATCTCCCCTTGCTTCTCAGCTCAATGCTCGACGCGTTTAGTGGACACATTTTTTCCTAACTGGCAATGAAAGTTGTAGGGGCCTGACGTACACCTTCAGACACTTATTAACCACACTTTTATTAGACATTCCAAGATGACCAAAAAATCTTAACTAACTACCCCAACTTTTGCACCAACATTGTTTTTTCAATTTTATACCCTTTATAAACAGTTTCGTACCCGATTACATTTAGTAATACTACATACCCTACGTAAAAGTCTTATTTCCACAGCAGTTATTTCCCTTTTAAGCTTCTGCAACTAAACCCAACAATACAAATTTATTTTTATGATTTTTTTAAAATAACAAAACTATTATTACAAAATAAACATAAGCAGTTAGTTAAATTTTAATAAATTTATACATACAACAAAAAATAACCATTTATTATAGAGAAACGAAAGATTTACATAAAAAATACAGTCGGTTCCGTTCGTACACGTTCTGAGTTAAAATAAAACACTCCGAACATCATCCACACTAAACCGAATTTTTCTTTGGTAGTACCGACTCGTGACAGATGGACTCGAACAGCCTCGACCGAACACGAGGCAGTTTGCCGCGCTGCGCCTAGCCGTCAACGTTGCTTGCTCGTACGTGTTCAGTTTGCCTCGTTTGTGTTGGTGCTTAAATGTGCACGCAGCCTGTGACACAGCTATTTAATGAAAAATTTCATCTGTTGTGCAAAATAATGACCAGGGCTTTAAACCATTATATTTTTCGTTCCAGGTTTCATTCCGGTTCAATTAAAAAAATATATATCGTTTCGGTTCCGGTTTCGTCCCGGCAAAAATATCGGTTTTTTTTCGTTTTTCGATTTAGCTCTGGGTGATTAGTTTTTATTTTTTTAATATTTTTATTTGTATTAAAAACTTATTTTCTACCATAATTTAGATCACAATAAGCATACTACATAAAATGATATATTAATATAATATGAATAATAATAATTATTAATTAATTAAAGGTATAATATTTAGAAGTGTGTAATATATGATAATAATATAATTTATTATTTGAAACTTATATAATTTTTATGTATGTTTTAATTATATAATAATAAGATAACATATGTTAACAAATGTAACATATGTAACAAATTCTTGTATACAGGTTTTTATTTATTTATAATTACAAAAAATTCAAATTACCTCTAATTATTACAATATTTTCCAGTCTATTTTCATTTAAACTGTTCAAAGATTATTATAAGCAAACTTGTTATCAAAGAATACATCTTCCTCCAAATGGTTCTTAGTTTTATTTTCAATTTCTATAACTGTTTATCCATAAAAAAACAAACGAAATACTCTTTCGCATAAGACGAGTTGCGACTTGCAACTACGCTACGAGATCCCCAAAATAAAAATAAAAACGATAACTGATGTGGAAAATGAGATTGTGTTAAAGCGCGTGTTTCAACACGTATCAAACCGAAATAAACCGATATTTTTTTAGGATCAGTTCCGGTTCAAAGCCCTCATTATTTACAATTATTTTGTATATATATATATATATATATATATATATATATATATATATATATATACTTTGTGGCTTTTAAAATTTATTTGTACAGCTTTTTATAAATTATATAAAATTTAAATGTTTATTTGAATTTTATATTAGATATAAAAAAATATATCCAAAATAGAAATACGATTGTATAAGATTTATTTAACAATATTTACATACTAAATAACAATAACATATATAACACAACTATTGTATTTACACTGTTCACTTGCAATAATTACAATACAATAATTGACAATAACTAACACTACACACTAACACACTATTTATTTATCACATTATTACATTTATTTACACCTGAGCCAACAATTCACGCGAGGATAACCCATCTACGCGTTTACACATAAACCCGTTGTGAACTCTGATTATGACTGACTCGTGCGCTTTGAGCTGTTGCTTTAAATACTGCAACCAAAGAGACCCGAGTTCTTTTGGGAACACTCTGGAACTCTGGAATATCTGTTTACGTGCATTTACACATGAGTCGTATAGATGCAAAACTCACTATTTGCAAATTTTAAGTTCTGAGATATTTGCAAAAAACTGTTATAGCTAAGTGTAATTGTATTTTGATGATAAAATCTTGTTACTAGATGGCAATATTTATTTAAAATCGTGAATCATTGGTTTTATACATCATTAATTTATACAAACCGTTTTATGTAGATCTAAAATTTGCATACAGAGACTTTTGCAACTTACTAGTTGCTTTTGCATACGACTGCGTAATTATTTACACTAGGAAAAACAAGATAGCATTGCTGTTATCAGAGAGTACTTTATTAACTAGACAGAACACAATATACAAAATAAAATAACATAATAGTTTGAATAAGTATAAAAAGTATAAAGATGCACCGAGCGACAAGTAGGAAAATGTGAACGCTGTAAATTTTTTTAGCGTACGCATTTTATTGGTGGAAAGCAAACAGTTACTTTTGCATCTAAACTATCAACGCAAGTAGTGAGTTTTGCATCCAACACTAAACTTTAAAGAGTGATTCTCGTATTAAATACTAAGTTTTTTTCTAACTAACCTAATAGACCGAGAGCCCGTGACTGCCAGACCTTCCTTATTTTATAAAAGCTGAAAGTTTCTCAGCGCATGCTCCCAACACAGGTAGGAACGATAAGCTACTTACGAAGTTTGGATCATCGTGGCTTTGGCAGGTAACAGATTGCAAAGGTGTATAAAATGCCAACTTAAATTTTTGCGAGATACTCCTTTCTCGAGTTAAATTCGGAGAAATACTTAGAATAATTTTTGATAGACAATAAAAAGTTCTATAATTTGGTTTTAGTTTTAATTTGCTAGCATGTGCCGTTTGGGCACTAGAATTTTTTTTTGGATTTTTTGGTTTTTATTTTTTTTCTCAAAAACTATGAGGTGTAGGAAAATAAGCATGTTATGGAAAAATGCGGAATAATGAATACGATAATTGAGTGAAGAAACCATTATTCTAGGATGCATTGTTTAGTAGAAAAAAATAAAAAACTAAATTTTTTAAAATTTATCAAGAGGGCAGGTACCTTGCGATTTTTTCAAAATAAGATTTTTTCAAAATTTGCTCAAAAAAATCTGAAAAAATTCAGTAATATAGATAAAAAAATTAGCTACATAATAGCTAAGTAACTTTTTTCTCTACCTCATTCTGGTTTGGCAGGAAAAATTATTGAAAATTCTAAAACGTTTTTTAAAATTTTCAATAAAATTGAAGTTTAAGGGTGTCTGGCAAGGGGTTGCCGCTATATTAAGTGTCTGGCAATGGATGACGTAATTTCTAATATTATTCTGAAGAAAATATATGAAAATTACGCTTTATTATTTGACAAATTTAAGTTGGCATTTTATACACCTTTGCAACCTGTTACCTGCCAAAGCCACGATGATCCAAACTTCGTAAGTAGCTTATCGTTCCTACCTGTATTGGGAGCATGCGTTGAGAAGCTTTTAGCTTTTATAAAATAAGGAAGGTCTGGCAGTCACGGGCTCTCGGTCTATAAATATCGTATTTCTTGTAAAATTCTTCGTCCAAATCGCGCAAAATCTCATTTTTCACTTTTTGTCGAATAGTGAGTTTTGCGTCTATACGCCTTACATACATTACACATCTTACAGACTTAAATACGTTCCAATGACTCACGCCTTATATACCCCCTCATGTACTGATTACATCAATTTATTACAATCAAATACTTTTATTTTTAGGCGCCGATTCATCTTTAGCTGGCAATTATACATGTTCGGCCAAAAATTTGTTTGGCGATGATGAAATAACGTATATGTTAGTAGTACTTTTACCGCCAAATCAACCAATATTGGAGATCCAGTACATAACAACATCCAGCATTAAATTACATTGGAGTCATCCATATGATGGTGGTGCTAGCATTCAAGGTAAATATAAATTCACTTATTATCTTACCTAAAAGAATACAGAGAAGACTAAACACCCTATATATATATATATTTATATATATATATATATATATATATATATATATATATATATTTATATATATATATATATATATAAATATATATATATATTTATATATATATATATATATATATATATATATATATTTATATATATATATATAAATATATATATATATTTATATATATATATATATATATATATATATATATATATATAAATATATATATATATTTATATATATATATATATATATATATATATATATATATTAGGGTGTCCATTATTTTGGCAAAATCGGAAATTTGATGCTCGCACCCTCTGAAACTACTCAAAATAAATTTAAAAAATTTGAGCCGACATCCCAGGTCCGTCAAATGACGTTAAAATGTGCCACAAGAGGACTCAACATTTGCACGTAGTTTAAATGGGGAAATTGCTTTTTCCGATACTTTTATGTATAACTTCCTATGATAGGTATATCAATTCTGACATCGCTCGATCCGAATCTGGTGTCAGAATTGATATTTTTATTATTGAGAGCTGTCAGTATGGCTGTCAACAAATGAGTCTAAATGGTTTCTCTTCATTTTACCGGTTTTTAGAGAATATAGTTAGTTTTTCAAGGCTAAATTCGTATTTTTTGCTAAAAACAATATATTTTGACATTTGACAGCTGTCAATAATAAAAATGTCAATTCTGACACCAGATTCGGATCAAGTGATGTCAAAACCATATGACTACCAAGTTTGAGAACGTCAAACATATACTAACATCTTTGTCGTTTTTTTGCTTCAAACTTCTTAATATTCAAATTCACGCTATGCCGTTGATTTTTATCCATATGACTTGAATTGTAGTCTGCCTGAAGGCTTATTTCATATTTTTAGATATAAATCATAAAAGGTAATACCAAAAGTATCGGAAAAAGCAATTTCCCCATTTAAACTACGTGCAAATATTGAGACATCTGATGGCACGTTTTAACGTCATTTGACGGACCTGGGATGTCGGCTCAAATTTTTTTTAATTTATTTTGAGTAATTTTAGAGGGTGTGAGCATTAAATTTCCGACTTTTCCAAAATAACGGACACCCTAATATATATATATAGGAAAAAGAATAATGGGAATTGTATTCAAAATTTGGAAGATATGAAGGTGAAAATTTACATCAAAAGCTTGGCAAAGAATATAAAATTAAAATTTTTATTTAACATTTTCCAAATTTGGACACTACAATTCCCATTCGTTTTTTCCTGATTAATTATACTAATTATTATTAATTATATATATATATATATATATATATATATATATATATATAAATTATAAAACAAAAAACTAAAACTTTTTTCTATTAGGTTATACAATAAACAGCAAAAGATTAACAGACAACTGGAAAATGTTGGAATTGGGTCCCGAAATTGCAACACATACATATGAAAATCTCCATTGTGGATCTGTGTATTACATATTTTTGGTGGCGCACAACCGCGTTGGAAACAGTAATTCCAGCCACTTAATAACTGCTACCACAAAAGGTGGTCCACCAAATATTGCCAAAGAAATAGATCTTATCAGTACTAACGCTACCACACTGCAATTGAATTTATTTTCATGGCCAAACGGTGGATGTCCCATGGTACAATTTGCAATCGAATACGCATTACTTGTTGAAGATAAATGGAATTTAGTATCAAGTAGTGTATTGCAAGAAAAACTTTACATTCAAAATCTACTGCCTGCCACTTGGTACCAATTAAGGATAACTGCCCAAAATGATGCAGGAATTATTACTCATGTATATCATTTTGCTACTACTAGTATTACTGGAGGTCTGTTATTACTTATGATTTTATCAGGGCTTCGAACCGGAACTAAACCAAAAACCGAAAAAAAAAAAACGTTAATTTTGCTGAAACAAAAATCGAAACTGAACCGAAAAAAAATATCGGTTTATTTCGGTTCGATATAAGTTGTAACAAGCGCGCATTAACACAATTTTACTTTCTATGTTAGTTTTTTTTTTTTCATTCAAGAGTATTTGCTTTTTTTGTGGATAAATACTTACTGAAATTGGAAATGAAACTAAGGATCACTTTGAGGAGGGTGTATTTTTGATAATAACTTTGCTTTTAATAATCTTTAAATAGTTTAAATGAAAATACCATTAAAAAAATTTTAATAATTAAAGGTTATTTTCAGTTTTCCTAATTATAAATAAATAAAAATTCTGTATACAAGAATTTGTTACGTTAACATATGTTATTTTATTATTATATAATGAAAACATACATACAATTTATATAAGTCTCGAATAGTAAATTATATTATTATCATAATGTTATATACTTCTAATTATTATACCTTTAATTTATTAATAATTATTTGTGTATCAATTTATGTAATATGCTTATATTATAAAAGTAGAAATTAATGTTCTAAACTATCGTAGAAAATAAGTTTTTAATTCAAATAAAAACATTGAAAAAATTTAAAAATTAATTATATATATATGTATATACGTACATATATACCTATATATATATATATATATATATATATATATATATACCTATATATATATATATATATATACATATATACCTATATATATATATATATATATATATATATATATATATATATATATATTTGTAATTGAACTGGAACGAAATATAATATACCGGTTTGAATCCCTGGATTTCATTATTAATTTTTTATTTCACGATAACATATATTTTGCAGAAAAAATACAATACCCTCCAAATTTTGAAAATAAGTCAAATACTAGCAGTTATGGATATAGAAATTCCATTATATTTGTGACTTTAATCGTTATTACGTTAATGTTAATATGTGGAGTGTTATTTTGGTATATGATTCAAAAATCTAAAAGGCGAGTATTTCAAATTTTATACATACATACAAATATAGTCACGCCATATACCCAAAAGGGTACAAACTATTTCCTCCAAACATTCCTATCCATAGAAGCAACTTTAGCTTCATCCACATTCATAATTCCTCTCATAGCATGCTCTTCTATTCTGTTTCAAATTAGATAGTAATTATATTATAGTATACTTCGTTTGGTTGAAGTATAGGGTTAATAAATAATTTTTTGATAAAATAATTTATTTTCTATAAACTGTATTATGAAATCTACATAAATATACACAAGATAAAAAAAGATAAATAATAAAATATAGCTTTCAAAAAATTTAGAATTAGAATAGAAATATTTTGTTTTAAAGCAATGATTTCCAAAGTGGTCTATATCGACCCTAAAGGTGGGCTATTAACACTTTACACTCTACAGTTAAACTTATCAAAGTACTGTGTCAGCTGTCAAAAACACATTTGAAGTTGATGAATTTGTAACAATATTAGAAAGGCAGGAGGGGGGTGGGGGTCTACCCAAAATAATAAAATTGGCATGTGTTCTACGAGACAAAAAAGTTTGGGGGCCTCTGTTTTAAAGCCTCATTCAGGTTACTCTTTTGCAAACAAAATTAGTATTGTTTTATCTCAGAGCAAGTGGTTCTGAATCAAACTACATGTAAGCTTATACGGATACACACGGCACATTCGCAGTTTTAGTTTTATCAGCAACTTTGCGGAGAAAATATTACTAAAATTTTAAAAATCTATTATGACCACGTTATTATACCGATTTTAATCAAATTTTTACAAAAGATTCTCTTAGTGTCCAAATAAATTATGCAATTTTAACAAAATACGGTGTTGCCAACTTATCGAAAAAAATTTAGTTTTCAAAAATTCATTGTGGCTATATTATTTATCCGATTTTGAACAAATTTTCTTACAGAAGATACCACTATCACCTACACAAATTATATAATATTAGTAAAATACACTGTTGCCAACTTTTGATAAAAAAATAAACATTTTATTCTTATTTCTTATCATTCATGTGATAACAAATAAGTAATAGACGGAATTCAGTCAGTTAAATATCTACCTATATCAGTTATATTATCTAATTTATGTATTAAAATGATAATTTGACATGCATTTAATGTATCAACAATAATTTTATTTTTTTATTTTTTTGACCAATTACTAATTACTAATTTCTGCTTGAATGAAAAGAGTTTAGCGTGATTGTGTATATGTATGCATATAACTATTTTTCATTATTTTAAACATAAAATAACTTTTTTTACTGTTACATATTTTAGACGGCCTGAAGAAGAGGACGTGCACGAAGATATGGAAGTTGATGAAAAAACAGTCGAACGTGATAATCGAAAAAACCGTCAACAAGTTTACACTTCATCTCCTGTGAAAATAAGCGATAAATTAGCATCGGATGATGGTTCTGGTAAATATATATGTAGTATAGTTGTTTTCATGTTAATTGTTTATACTAAATAAAGATATTTAGTATAATTTTTAATTTAATTTAGATAGAAAAATAAAAATTTCATATGGTTTTTATTTTATTTAGATATGTATGAAATTAGTCCGTATGCCACATTTAGTGTTCCTGGCAAAAATAGCAGATTGGTAACTACATCTACGTTAGACTATACTATGCAGTTTAAGACTTTTGGAAATTTAGAAAATGAGGACCATAATGCTATTACTTACTTACAATCTGACGATAAAAGAAATTTGAATCATAAACATCGCTACTATAATACAGGTAAGTGGGAATAATGTTATAAAATTGATGCCCTGTAACAAATCGTAATATACCGGAATTTAATTACAATTTACTTAAATAAGAAAGTGTATACTTACCTGGTTTCCGGCGAGACGGTGCGGTCTAGATAGGTTGAGTATAATATAAATTAACTGCCACTTCAGTTTAACACTAGTTTATTTCTTCAGAATTACAACGACCACCCATCGACATGAGGGAGCACTATATATTTAGCAGTCCCCCCTCTAATCGATGGCAGTTCGAATTAATATTGCTGAGTTACCAAATTATTAACAATTGCTTAATATTGCTTAACCCTGCCCGTTAGTGCAAGGTAATCAATATTTGCAATTGTTAACGTAATCAATATTGGCAATTGTTACATTTGCCACCCCTTTAAGACTAAATTTTATAACCCTTATTAGATATATTCAACACTATTTTAAATTTCAAAAAAAATAAAATTTAGTCTCAGCATTATTTGTCCGAACTGTTACATAGTTACTTTTAATGTATTTTACAATTACATGATTATATGGGGCTCGTGGGAGGTCGTAGCTGAGAAGCGGCGGATATCCTTGCATTCGGGGTAGGTACCACAGTGATTGCGTCTAAGTTGTTAGCGATCTCTCCGAGATTTGGGTATATTTGAGGATTTAGAGGTTCCTGTACTAGATCGGTAGCTTCGTCCTGTCGTGGTCGCACTAGATTCATAACTATGATGCGATTAAGCAGCGCATGCCAAAGTGTTGCGCCTAGAAACATCTTGGACCGGGGTTGATTTATGGTTGCCTTCCGTAGAGTGAAACAATTGAAAACTACGCCTGCAAAGTAGCAACATATTGACCACACAGTATATAAAAATGAAATTACTGAGAAAATATTTCCTAGACGAGATAGGTAACCCCAAACCTCCCATATACTCCCCACCAACGCGCCGAATTCAGTGCTACTAAAAATATCGGTTAATCGATAGTTTTGTGGATCCACTTGTACACCCGAAATTCTTCTTGCCATTAAGTTTGTGACCGCTTTTCTCTCGTTTGGAAATAACAGTGTGTGCTGGAACGCATATAGATCTTCTTTTGAATAGATACCGTTGGCGCTGATTGGCGATATTTTCATCATCGGTACTTCTTTTTCTGAATTTGCGTCTATTTCTATTGGTGGGGGATAAGCGGGCCTAAAATCTGGGTTTACTTCTATCCATCTTCCTTCTAAATAAAATAGCGCCGGTAATCGACTATCACAATCTACTTGTGTCCCGTGGTTCTGAATAATGTGTGTAATCGGCGCCATAAACTTGGTCTGGTTCTGGTAGCTAATTGGTAACTCTCTGTAACAGAACTCGGCTTTTCGTAGATTTACCAGTTTTGGTTGACACTTTACAATATATAATACTTCTCCTATTACTCTTCCCGTATGTCCGGCCGCTTCTTTTACCAAATCACTTATCACGTTTGGGTTTTCCAATGCCAAAGCGAGCCTATTTTTCCATACTTTTTCTTGCAACTTACATCGCTTGAGAATAGCATCGAAAAGTATCTCCCTCATTTGTTGCTTAACGGCAATCTCGAGATAAAGTAATTTGGTGAGAACTTGTGCCATTAAATCCACGTTGTGCCCTAATTTCCTAGATTTTTGGAAATAGAATCCTAGAGAAGTCTCGAAAATAATTAATAGCCGGTTCTGTTCTGTTCTATAAGCTACCTGATGACACACTTTATCCTGCGTCGTTAATTTGAGTGCAAAGACTGTGTCTCGCGTTTCTACCATAACATACTGGGTGGTCTCGGTCTCGGTGTGATTTAACACAAGAACGGTGGCTGGTCCCTCATATAACACGTCAATGCCAGTGGCAGCGCATCTGTCGGTTAAATCTGTTTCCCATGTTGCCTCGCCTGCCAAATCATCAAAACAATATTTTTCGTTAAATGCACATACTGTGCCTGACCGCAGATTAATACTGTTTTCCTCAACGTTTGCAATAGCGGTGTAATCAAACAGTCTAATACTGATGGCCGCATTTACAACTACATCGTTGTAAACTATCCCATTGTCATTATACTGAACTCCCTGGCATTGACCTGTAGGAGATATATAACCTGCTAGCGTAGGGGAAAGTTCCGTTGTACCATTAACCTTTAAATTGGCTACTATTCCTGCTCCCAACCCTGATAAGTCGAGCTGACGGAAACGGTGTGCATTTAGGCACGCTTCAATTTTAACGAAATGAACATAATGGGCTATGCCTCCGGATACTGTAGAAGTATGTGAGTGCATACCACAATGCTGTATCTGTCGTTGTACCGTGACTAAGCATGTATACACATGTACTTCCGTATATTGCCGTTCTTGGATGAGTTGTATTTTTCTCGCTAGTGTTTGAGTGGCATTCCTCGGATCTCGGCAGGGTTGTACAGAAGTAAGAGCTATCCTGCTTATCTCGGTATCAGGGTCTGCACAATCGTAGGCAATAACTTCCGCTACGATTACCCATGGCCCATATATAAACATAATTAGACTAAAATAATACATAGTTAATAATTTATTACACATATTTCTTTTATGATTATCTAACGCTGTCAATATATGTATATATATGTATCTATATATATATATATATATATATATATATATATATATATATGTAGGCGTATATATATGTATATACCCTTCTCTCCTTTATAATTGTTATTAATTTTATGATCAACTTTAGATTTTGTGACTAATTTTTAAAACTATTAATTTCCCTCAAAACCGAAAGTATATATTTAATTTTTGTATATATGTATATCTATATATATATATATATATTTACTTATTGAATATCTTTTTTATTATACAAAACGCTAATAAACGCTTAATTAATTAATTGACAATTAATGCTAGTCTCAGGCTCAGATACGCGTGTTGCTAACCCAAGGGTGATCTGAAACTCGCCCTCGACTTCGGGTACGGTAGCCCTCGTTGTTGATTTGTTCCACCAGTTGCTCGGCTTGTTCGGTCTCTTCGATGTTGTTAGACCTGTCTGAGGTTGAGTGGAATGAGCTGTTACTCTCTGCTGTATCGTCTCTTATTTCTGAAACATTAATTAAACTAAATTTATTCTGATTCGTCTCAACCTCTTCTATCATTGGAAAAATGGGCGTTACTCCCATTTCGGTACTATCAGTGCCACCCGTATTCAGAATTCCTACTGGGTTGTTTGCCAATCGCATCTCGTTAGATGAAAAAGATAGACAATGTTTTAAACGATTTGTGTGTACTGTCATAGATTTATTACCCAATATCTCTTTGATTTTTGCATTGACCCCATTGACATCCAAAACTCGATACGGCCCTGACCATTTTTTACATAATTTTGCATTTAATCCGGGTTTAATATTTGGTGTATAAAGGTAAACTTTATCACCCGGTTTAATATTAACTGGCTTTGTTTTTTTATTAAAATTTTTATGTATTCTATCAGTAACCCGATTTAAATGCTCTCTAGCTTGCTGATGTGCAATTTTCATACGTTGTACAAACTCAGCAGCGTAATTTAGGTCAGTGTCGTATCGTGTTTTCAATGGTTTAAATAACTCGTCAAACGGTAACTCGATATCTCTACCATACATTAAAAAGAATGGACTATCACCTACTGCTGAATGAGTCATTGTACAATATGCTGAGACAGCATATGGTATCCAGTCGTCCCAGTCACGTTGATCTGCGGCTATGTAGTGTGATAGTAAATCTTTCAGTGTACGATGAGAACGTTCTAAGCTCCCGTTTGTTTGAGGTCGGTAAGCAGTTGTGTGTAACCGTTCGATTTGTAAAAATTGACAAATTTCTTTCATTAATTTTGAAACGAAATTAGTTCCCAAATCGCTCAAAAGTTGCCGTGGAGTGCCATGTCTGAGTATAATACCTTTTACCAAATGTTTAGCTACTGTTGTTGCAGTCTGGTCTTTCATTGGGAATGCTTCTAAATATCGCGTGGCTGCATCTTGAACTGTTAAAATGTACTTATTTCCCTTATCGGTAGTTACTAAGGGACCGACAATGTCCATTGCGACTCGTTCAAATGGTTTGTATGCAGGGGAAAATTTAGTTAAGGGGGCTGGTCGTAAGTGTGGTGAAGTTTTACGCTGTGCACACGACACACAGTTGTTTACATATTTTTTTACATCTGCTCTTAAACTTGGCCAAAAAAATCTACTATTAACTCTAGCATAAGTTTTATCTATTCCCCCATGTCCTGATAACGGAGAATCATGACAACTCTGTAAAATTTTCCTCTTTAACCCCTTTGGTATAACCAACCGATCTTCTTGGTTTTCATTTGCTGCTTTAATATATAGAAGTCCGTCATTGTCTAAATAATATTTTGAATTTATCGTATCAGTGGCGTCACTAATGTGATTTTTTAAGTCCGCGTCTAACCTTTGATACTGTTTTACCGTATCCCTATCCCATAAAACCGGTTCATAATCTGATTTGAAAAGCAGTCGTACATGCTTTATACGGGACAAGGCGTCTGCGTTAGAATGTTTTTTCCCTGGTCTATATTCTATTTTAAAATCGTATTCTGCTAATAAAAGAGACCAACGCATCAACCGACTGTTTGTCTCTTTCATTTTCATCAACCATTTAAGTGGTTGATGGTCAACAATTACAGTGAATGTCCGCCCATATAAATAACAACGATAATGCTTAATACCCCAAACTAACGCAGCACACTCTCGTTCCGTAGTGCACAAATTTTGTTCTGATTTTGTCAGCTGTCTGCTTGCGTACGCTACTGGTAATTCGTGTCCGTTATACCGCTGACACAGCACTGCGCTTATCGCGAATGCTGACGCATCTGTACATAGTATAAATTCTTTGTCAAAGTCCGGATATTTAAGTATAGGTGTTGTTATTAGTGTTTGTTTCAATGTCTCAAAAGCCTGTTGCGCCTTATCGTTCCATTCAAACCGTGCATGTTTTCTAGTCAACGTTGTCAAAGGTACCGCAATTGAAGCAAAATTTTCGATAAATCTACGATAAAACCCTACCAATCCTAAAAATGCTCTAATATCACTAACATTTGCAGGTACTGGATAATTTTTTACTACTCGGATTTTTTCTGGGTCAGGCATTACTCCTTTATTGCTTACAATGTGTCCTAAATATTTAGTCTCGGCCTGGAAAAATTTACATTTATTGGGATTTAATGATAACTTTGCATTTCTTAACCGAGAAAATATTAAATTTAGTTTTGATATATGTTCATCTAAACTATCTGAGCTAAAACAAATTATATCGTCTAGATAGACAAAACAGTGCGTATCCGTCAACCCTGATAAAACTGTATACATCAATCTTTGCCAGGTACTAGGGCTATTGGATAAGCCAAAAGGCATACGTTTACATTCATAGTGTCCCCAGGGTACCGAAAATGCTGTTTTTTCCTGATCCGCCGCGTTTACTTCAACTTGCCAATACCCTTTTGTCATATCTAACGTAGAAAATTTTTTCGCTTTACCTAACTGATCTAATGTCTCTTGTAGGTTTGGTAGAGGAAAATAATCTCGCTTAGTGACTGCATTTAATGCGCGATAATCAATACAAAACCGATATGAGCTTTCACCTGTAGGGTTACTTTTCTCTACCAAAACTACCGGCGCTGACCACGGAGACGTTGATGGTGTAATAATGTCGTTTTCTAACATTTCATCAATTAAATTTTTCATGATCTGTCTACGACTGAAAGGTACCCGATAGGGTGCTCTGGCGACAGGTGCCCTATCACTCGTGGGTATTCTATGCGTTACAATGCTGGTTTTCCCTAAGGGTTTGTCTTTTGTTTTAAATACGTCACCGTAACTAATTAAAAAATTTTGTAATTTTTCTTTATCATTTTTATCTAGATGGTCTAAATTAAACTGTGAACATAGGTTTGAAACTGACAAATTGTACACTACATGTTCTGTCTCACTAGTATTAATATCATCTGACATCTCCACAGCCATTGCTGTCGCTACTGGTGTGCTCGATTTTATTACTACATCTTCTACACTGGCATTTAACAAGTTAATTTGACACACATTATTTTGCTTACTATTGTTTACTATAACTCGAGCGGCTAGTACACCTGATAAGCTAATCTCTTTTGGTTCAAGGACGTACACACCAGCTGGCACGCGGCGATTAAAACGTGCTGAGCAAGCAACTGCGTGTCGCGCTGGAATGTGTACGTCATTGTTTAAACGTACAACGTATGAATGGTCTTTAAATTTTTGCAAGTTTGTATTTTTATCTAGGTCAGTTGATATTTCTACTAGTGATTCATTTGTAGTTTCAATAAGCAAATTTTCCTGTTTTAACTCTAAATCATGATTTAAACGGAATTTATCTGCTACTTGTATTTTTCTTTCATCTGTTTCAACTAATGATTCTAAATTTTGAGACTTTGATTTATTATCTAAAATTCTTAGCTTCTCTTTTTCACTTTGAGCTACATTTACGCTACCTAAGATGTCGTTATTCCCTTTTATATCAATTAGTGACAAAACTTCTTTATTTATAACACATTCTTTATTATAAAAATCTAAAATAACCCGGTGCTCTTCTAAAAAGTCGCTACCAATTAACCCGTCGGTGGGTATATTTACACTATCTTCGCCAACAACAAATAAATGCTTAACTAAACCGGTTTTTAGGCTAAACTCAACAATGGTTTCACCCACACTACTTAAACAATTACCGGAAACATCTTTTAACACAACACTTGTTGGCTGAACATTTAACTTAGTTTTATGAGCGACACTACTTTTTATTACTGACATGGCAGCACCGGAATCAACTAAGAATGTAAACTTATTATTATTAATTTTTAACTCAATTTGCTTAGTTTTGTCACCATTAATACTTGCGACCCTCGGAATAACAACCTGCTTAGAATAATCTAATTTTCTACCTGGTGTTGGGTCTCCGCCACGGTAGATTTGGAGTTTAAAGAACAATTTCGAGTTGGATGTCCCGGCTTGACGCAGTTAAAACAAAAGACTTGTTTGGGTATGTTACATAATTTAGCTATGTGATCTAGGCTACCACAATTATAACAGCGGCCTTTCATTTGAGGGTATTCCTGATGTGGAAAAATTTTTCCTTTATAATTAATTTTATTTTTTTGAAAAAAATTATTTTGTGACGGTCTCCGATTGTTTGCAGTAAAAGCCCTAATACTAGCTTTATGAGCGTCCGCGCGTGTTTCTTTATATAGACGAGCTAGAACTTCTTCGCACAACTCCGCATAAGGCAACGCTTCCTCTACTGTTTCAAAACTACGGTATCTACAAATCTCATTGGCCAGTCTAGTATCTAGTCCGTCTAAGAATTGCTTAATAAGCATTGTATCGCGTTTGATTTTATTCTTTAATGATGCGTAATCGTTTTCTGCACACGATGGCAAAAATTTTGCTACCGCGATTTCTAATCTTAAAGCAAATTTACGTAATGACTCGTCTTTTTGTCTAAAAATTTTGTAAAATTCTCTTTCTGCTACAGCTGGGTCTGTTCTCCTACCAAAAAGGTCTGTAAGCCACTGCCGCATTTCAATTGTAGTACCTGGTCGTTTGTCAAATGGTAAAGAATAAAAACAACTTTGAGCTTCGCCCCTTAATTTTAACTTAATGACGTTAACTATTTGAATATCTGACCAATGATAACATTCGGCAACTGTTGCTACATTATCTAAAAATGCCTCCAAATCCGAACCCCCTGAGTACGTTTCAATAGTTTTTAGTGCTGCTAGGGTTTCGGGATTATTAAAAACAGGGCTTTCAGTCATTGGACATGGGTTTGCAGGTTTATTAATTTGTGTATAGGGTGGTAGGTGATATGAGAATGGTTGAGGTGCTGTAGGTGCTGTGTTACCTGTACTAGAACCCGCTACGGGTTGATGTGAAAAATAGGTATTTGTGGAACTTGGTACATAGTATGGAATTTCTGTTCTAGGGGTCATTATAGGGCGATCGGGTAACGCAATGGTTGATGGAGTTGTGGATGGAGTCAAGGTAGTGGTTGTTATTGTCTGAGTGGCTGCCGTCGTTGTCATGTTAATTTATTTATTTTTTTTTTCTCTGTTTAACTAAAAACTTATCAATACTATTCATAAACAGTACCCTTTTATCGTTTTATAACACCGTCGTTCTTTCTTATCTAATACTGAATTTACTCTAAAACTTCTGACACCAATGTAACAAATCGTAATATACCGGAATTTAATTACAATTTACTTAAATAAGAAAGTGTATACTTACCTGGTTTCCGGCGAGACGGTGCGGTCTAGATAGGTTGAGTATAATATAAATTAACTGCCACTTCAGTTTAACACTAGTTTATTTCTTCAGAATTACAACGACCACCCATCGACATGAGGGAGCACTATATATTTAGCAGTCCCCCCTCTAATCGATGGCAGTTCGAATTAATATTGCTGAGTTACCAAATTATTAACAATTGCTTAATATTGCTTAACCCTGCCCGTTAGTGCAAGGTAATCAATATTTGCAATTGTTAACGTAATCAATATTGGCAATTGTTACAGCCCACTCTCGGTCGAAGAATTTGTTAACATGTAAAATCATACTTTTTTTATTCTCCTGCTTCACTAATTATTTTAGACAAAAAAAGCATCAAATATAAATGAATATGGATAACCACAGTTAACGACAATTTTTTGGATAAATAACTTCAAAATTTTGCATGTAATAGTAAAAGAAAAAGATTAGATTTATTAGAAGCGTATGAAATATAAAAAGCCTAAAAAAAAACA
Source organism: Clivina fossor (assembly GCA_963966155.1). Taxonomy (NCBI): domain Eukaryota; kingdom Metazoa; phylum Arthropoda; class Insecta; order Coleoptera; family Carabidae; genus Clivina; species Clivina fossor. Next base: position 6,835,504 of record OZ014554.1, read on the forward strand.
AAGAAAATCAAGCAAACTTATTAAAATAAAAAGTTACGAACTATTTAGATATTTGAGGAAAGGAAATTTATACACGATTATCGATATTAAAAGTTTAGAGCGTTTATTTTCGCCCTTTTTAGAAAATGTATAACTGATTATTATGACGTCTGATGAGCAGTTGGAAGTGATGCATGCTTGAGAATGTTTTGCGTGAGCGGAAGTTTCTAAGTAGTAGGAATAGAAAAGCATGTATTAGAGGAATTATGAACAGAATTTCAAACCGTTATATTTTTTGTTCCGGTTGTCGTTCCTGCAAAAATTAATGTTTTTCTTTTTTGATTTTCGGTTTAGTTCCGAGTCATTTATTTTAAAAATTTTCAATGTTTTTATTTGTATTAAAAACTTATTTTCTATCATAATTTAGAATATTTTATTCCTAATGTTATACGCATACTACATAAATTAATACAATCATTTAATATGAATAATAATAATTATTATAAATATAATTTATTATTCGGCACTGATATAATTTTTATGTATGTTGCAATTATATATTAATAAGATAACATATGTTAACGTAACAAATTCTTGTATATAGGATTTGTATTTATTTATAATTAGAAAAAATGAAAAGTACCTCTAATTATTGAAATGTTTTCCAATGTATTTTCATTTAAACTATTTAAGGATTATTAAAAACAAAGTTTTTATCAAAAAATACACCGACCTCAAAGTGATCCCTAGTTTCATTTTCAATTTTTAATAACGGAATATTCATCCACAGAAAAACCTTCTTCGCGTAAGATAAACTGCGACTTGTAACTACGCTACGATAATCCAAAAATTAAAAAAAAACAAAAACTGACGTGAAAAGAAAGGTTAACGCGCTTGTTTTATCATGTATCTAACCGAAATAAACCGATATTTTTTTTCGGTTCAATTCCAGTGTTCGTTCCAGTAAAAATAACGATTTTTTTCGGTTTTCGGTTCAGTTCCGGCTCGAAGCTCCTGATTATGAATGTGGATGAAGTTAAAGTTGCTTGTTTAAGTAGGGATGTTTGGAGGAAACTGATTTCGAGATAAAGTAGAAAGAGTTTGTATCACACTCTTGGGTACATGGCGTGATATTGTATGTATGGTATGTATGTATGGTATGTATGTATGTATTTACATAAATTAAAGTAAATTATGTCAAATAAAAATCAAACAAAAAAATGGCAATCTCCCTAAACGTTTCCCAAAACTAATGGGATGCATTTTGTCGAAATTTATTCTCCTTTCCTCTATATCAATGAGTCATAAAAACGTGATTGAAATTTTTGTTGACAGAACATCGAACACGACAGACGAGAATACTCGGAGAGAGTAGTCATAAAGCCGATTCGGAATCGGAAGATACCAGCGGATCGCCTTGTAACGGATGTTCTGGATCTGGATCAGCAGGAACTAATTACCGAGTACCCGTTAAACAGTCTAGAGGTACGTCCAATAGGTCTTATAGGCTTGTACCCACAAGCTATAGTCGCGACAAGATACCTAGATAGGTACGTCATAATCACATGATAAAACTTAACAACATGAAACTCACTAATGAACAAAATTAATTTTATTCTATTCTACTTATAATGAACTAAATCTTCTTGAAACTATTTACGTATGTTATTTTAATCAAACTAAAATGTAATATATACAAATATATCGTATACTATTGGATTTTTTATCGAAATTAACTTATTAATTTTTGCTATATTTGGCAGCATTGATTTTCAATGTCAAAAGTCACAGTACGTTTATATTAGTGCATTTGACGTTATATTTTGAATGTGTATTTTTGTAATTTATTATGGCAAAAAGATGGTCTAGGCAATGTCAACAGTTAGTTGGCAATTTAATATCATATTTTGAACATGAAAAGGAAAATAATGGGCCATTAATGCCCCTGTCTGCTGTACGCGAGAAGTTCATATTATCATAGTAGTGAGTGACTTTATTTGCCTAGTGACAAAAATTGATGACGTCCCTATCTTTTTATCTTGTCGCCACTATATCTGTTTCTGGGTGTATAATAAGAGAACTAGTTTAGAAAATATAAAAAATGCATTTCAATATTCTTGACGATTTACGTGCGTGAGAAACTTAAGTGGAAGATAAAACTTATAGTGTACATAAAAATTAATTTTTCCTATAAAAACGTGGGGCGCACTCTTTACTATTGTCTATTGCATGCGCCCAATGTTTTTCTATCTATTTAAATAAATATAAATATTTTTATCCAGACAAGTAACTTTTGCTTCATCCATATTCATGATATTCATATATGCTTTTTTATTCCTACTACTTGGAAACATTCACCTATGTATTTTTTTTTCAATTTTTCAGAATATTATTTTTAAATATATTAAAATTTTGATATGTGCAATAATAGTAATTAATATTCTCACCTCACTTTAAAAGTGATTTTGATCAAAATAACTTTTGATGTTTACTTTAATGATGATGTTTAAAATTATTTAAGTATTAAGAAATTTTAATTAGTTCATTTGAATTTTATAATATTAGATATAAAAATAAACATGTATGTCGCACATAGAAATACTGTTCATATTTAACAAAAGAGAGAAGAAAATTTTTATTTAAAAGCAAAAAATAAAAGCACTTTTTCATAAACAAAAGAGGTGGCCAAAGATATTCAAATAATGAAATGCTTTAAATATGTTAATATTTTTATGCAATTTTTGTTGTAATTTTACACAAAACAAATTTAAAAAAAAAAACTATTTCATATTATTATTTTTTGTAAAATATTTTCCTGACAGCAATATAATTAAATGTACCTATCAGACTTTTTCTGACAATTTAAAAATGTATATAATTTACAAGTAAATAAATGTTAAAATAATTAATAGAATTTTTAAGAAAATTATTTAGAATTTACAAAACTATTTGAAATGTAGTTTCAAAAATATTTGGCAGGTAAACGAACTAGAAAAAATAACAATTAATGTTTTGATAAAAAAAAACCAGCACCTATTAGTATTTTTTTAAATAAAATTTGATGCCTACTTATGTTATTTAATTACTTCTGTGTAAAATTACAAATAAAATAACAAAAATTACATACATACATTAACAAATATTTATGTGTATTTATGTTTATGTGTTTGTGCATTAATTACTATTATTGTAAAATATTGAAATTATAATGTATTTGAAAATAATGTTCTGAAATTTTTTTTAAAAATATAGTATACATAGGTAAATGTCTCCAAGAAGTAGAAAACATGTATGAAAGGTATCGTAAATGTGGATGAAGCAAAAATACACACATAATAATCTTAATTATATTTTTAGATATATTCCGTACGGATTCAAGTAGTGAGTCAAACGAATTATCACCACTGGCTGGACGACGTCAGACACCACGACACGTATCCGGAACCAATTCGGGTTCCGGGCCAGTTTCTGGTTCCAAAACAGCATCCTGCCGACACCGTCCTGAACCGTTCAGCTACAGCAGGTAGCCAAGGTACCCCATATTCGCACAATACTGCTTACTCTTTCATTATCTGTTATTTGTTTTTTTTTTTGTTTAATTTTTTTACAATAAGTAAAAATAAAACTATGATCTTACTGTGGCGAAAAGTTAATAAAATAGAATAATGTACTCAGTGGTCAAAGAACGCTGACGTGTCAACAGGTAGAATTCAATTTATATACTGCTAACCGGAGTGAGGGCGATTGGTCAATTTTGAATAATAAAGCGAAAAAAAGTTGATTTGGGATAGGTCCATCGTTTGAATTAAAGAGATTACCTTTATTTTTAAAAATATAAATGCTTTCTAAAACATCTAATTGATTATAATTCGATACTTGTTTTACTAAGTTTATGCTGGGCTACGCTAGATTTAGTAATTCTATTGTTTCTAGAATGTGCAATCTGGTTTTTAAATCTTGTACTGATAGACCTTCTAGTTTTACTTTTTATTTTAATAAATTTTTTATGCAAATAATATAAATTTTAAAATGTGCTTTGTTTGAAGTAAGTAAATAGCTTATTTCTTCATTGCTAGAAATAGTATATTTTGTTGCTATGTATTTTCATATAATTTTATTTAATTTAATTATTGTAAAAAGAAATATAAATATATAGATTTTCAAACAAGCTTTTAAATATAATAAAATCGAAAACATCAATAAATTGTAGAGTATTTTATGTCATTTTACATTATTTCTACCAGTGTTCTACAGAGAGTTGGGTAGTACTGAAAGTAAAAGTATTCTAAATACCGTTACTTAACATAGTAAAAAATCTTTCAGAATTCATTATATAAAATAAAACTGATTTAGGTTAAAGTTCTCTATTGAAATTAATTTATATCAACGTTTTGACGAAACTCAACGCTCGTCTTCATCAGGAAAAACTAAAATATTTATTAAAAATAAATAATACGAAACTGAAACCTAAAGCAGTTTTATTTTACGTTACGTTAAGTATTTATTATTTACAGTACTTTTTAAATGTGATATTTAGTATGTACTTGTACATCAAGATATTTATAAGTAGGTACTTAAATACTTGAAGTACATTAAAATATTTAAAGTACAAAAACTATATTTTCTTATTCTAATAAAATTTATGTAAATTTAATTAACTAAACTAAAAAAAAAAAATTGTTTAATTATAATTAGTTTATTTAACAAATCTGGAAAAATATATTTGGCAATGCTGGGTATTGAATTTGAGACTTTCTTTGTTTAAGTTTTGTATACTTCCAATTAAACCTTAGAACAATCACCTTGAAAAGATTGTTTTCAAAATTAATTAAGAAAAGTTGCTTATCTGGATAGGAATGTTTGGAAAAAACTGATTTCGGAATAGTGCAATGAATTTGTGCCTCATTCTTTTGGGTATATGGCGTGATTGTGTATGTATGTACATTTTAATTTACTTGATTATTTTATTTATCAACTTATGTGATCAAAAATTATTATTGTTTAGTAAATTAAAATGATTTTTGAGTATGTACTCGATTTTATGATTGCAGCTTACTACAAAAAAATTGCTATTTATCAATAAAACTTTCAAACAACCGATACAATTTTATTGATAATTCCACTCATGGTTATCCAGTTGGTAAAGAATTGGTTGGAGAAGTTTACCGTAATGGAACTGTTACATTTTCTTCAAAAACAGTTGGTCCTCGTGTAGAAAACAGTTGGTCATTAAAATTCCCAAGATATAGACGTAAGTGAAATGACAAATTTACAATTATATTTAAAAGTATTCTATTTCTCTTAATATATTACTTTGTAGGAATTTGTTTAACGAAAATATTAGTTGAATTCAAACAACATTGTACTAAATCAATATTGTGGGAGTGGGAAAATGCTCATATAACATTTAAACTATTCCATAAATCATTCAGTAGTTATATTCCGCTTAGTCAATAAGTAAATTGGTTTTGGGATATTCCAATTAATCTATGGACATCAGGTAAGAATTATCAATTTCAACAGAACAATTGTACAATTTTAAGTTGTGAATTGTCAGAATGAGAATATCGTCCTTATTAATAAATCCCGATTTATATGGAAAGTGAAAAAAAAAATATGCTGATTTATAAACAATTATTATTAAAGCATTCTTTTTTTAGACATTTCTTCATTATTAATATCAAAGCGAAAACATGTTTTGTTGTAGATCTTCAAGAACTATATATCCATTTTGATTGATTTATTGAATTATGTTATTATTATTATATAAATAAAATATTAACGTAATAATAAACGTTTTTTTTATTTTATAATTTCGATTTAAAATATGGATGTCGCTATTTATACATACAGTATGTATACGCAACTGGCTATTTACACATACCATATGTACATGTATTTGGCTATTTAAACATACAGCATGTGTACTAGTATTGTATTAAAATGGAATTTCCTGCTAGTGACAGTAAAGTAACTATGCGTGCCGTTTGCCGTGCAATAATATTCATTCCATAGATATAGTAGCTTAGTAAGAGTTAAGTTATGTTAAGTGAATCATTTATTTTGCCATAGTTGTTTGTTTGTATCAATTGAAAATATTGAAAAGGTATTAGTGAGTGAATTTTTATTTATAATTATGTTTTAAATATTCTAACATTAATTTCAAATGACAAAACAAATGTCCGATAATAATGAAAATAACATTAATAAACATAATTTAAATGTTGGCCAAAAATTCAATAACACTGAACAATTATTAGCGTCTGTTATTGCACTTTGCAGAGAACATTATCATCCATTTGTCATTAGAACTCGATCTTAAAAACAAGTTTTATACAAATGTTGTCATGGTATTAAGCAAATTTCAAAATGTCATGGAAAACGTCCAAATCAACATTACTATTACAAGAGTTTATAGAGGTAAAAATGAAAAATGGACACTTACAAAAATGTTACTTAATCATAATCATACAATCCGAAAAGAATAATATAGATATTACGGCAAGGTAAAAAAATAAATGAAAATGATTATGATAGAGCAACGAATTTGTTATTATCCAGTGCCAAAGATGGAATGATTGCAAGTGTTTTGAATAAGAAAAGTGGAAAAAAGTTCGTACAAGAAGACATTCAAACTTTTACCGATGATTTTGATTATCTCAACAAAATATTATCGTATAGGAAAAATTTTAATACGGCACTGGCGATAACTAAAAATATTGCAGATATTTTGTATAATTATGGAACGCAAACCTGCAATAAATATGTAGAGGAATTAAAAGTAATAGAAAGCAATGCAAGAAATGGAATTTCTCATTTGAACATTAGAGTACTGCAATTGTACCAAAAGAAGAAGAACAAATTCCGTCTAATGACGAGCCATGTTCAAATCAATCAAATAAAAGTTTAATTTAAAACTAAAATTAAATCTAAAGGATGCCCGAAGAGAAAGACTAAACAGACCACTTTTTACAAAAAAAAATTAAAATACAGAATAAAAAATAATATATTTATTTTACTTTATTGGTATAAATGCCAACCTCCTTTAAATTTTATTACTTACATTACAACATTACAACATTGTAAGTGAACTTTAATAAATAAAACTATTGTATAATTTATTATTTATAAATGTGTAGTTATTATCAAAATATTAATTGTAATATAGCGCATACAATGAGTATGTGTAAATAGTCAATTGCATATAGGTAAAGTAGGTATGTATAAATAGCAAATTGCGTGTACATACTGTATGTATAAATAGCCAATTCCGTATACATACTGTTATGTGTAAATAGCCACATCCTTAAAATAAAACAAAATTGTAAATTAAAAAACAAGGGACCATATTCTCACCTATTTTGTTTATGAAAAAGTGCTTTTATTTTTGTTGCTTTAAAATAAATTTTTACTTCTATTTCTTATCAAATATAAATAGCATTTCTATTTATTGATATATTTTTTATATCTAATATTATAATATTCAAATAAACTGATTAAAATTGGGTAATAAATAATTTTAAGTAAACCTTAAAAATACTTTTGACAAAAATTACTTTTAAATAAAAAGTTATATAATCAATTCTTATATACGAGTATAAATCCACATATTATTGTAAATCATTCAAAATTAATAATTTTAAATATTTTCAAAAAATATTTTAAAGCAAATTTGCATACTGCAAAAAATAGGATAATTTATTTGTTTTAACTCAACTGTAGCAAATATTAATTTTCAAATGATATTTCAAAGTAATTAAGCATTAACTTCATATGTTCTGTTATAGGATGTAAATATAACACTACTTCACATTAAATTATATAAAATAAATAAAAAATTTGTAATATTAATCCGATAATAGACTTTCTTTTGAACTGTCATATTAATTATTAATACATAAGAAGTAAATGTTTTTATAATTGAGCTCAAAATTGATGCATTATATTTTTAAAATATATATTTCAGGATAGAATGCTGATGCATCATTTCTAAATCCATACTGCTATTTTGTTTTATTCACGGTGGAAACCAAAATGAAGATGTATTACATCTTAATCTTCAAGATAACTAAAGAAAAAGTGAAGAAAATAAATTTGTGTTAAGAAGAATCTTGATTTTTAAAAAATGCATTAATTATTTTACAATTAAATCTTGTTGAAAAATTTATACCATTTTGAGAGTAATAATTTACAAACTAAAATATAATACCAATTAATTTTGATACATTCACTATGCTTAGTATTTAAAATAATTATGATTTTAAATTATCGTTTTTATTTTAAATTCGCAAAAGCTATACCTGAAGCTGAAACAACCATTGTAGCACAATTAACCGAAACCTATCAGAAAATTTAGTACTCATTTATTACACAAAAGATAAATTTATTACCTTTGTTTTTTTTTTAATGCAGGGGTTTGTTTTAGCTTGACTGTAAAGCTAGCACAACCACGAGAAAAAAAGTATAAACCCCTCACATACCATACTATTAATTAATTACTAAGTAATCACCCATTAATTATTTATAATAATAATAATAAACAAATAAATTTAAAGTTTTGGTATTATTTGAACGATTAATTGAATCGACAGAGCAAAATCAGTGATTGTGCTGAAGTAATCAATTCGGAACTCATTTATTATTTTAGTCATCAAATGATCGACGCCTACACTTTAAAGTGCATTTCGAGTGGTTGTGCTGGAACAATAAATTAAAAAATCAACTTTTCCCACCGAATGATCGACTACTGCACTTCAAAATGTAGTAGTTCTGCACTGTACGTTAACAAAACAAAACTTCTTGTATGTTTGTAAATATTCGCATAATGCATCCCTATAAAGTTACAGAAAATAGTTATAATTAGTAATTTCTTATTACTTATAGCGCAGTTTTTTTCGACTCAACCGATTTAATATAGTTGACATATTAAAGGAATAATCCTGACACATTACGAGTAGTTAGAAAAAATCAACATAGGGACTCATCGATGATCTAAAATAGTCTCACATTATAATGAAGTTTTTTTCCTCGGAATTTCATATATTCAATATATTACAGATGTGAGTTTGACACATTAGGGGTAATTAGAAAAAAAAAAACTGCATAATGACTAATAGGTGATCAAAAATGAGTCTAAAATTGTACTATAGTTTTTTCTCGTTTGAATCGAATTTTCTGTACCAAAAAAAAAGAGTTTCCAGTTTTTATTAACTATTACAAAAAAGTTGACAAATAAGTTGAGGAAAATTTTTGCGTACTTTTAATTTATAATGCAGTATTTTTCAAATTCCATTTCGACAAAATGTTATTTTTTTGTAATTCGGCATCATCAATTTTCTTATTTGAATTATCCGCGTCATAAGTGATACCAACTGTATTCGAAGATGATTGATAAACGTTGGCTATTTAAGAATGTTAGATGTCTCCATAATCATATGGTTTGGATACAGTGTCTAGAGCATAGACAAGGAAGGTTAATGGAAGTCTCACTTACAATATCACTGGCGAATGTGGTACGACTGTTGGATGACCAAGAACTAATATGTATAGATAATATATGTACCTCACATAGAGTCAAAAAATTCATATAAAACGTTATACTTTTGTATTCTTGATGAAAAATTGAACAAAATAGTTCCTTTGATATATTATTATTTATTAAAAAATTGTTATTTCCGAAAATTTCACTTTTGTAGAGGAACCTGTTAACTACTTAAAAACATGATAAAAATGTTGATCTCTTTAGATGTAAAATTATCGATTTCTGACACCCTAATCTATATATATATATATATATATATATATATATATATATATATATATATATATATATATATATATATATATTTATACATATATGTATACAGTGCGATATTTTTATCTCTGAACATATGAACTGAACTACATACAAATTCCCTATGTTCAATTTAAAAAAAAAATACATCAGACGCATGGAGACATTCCTGACAGTTATGCAACCAATCATACGTAATATGATGTTTATTTGAATAAAAAATAAAATATTTAACAGAATATGGTCATTTATTGTAAATTGCTGAACACTTAAATTTATAAATAATAATAATAATAAATAATACTATACATTTTTAAACAGATTTCTTGAAATAATGCGAATAGTTTAATGCTTTCTAAATATTTTGTTGAAAGTAATTCATTTTTTTTTCAAATAACTGTCACATTATGTAAGATTGGTTGCATAACTATCAGGAATGTCTCCATGCGTCTGATGTGTTTTTTTTTTTAAATTGAACATAGGAAATTTACATGTAATTCAGTTCATATGTTCAGAGATAAAAATATCGCACTGTATATATATATATATATATATATATATATATATATATATATTTATACATATATGTATATATATATATATATATATATATATATATATATATATATATATACTGGGTGTCCCATTTTAATCCGCCACTTGCAATAATTTTAAAATCGTGCATAGGACAAAAAAATGTTTCGGATGAAAAGTGAATGGTTTCAAGGGGGACATCTGATGCAGGGACCCTTCCCGGACCCCCTGGGGGCGGGAACGGGGGCAACTTTGAAATCTTAAGTGGAACCCTCTATTTTTTATTGCTGATTCGGATAGAGTCTATCCGATAGACCATTAAAAAGTATGTTAATTTTATTTTGAGACTTTTTTAACTTTCAGTCTTCAATTTGAAAAAAAAGGTGTAACTAAGTACGATATTTAAGTTCTTTTCAGTTCTGTGAGAAGAAAGGGGGGGGGGGCGCAAGGGTCACTGCATCAGATGTCTTTCTCGAAACCATTTACTTATCATCATAAACATGTTTTGTCCGATGCACGATTTTAAAGTTATTGCAAGTGGCAGATTAAAAATGGGTCACCCAGTATATATATATATATATATATATATATATATATATATATATATATATAGATAATAGACAGATAGTCAGATATACAGGCAATGAGATTTTAGCCTTACGGGAATTTTTTTATAAGGCCATTTTAAATAAATAAATAAATACAGGTAACCTTCGTACAAGACGGTATCCGACAACACGGTTTTGTTCTAACACTTTTCTGCTTACAACGTAGTTTTCAGGATTTTACTTGTAGTAACGTGTATGTACATAAAATATATACATTTAATAAGCGCACCAGCTCTTTTCAAAAAAGTTTGTTATTAAAGAAATTTTTGTCAACTACGACTTCTGGTTTTACCAGTCTTTTACATAAGAGGCAATCAGTAGTAAGTTTATAATCACCTGCATGTGCTGTACCACTATTTTTTTAAAAGTAGCTCCTTTTGTTAGTTTACTTATACCGACATAAACATCAAAAAACTATGTAATTTTTCGTTTTTCGCGACTACTGTAAAAATGACAAAAATGGAGTTAGGACTGTTTACCTCTGAGGTACAGATAAATATGCTTATATGAAGATTGTTTGGTTATAAATTGTACATTTTTAATAAAATTGAAGTTATTTCTATGTATCTTAAAAATATATGTACATACATATGTATTTTAATTTTTGGAACCTATCTCCCTTTTTCCTATTGGCTTTGGGTCTCATATAACACGGTTTCATATAACACGTCGTTTTCTTGGAATCTATCTATCGTGTTATAGGAGGGTTACCTGTACATATACATGTATACCTATATACAAAGAATGAGACAATTACAAAAAATCGTGCAAAAACAGTATACGATATATGGTTGTTAAGTGCAAATAACAAAATCTTGTAATCGTTCTCCGATAAGGTTATAGTGCATTTACCAACCTTGTATTGTAGTATACTATTTTTATAGAACGTATTGCAAAAACAATTCCATGCACTATATGTTCTAACTATTGTACAGCTTGTTAAAATTACCTCATCTCAAAGAAATCTCATTTTTCTGAGTTCTATTGGTCGAATTATCTTTAGATGTTTTATAAGTATCGAGCCATTTTCGTAAGCAATGACTGTATTTGAGAAATGACATTACCGCTGGTGATAACACCATTAAGGTAACAAATCAATAATATCATTTTTGCAAGTAAAATATATCTATAATTTCTTTTTTGTTTTTGTTATTATATTTAGCGATTTATGTGATATTCACTACAATTTAATGTTAATATGTGGGACATGTTTTTAAAACAAAAGTACAGTAATATTATGACATTATGTATGAAGAAACACATAGTTTTTGCAAACAAATATAATATACAAATGTAAAATAATATTTGATAATTAAATATACACCTACTTAAGAACACATTCTGTATGTAACCTATTCAAGTCAAACACTTTATTCTTAAAATGGTTTTATCTCTTATTTGTTTATGTAAACCTATGTATACAGAGTTTGTTTTGTTTTTGTTTTTCCATTTATTTATTTTGTGAAAAAATAAAGTGTTCAAACTAGTTTTATTAATTATTTTAGTATAATATTATTTTATGTAACTTTATATATTATGGTATTATAGGGTGTGGCACAAAGCACAAACTGTATTTATTTGAGCAGAAATTAGTTTTCGCCAAATATTCTTATTCAATAAGCAATTGTCGCTATCTCCACATTTATGATACCTATCATATTTGTTCCTTTATTATTACCATTTTGAAACCGTTATTCACGTAAAACACTATCATAATATCTACACGTCCACTTATCATTCTCATATATTCTTTTAACCAAACGTTTATTCAAACGTTCTTTCAAGATTACTGAGTCATCTTAATTAACTTACACTAACTTTTGCAATATTTTTTTTGTTCAATTTTGCAATATTTATACCTGATCCTTTTCTAGTAACTCATTTCAACATTAGTCATTTTTCTTTTACGTTTCTGCAGCATAATTTAACACTATTTTCCATACATCAATGTAGGCCCTCAAACAAGATTCTCAAAATAAATTTATTTTTGTAAAAAATGTACCCAAAACATCTAAGACTTTGCAACTGGTATTTATATACCCTTCAATCTCTCTGTCAAAGCAGCCACCTTTAAACAACAAAATACACAAAAATACAAAGTCATCTACTTGCTCTAGTCGTACATATTCAAAAATACGTTATTAAATTTCTGGATAAAAATATTTACTTTTTATCTGACTTATCCAAACAAAATAATAAATATTTTTTTTATATTATCACGTAAAATATAAAACTAAAGTATATTTTATTTAATATTTTTTATAATTTACACAAATTTAATAAAAAAAAATGCAATATAGCCAACCAAATTATTGTTATTTAAATATTAATGTAATTTTAAGTCTATACGAAATTAATAAAAATTAATTTTTCTGGACCAGTGTAATGTCTTAAAATAAAAAAAGTCTTATTCAATACTTTGGGCACTATTCGTTGAAAAAAGTATTTTATTATTTCATTTATGTTTGAATATAATTTGGAGCATTTTGTCTAATTTAATAAATTTAAATAATAAAAAAAAAATAGCAATGGTGTATAAAATATGTCATAATATTAACACAGACATTTTACTGTCAAAAGTATATCTAATGTTATGTTACATGATTGAATTAAAGAAACTAATTGAAAATGTTTTCTAATTATGAATGAATCAAAAAAATAAAAAATTACAAAAGGAAAAATTGCGCCAACGTTTTTCTTTTAATTTTAAAGTTAAAAACTTTTTTAATAAAAACTTTATCATAACTTTTCATTTCAATTATATGAAATTACGGATTTTATAACAGAGATTATGTTAGAGAAAAAAACTACTCCAGTATTTGAATAATATATTAATAAAAAGGTTATTACATTATAATAAGAAAAACAAAATAAAATTATTAGTAAACGTTAGTAAGAAAAATAAAAAGCTGGCAAAATTATTTTGCAAAAATAAAAGCCAATAATAATTAATAATTATTTAATCAAAAAGATATTTATTTTGCAAAAAATGAAAATTGTATTTCATTATTATTTAACAAAAATATTATTATTATTTATGATTTGTTTGGTGGTTAAAATTAATTACAGAATAATTATTATTTAAGTAAAAAAAAGTAATATAATATAATTTATATAATATATAAAAATGTATAAGTATTTAAAATATATACTATATTAAAAATAATAAAAAAACATTATTTTCAAAAATTAAACATCTTCTCCAACTGGTTTAATTGTCAGTTCATGAATCTAAAATAACAATAAAATGATCAATAATTATATCTAAACTTATTTAAAAAAAAAAAATAAAAAAACCTGAACATGAGGAGGAGTTCCTAATACATATAAAACTGCATTAGCGACATCTTCAGGATATAAAACTGGCATTTTATCCATTTCAAATCTAGGCGAATTTCCAATGTGGAACAGATCAGTATATGTCAAACCAGGACTAATACTCTAAAAAGAATATTATTATTATAATCAGTAATAATTATTATCTTCAGTGCTAGCAGAATATATTTAATTGATGTTAAGTGTATGGAACATAATTATTATTCAATATTTTGTAACGCAATACACATTACTTCTGACCAAGTAATGTATATTGCGTTACAGAATATTAAATACTAATTATGTTCCACACAGGTAACATTTACTAAATATATTTTGTTAGTCCTGAAGAAGGCAATAGTGATTGCCGAAACGTTGGCATAGAAGAAAATAAAAATATATAAGTGACTGAATTTCGTCTATTACTTACTCGTATTATTTATAAAAATTATACTATTCGACTATTTTCCTATTTATATTATTACTATATTTGTAAAAAATATTGCGAAAAATAAATATAAAAAGTTGTGGTCCATAAAGAGATTGAACCCGTAACCTTCGCACTATTAACACGACGCTCTAACCAACTGAGCGATAACTGAATCTGAACTGCTTCTTGACCGTGACAGAATTTTGTCAAAATTTAAAATAGCGCGCGAATTCCAAAAACTTAATTATTGTTACACTTAAAATTTGTAAAGTGTTTTTGCATAAATTACTCATTAATACCATGCAGGTTAGGTTAGATCAGGTTGTTTAAATTAGAAAAAAAAAAGTTTACTCTTTTACATTACTAAAAAAAGTTACCAAAAAATATTTAAAATATAACAATTTGTCTGCTTCAGTTGGTACTACTTTTCTAAGTTCTCTTGGCAAGTTGTTTTTCAACCAACTTCAGTTATCGCTCGGATACTGCAATCTAGCCAATAATGCAATTGCCATACATACCGAAACTTTAATCTTATTTTTCAAATAATTCATTTCCTGACGAAATTGTTCAGTTAGAGCGGTAACAGCATGTTTTGAAGCTGGATAAACCCCAGCCAATGGAGGCACATGGTGGGTAACTTGATGTCCAGCAATACTATTAATATGTACAACGTGACCATCAATTTGATTTTTAATCATTCGCTGAGTTGCTTCACGAGTACAAATACATAAACCAATAACATTGGTGTCAAAAATTAAACGCCAGTCGGCAGTCGAACCGTCTGAAAATACGTTACATTTGATATTAATATGTTTAGAATAATGTTACGACTTTTAATCAGTAATATATATAATTAATCAATCAAGTATGCAAATATCTTAATAATTTTTTTTAATTAGTTCTTGTACATACGTACATACATACATACATACATACATATACAATCACACCATGTACCCAAAAGGGTGTGTCACAAACTTTTTCACTATCCCGAAATCAGCTTTCTCCAAACATCCCTATACAAACAGGCAACTTTAGCTTCATCCACATTCATACTGACACTCTGACATACATGCTCTTCTATTCCTACTACTTTGAAACTTTTTCTCGTGCAAAACACTCTCAATCATACCAAGCCACTGTACTGCTATACCTTCAAAATCATTCATATAAATTTTTTCCCCAAACATGCATTAGGCATTTGCTCAAGATGTCCGAACCATATTAACTGACTAACACGGCAACTTTTACTAAATTTTTTCAATTTCACCTTCATCATTCACTAATCTAATCTATTTCGTACCAGATTTCTCCTAGTTACATCTCATACCTGTAACATACTGATCTGCGTGAGAATATTATGATGGGTGCGTCAGAATTTGGAGTATAAAAGAAAGGAATTACTTTTATTATAATTATATATTTTTGTCATAACTTAAAATCACAATGCCGAAATAAGATAAGAAAACGAATGTAACATCTCTGCTTTGGTATATGTGTGTGTGTGCGTGCGTGTGTGTGTGTGTGTGTGTGTGTGTGTGTGTGTGTGTGTGTGTGTGTGTATGTGTGTGTGTGTGTGTATGTGTGTGTGTGTGTGTGTGTGTGTGTGTGTGTGTAAGTGCAGTGGGGTAGTGGAGAGTCACGTGGTAAGATGATGTAGTGGGGTGGGGCAAAGGTGGCTAGAGCAAAATGACTCAGAGACAGTGACAAATGAACCACTAAGAAGAACGGAGTGCTGCAGCTGATAATTGTAGACACGCAAAAAGTGCTACATGAATAAAAATTAGCGGCTCAACGTTTTATTATTGCATTGCTGCGTAGATATCACTACATGGCTAATTCAAAAACAAAGTGGTCCATCGTCAACGGACTGTCGATTATGTATACGCGGCAGTTAATCGTCAACGTTGGCTAAATTTGTCATTCAACCATCGTTAGCGCTAATCACGGCTCCGCCGGCGGACACTAGCTAATACTGTGAGTTCAACAGCGTATTAAAGTACTCTAATATCCGGATTATAAGTCTCTTTACTAGTAACTTTAATATTAGTATTATTATTTTATATTATACTTTATTATTAATATTGTTTGATTTTATAACCTGTGCAATAATTTTGTTCTTAAGTTTCATGTTTCAATTGATCAATATAATTATAGTATAAGTAATTCCTTTCTTTTATTCTCCAAATTCTGACGCACTCACCCTAATAGTCTCACGCAGATCAGTAGATATGTTACATACCTCACGTAATAGCTTGTACATAATATATAGAAATTAAGTTTTAAAATGCATGTTCGTAAAAATCAGCGATAATAGGTACTTAGGTAATTTTTAAACGTGATAAAACTAAACAAAATATTCTAATAAATAACCAAAAACAATTTTTATAAACATTGAATTCGTTCATCAGCCAATGATAACTTATTGAAAATTCTAATTTCCTTTTTATAAATGTTAAAAAGAAATACATATATCAGTCAATAAAAATAAATTAGATATTTAAAAATACCATGAATAAATCCATCACGTAAAACGCCAGCATTGTTTACCAAAATATGTAACGGGCCCAAATTTTTCTCAACCCATTCAAAACTAGCAATAATTTCTTCCTCTTTTCGCAAATCACATTTAATAGGATATACTTTCCCTGGACATTTCGATAATTTCTTTGCTAATTCTTCAAGTAGTTCCAACCGCCTTGCAAATCCAACAACCTTGAAAATATTCCACCATAAATATTAAATTAATAATTGATAGACACTATTTCTTTAATGATTTACATTTTGTAATATAGTAAATACCAATAGCATAATAATGAAATAAAAGTGTTTTAGGATTAAATTCTGTATAAATTTTAATTAAAAACCGATGTTTCGACATACTCTACGTACTTATATCATTATCAGAAAACATTATAAATTTAAATTTATTTTAATTTTCATTTATTTAATTGATTTAATTTTTATTTTTTTAATAGTATAATCATATATAATAATTTCTCTTAAACCACAAAATATTAACAAAAATCTGAATACGTATTTTGAAAGCTAAGCTTTCATCATCAGTAACAAAAGTTAAAACTAAAATCTTAAATTGTGATCTAAGGTTACACAGATACTCAACGTACCATGTGGCCAAAGAACACATTTATTGCATAAGAAACCATTAACAACATTATTCAAAAAGTATTTAATTTATAAATATTAATTTTAAGTATTTAAAATACAAGTACCAGTATTATTGTTTCTCATTCAAATTTACTGACAATATAGTAAATACTAAATACACTCATGTATTATTATTTATATTACAATTGCAGTAAAAAATATTTATAAGCATTTATTTTTTAAATAATAAATTTAATGATCCATATTCTTATCTCTTTTGTTTATGGAAAATTGCTTTCATTTTATGAATTAAAATAAATTTTTATTTTTACTTCTTGTCAAATATGAGTAGTATTTCTATTTATGATATATTTTTTTTTATATCTAGTATTATAAAATTGAAATAAGCTAATTAAAATTGCTAAACACGTTTACCGCTGAGCGTCACATACATGTGATATGCGATTACAACCACAGACTAATTGTCACTTATGTGTGACACAAAATATAGAAACAATTTTAACATTATAAATTATAAATTTCTTTTTTAATATATTTTTTTTGATTTACTTTAGTGTTTGCAAATTTATGACACTTAGTTATGTCGTAACATTTTCTGGATAAGGCACTTTTAACTAAAAAAAATTTTAAATTTCGTTTTAACTGAAATTTTGAAAAGAAAAATTAAGGAGTTTTCCGCATATTTGGTATATAAGGTTTTGTTGAATATTTCATTTAGTTTGCTATGATAATATGTAGTTTAGTACGAATTAAAATTATAAAAAAAATTTAAAAAATAATAACAAAAATTATATAATAAAATTATCTAATAACAATTTTGTTTATACTTATACTTATAAAAATTAACGGCTGCGGTCATTGCAATTTTATTAGGTCACTTTCCGTTGGTAACAACGAAAACATCTTCAGCAGTGAACGTGTTAACAAATAATTTTAAGTAAACGTCAAATGTAATTTTGAGAAAAATTACTTTTAAAAATGAGGTAAGAATACGGGCCAATAATATTATTAATCATTCAAATAATTTACTTAAAATGTTAATAAAAATAATTTTCCAATTTTATCATATACTAGCAATTTTCATTCAAAGTTTCAGTGCCTTCGAAAACGAAGTATTAAAGTTTTAGTGTATTTTAAATTAAGTAATGAATATATATTTTTTATATATAACACTTAATGATTTTCTTTTCATATTATCTTAAAAGAAATTAGAAAGAGTATTTTAAATACTTTAAAGTATTTTAAGTAAAATTATAAATATTTTAAAATAGCTTTAGGATATAGTTTTGTATAATTTTTTTTATTAATAATCGACATTTAGACGCACTATCTACGTACATCATCATCAGGAAAGATAATAATAATAATAATTTTCCTGATGATTACATACGAAACATCGATTATTAATAAAAATTAATTCAGAACCATATCGTAAGAAGATTAATTTAGATATAATTAGTTCTGAAACATTTTTTGCTATGTTATAAATATTTTATATTCTATAAATACTAAATACTTGTAGAAAAAGGTATTTAAATTTTTGGAGATTATATGTATCATTTAATGTGTTTTCATTTTAAAAGACAAAAATTAATCACAAACCATCTCTAACAAACACCACTATAACTTGTAATCGTTAACAAATAATAAGTATAGTAATTTAATAATACCTGAACACCATTCTGTACTAATTTTTCAACAATAGCTGAACCAATTCCGGCACTAGCACCAGTAACAATTGCAACTTTACCAGACCAGCGTTCCATGTTTACTGCATAAACTATCAGAGAAATGAAAGTTTTGAACACAGTAAATTTTTTTGCGTCATAACAGAATGCATTACCTTGAGAAACCGCATTTTGATTAGACACAACTTATAACAAATGACCTTCAAGTCTACCTCAACAATTTATGTATGTTACAGATATTATTCAAAAAATCTCAACATTTGATTATTATATTTATGTTGCTTGCTCGAATAAAACTATAGAAATGACTACTAAAATTATTAAAATAATTTAATTTCAAATAGAATATTATTAACATTTCACTTTACTAAGACAAAATTTTAACCTAAATATTATTTGTAAGTAGATATAAATATGTATTTTTACCACTTTGACTGCAAGGAAAAAGTGGTATAGCGTTTGGTACGGTGTCTGTAACATTTTCAAAAAAAAATGTATAGAAATCTTTCATATAGCCTCTAGATGACGAATCTGAACTTAGTTTATGTGGGTGTATGGATGTGCGTCGTCAGCTCGATCGCTCGCTCGCTCGGTCCTAAGTCAAAATTTTGTGGCCGCAACTCCTCCTAGACGGTTCAACCGATTTTAATGAAATTTTCAGGATAAATTTGTCTAGTGCCCAAGATGGTCATGTGGTTTTGGTTTTTTCCAGTGATGCCAACTTTCCAAGAAAAAAATTACTAAATTTTTTAAAAATTCATATTGGCTACGTTATTTATTCGATTTTGATGAAATTTTCAGAAAAGATTTTTCTAGTGCTTCCATTAATTATATAATTTTATTAATATCCAGTGTTGCCAACTTTCCGAGAAAAAAATTACGAAAGTTTTAACATTTTTATTGTGGCCACGTTATTTAACCGATTTTACTCAAATTTTCACAAAAGATTTTCCTAGTATTCATATAATTTATGTAATTTTAACAAAATATAGTGTTGCCAACTTTCCGAGAAAAAAATTTGTAAAATTTTTAAAAATTTATTATGACCATTTTATTTAACCGATTTTAATCAAATTTTCATAAAAGTTTTTCCTAGTGCCTAAATAAATTATGCAATTTTAACAAAATACAGTGTTGTCAACTTATCGAGAAAAAAATCACAAAATTTTTTAAAAATTCATTGTGGCTACATTATTTATTCGATTTTGATCAAATTTTCAGAAAAGTATCTTCTAGTGCCCACATAAATTATAATTTTATTAAAATACAGTGTTGCTAACTTTCCGAGAAATGTCAAAGTGGTCTATATATGGGTTTACCCATATACTTCTAATCTTGTATTCTTTAGAATTAATATCTCTATTTATTGTGTTTAGTTATGTTAACAAAACAGATTTAATTTTCAAAATATGTGTTAAGTTTTTCAAAATGTTCTAGTATAAATTATAACGTAATATTGTATTCGGAAGATTTAAATCATGTTAAATTAATTTATTATATCCTAGGCAACGATTCGCATACGTGGCAAAAATAAGTCATCTCATTGGTGTGGTGCTGTTATCATATCAAATAAATATGTGTTAGCAGCAGCTCATTGTCTAATAGGATTTGCGAAAGGTTCTTATTTAATAAGAAGAAAATGAAAGAACTGTAGTTGAGGTATTTATTAAAGATTATTATGTTCACAAAAAATTCCGACAAAATGGACATATCAACAATGTTATTGCTATCATAAAATTGAAAGATGGCGAACTAAAATTAAGCAAACAGGTACAACCCATTTGTTTACCAAACCCAAATACAATTTATAAATCGGGACTTAATTGCGCAATATCTGGATTTGGATCTACATAATCGGAAAAATCCAGTAAGGAAACATATTTTTTTTTCTAATTAGTTAGAAAGTAATAATTTATTCCAACATTGAAAATAGTAAATACACAATTTAAAATCCATACATTTTCATTATCATTGTGCATTGCACACTCTCAGGACATTCTAATTTAAGTTTCGATCTTTTAATATAGTATAAAGATCTCATACGTTTATTTTTTTTAATTGTAGAGACTGTATGTGATTATTGGTATTTAATAAAACAATTTTTTAAATTTACTTACATTCTTCTGAACAATTTTTTTTAACATAAACATTAATTTTAACAGATAATATAATAATTGTTTCTATATTAAAAACAATTAAACATAAATTTTGTTTTAGCCTCATCTAGAATGTTACGTGCTGGTTTGGTAAAACTTCAAACACAAGAAGTAAAATTCCACAAATTTACGGAACTTCCATTAGGGATGGAATGTTTTGTACAGGAAGTCTAAAAGAAGGCGTAGATTCATGTAACGATGACTCTGCTGGACCGCTTGTTTGCTTAGATAAAGGTAAAAAAACATGGGAATACTCTTTTTCCCTAGAACACTTTCAATTAAATCAACTTTTCGCCAGAGTAAAATTTTATTTTAATTTATTTATTACTGATTATTTTTTTTGAATAAAGATTTGAATAAGAAGGCGATAACAGATCAAAAATAAGATGTTTAATTCTTACATATTTTTTTTTTTTCAAAAATAGTACGTTTCGGCCATTTTAACATGTACCATCCTCAGCTTAATTATTTTTTGTTTTTTAAATAAACATTTTCAGGTGTTACATTGTGTTTGAGACATTTCAATAATATATTTTCCATACATAAGTTCGTAGGTTAAAAATTAAAATTTCGATGTAAATTACATGTCGTTGAAGTATATAAAAACATATTTGATAAATAATACATTGAGAAATTGTGTTGTTGAATAAATTAAATTAGATGTTGATGGATTTTTTGTGTTTTTACATCATGATAAAACAATAGAAGACAATATGGTGAAAAAAATTTGTAGACTCTCAAATCTGAGTAGGTACTCAGATTTGACAGTCTACAAAATTAGTACCACTGAAATTGGTGCATATTTCTCTCACCTTATGTAAATAAGTATTATATGTAGAAATTGACAATCTCTTGACTGATTTTTTTCCTTTTTATTATTTTTCAAAATTAATAATTATTTAAATAATAAAAAAAAATATATATACCACGTTCTTAACGGACTAAAACGTATAAAGTAATTTCTTCTATAGTCCCATAGAGATTCCTGACCCCATACAATTAGTCCTGAAAATTTGTGACTGTGAATTTTTAATAGCTATAACAATAGTTGAAAAATTTAAAACGAAACACGTGGGGCGCATGCAACAGAGTATTAAGTACCAGTATTTTTATGAAATGTACTTAAAGTATTAAGTACTAGTACTACTTTAAGTACTCTAAGTACTTTCTGCGAACAAAAAAAAGTTTTAAATTTAATGACAAAAATTGATATATAGCAACAAAATTCTATTCAAAACAACTTTTTCTAATAAATTTTTTTAATTTTTTAACAAATAATGTTAAAATGACAATTTTTTTGCAACAAACCATAAATTTTTCATGTCTGTGGTATGGGATAAATCAACAAAATTTGTAATTCTAATTGTAAACTATAGATTAATATTGCCATAATACATATACAACAAAGTTATAAAGAAATACATAGTTTTAAAGTTAAATTTTTCGTTAAGTTTTAAGTAAATTTTAACATAAATAAAATGTAATTTTCTAATTTATTTTTTCCAAATATTTTTTTTTAATTAAGCGGCTTGAAAACTTTTAAAATTATATTTTGCTGTTTGCTTTCAAAACAACTAATTTTTCAAAATTTAAGTCACTCAACTTTTGACGATTGATTATTCCAGCAAAAGAGAAAAGACGATCAGTTCAACTGGATCAGAAGATGGGAGAGGCGTATTAAATTTTATAAATAATTTCTAAATATTTGGATATTCTTGTAAAATATTGATCTGTTCTTTAGTCATCCAAATATTTAAAATAATAATTATTAAAAATAAAAACAATATTGCACAAAAATTGTACGTTCCTAAGTCTTTTAACTACACACAACGCAGCTATGCGCGCATAACATTAAAATACGATTTCGGGCGGTAAAACGGTGCGAATCAAATGTTGTCGCATATTAAATTGTAGCTAAACGTACCTGTTAAACGATGGTCGGTGAGACTCTACTGTGGAATTGTTGTAGATAAGGTATTTTTTATCAATTTCGATATATTAATTTGACATTTATCAATTTGGTAGTGAGATTCTTTTTTTTTCATAGCTATCTCAGTTTATTACATAGATATATTATATTATATACACACACACACACACACACACACACACACACACACACACACACACACACACACACACACACACACACACACACACACACACACACACACACACACACACACGATTTTTTACGTTTTTATATGATTTTTCTTTGATTTTAAGCGCGATTTTAATGATCTTATATGATTTTAAGCGCGATTGAAAGAATTTTATATATGATTTTAAGCGCGATTTCAATGATTTTACATAATTTTAAGCACGAGATTGTCAGTATTCAGTATTCAGTTAATATACAATGTGTCTCAAAATTTTATATACAAATTTTACATTTACCTATTGTTTTATGGGGCGAGCGCGTGCGCGCGCCCTTTATGAATGTACAATGTGTCTAAGAAATAAATGTACTCAATAAAATACATATCTCTCTTTCTCTCTCTTGCTCTCTTTCTACTCTCATCTAATATACACATTATCTTTATACTGTAGCATTTACAATGTCCTACATATCTCTCTTTATCTCCCTCTCTCTCTCTCTCTTTCTCTTTATCTCTCTCTCTCTCTCTCTCTTTCTCTTTATCTCTCTCTCTCTCTCTTTCTCTCTCTTGTTGTCATGACAACCAAATGTCATTTTATCTCTGTTTATCTCTCTCTCTCTTTCGACTTTCAATATAATATACACATTATGTTTATACTGTACCATTTACAATGTCATACATATCTCCCCTTATCTCTCTCTCTCTTTCTCTTTCTCTCTCTCTTGTTACCAAGGCAACCAAATGTCATTTTTATTTCTGTTTATCTCACTTCCTCTCTCTCTTTCTTTCTTTCTTTTCTTTTTCTACTGTCATTTAACATACATATCTCTCTCTCTCTCTTTCTCTCTTTCTCTCTATCTCTCTCTCTCTCTGCTTCTCTCTTGTTACCAAGGCAACCAAATGTCATTTTTGTCAAAACAATGTATAATATTTTACGTAAAAATACTCACTTGTTTTATCCGATATTTTTAGAAAAATAATGCAGAATTTATCTGTCAATAAATATAAGTTCTGAAATATTACACAAACTATGTCGCACACGTTTGCAAAGCCATTAATATATTTCAAATATTTGAAATGAATATTCAGAATAAGTATTTTTTAATAATCTAAGTACTTACATGTACTTTAAGTATTTTTATATACTTTAAGTATTTGCATGTACTTTAAGTATTTTTATGTACTTTAAGTACTTTTATGTACTTTAAATACCACAAATTTAATGTACTTAAGTATTAAGTACTTATGAAAAAGTTTTAAGTACAAGTATTAAGTATCACATTTGAAAAGTACTTAAAGTAAATTACTTTAAGTACTAAATACTTAAAGTACGTACTTAGAATACTTTTACTTTAAGTACTACCCAGCTCTGGCATGCAATAGATAATAGTAAGGAGTGTTAGAGAGTAGCTGTCGTTACGCCCCACGTTTTTTGTTCTAAATCTTACAAGTATTGTCATAGCTATTAAAAATTTACAATCACAAATTTTCATAGCAATTTGCGTGGCGCTATAAATCTGTATGAGGCTAGGAGCATTTATTTTATTCTTTTTTAGTCGGTTTTAAAAATGTGGTTTATTAATTTTTTTTTAATTTAAGTAATTATTTTCTGCTTTTTAATCGTGTATGTGTTCTGTATTGTCTGTAGTTGTTTTCTCTAATTTCTGTATTTTGAAAAAAGAATATTTGCTACATACACAAATGTGCGAAATTCGTGAATATAGCACTAGATAAAAATTAATATTACTAATATTATTAATTAAGTAGTGCGTTAATTAATTAATTAGTTTTTATTACATTGTCATTCAGTTCTGAGCTATGTTTGAAGTTTTAAATATCTAGCTCATCGGGAAGTTAGTTTAAAATTTTTTGCAAAATTTTTATAGAAATTATTTATATAGGCTCTAGATGACGAATCCGAAATTAGTTTATGAGGATGTAAATGTGTGCGTTGTCAGCTCACTCGATCGATCGCCAACTTTACAAGAAAAAAATTACTAAAGTTTTTAAAAATTCATTGTGGCTACATTATTTGTCCGATTTTGATAAAATTTTCAGAAAAGATTTACCTAGTGCCCACATACATTTCGTAATTTTAATAAAATACATTGATGCCAACTTTCTGAGAAAAAAATTACTAAAATTTTTAAAAATTTATTATGACCACGTTATTTAACCGACTTTAATCAAATTTTCACTAAAGATTCACCTGGTGCCCGCAGAAATTACGCAATTTTTAACAAAATACAGTGTTGCCAACTTATCGAGAAAAAATGACTAAAATTAAAAAAAATTTATTGTGGCTGCATTATTTATCCGATTTTGGTCAAATTTTCAGAAAAGTTTCTCCTAGTGCTCACATAAATTATAATTTTATTAAAAAACAGTGTTGCCAACTTTCCGAATTTTTTTTTTATAATTTTCTAAACATTTGTTATGCCCGCATTATTTATCCGATTTTAATCAAATTTTTACAGAAGATACCCTTAGCGCCTATAATATTATATATTATCAAAATACAATGTTGCAAACTTTCGGTGAAAATTTTTTTTATTCCTATATCTTATCATTTATGTGATAATGTCAAAGTGGTCTATATATGGGTTTACCCATATACTTCTAATCTTGTTTTTGTTTAATTTATAATTATTTGTTATTAATTTGAAATATTTTATTATCCCGAAGTATACATATCGCGGTGTTAAACGCCGATTTAAATGAACTTCAGGTATTCAAGTAGAACACTAAAAACTAAGCGATACGTATTTTTTTATCGGCCACCGTCAACGTTTAAGGGGTAAAAATTATCCCCAAAGTTTAGAAGAAAATTTGTTTTTATTTTTTTTTTCTCGAAAATTATGCATTCTGGAACAAAAGTGTAAATGTACGTATAACTTATTTTTTAAGGACCATTAACCGATAGTATTAGTTTTTTCTATGCCATTTGTAAAATTACCCTTTTGCACCCCCTGACATATATTTTACTCCATATTTAATTGTTATGTAATTTTTTTCAAAATTTTATTTTAAATTATGATAGCCCAATTAAAAATAAAATTGACGGGTTTTTGATTTTTTTAATTATTTATTGTTTTAAGGGGTTATATACCCTTATGTAGACACTCGTATATACTCATAAGTAAGTTTGATTATTTAAAACTCGTTAATATTAAATTATATTAATTATGTTATATTAATTATATTAAATTATAGAAAAAAAAGTGTTAGTATTTTTTTATTTGTTTTACATAAAAAATTCTATACAATATTAAAAAAAAAGTTATTTATGAGTTTTAAACCTTTTCATAACTTGTCAGTTTCTTATATTAATATTATATCGGATGGTCGATTCAAGTAAAGATAAAAATAAGGATTGGACGAAAAAATTTCGCCGATAAAAAATTTAATTTTTTTGAGGGGGGCAATTCACTCGTACTAAAATTGAAGAGCTCCTGCTTTTTTTGAGGGAAACAGGTGGTAATTATGAAATCTTAAATAGGAGTCTCCATTTTTTATTACAAATTTGAATTCTTCAGAAAAAAATATATTAACTTCAGCAACGATTAACTCCCCACCCCCTCTAAGGGTGACAATACCTTCAAAATTTTAAACGGAAACTATCTTTTTTTACTACAGATTAAGGTTCTACGTTAAAAACTTCGAAGATTTTAATCTAAACATTTTTTAGAATCTAGTAGATGACACTGCAACCGGCGAATATTTGTTAAGTGTCGCATTTCAGCGCCATTCAAAGATTCCAAAAAAAATGGTTAATTAAAAATGCTAGTTTCCGAATCTGCAATAAAAAATATAGATTTACATTTAAAATTTAAAAATTACTCCCTGCCTTCCTCAAAAGGGATGGGTAGAAGCTCTTCAATTTTAATACGAGTGAATTGCCCCCCCCCCCCCCCCCTCAAAAATATAAACTTTTTATCTGAGAAATTTTTTAGATATTTCGAAATCTTTACTTGAATCTACCAGCCGACAAAATCAATAAGTTATTAAAAGGATTAAAATTCATAAATATTTTTTTTTTAATATTTTATAGAATTTCTTATGTAAAACAAATAAAAAATACTAATACTTTTTTTATACATACATACATATATACACAATCACGTCATGTACCCAAAAGGGTGTGGCACAAACTCTTTTCATCATCCCGAAATCAGTCGCCTACAAACATTCCCATCCAAACAAGCAACTTTTGCTTCAGCCACATTCATAATTCCTCTCATACACGCTCTTTTATTACTACTACAATATACGTACATATATCAATTAGAGAGAATGTTACTTTTTCTTATCAATAGTCTTTTGCAAAATGGCAGCGTGATAACGGATTGCAAATTTGCGAATGTGAATCGTGCAGTGTTGTGTTGGTGCCGAATATGCACGTTTGCCTCCGATTGAGACAAGCAGAGCGAAGATCAGACACTTGAGATGCACTTGAGTGCTAGATGTCGTGCAATAAAAACATGTTATTTTGTTATGTATTATTTCTTACAAATTGTAGTTTTATATTATAAATATACAGTCCACAAACTTAGTTAATAACATCGACTAATTCGAAGAACAAACCCCCCACAGTAGAAATGCCAGACATAAGTAAATACACATATCTATTTGATAATAATATTAAACAAGGCAAGGGACACTATTATTTAAATATTCTAACAAGTTTATTTTCAAACGATTCACTAAAATTGCAATAAGATCCATAAGATAGTTACTATTTCAACAAGTATGTCTTTTTTTCTAAATAGATTGTTCTAAATTAAAAAAAAAAAATTGTATGTAAATAAACAGAAAACTAGTTGTGATATATTTTGAAATAAAATTTAATATCCAAGATAACATTTGACTTATGACGAAATATTGTTCGGTTTTCTTTTTAATACGATAAGATTAATTTTAATATAATCAAAAGAAATTGATTATATTAAGAAATATGTATTTTTTTAAATATAAAAATTATTTAAATATAATTATATGATAAATAATATAAAAAAATAATTTGTTACAAAGCTATTGTAGTGGTAAAAATCAATATTAATTACTTTAATTTTTGAATTACAATAAGTATTGTTTAATTAAAAAATAATTGTTAACAATAAATTTTTGTGTTAAATTTAAATTGTTGCTGATTGAAAAAAAAAAAATCGAAAATTTGTAAATCTGCAATTTTTTAGTGTATTTTAGTTAAGTAGTTTAGTTCTAATTTTAATTTGTCTTTCAAAGTTGTTATTAGTTAAAATTAAGCGTAAAACTGCGATCTTGTATTATAGCAGCCAAGTGGGTTACAATTAATAAAAAAAATTGAATTGTGTGTAATGAGTAATTTTAGTTTTTTCTATTAAATAAATTAAAAATTATTATTAAAAGAAATATATTCAAAATACGACTAAATACGTTTTATTTCAATTTACAGATTAAACTAAGCAAGCATCAAGTCGACTTGGTTAATCGGAAACCGGAAGTACAGCAGAATGTCGCCGTCACAACGTGAGATTTCCGGTTAAAGAAAACTCTAAGAAGAATCTCCTAAATTTAATTATTACTGATTTCTAACTATATACTTACATAAATAAATTTATCATAAATTAAACTCTAAATTTAATGGACTCGTTGAATTCAGTAAAACTTAGTAGATATTTTAAGATGAAATATTGAAGGATTATATAAAAATATTACAAGTAGCCGTATGCCACTAGTAGCGTGTTGGACTCGGACCCCAAATATTACTGTATTCAAATACTAGTTTATTAATTTCAATATTTATAAATAACAAAATCTACTGAAATACAAGAATTTTTGCTAAAATATTTAAAATATTAAAAATATCTGTATCTGAAAAAACTCCATAGTACGGTACGTAAATGTAAAATAATAAATTTAATATTTTTTAGACATTGTTGTATATAAATTTTGTAGACACATTTTATATATGTGATTCTATAAGCACATTACACAAAAATTTTTAGATTCGTTGTACACATGATTTTTTAGATACTTTATATAAAATATTTTTTTGACTCATAGCATATAGCTGAGTATTCTTTTTTCTGAGACAATTTGCATATTCATATATAAAAAAACAAATTGTAAATAAAAAAATTTGGACACACTGTATATTGCTAATTAATTTTTTTCTGAAACTCATTGTATATATATATATATATATATATATATATATATATATATATATATATATGTCGTAGATAGCGTAAAAACATTCTCATTAACTCATAATGTGTTAAAATTAACAATTTAACCAAAACAGGAGAAACGTGATGATTTCGGTGGAATCGCGTGCGTTCCCTTTTAATTACAATTCTAGAGTCCTGACTGACTCATTCCTAGCATGTCCACTCACTGCCTTCCCCGCACCGATTCCCCCCGACTTCATGCAAGCTAAACGCTTGTCGTTCCCCCCCGCCAAGCGAAGGTCACGAGTGCATAATCTTGTTTATCTTCGTTAGATAATCAAATTATGCAACTATTCACAATGACTCGATAGCTCGCCCCGACATATACATATGTAAAAGAAACACACTGAACATATAATTCTTTACACATTGTATATTATTTCATACATACATACATACATACACAATCACGCCATGTACCCAAAAGGGTGTGGCACAAACTTTTTTCATCATCCCGAAATCAGTCGCCTCCAAACACTCCTATCCAAACAAGCAACTTTCGCTTCATCCACATTCATAATTCCTCTCATACATGCTCTTTTATTCCTACTACTTGGAAACTTTCGCTCACGCAAAACACTCTCAATCATATCACTCCAACTACTCATCGGACGTCCACGCAAACGTATACCATCAAAATCATTCAAATAAATCTTTTTAATCAAACGTTTATTAGACATTCGCTCAACATGTCCGAACCATCTTAACTGACTAACACCAACTTTTGCTACTTAAACGCACTTCTTTGGAAACATTTACATTCCTAGCAAAAGTTCCCAAAGCACCCAAAACCTTACAACCAGCATTTATTCTCCTTTCAATTTCACGATCGAAACGGCCATCTCTAGACATCAAACTACCCAAATACACAAATTCATCTACCTGCTCTAAACGTGCACCGTCAATATATACATTACATTCAGTCATCAAGTCACCTTTCTCAAAAACAAAAACTTTGCACTTATCAACATTCAACACAAGATTCATATCTTTACCAACAACATTAATTCTATCAATCATCCTTCTCAGTTTTTCTTCTGATTCAGCCAAAACAACCACGTCATCAGCATACGCTAAAACAGGTACAACACAATCACCTATTTGTATACCATCATTACCACAGAAAGCTTTTCGAAGAAGAACATCCATATATAAATTAAATAGCCAAGGAGACATTACACAGCCCTGTTTCACGCCAACATCTAATAATAATAATAATAATTTAATACCAACATTATATTATACACAAAAGTTTTTATGCTATTTGACACGTGAAATTTTTATCATTGACAATCTATGTACCATATAAGTGTGGACAATTTCAATATCAATTACTTTGTTTTCATATACAGAATACTCTGCCATTGTAAGTGTTCGCGTTACATGTACTTTTTATAAGTTAACATACTATCCATGTATTTAACAAATATTTGTATTAAATCAGGGACTGAATAAGGAGAAAAACAATCTCAGAAAGCTTGTCTACAATGAATTGAGTTAGTGTTTTCACCATTCTGTAAGACTTCAGTTCCCAACATCATCCTATCAAGATATATAAATACTAGTTAACATTCATACTACATTTATATATATATATATATATATATATATATATATATATATATATATATATATTGGCCTTCTCAAAGTTCAAAGCCGCTACTGATATATGTGTTACATAATATTTGGATACTTTTAATTAATAATTTATAAATTTTATAAACAAGTTCCTTATTTTATTACATAGTAACTTGTTTATATATATATATTATACTCAAATATAATCATAAAGGAATAATCTGAAAATGAAAAATTCATATCGCCTCGACCTGGGATCGAACCAGGGTCCTTCCGCTTGCCGGGCGAATGCTCTACCACTGAGCTATCGATGACATTACAGATCAAGCGAATGAAACCTAATCATTTTCAGTACACATTCTATTCATAATTTTTCATAGTCAACACATACGCAATATCATTAATTTTTAATGTCTAAATGCATATAAGAACTTTACTTATGAAAGGTGTTGGTTTGTGCAAGCGGAAGGACCCTGGTTCGATCCCAGGTCGAGGCGATATGAATTTTTCATTTTCAGATTATTCCTTTATGATTATATTTGAGTATTAACTGTATTTAAATGATATATCTATCAACTAACCAGATTAATGAATTATATATATTATATATATATATATATATATATATATATATATATATATATATATATTATTTTTATAATTTTTGCTGATGATGATATACGTAGAGTATATATCGAAACGACGATTTTTGACTAAAATATAAATATAAATTTATTTTAATAAAATGAGTTATAAAAGATTTTTTATAATGTTAAAAAAAAATTCTTTAAACATTGCTTTAACAATTTGTCCCATATTATACCTTAATTATTCGTTGTGTCCGAAAAGTGTATAATTGTTAGAAATTTCGTTATCAAAATAAAAAAGATTTTACTCACTAGATCTTTTATTATGTAATTTTTTTTTAAAGAAACACTTAAATATAATTATTAAAATAAAAGAGAATTTTGTCAATATTCTGTATGGTAAAGCGGTAACAAAGATATAATCGGTTAATAGTTTAAAAAAATAATTGAAAATTTTAAATTTTTTATACCAAATAACGGATATTTGAAATGATGAATAGAAATAAGATTTTCTATGAGAATATGTTGGTTTGTTTAAAAATGATTATAAATTGATATAAATCTCGTCAAGGTGAGTAAAATAAATATAGCGTTTCAAGTTAATTATTATTTATCATCTGATTCTGATATCAGCGTTTTTTTTTTTTTGTTTTGGACTTATCATAAAAGTCAACATTATATGAAACTGATTAGAGCAATGCTAAGATTATATTTTTGCTTAACAAATTTGCACAATATAAAAAACATATTGTATAAAAAATTCTTTAGATACATTGTATATTGTTGGTTAAATTAATTTCTGAAACACATTGCATATTCATATATAAAAAAAAACATATTACGCATATAATATTTTAGACACATTGTATATTATTGAGTACATTTATTTCTGAGATATATTGCATATTCATATATAAAAAACACATTCTACATTAAATTCTCTAGGCACATTGTTTATGTAAATCTACAAACAAAATCTGTATGTGTACTTACATTTCTTAGATACACTACATATTTATATAGGTATAATAAAAATATTATTTATAAAATATATATAAATTTTTATCCAAATTGTTTATATGATTCTTTAGATTTTATAGAAAATTGTTTAGACACATTGTATATTGTTGGGCACATTTATTTCTGAGGCGCATTACATATCAATATATAAAAAAAAATAAACATTGTAAATAACAATAAGAATAAAAAACAACTACTTGGGCATCAGTCAATAGTTTCATTCTATTTTAGTAAAATTTGGTTCAATATTTCGACCTCACTGAGGCTATCATCAGAAACAATATTTATGACAATTGTACCATTACACTACACTTCATTGTAAGAACATTGTTACTCATATAATTTTTGACATTTCTAATTCTAGTTTGAAATATGTTTCATTGAAAATTGTTGTCATTAGTTAAAACTTAATATAAATACGTCAATATTAAAAAATAAATAAATAAGAAATAATAATAAAAACTGGTTAAAAATTACAATAAATTAGAAGCATATATGTGTAATGGTACAACTGTCATAAATATTGTTCCTGATGATGGCCTCAGTGAGGTCAAAATATTGAACCATATTTTACTAAAATAAAATATTGACTGATGCCCGAGTAATTGTTCTTTATTCTTATTACCAATTATTACCAGTCGAAAAAATACATATTATATTGTAAATAACATACCTTAGACAAATTATTGAGTATACGTATTTATTTCTAAGACACTTGTCTTAGTATATTTATATATTAAAAAATACATTATACATTAAATTCCTTTGGCACATTGTCTATGTAATTCTATAAACGTATTTTATATAATATTTTTTAGACACATTGTTGAGCACATTTATTTCTGAGACACACAACATTATATCCATATAAAAAAAAACAGATTCTGCATAAAAAAATGAGACACATTGTACATTG
This sequence comes from Clivina fossor, assembly GCA_963966155.1. Lineage (NCBI taxonomy): Eukaryota > Metazoa > Arthropoda > Insecta > Coleoptera > Carabidae > Clivina > Clivina fossor. The sequence continues at coordinate 6,869,548 of OZ014554.1, forward strand.
TTGAGTATATTTATTTCTAGAACACATTGTATATTCATATACATATAAAAACACATTGTACATAAAATTCTTTAGACACATTGTACATTTTTGAGTACATTTATTTTTAAGACATATTGTATATTCATATATAAAAAACAGACAGTTTTAATTTAAATATTCCAAAACTTGTTATAATTGGGTTGTTGCACATTTTTTTTTATTTCTTTAATCAAAAATATACAATAAAATTTCTGAATCGATATACGAGGGTAGTCCCAGAAGTACACGACCTGGCGGTTGTTTTTTGAATAGAATAACTACGATAGAGAGTAACAAACTAATAACGCTTAATTTTAAAGTTTGACATTGCTACGTTGTTCAGTATTTGTTTGGCAGCCATTAGTAAGTGAATGGTCTCAGAGTGAATTTGTAAACATATGGAAAAAATTGATCAACGTTACGGTGATACAATACTTTTATTTGAAGGATATTAGTCCAACCAATATCAAAGTGGAGCTAAATTCTACTCTGGGGGAGTCTGCTCTTTCGTTCCTACAACAGTAAAATATTGGGTAGCAGAGTTTAAACGCGACCGTACGAGCTGCCAAGACGGATATGGAAGTGGTGGACCAAATGAGGTGACCATGCCAGAAATGGTGAAGAAAATTCAGAAAATGATATTGGATGACCGTCGACTGAAAGTGCGCAAGCTAGCAAGTATATAAAAAAGTGCTGTATATCGCATATTGACTGAAAATTTGGACATGAAAAAGCTGTGCGCAAGGTGGATGCCGCAGTTACTCACAATAGAACAAAAACAGCGTTACATGAGGATGTTTCAATTGAGTGTCTGGCGGCGAATTTTCACAGCAATAATGCCGAGTTTTTGTGTCGATTCATAACCAGATTGATGAAACATGGGTTCACCATCACTTCACATCTGAGACGAAGAAACACTCAAAACAATTGACTGAAAGGGGAGAATCGGCTCGACAATTTTTACTATAAACAGGGTATCTAACTATGAAGAGATATAAAGATTTGCTTTCCCAATATTTTTTTTCTTTGTTAGTTTGGGTATTTCTGGAACTACCCTCGTATGTTTCAAAGGAAAATTATTTATAATATACATATAAGAAATTAAATTTTAAATTTGACCATCAAGTTTAAATTTGCTTATCGTGAGTAATTAATGTATCAGCAAGTAGTCAGCACATCTTGCGGTAAAAAAAAACAGTGCTACTTATATGTATTAGGTCATAATCAAAACTACATCATTTATTGAAAAATTTATGTTCGTTTTCTAAACATAATTGGTGTAAAACACTATTTTACAACCATAATATATATATATATATATATATATATATATATATATATATATATATATTATTGTTAATTTAAATTTCAAAATGTAAACATACAATGAGAGATAATAGTACACATACATCACACTGCTTGAAAAACAACATAACGTCACTCAGAAAAATCTTTATTTTTTCCGAATATTTTATAAGATCACTGTAACATATTTTAAATAAGTAAAAAATATTCTGACATTATTTTTATGACATCTATCAATATTTCTTTTAAAATTAGTAAATTTTAATTAGTGTAACGAGAGCCCTTTAGAATTAAACAACAAAACAAAATTTAGGAGCAGGGCTTCGGACCGTTATGTTTTTTGTTCCGGTTTTCGTTGCGGCAAAAAAAAAACGTTTTTTTTTCGGTTTTCAGATTTTGGTTCAGTTCCCAGTAATTAATTTTTAAAAACTTATTTTCTGTCATAATTTAGAACATTTTATTCTTACTTTTATAATAAGGACGCTACATAAATTGATACAATAATATATTATGAATAATAATAATTATTAGTTAATTAAAGGTATAATAATTAGAAATATTTTCGGTAAAGACCAAAGCAGTCTCGGACCAGTTTTCTTCAATAATATATATATATATATATATGATAATATTATATTTTTTTATTGGAAACTTATATAATTTGTATATATGTTTTAATTGTATAATAATAAAATAGCAAATATTAACGTAACAAATTTTTGTATGTAGAATTTTTACAACATAATTAATTAATTACATTACATTAATTACATGTGCGCACTAAAAAATCTTTTCTGTAAATTTCATCAATTGTATATTTTTTAAAACTTTAGTAAAAATTTTTTTGGAAAAGTTGGCAACACTGTATTTTACTAAAATTTCATAATTTATGTATGTGCTAGGAGTATTTTCTGTAAAAATTTGATTAAAATCGGCAATGAAAATTTATAAAAAAAGGATAACATCAATTACTGTAAAGGCATTGATATAAATAAAATTTGGCTTCCATTTATTAAAAATTTATAAATTTTATGATTTAGTTACTTATTTTGTTACCTAGTGTAACTTGTTTCTATGTTCTGTTATTTACTGTAAATGTCATTTGTATCTTTTCCCTAATGAAGGCGAATGAAACATTAATACGGAACAGAACAGATGGTTTAGGAAAGTTTTTACATTTTTCTTCAGTATTTATGTAAAAATAATCTGTTAAAATACTAAAATATTTTGTGTTATTTTTACCAGGGCTTCAACCGTTACATTTTTCATTCCGGTTCAATTAAATAATATATATCGATTCGGTTCTGATTTTCATTCCGGCAAAAATAATTTTTTTTTTGTTTTTGTTTCAGTTCTGAGTGATTAATTTTTACATTTTTCAATATTTTTATTTGTATTAAAAACTTGTTTTCTACCATAATTTAATTTAGAACATTTTATTCCTAATTTTATAATAAGCATACTACATAAATTGTTACAATATAATATGAATAATAATTATTAATTAATTAAAGATGTAATAATTAGAAATATATAATATATGATAATAATATAATTAATTATTTGAAACTTATATACAAGAAATGTTTCTATTGCGACTACTGCGATTTTCCGTTTAATAATACAAAAAGTGGATTTATTGAAAGTTAGCCGATCTTTTTGAAATTTTGCATAGAGTCATAATTTCAAATTCTGAACAACTTCTTTTAAGAACATTATCCGTATTATTGACCAAAAAGGCACTTTACCTGAATATAAAATAGTTTTTTACATTTCTCATGGCCGCCTTAATTTTGAAAAAACTAAAAATATGCTTAAAATTGTTTTCAGACAAAGCAGGGCGGGATCACAAAACATGAAAATGAAATTCTTGCCGATTACACCTATAGTGAACTCAATCCGGGGACACACTGTATATATAAATATATGTATATATAAATATAAGTTAAAATTCCCCAAAATATATGTATATATATATATATATATATATATATATATATATATATATAAAATTTTACGGAAGTAATTTATTTTTCATTTACAAAATATTTGAGCTTGGGACTCGTTTGGACCGATTTATTTTCGGATTTGGGTCCGATTGGGTTTTATAAATTTCGAGCTAAAACCAAGGCCAAGCAAATAAAAAAAAGGTCCGTGCGGGTTTTTAGTTGCTAAGCTATTATAGTTCGTGAGATCCCAATGTTAACATTTGAATTTGGAACACACAGTATATTTATGTGCATATGTGTGTGTGTGTGTGTGTGTGTGTGTGTGCGTAATATTATAATAAATATTTTGATGATAAATCGTTACACTCAAAACTAGGAATAGTCTCAGCATTAATCGCAATCGTTCAATTAAATAAAAACAAAAATATTAAGTTTTTACGTAATCATGGCGATAAGCAGATGATACGTAGGTAGTTGATAATTCAAGTAGAAATATTTAGTATGACCGTGTAGCTCTACGAAAACAGAATTATGTATTTGTTATCAAGAATTTTACTCGGTTTATGTGTTTTGACGTGCACAACGCAAAGTTTAAAAATATTAGCTCTATTTCCGCATCCGGGAAGAAGTCATTTCAATGTGTTCGAACCATTTTTACAAGCACTAGCAGCTAAAGGGCACAATTTAACTGTCTTAAGTCCTTTTCCACAAAAAGAACCATTAGAAAACTACCATGATATAAGTATAAAGGAGTACAGTAATATTATTTTTGGTACGTTTGACATACAACCAACACCAAATTCAGTCTGGTCACGATTTGGTTCACTTTTTAAGCTCGCTGGTATTGCACAAGATATTTGTAAGACCTTACGTTCAAAACCGGTACAAGAATTAATACGTTCAGACGAAAAATTTGATTTGATAATTACTGAAATATTTAATACTGATTGTTATCTCGGCTTTGTCCATAAATTTAATGTGCCATTTGTCGGTGTCTGCCCAAACGTAATTATGACGTGGAGTAATTCTATATTTGGAAATCCAGTCAATCCATCTTATATTCCTAACCAATTTGCCGCATATTCCGATCGAATGAGTTTTTTGGAAAGACTGGAAAATACATTGTTTTACATGTATGTAGAAATTGGTTATAAATATTTAATGGTAAATCCCAGCTACGAGGAAGCAAAAATTCATTTCGGAAAAGATTTACCGCATTTAAATGACATTGTTAAAAATGTTAGTGTCATGTTGGTTAATACACATTTTAGTTTAAATCTACCAAGACCCTTTGTACCTAATATCATTGAAGTAGGTGGCATGTTTTTGGGTAATCCGAAAAAAATACCTCAGGTAATTATAATATTATTAACATAGTAAATAAAAAAATTTCAGAACTCATTATATTTAAATAAAACCGCTCTGGGGTTATAATGGTACTGGATTAATATTTATTAATAATCAACATTTCGACGTATTCTACGTACGTGTTCTGGATAAAGACATATCTATACGCTAATTTCGTCAAAACGTCGATAACTAGTAAATATTAATAGAGAACTTAAACCCGAAAACCGTTTTATTTTCATAGAACTTATTATATTAAATTTAGAAAAGCATTAGCTTAAATTTTTAATTTTATTATTATTAGTGATGGGCATAATCGAATGATCATTCAAATAATATCATTCGAGTGACGATAGGAATGAATATAGTACAACTAAATGTAATCGTTAGATGGTATGTTAAATAAATTAATATTCTAATTATTTATTAAATAAAATAAAAAGTATATGTAACTGGTACAATAAATAATTTACCTTACTAGAATTACAATATTTAACTAAATACGTACTTTTATTGTTGCTTTTTAGTTATTTAAGAAATGAAATAGTATATAATTATTTATAAGTTATATGTTAAACCTTTTTTTCTACCCACTTTAAGAGCATCTATCAATCAGTCAAACTAGCTCCCTTAGTATTCATAATTTCATAGTTATTTGCTACTTAATTCGGTTGATTTCGAATAATTAAAACAAATTCAGCCTTAAAGTTTTCTTTCAGTTTTATAATTTATTTTGTATATTTTTATGAAAATCTGCCACTTTTTGCTTGTTCATTATCCGAATGATTTCAATTTAATTTGAGATTAAATCGAATGATCCACTATTTTTATTCGAATTATCCCATGACTAATTATTTTTAAAAATTGTTGTTTCAATTTATTTAATATATAAAAATAAAATTTAAAATATAAGTTTAATCCACTGTTCAGATTTTACGGTTTTTATCAGTTTACACCGGTTACACATAGGTTTCCACACTAGTGGAATCGATATAAGCATTAAAATACTACTCAAATTTTGTATTTCAATAATGGGACACATATTTTATGTATATTATAAAAAAAATTGTTAATTTATAACATTGCAATATATTATAATATATTATTGTTATTATGATTTCGAGATAGTGGAAAAAGTTAGTGCCACACTCTTTTGTATGTATGGGGTGATTGTGTATGTATAGTATATAAATGTAATATATTATTTTGTTAAAATTATAGAAATACATTTATTGCCACTAATGTAAAGAGAATAACAAAAATAAAATTTGTTGTCTGATTGCATAAAGCATTGTTAACTTAATCTATAAGTTAACTTCAGGCAACTAGATTGTCATTCTCTCAATGATTTGTTAGTTGGCACAAAGTAGTTGCAAAGCATTTAACAATGTTTTGTGAAATTAATTAAATTTTTTATAAAATAGTTCTTCTATGTAAACAAATATTTACAATAATAATAATAATGTAAAAATAAAATTCAATTTGTATAAATTGCTAATTTTTGTAGGAAATTGAAAGCATTTTAGCAGATGCAAAGGATGGCGTAATTTATTTTAGCATGGGCTCGATGTTAAAAGGTCATACATTTCCAATAGAAAAACGAAAATTATTTTTAAAAGTATTTTCACAGTTAAATCAGAAAATTTTATGGAAATATGAAAATGATACTATACCTGAACAACCAAACAATGTTTTTGTTAAAAAGTGGTTGCCACAGTATGAAGTATTATGTAGGTAACAAAATTTATATATATTTATATTTATGTAGGTAACAAGAGATATATATATATATATATATATATATATATATATATATATGTGAGAATTAATGGTTGTACTGATAACTGAAATTAAAAAAAAAAAATGATTAAATTCTGTCACTAAGATCTGTTGTCAACTCGGTAGCTCAGTGGTAAAGCGTTTACCCGGCAAGTGAAGAGTCCCTGGTTCGATCCCAGGTCGAGGTGATATGTGTTTTTTCATTTTCAGTTTAATAATTATTTCATGCTTATATTTGATATACTCTGATATATATATATATATATATATATATATATATATATATATATATAAATACTGTAAAATATCATAGGCAGAGCTGGGCATGATTTGAAATATATAATTTTTTAAATTAAGATATACATTTTTTCTGTGGATTTTACACAGCTCTGATTATAAGCTACACTGTAAAAAATGTAATACATATTTATGTAATTTTAAATAACTATTAATAGTAAAATAGCAGAATTTTGTAATTTATACTGCAATAATTGACGTAATATTACAGTTTTTCTGTAAAAATGCATTTATAGAAAATGTAAATTTACATAAAAATTTTATAGTCTATAATAATATTAGTTTGTATTTTTTGTTTATTGTTTTGTTGCCGTAAAAGTCAGAACTTTTTTTAAAAGTAACTTTTCAAATTTTTTATAAATATAGTAAGTTCATCTGAATCCAATATTTTTTTCTGCATATAGTAGATTTTTTGGCGAACACATAAGCTGACGTTATAAAAAATTCCAGTAAGGTTAAAATCGACTTAAAACGTTATACTTTTGCATTCTTGATAAAAAAAAAACTGAGCAAAATACTTCCTTCGATATATTATTATATATTAAAAAATTATTATTATTACGTGAGAAATATATATGTATATATATATATATATATATATATATATATATATATATATATATATATAAACTATAGTCAAAGCACGCGTTTTTTGAAAATTTCACTTGTGTAAAGGAACCTATTACTTCCTGAAAATCATTATTTCTGATGTTTTTTCGATGTAAAATTTTCGATTTTAGCCTTACTGAATTTTTTTTTATAAGGCTATTATATATTAATATATATATATATATATATATATATATATATATATATATGTAATTTGTAAATTGTTTTAACGGGAAGATAGTCAATAGTTAGATGTTAAAATCAAATTCTCATTTAAGATTCAATTGTCAAGCTTTCGGTGTTATTTTACACCTTCTTCAGGACCTGGAATATTTTTTATTATATTCAATAAAAATGGTTTTACATTACAATAGTTTTGATAATAATAAGTATTGTAACTTACATGTTCTTGTTAGAAATTGAAGAAACAAAATTAAACATAAATGGTACAGCAATCATAAAAGTAAATTGTACAGAAACATAAACTCAAAATATAATTAAAAACTTAACAAACTAATGTTCAATAATAATAAAATGTAACACAAGAAGTTGTATATATATATATATATATATATATATATATATATATATATATATATATATATATATATATATATATATATATTTATTTAACTATTAATAATCATAAAAACGACCAAGAGAAATTTTAGTTGTTCATTTCCTGTTGTTCATGCTGCAGTGCCATCATAATTTGGATATACTACAAAGGGAAATATTTAGATAGACGTTTCATTACTAATTGAAAAATAACATATATGAACAAAATTTTATATAATATTAATAATTAGGTAAACTAAAAATAGTTCTGGTCTATAATCGAAAAGTAGATTTAAAAAAATTAATTCGCTTTTCTTTTTCATTTTTATTGTCTTTAAGGACTTTTTTAATACCATTTTTTATTATTTTTTTTTAATTTTATCCTTTTTAGAATGCTAAATTTTTTATTCTTTTAAGTTTATATTTTCTTTTTGCATATAAATCCGATCTGTACTAATCACGCTTTGTATTCATTTTACTATAATTATAATTAATTTTTCTAAATGTTTTAGGTCATCCTAATACGGTAGCGTTTATTTCGCATGGTGGCTTACTTGGTATGAGTGAAGCAGTGCAATGCGGTGTACCTGTAGTGGTACTTCCTCAATATGGTGATCAATTTATTAACGCTAAAGCACTGGAAACAAATGAAGGAGGTGTCACTCTTGACTTAAGTACAGTTAACGAGCAAAGTTTATTACGTGCATTACAAACTGTTTTGGAGCCAAGGTAATTTTCTCATCTTTTTAAAGCTCATTTGTAGCTTTAGTTTTAATTTTACTTACGGTCGAATTTTTTAATAAACATTTTTAAAGAAAACCGACTTTAAACCAACTAAATGGCACCGATTTTAAATTTGATCACTATCAACCTGTGCTTTTCGAAAACCGAAAAAAAAACGTAATTTTTGCTGGAACGAAAACCGGAACTGAATCAATTTTTTAATTTTCGGGGTCTCGTAACGTAGTTACAAGTCGCAAAAGAGTATTTGGTTTGTTTTCTCTGAATAAACATTGGCGGATTTCCGCAAAGGCGGTCGTTTGTGGCCCGCAAGCCAGGGATGCCCCAAACGACAATAAACAATTATACTCGTATGTAATAAATTTTATTTTATATTTATTTTTTTTACACTGACTGAAACGACCGAAAATAATTTGTGCCTTGTATTATTTTTCCAATAATTGTAAATTTTGGAAAATTTATCAGTGATGTTTATAGAAAATGACATTTTGCAAAATTTAAACTTTGAAAACATTATTGATAAATTTGCTGCATCTTTTAGCAGAAAAGTTTCGTTATAAAGAAAACTAACTTTGAAATAAATAAATATGGTGTTACTATTATATTACTTTTTTATTAAAATTTGTAATTGTATTACACTTGTTTGTTGTTCGATAGCTTTATTTACTTTAATAAGTTTAACAAATTTCGTAAGTTTAGTGGACTATATAAATATAATAATTAAATGATGTCAATGTAAATAACACAATAATAATCTTCAAGAATACAAGAAATACAAAATAAAAACAACTGCATGGCAACATGCACCATCATGACTTAGCTCGACTGCTCTGCGTCATTGGAGTGGGGACGTCCCCCCATACACCACTCACACACACACGCGCTTGTGCACAAAAAACTCTACATTAATTTTTTGGTGTTTACTACTATATGCTATATGAATTTAATTTTGGATAAATATAAATTTTTGTTCACATTGAAAACGATTTTAAAATTATAATATGTAGTCTATTTTTTCAAAATTTCCTACCCGGGAAGGCCTCAGACCCCTTAAATGTTAAATCCGCCACTGTACTCCAGCTATCAGTTTTCGATTCAGATTCAGATCGTGACAGTTCCGATACGCTGCGCTGTATTGATATTGAACCACAAACGTGCGACAAATAAATAAATAAAACACAGCCATAACTCAGATGTAGAAAGTAAAAGGGGATAGGCACAGGTACTTCGAAACAGACACAGTTCAGTAAATAAAATTTTCAAAGATAATTGTTTTTAAAATTTAATATAAAAATTGTACATAATTTTTGATTGGTTCATTGGTTTGCAAAGTGGCAAATAATACATATTTAAAGAAAAAAATATCAATTTACTGGTTGTATAAATTTAGTTACATTTCTCAAAATAAAGTCTTTACATTGTTTGATACATTTTATTAAAATAAATATTTATACATTATAACAAAATATTGAAGAAAAAAAGTAAGTAAGTATAACAAACATAACTTATCACGATTCAATATAAAATTTTGTAAACAATAATAAGTGTCTTCTAACACAATATTGTTAAGAGTTATTGCAAACTTTTCTTTTATATCTTAAATAAAAAATATACATTAAAATAACTGCGTAAATATATCTTTCAAAACAAAGTTATTTATAATAAATAAGAAAATAAATTTTAAAATTGAACATCAAATTTAAATTTGTTCGTCGTGATTATATTAGTGTATCAGCAAATATTCAGCGTCTCTTGCCTATATATCTGTTATGTCAAAATCAAAACCACATATTTTATTTGAAAATTTATGTTCGTCTTCACAACGCATAATTATAATATATAGTACCATTATTTTTTTAGTGTAAAACAATATTTCACAAACATATTGTATATCTTAATTTAAATTTTAAAATGTAAACATAGCTTACGGCAAAAAATGCTGTTTGCAGCGCCATCTATCAAAGATAAATAAAAAGTCTTAAAATAAAATTTACATACTTTTTAATGGCCAATCAGAATCTACAATAAAAAATAGGGTGTTCTATTTAAGTTTTCAAAGTTGCCCCCCTTTACCGCCCCCCAGGGGGTCCGGAGGGGGCAAAAGTCTCTGCATCAGATGTCCCCCTCAAACCATTTACTTTTTATCCGTAACAATTTTTTGTCCGATGCACGATTTTAAAGTTATTGCAGGTGGCGGATTAAAATGGGACACCCAGTATATATATATATATATATATATATATATATATATATATATATATATATATATGGAAAGTTGGCAACACTGTATATTAGTAAAATGATATAATTAATGGGAGCACTAGGGAAAATTTTTGAAAATTTAATCAAAATCGGATAAATAACGTAGCAATAATCAATTTTTAAAAACTTTAGTAATTTTTTCTCGGAAAGTTGGCATCCCTGGAAAAAATAAAACCACATGACCATCTTGAGTACTAGACAAATTTATCCTGAAAATTTCATTAAAATCGGTAGAAAAAGTTGCGATCATAAAATTTTGACTGACGACCGAGTGAGAGAGCTGACGACGCACACACATACACCCACATAAACTAAATTCGGATTCGTCATCTAGAGGCTATATGAAGGATTTCTATCCATTTTTTTTTTTTTGAAAATATTACAAACACCATACCAAACGCTACAACGCTACATTAGCTGTATTCTTTTTACCAAAAAATATACTCAGCTCAGTTAGCAAGTGAAGTGAGGTGAAACGAAGTGAAGTGAGTTGAGTTGCTTTAAAAAGAACAAGATCTATGTTATAAACTTAACCCTGCTTAACCCCTACTACTTAACTGAGTATCTCACTTCATTTTGAGATTATTTTGCTGGTGCAGCAGAATCGGCAAGGGGGGAAGGTATCCAACTCAGTTTGTCGTAGCTCAGTTAAGATAAAAAGAATAAGTATTATCGGAGTTTATCTGAAGTGAACTGAGATCTCAGTAAATTTTAGGTAAAAAAAATACAGCTATTTTTCCTTGCACTCAAAGTGGTAAAAATGTTATGAATGCTCGTTTTTTGTATTTTAAATTATTATTATACTGTAAATTTTACATTTCTTATTGAATTAAATATATATATATATATATATATATATATATATATATATACATATATAATTTTTAAATTCTAATTGTAATATAAATTATGTTTGTAGTTTTCAGAATAAGATGAAAGATCTGTCAAATCGTTTCCGTGACAGGCCAGTCACACCTTTAAATACTGCAATATACTGGACTGAGTATGCAGCTAGGCATGGCAATTCATTTCATATGAAATCAGCAGCAACCGATTTATATTGGTTTCAGTATCTGCTGCTTGATGTCACCGCTTTTATTCTACTTAGTTTCGTATTGCTCATTCTTTTTATAAAATACAGTTTTCAATTTGTATGTAGAAAGATGATCAGAAAAATAAAAACACATTAGATACGTTTAAATTTATTTAAGTTATATAAGCAGTATCGTTACAAAATAATACGCATAAAAAAATTAATGAGATGTAAGTACTTTACATGTAATGGTAGGAAAATATAATAAGATTTACACAAAACATTTTCTTTTTTTAATTCTTAAATGTTGTATTAAGTGAGATGTTTGAATTAGTATCAAATTTAACAAATTTTTTAATGGACCTATAAAATAAAAAATAAAATGTTTTTACTACTTATATTCAGGCTATATAATAATGAACAAATTGTATAAATATTATAGACAAATTAATATTGAAACAGCAGAGTTAGTTTTATTCCGCAAAACTCCTTAGCCTGCGGTTACATTGAATGCGTACGCGTGCGATTTTTTAATCGTACGCGCACGCACGAAATTTTGTCGTTTTACTTCGTTATGCTTACAAATGGTGTAAAAATTATGGTGTCCGAACACTAAAATTATTAGGTAGGCATAATTTTATTTTGATGTAAATCTTTCATCAAGCGTTTTAGTTATTCAAACTGTTTAGTTTTAATGTTTTTAAGTTTTTATGTTTTATAAATTTATTTAGACTGTTTTGCTTTCTTGACTAAAATATTACTAACATAGTTTTGTTTTTGTTAATTTAAAAAAATTTATAAATTGTTCAGAGCTTATTATTTGTATGTATAATTATAATTATCTAATAAATGGTTTTTTATTCTTTTGTAACGACTTGATAAAGACAAGAACGTTGTCGAAAGCTCGTCTAAAATATTAAATGAGTGTTTAATTTTTTCCTAATCATTCTACTATTTTGGCTGCTTCGCCCTCAAATAAATTTTTTAAAAAATATATATATATATATATATATATATATATATATATATATATATATATATAGTCAAATCCCTTTCTACCGTTGAATGTAGGGTTTGTTAATTGTTTAATTGTGTACGAAATTCGCCCATGTAATGGGGGCAAAATTATGTTTTGTGGATCTACCGAAGATGTTTCTTTAACATTCATTTATCCAGGAATAAATTCATTCCGAGCAGGCCATACTTTTCTTATGTAGTGATGTTCTCTAGCCCGACTGTTCCATAAACACCGATTCTGATCCGCATTTTTATTATTAAAATTTATTAATATTTCATTGATAATTTTGTTATAATTCATCTTTTGTAGAACACACGTTTGACGTGATAAAATATTTTCGATTATCATTGTTGTTTTATCAAAGATGACTAAATATAAAAATAAGGGTTTGATCAATGGTATATAAAAAAAATATATTTGTAAACTACGTTATTATATAGGTATTTTATATAGGTACTAGATAAATATTTTGTGAAAATTTTATTAAAATTGGATACATAATGCAGCAATAATAAATTTTTCATAACTTCAAGATGGTTCAGACATCTTGAGCGAACGTCTAATGAACGAAGATTTATATGAATGCTTTTAAAGGTATATATTTGCGTGAACGTTCGATGAGTAGTTAAAGTGGTATGATTGAGAGTGTTTTGCGTGAGCGGAAATTTCTATATAGTAGGAATAGAAGAGCATGTATGAGAAAATTAAAAACACCATATTTATTAAAATTATATAATTTATATGGGCACTTGGAGAACTTTTGTAAAATCAAAATCTGATAGATAATCTATCCATATTAATTTTTTTTAATTATTTACTATTTTTCTCGGATAATTAGCATCACTGAAACAGAAATGAAATCACATGACCATTTTGGGCACTAAATAAACTTATTCTGAAAATTTAATTAAAATCGATTGAGCTGTCTAGGAGTTGTGATCAAAAAAATTTGATTGACGGTCGAAAGAGTGACGGAGCGACAGAATGAACTGACGACGCAAACACATACACCCTTATAAACAAAGTTCGAATTTGTCATTTAGAGATTATATGAAAGATTTCTATATAATTTTTTTAAAATTTTTGAAAATGTTGCAGACACCGTACCGATCATTATACCTCTTTTTCTTTGAGTCAAAGTGGTAAAAAATAGTGATGGGCATAATCAAATAATTTTAATAATGAGGAAGTTTAGCGTGATTGAAGTTGCGTGTAAAATTATTTTTTCTCAAATATACATATAAAATAATAATAGAAACTGTCATTAAACTTTTTAATAATTGTTTCATTTATTTGTTATTAACAGTTTTTGCAAGGACATTACTGACGTCACAAGTCTATTGTGCGCAAGCGCAGAAGAGTTGGTGTGATATAATTTTGAAAACGTATGTCGTAGTAAATGTTGATTTTTTGTTGATTCGATTACGCCCAGCCAATAGCTTGTATCGGTAACCATGGCAATACATGTGTGTCTGATTCAGACGTCGACCTAAGTTTTGCGATGACATTACTGACGTCATCACGACAAGTTTTTGCATTTTTTAGGAAATCTGGGCATCTTCGAGAAAAATGATAAATTAAACAAAGAAATAAAAAAAAATACGCTAAACTTTCCCATTGAATGATCGATATTAGAATGAATATCATAACCAAGTGATATTCGAATGACGATAGGAATTTATATTTGTCACGTTATAAATATTTGAATGCATTATTTAATAACAATATAATACATACTTACATATATACATACACAATCACGCCATGTACCCAAAAGGGTGTGACACAAACTTTTTCCATTATCCCGGAATCAGTCTCCTCCAAACATTCCTATCCAAACAAGTAACTTTTGCTTCATCCACGTTCATAATTCCTCCCATACATGCTCTTTTATTCCTACTATATAGAAATTTCCGCTCACGCAAAACACTCTCAATCATACCACTTCAACTACTCATCGGACGTTCACTCAAACGTATACCTTCAAAATCATTCATATAAATCTTCGTTCATTAGACATTTGCTCAAGATGTCTGAACCATCTTAATTGAGTAACACCAACTTTTGCTACATTTTTTTCAATTTCACACCCATCATACACTAATCTATTTCGTACCTGATCTCTCCTATTTACACCACATACTCCACGTAAAAATCTCATTTCCACAGCAGTCATTTTCTTTTTATGCTTTTGAAGCCAAACCCAACATTCACTACATACATCAATGTAAGCACCAAAACTACATCGTAAATATTCAAACGAGCTTCTTTTCAAACATTTACATTCCTAGCGAAAGTTCCCAAAGAACCCAAAACCTTATAACCAGCATTTACTCTCCTTCCAATTTCACGATCAAAGCGGCCATCCTTAGATAATAAACTACCCAAATACACAAATTCATCTACCTGCTCTAAATGTGAACCGTCATATATATTTATTATTATATGTATAATAATAAATATATTTTAAAATTCTGTTATATGGCAAATAAATTAATATTTTAATTATTTATTATTAAATAAACTGAAACGTGTATGTAACTGGTACAACGAAATAACCTTACTAAATTTACACTTTTAAACTAAATACATACTTTTATTTTTACTTTTTAGTTATAAAAGAAATTAAAATATATATAATTATTTATAAGTTATATGTTGAAACATTTTTTCCCTCTTTAGTCAAACTAGCTTAGTATTCAGGTAGTATTCATACTTTCATGGTTATGTAGTTATATTATTTGTTACTTGTCAGGTTGATTGGCCCTGATTTAGAATAATTAAAAAAAATTACTTTTAACTTTGTCTTTGAATGTTATAATCTATTTCACATATTTATATGAATATTTAACCAGAATAACAATAAAAAAATTTTACCGGAAATTGTAATCATTTTCATTTAATTACATATATTTATGTTTAACAAATTTATTGCTTAGAAACAGAAATAGATCGATTTTTTGTGAACGCACACAAATAATCTAAAGTAAATATCAATTAATGACAAAGATGAACATAATGATGAGTGTAAAAACAGTTGTATATCAACCAATCCGAAGTAGGTATATATTTTGACACATAAATTTTAAATTACTCCTCCTAGTTAAAAAAATAGACTATAGTTGTATTATATGCATTCCTATCGTCATTTGATTGATACCATTTGCCGATCACTAATTTATTCTAATTTTAGATATATGGGGTTAATATGGAAATTAAAAAATATTGGGTATCATGATATAAACACATTTAAATTTAGCAAATTTAACAAATTCAATTGTTCTGCACGTAACTCTAAATGACTGAAATATTTTACAGAGTTTTAAATTCATAGCGATAGTAAAACACACACAAATAATAATTACCTATTTCGGTCATAAACATATATAGAGGTCCTAAAGGTGTAATACAGAGCATCCCAGATTCATTTTCGGATGAAAATGCGTTGATTGTGGTCCTTTTAGAAATTAATTGTCAACTAGCTCGGCGAAATTGTTCTGAAAATCAATACAAGTTGTAGACATATTTTATAATAAATACCAGGGATTCGAAGCGTTATATTTTTCGTTCCGGTTTACTTAAAATATGTATCAGTTTGGTTTCGGTTTTTGTTGAGACCAAAATAAGTTTTTTTTTTCGGTTTTCGGTTTAGTACCAAGTGATTAATTTATAAATTTAAAAAAAAAATTATTTGCATTAAATTCTTATTTTTTACCATAATTTAGAACATTTTATTCCTACTTTTATAATAAACACTACATAAATTGATACAATAATATAATATAAATAATAATTATTAATATTTAATTAAAGGTATAATAATTAGACGAATATAATATATGATAATAATATAATTTATTATTCGAAACTTATATAATTTGAATGTATGTTATAATTATATAAAAATAAGATAACATGTTAACATAACAAATTCTTATGTAGTGGATTTTTATTTATTTATAATACATTTTTATTTAAACTATTTAAGGATTATCATCAAAAAATAAAACTTCCTCAACGTGCTTCCTAGTTTCATTTTAAATTTCAATAATTGAGTATTTATTCATCCACAAAAACAAAGCAAATACTTTTTCCCGTAAGACAAGTTACTACTTACCGATAGTAAGAGATCTCGAAAAAGAAAAAAAAAATTTAAAAGTCCTCGTGCTTTTAATCGAGGGACTTAAGCGCATTTTTGGCTGAGCGCTTTTAAACTATTTGATGCGCCAATAACTCGACAGCACTAAACTAATGCAAAAAACTAAAACTCTCTACGATGTCTAGTTTAAAAGTTTTTCTGGAGCCGACCGACCGACCGAACAAAGCGTATTATTGAGCTTTCATTTTGAAAACAAAAATGCGCTAAAAAGTCAACTAACAACTGAAAGTAAGATTGTGTTAATGCGCGTGTTTCAACATGTATCGAACCGAAATAAACCAATATTTTTTTTTTCGGTTCAGTTCCTGTTTCCCTTCTAGTCAAAATAACGGTTTTTTTTAGTTTTCGATTTAATTTCGGTTCGAAGCCTTGGTAAATACTTTAATTAAAGTCAACTATAAACCTACAAAAAGCATTTATTTTAAATTCTACTATAATAATAATTATTTTTGTTCAATAAAAAGATGTTTTTTTGTCAACTTTTCACAATTCTACTAGCAACATTATTTGTTGTCGATAAAACATAGCGTTTTTGAAAGTTTAAAATAGACTTTAGTTAAAAGTGTTTATTATGAAACTGGCGAATAGTACTAAAATATAATGATTAATTGCAAAAATGATAAATTAGAAAAGAATTTATTACTATTTTGACTGCAAGGAAAAAGTGGTATAGAGTTTGGTAAGATGTCTATAACGTTTTCAAAAATTAAAAAACATTATACAGAAATCCTTTATAGATGGCGAATCCGAACTTAATTTCTGTGAGTGTATGTGTGTACGTCGTTCGCTAGTTCGAATTTTGTGATCGCATCTTCTTCTAGACCGTTCTTTTAATTTGCACCAAATTTTCAGGGTAGATTCAATTAATGCCTAGAATATGCATAAGGATTAATTTTTTCAGAATTTCCAACTTTCCGAAAGAAAATTATTAAATTTTTAAAAATTTAGCTATGGCACCCTTATTTATTCGATTTTTATCAAATTTTCATAAAAGATTCTTCTAATGTCCACATAAATTTTATAATTTTACTACCGCACAAGGTTGCCAACTTTCCGAGTAAAAAATTACTAAAATTTTTAAAATTTAATTAATCAAATTTTCAGAAAAGACTATCCTAATGTTCACAAAAATTATACAATTTTACAATCGTAAAGGGTGGTCAATTTTCCGGAAAAAAATTAATAAAATTTTTAAAATTAATTTGTGGTTTTACTCTTTATCCGAAATTAATCACATTTTTACAATAGATTTTTTAGTGTCTGCAAAAATTATATAATTTATAATTATAGAATGTTGCTAACTTTTAGAGAAAAATTCTAAAAATTTTAAATATTCTATTTAGTATTTATCAGAATTCAATCCAATTTTCAGAAAATATTTACCTAATCTTTATAAGAATTTAAAAAGTATACTTTTATGCTGTGTTGAAAAATTTATTTATTTAAATTTGTAATATTTGATTTGGCTAAACTATTTAACCTTTTTGAATCAAATTTTCATGATAAATTCTTATGGCACACCCATAACAAACATAATTTTATTTAGCAGAGTCTTGTCAATTTTTGGAATAAAAATTTATTTAATTTTTCAATATTTTATTTGGGTATATTATTTATTTTATTTGGGGATATATTATTTATTTTATTTTAATTCGATTTTCAAGTTAAATTCTCCTAATTTCAGTAATAATTACCTATAAAATTTTATTTTGCACAAAGTTGCCAACTTATATTGTATTTTAGCTACATTCTATCATATTTTAAATAAATATTTATATTTGAAAAAATTCAATACACTTAATTGTGTTAGCAACTTATCGGGAAAAACTATTACACTAGCATACTGTTCGTACTATTTAAAATAAATTTTTAAGATAAATATGTGAGAGATAGATATGTGTATATATGTAAATTTTAATCAGTTTCCATAATACCTAAGTGAAACAGAAAGGATACGTGCTCAAGGAGCTCAATATATAGTTAACTATTTTTACTTGCATTGTCAATGGTGCGGATCATCAGCCCACAGCTAAGCAAGGGACTTACAAGCTTATAGTGGGTATCAAAGCACTCAAACTTAACTAATATAATTTTTTTTAACAATAAATAATATTTAATTTCTGGGGTGTGAACCAGGGGCTTTTGGGGTTCTAGTTCAACACGCTACCACTGGCCTACGACTGCCTGTATAATGCAAGTATTGGATGAGGTTTAGTATTTTAATAATATCTAATTGACCACCAAAAATTTATTTAACCTTTAATTAAAATAATTTACCTATTTAAAAATTAATGAATATTAAAATTTTTGAATAATTTCAAAAGTAGTTAGATATGTTAACAAGTTATAATAACACATTCAATTTTAATGGCAATAATTTTTTTATATTTTTTTTTTATCATAGTTCTTTCTTTTGAACAAGTAATATATATATATAGGGACAAATAGAACAAAGTCACGGAAATGACGTCATAGGGTACTAAAACATACTTGCAAATTTTTCTAGAAACTTAGAGAAATGACCTTTATACACAATAACAATTAATGTTTTGACAGAAAACCAGTACCTATTAAAAAAAATTTAAATAATGTATTATGCCTAATTCTATTATTAAATTTCCTTTGTGTAAAATTACAATTAAAATTACAAATATTGCGTACTAAGATATTTATTAGAACTGGGCGATATCGACATTTGATATTTAAAATATGTCGATAATTGATATTTAAAAAAAATATCGATATATCGATAATATTGATATGTCGATATTTCACTGTAGACAGAAACAATTTCAACATTAATATACTCAATGAAAAATTTAACTTATATCAAATAATAAGTAAATTAAACTATGTGTCAATGTATCTTCACATTAATAGTTTAATTAAAATTGAAAAGTAAAATTTTAATAATGTTATATCTGTATTTTCAATTTTTACATTAAAAATAAATATTTTATTATGAATATCCATAACATGTTTTCTTTTTTGAGAAATGTAGTAACTAGAATAACTGATTTATACTATAGTTCATTATTTATGATAATAGCAGTATTAATTAAATATATATATATATATATATATATATATATATATATATATATATATATATATATTATTACATGAAATAATTAAAAAATAATTATAAAATTACGTTCACTTTACTACATCGAGTATGCTAATGGATAAAATATTGCAAGTTTTAAACGAGAAAGATAGATAGAAAAATTTTATATATATACAAAAATAATTTATGTATACAAACTTGCTTCCGATTTTATCTCATCAGATAAATGTTAGAAATGTCATAATAAAATTGAATAACGCGACAAAATTAGTTTAGTTTTTATGTAGACAACAAATGGCGCTGTTTTGTGTCAATACAAGATTAAGTAAAGTTCTATGTTTCCTTAACTGGGGACCGGGACGTTTTGCCGCTGCCGTTTTGCCGCCGGACATTTTGCCGCGACCGTTTCGCCGCCGGACATTTTGCCGCCGGACGTTTTGCCGCTGGGTAGATTAGGGTAGGTTAGGTTAGGTTAAGTTATAACAGAGTAGGGTAGGTTAGGGTAGGTTAGGTATAGGTTGGTTTAGGTTTAATTAGTTTAAGTTTACTTGCGGAAAAATACCTGGCGGCAAAATGTCCCACGGCAAAACGTCCGTGGCAAAATGTCCGGCGGTTATTCGATAAATTGTTTTTCGATGAATTGTTTTTCGGTGAATTAGTACTTTGGTGAATTTGTTTTCGATGAATTGTTTTCAGTGAACGGTTTTCGGTGAATTGTTTTTGGTGAATTGTCCGAATACCATGTTTGTATGTATGTACGTATATATGTTTCTCCAGCATCTCCTCCTAAACCCCTGAACCGATTTTGATGGGAGTGGTGTCATTTTAATTGGTTCATTCCCTATTTGAGAATAGGCAAGTTTCATTTTTCTATGATTTCATCTTGGTTCTGAAAAATTTGAAAAATTATGTTTATAATACAAATTTCAAATGACAGCTGTGTAAAGTTATGATAGAAGTGTTGCTTTTGAGTAATATATAATAGTGCAATTGATATTTTATTATTATTATTATTTGTTTATTTATTTTTATTATGTTTATATGTTTAATTACTATTTTCGACTTCAAACGTGACCCTTTAAGGGTCACAGGTTTCCTAGTTAAATACTATTAAATGATTATTTAATAGAGCTGCATCAATTTGTCATAAAAACATACTTTAAGATGAACATAAAATGCTTGAAGAAATATTTCTAATAAATAGTTATGATAAAAATTTTATCAAGAAAGCAATACAATCGAGAAGACCTAGAGTTGTTGAAGATTTGCTTGATAATGAAAACATTAGTTTCACTTCCTTGTCCTTTGTGAAAAATATTATCGATAAAATAGGCAGAATTTTATCAATACAGAATATTAAAGTTTTTTATTTTCCACTCATGAAATTGCAACGCATATTGAAGAGTATAAAAATATTATTCCTCTTCAATCTTTGGGTATATATAGAATTACTCCGTGCTAATATTATAAATGTTGGACAAACAGATAGAACTGTTTCTACTAGATTGACAGAACATAAGAAGTTAGTTCGTCCAAACCATCCAGATAAATCGGCTATTGCGCAACATATTTTAGAACATTTTCATGATGTTAAATAAGATATTAATAGTAGCATTTATAAAAAAAACAATAAAAATTTATTAAGAAAACGATGCATCAATCATTGTGAAGGCACTGACTTAAATAAAATTTGACTTTCTTTAATTAAATTTTTTTAGATTTTTAAGTACTAGTTAATTATTTTCTTACCATGTAACTTGTCTGTATGTTCTGTGGATTTACTGTAAATGTCATTTGTATTATTTTTCCTGATGAATATATACGTTGAGTACGTCAAAACGTCAATTATTAATAAATATTAATACAGAACGTTTAATTTTAATATAATGACTTCTGATAGATTTTTTTACTTTGTCAAAATAGTACAGTCTAAATTTGTATATATATATATATATATATATATATATATATATATATACATATATATATATATATATATATATATATATATATATGTATACCGGGTGTTTGTTCGGCAAGTTAGTATGGGCGTTTAACATGCAATTTCGATAATTTGTGATATACTTCTTTCTCGAGTTAAATTTGGAGAAATACTTGGAATACTTTTCGATAGGGCATAAAAAGTTCTATAATTTGGTTTTAGTTTTAATTTGCTAGCATGTGCCGTTTGGGCGCTAGATTTTTTTTTGATATTTTGGTTTTTTTTTTCTGAGAAACTATGAGGTGTAGGAAAATAAGCATGATATGGAAAAAT
Organism: Clivina fossor; assembly: GCA_963966155.1. Lineage (NCBI taxonomy): Eukaryota > Metazoa > Arthropoda > Insecta > Coleoptera > Carabidae > Clivina > Clivina fossor. The sequence continues at coordinate 6,891,968 of OZ014554.1, forward strand.
GCGGAATAATGAGTACGATAATTGAGTGAATAATCCATTGTTCTACGTTGCATCGTTTAGTAGAAGGAATTTTTTCAAAATAAGACTTTTTTCAAAATTTGCTCACAAAAATCTGAAAAAATTTAGTAAAATAGAGAAAAAAATGCGCTACATAATAGCTAAGAAACTTTTTTCTCTATCTCATTCTGGTTTGGCAGGAAAAATTATTGAAAATTCTAAAATATTTTTTAGAATTTATAAAAATTTTGGGGGTGGGGTAGGGGGTCGAGTGTAGTATCATTAGATAGTTTTTTCAAAAATATTTGTTGTCTATTTCTCGAGATATTTGACCGTTTCCAGAGTTTTGGGACATCCAGTATGTAATGAAAGCAAATATATCATTTCAATGTAATTAGTATTTTTTCTTTTGCACATATTTATAAAAATAATCTTAAATTTTTGCTGTAATCGGTAAGTAAAAAAGTTATTTTTATTATCTTACAATTTGGCAGTCTCTAGCAGAAATCCAGCCTGTACTTATATATCGGCATTCTCGCACTGAATTCCCTCGGGCTTTTTTTAACTGCCGAAAACTATTCGGCTGTTTTCATTCTCTTTTCTAGTAATTACCAAACTCTCTAAGTCAAACTCTTCATTGCTTTTCAAAGTATTCAACGGAAGCAAAGTTGTGTCCTGGGTGTTTTGTCTCGCTAATGTTTGCTTTCTGTAAGTATAAACAAGAATGTTTGTTATTTATATTTTTTTTTTACAAAAATCTTAGAAAATATTGTTACATTTCACGATTCAACACAGGGTAAGACAATGATAAAAAAATGACAACAAAAGATTATTATAAATTAAATATATTACAGTTACTCTATGTTTACACCAACTATTTCCATTTTATATTTATTTACCACATATTAATTTATTTATATTTATTTAAACGTATTTATTTATAAATATTTATCTACGACCGTTCGTGACCGAGCTCACAACAGGACTGACATTTTTCGCAAAATTGCCTCGCACTACCGCCTAAACAGTTGTCCTTTTTAAACATTTGACCAGCATAGCCAACTACAAAACTGTTAAGTGTACTCACACAGGGCCGTAAGTAGCTTTTTTGGGGTCCTGGGCAACACCTCATCACTTGACCCCCCCCTATACTAAATTTTATGAATTAAATAAGAAAGTGGCTATTTATACATACAGTATGTATACGCATTTGGCTATTTATACATACAGTATTTTTACGTAATTGGCTATTTAGGGTAGGTTAGGTTAGTAGGTTGGTTTAGATTTTTTTTTTTTAGTATATTTAGCCAATTTAGCCAATTGCGTATACTTTTTAACTAGTACGTTTTAACAAGTAGTACAAACATAAAAGCAAATTTTCGAGAGAGCTAAAATTGTTTTAGCTAGGTATAATTTCAACCTTTTTGGGGTCCCCCTTCCGTCTGGGCCCTGGACACTTGCTCCTGTTGCCCCTGCCTAGTAACGGCCCTGTACTCACATACTTTTCGTTACAATTCCTTTTTTACAAAAAGTTGTACTTCTCCATTACTGAGCACACCTAGATAACTGTTATTATATTCACAATGAAAAGAAATTATTTCTTACATGTGTTGTGCCAACTTTATATTATGTTCATTTTAACATGTTTTTATTAGTTCGCTTTCTTTCCTGTCTGTACAAATTTGTGCAATCAATTTTTAAATAACTTCCCGATGAGCTAGAGACTTGAAACTTTAAACATAGCTCAGAACTGAATAACAATGTAATATTAACTAATTAACTAATTAATTAATAACATTATTTTTATCTTGTGTCATATTCACGAATTCCGCACTATCGTGCATATATCAAATATTTTTTTTTCAAAATACAGAAACTACATAAAATACAAAACACACACAAGAAAATAAAACAAGAAATAATTATATAAATAAAAAACAATTAATATACTACGTTTTTAAAATAGACTAAGGAGAATAAAATAATTTCTTCTAGCTCCTTACATATTTCTGACCCCATACAGATTGTCTTGATTTGTGATTATAAATTTTTAATAGCTATGATAATACTTTAATATAGGACATTTGAACAAATAAATGTTCGTATTGTCTTGTGAAATTTAATGTAATAACACTAAAAAATATTGAGATTTTAAATTTCACAAGACAATACGAACATTTATTTGTTCAAATGTCCTATATTACATTATATTATACTTGCTTATCGCATTATTGTGTAGATGGCGTTAGTGGTATTTAGTTACTACTCTCCGCTATTGGTTTGAAGTACTTGCCATAAAAAGGCAGCCAGAACTAACACCGGTATCAGTTGCCTTTCAGCAACTGATCAGAGCATCGTACTGATGAGGTCCTAAAGACCGAAACACGTGTCTACGGTTAAAACTGGCCAGTCATTGATGCATAGCCTAACAGCCGATTCAATGACTGATCATCTTTGTGAAATATTTGGGGATAAAAAATTTAAAATCTCAATATTTTTGAGTGTTATTATGATAATACTTGTTAGATTTAAAACGAAAAATATGGGGCGCGACGACAGCTACTCCCTACAGTCCTTACTATTATCTATTGCATGTGCTCCACGTTTTTCATTTTAAATCTTACAAGTATTGTCATAGCTATTAATAATTCACAATCACAAATTTTCAGGACAATCTCTATGGGCTCAGGAATCTGTAGTGTACAGGGTTATAAAACTGTATGGAAGTAGGAGAAATTATTTTATTCTTTTTTGTCCGTTTTAAAAACGTGGTATATTATTTTTTTTTATTTAAATAATTATTTATATCATGTATATTTAGCTTTATATACAGAATGCGGCAAATGTATGGAAACGGTCAAATATCTCGAGAAATACACATCAAATCGAAAAAACAAAAAATACATCTTCAATGTTTTTAAAAAACTATTAAATGATACCACAATTGTCCCTCTATCCCCACCCCCAGGAGTTGGGAAGGGAATTAACTTTTAAATCTTAAATAGGGACCCCTATTTTTTATTGCAGATTCGGATTCTGTGGCTCAAAATACGTAGGATTTTTTTGTAACATTTTTTCTATTTATGATAGATAGCGCTGTAATCGACGGACACACATATGCGCGCATATATCGCATGGTCCAGACCGTCCGTCCACTTGTTTAATGCAGGGGCTTGATATTTTTTAACAAAACGAAGGGCATTCTAACTGATGTTGATGTCCTCTATCGAATGACGTAAAAAGTAAACTTCTGCGACCTTCCCTTGTTGAGATAGTGGAGGAGGGGAATTTTTAAAATTTCAAATGGGAACCCCTATATTTTATAGAATATTTCGATTCTATTAATAAAAATGTGAAGAATATATTTGTAACATTTTTTGTTTTTGTGACACGTGGCGCTGTAATCGCATTTCTTTTTTGCATTTGCCGCCATCTTACTCGGTGTTTAGAGTCATATAACAATGTTTACAACTGTAAAAGTTTAAATATCAGTTTTTCCATATGTTTTCACAATTATAATACAATTTTTATAATTTTTACAATTGTGATAATTTTTGCACTCCTCTAAACACCGAGTGAGATGGCAGAAAATGCAAAAAAATAAATGCGATTACAGCGCCACGTGTCACGAGGACAAAAAACTGTTACAAAGAAATTCTTCATATTTTTATTAATAGAATCGAAATATTCAATAAAATATGATGGTTTCCATTTAAAATTTTAAAGTAAACAGTCGCCGTTGTTTCCACGATCGGCGATGTGTCCCCGGTCGGCGTTGTGTCTAGTCGGCGTTGTGTCCTATTCCCCTTTTTAGTTCGTGTGAAAAATGTGGTATATATATTTTTTAAATAATATTTAAATAATCATTTTCTGCTTTTTAGTCTTGTTTAACTTTAACTTTAACCTTATTAATTAATTTAATTAAATTAATTAATAATTAATTAATTTAATTAAATTAATTAATTAACATTAGTTCAATATTTCTAATATTATTAATTAATTAATTAATTAATTAATTAGTCAACATTGCGTTATCATCCAGTTATAAGCTTTGTTTAAAGTTTTAAGTCTCTAGCTAATCGAAAAAGTTAGTTTAAAATCGATTACAAAATTTGTACCGTAGAGACAAGTTAACAAACAAACAGACAAGAAAGAAAACGAGTTAATAGAAACATGTAAAATTTGCCCAAGTGATAAATTACAAAATAACTAAACAAGAATACGAAATGCTTACGCTATTTGTATTTTAAAAACTATATAATATTATGTTACAAAGTTTGGTGTATCGAGTTATTCCGATATGCTCAGCAGAAGTAAAATGTTAGCAATAAGATGCCACTTTCAGTTTAACCGGAAGATCGATCTTAACTTTTTTATTTTAAATAGAATAACACAATTATAATTTTATCATTAAATTCAGAAGTAAATTTTACATATGATACATTTTAATTTAATTTGTAAGTTCAAAAAGCTTTAAAATTTATTTTGTTTTTAAAATGAAACCACTCTTTTTTACTATTTTAATAAATTTTATGTTAAAAAATAAAGCTAGTTTATATAACATGTTCGATTTGAGAGCTGATAAATTTTTAGTAAAATACAAAAATATGTAATTTAAATACACAATCTTTACTTTATTAATGCAACTAAGCCATGAAAAATAAATTTACTAGTTAAAATGTATAAGTATTTCATTATGTCGATTTCCAACAAAAAATAAAAAAAAGAGTTAAAATACCTCGAAAATAGTTGAACTACAGTAAAACGTTTTTGATGTATCATATGTAAAAAATACTTCTGAATTTAATAATTTAAAAATTACAATGAACAAACTTTCAAAAGTTTGACAGATGTCATTTAAATAATAGGAGCATTGTGTGTGAATCAATGCTAGATTGTACCGATAGTTGTAATTTAAGTTTAAATTGTTCTTTAGATTAAGTTAAAGTTGAAATTAATCTACATGAATCCGACGTGTATATATTTATCCCTTAGACAAAATTGTAGTAGTAATTTAAACTAAAGTCAAAGTTGAATTTGTTCTGCATGAATCCGACAATAGAATTCCATCCGACATTAATAGTTAAAAAAAATTCTTTCACATTTATTCCTGTGCATTATAACAACTAATTTAAAACCAATTATCTTGCACCCGATTTTACCATAAAAAATTCTTGTGATGGACATAATTGAATAATTTTAATAATCGACTAATCAGTCGAATGATATCAGAGCCCCATAAACCTTTGCGAGATTGTACTCAATAACTTCCCAAAGTTTTATGGCGAACGGATAAATGGTGTAGTAATGCATAAAGGACAAACAGATAAACGGACAAACAGACAAACAGACATACACTCGTTTATATATATATATATATATATATATATATATATATATACATAATATATATATATATATATATATATATATATATATATATAATATATATATATATATATATATATATATATATATATATATATTATATATATATATATATATATATATATAATATATATATATATATATATATATATAATGAATTTGTTACGGGATTACGGTAAATGTTATTGATTATTAAAATGCAAAAATCATCATTCAATCAATTTATTGTTTGGACCAATATTTCGCCAATAGTTTTTTGGCTTCTTCAGGGTTGACACTGAATAAAAGAGAAAGATACAAGAAAATTTACAATCACCCAAATTAGAATTTAAAATTACATTGTATGTTTGACAATAAAAATTATTAATGTATAACTTACATGTATGAAGTGAATGTATGATATTATTGTAAAAATAAATAATTTTCGTTTTTATTATTACATGTCTATTGCTAACAAGTTTGTCTGTAAATAAAATCTTTAAACTAGAAAGTCGTTTTTTTTTTGTAAAATAGTAAAATAATAAATTAATAACAATAAAACAATTAAAATTATAGTCGTAGAATAAAAATATGAAATAAACCACAAAACACTGATTAGTTATTATAAGATTATAAATTAAAATAAGTTATGAACTAAGAAATCTCTTTTTAAGAAAATTTCAAAAAAACAGTTTGAATTTAAAAAACTTATCAAGAACCAAAAACAAGTTATAACCACTGCAAACAACTTTTTTTGAAAATAATTCATAAACTAATCCATGCGGTATTGTATAAAATTGCTGACATGAAGTTGTAATCAAACTATTGAAATAAATAAAATTAATATTATTAAAATTAATATAATATATATGGCTTAAAAGTAGACTGTAAAAAACAAGTGTCTATTGAGATTGATTAAAAATATTTTTTTTAAGATCTAAAGTCATTAAGTTGGAATAAAACATCAATGTGTTTCTCACGTCGTTTTTGTTATTAATAACCTCACTTTTATTTTTAGAGATATGGTATGATTCTAAAGTCAGTCTTTTAAAATAATTATTTTCAATCTCTAATATTATCGGATTATCATAATCTGCACGATGTTTCGTTTTCCGGCCAGACTGCACATTTTATTGGTTTTGGTCTGGTCACTGCGATGTTGTGTCAAACGATGTTTAAGATTCTGAGATGTGGTTCCAATATAAATTTTTTTGCAGGAACACTGAATTGCGTAGACCGTGTTGATTATATTTGAAGACGGAGATTTATCTTTGACTTTCGTATGAAGAGTAGAGATGGTTTTTCTATTTTTTGCGGCAATCCTGATGTCTTTGTCTTTCTTAAAAAGAGCCGTAAGTTTATTAGAAAGATCTTTGATGTTGGTAAGAGAAACATATTTGGTGGGATTGTCATTAGATAAATCATCAAATCATTCAAAAAACTATTGGCGAAATATTGGTCCAAACAATAAATTGATTGAATGATGATTTTTGCATTTTAATAATCAATAACATTTACCGTAATCCCGTAACAAATTCATTACATATTCGTCACGGTAATAATTTCATTTCATTTCTATATATATATATATATATATATATATATATATATATATATATATAATATATATATATAAACGAGTGTATGTCTGTTTGTCTGTTTATATATATTATATATATATATATATATATATATATATATATATATATATAATTCAAAAATTTATTTAACGGGATACGGTATTAGAGGTTGAAAAATTATAAAAATGCAAGCATTTATTATCTATCAATTTATTGTAAAGTCCAATATTTCGCCAGTAATTTGTGGCTTCTTCAGAGATGAAAATAAGAAAAATATATCATTTCTAAACATTTAAATTCGCACTACAATAGCATTTATATTTTTCTAATCATATACATGTAAGTTTTTTTTTTCATTAATAGTTCATATAAACTCAATAATTGTTTTATACATAATTGTGAAATTGTAAAATAAATTATTTTAGTGTTTCCCTGAAGAAGACACAAATTGCTGACGAAATATTAGACTTTACAATAAATTGATAGATATTTATAATTTTTCAACCTCTAATACAGTATCTTGTTAAATAAATTTTCGAACTAAATATAAACACGGTAGTTACCCTGACTAAATATATATAAATTTTGTATAGTTTTATGGAAATCTGTCACTTTATTTTGTTCTTTATTTGTTCAGATATCTCGAACGTTCGATTATTTTTCATTCGAATTATCCCGTCACAAATAAATTCTATTTGCAATTAATTCCCATCTGTTGTATCCGTTTTGTCATTGGTTTTACTAATATTCTAAATTCTACTCACCGATAAATACTAGGGTCGTCAGCAGTGTCATGCCTCTGACGACGATACGTCGAATTAAAGCTGGTCGTTTCGTAGTTGGCTGTGAAGGGTTGTCGACGTTGAACCCGACGTAAATCTCGACAGTACAGATAGCGATTAAAATGCTGACGGAATACACCACTGACACAGTATAATGCCACAGGATTGACGCACGAATTTAGAAAACTAATATAAACAGAAAAGAAATTGGAAATAGCACATACTTGAAAACAAATTATGTAATTTTACCTACAAACCATGAGACACTATGATGCCCAGTATATCTAGGTATAATTACTCAATTGCAGTTTCAAAATATATAAATATCAATACTATTACAAACATTATGTAATATGATATATTACCAACGGGATGAATATATATATATATATATATATATATATATATCGTCTACGTTCAGGCAAAACTCATTAACTCCAAAAGTACTGTTTTGAGATAAATGGAAATTAAGATTTGGAGGTCGGCATTGGTGCCTTTGAATATCATTTTCTTTCGCATTTCAAAGATTCGTTATCATATTTTTATACTAAAAGAAAGTTTAAATTTTATATTTTAATTGAAATATGTTAAGTCATATTTAAATTTTGTTTGATATAATAAAAAATTACACTAAAGTGTGTAGATGGAGTTAGTGAGTTTTGCTTGCTCATTCTAATTTATTGTTATTGTAGTAGAAAATTATTGCAACTCTTGCATTACATAATTCTTATCTTTATTACCTATATTTTCTTATTTTAATATTTTAGAAAATTATTCTAAGTAATAATGTTTTATATAGAAAAAATTGGAATGAAAAAATAATGCATGCAACATTAAAAAATGTTTAGCAATAAATTAAGAGGAAATTAATAAAAGAACGAACTGAAAAATAAAATCGAATTTATTAGTTTTTCATTAATTTTTTTACTATCATTTTACATTAACAAATAAACTAATCAGGATCAATACTCAATAAAATGTAAATAACTGTTAAATAATAACTAAGAAGATCAATAACGCTAAATAATTGTTTAGTCTTCACAATCTGAATCACTGTCCATGCTCGGTTCTGGGTTCTGATTCGTTACTTTCTTTGAAAATGGTAATGAACGGTACCACGGATGAAATTCAGTTGGTATAACACCAGAACTACAGAGCTTATTCAGGTCATTATATTTTTCTTGAGAAATTGGTAATAAATTTGAATAAATTTTTTTTAGTTCTGGTAGAACTGTACTTCGATGTCCACCACGACCAAAGATACTGATTTTGGAATATGCTCCAGAAAACTCATATCTGAAGAAGACAAATTCAGGATTTACCTTCTCAAACCTAAAGCATTTAATCTTCAGCCAATTTACTACATTTCCCTCTGTGTCCTTCTTTTTATTTTTTAAAACACTTTTTGCCAAAGATGAAAGGTCATTAAAATCATTGTACTGAAGGGTGTGAACAACGTAAGGAGGAGCATTCTTTCGATTCCTCTTTGATCGAGCAGCGCGGAAAATGTTTATCCAGTCATGCATGGTATAAACAGCCACATGTTTCTTTGCTGACTCTATGGCACTATGCATACTGTCACATTGCATCATGGAATGCCCCGACTCTAAAAATTTTTGCTCAATGACATCTATATTACTTGTTTGCACAGTATGCAGAAGAACAGCAACCACATTCTGGTTCCGGTTCTGTCCTCCACATGTGTCACTAAATAGAGAGACTTCTTTTACTGTGGCAGGTAACCCTTTAAGGAATTTTTGAAGGCAGGTACCAACTTCAACGCTTCCACGTTTTCCATTTATCTCATTCCACACAAAGCATTGGGCATTGTTAGGCGGAGCACTTTCGTAAATAGTTAAATTAAAGCAACTTAATTTTCGGCTGTAATACATGGGAGATGCTTCAGTGGACGGTACCTGCAGCACACTCTGCATATCAAAGGTTACAGACACAAAAGTTGGATCCTTTGATGCTTTTTCTTTGTCATTTTCTTTTGCGAGATTAGCCTCCTTCTCCCTTTCCCTGTGGTCTAAATACTCTTGTTCTATGGATATCTTTGATTCTGCATTAGCTAATTTATATTTTGTGCATAAAGCACACTGATCCTTTCTTGGTTTAAAAAACGCGTAGTTATAATTATTGCAGAAAATTCGCTTATAAGTTGTAATGCTTGTAGGTTTACTATTCCTTTCTTCACATTGCTCCTTATATAACGCAAACATTTTTATAATCGACAGTTTACTGTCGAGATATTTTCTAGAAGTTCTGTTCCTACAATAATGTGATTCGGTTAACGGAAAGCTTTCAATGTGAGTTTTAATTCTTCCTACTTCCTCGTTAGATAGTTTGTTTGCCGGAATGTGTTTTCCTCTTTTGTCTTCATCTAAAAACATTGTTGCGCAACTAAAATCGTTTTTAAATGCAGAGTTAACTGGACCATTACTTATTGAGATAGTATTTAAAAAAAATTTCTGACACACTCTAGTTTCAACACTATTTTTAAAAAAGAAATATTGCTTAGAATCTTTCCTCTGTTTTCTAATTCCTAGTGTTGATCGACGGCGTTCAGGTTCAACGCATTTTACATGTTTTAAAATAAAGTCTTTCTTCCTTGTGTATAGTTCAAGGGACCAATATTTTGAGCAAAAATCCTTCCTTTCTTCTTCACTAAACTTTTGAGTGCACTTATACCTACACTTCATGTCGCACGGTTGCTTTGGTAGCCTTGCAGAAAAATTCTTCCCCTTTACGATATATGCCTGGCCAGTATTTCTTTGTTTTTTTTGTACCGAACGAGACCAAGTTGTTGGATCAGCTTTAGACCATCTCTTTCGCTTTTTTCCTGTTCCTGAAACAATATGTTGTTAAAACTGCAGTAAAATAATTGTAACTTCAAGATGTTAAGGATAGACTCCCAAATATATAGTTTCATATAGCTATATTCAAATATCATGTCAAAAAACAGAAATTATAATCACCTAAACCTCCATCAGCTGTAGGGCTTTCCTCTGGAATAGTTTCCTGCACTACATTACTTTCTGTTTCGCATAAGCGTGACATGTGTTCAATATTATTATCATGTAATGAATCTGTATCTTCTTCATTATTTAATAGTGTCCAATCTGGGTCAGTAATACCTCTATTACAAGGCTCCTGTGAAACAAATAACATACTTTGAATTTATTTTGTTAGATATTATATTGGTCCACTCTGCACTACTAATTTAATATGTCACGTATCACATTCCATAAAATTTAAATAATGAATGCACATTTGCAAACTGATTTACAAAAAGATGTATGTAATAATGTGAACTTTTTATCTAAGTATGATACTTACATTCGATGATGTAGACAAATTATTAAACTCTCCATTCTGATTATTTAAATGTTCCGATGTATCATCAGTTTCTTTAAATAGCACAGCATTATTTTGTATAGTGGTTTCGATTAAAATGTCTTCTTGTACAGCGACACATTGTGTTCCAATAACAATAAATTCTTTAAATTCAATACAATTATCAGTATTGTTTAAACTATTCAATTTTTCATGACCAGCTATAGGAATGCTAAACTCAGTAGAAGAGTTAGTCTAAAATAAAAACAAAAATAATTAATTCCTATAATAAGGTGCCTAACTATTAACTAATTAATAATTAACCTACTCACCGTGATCTGATTAACAACAATTTCGTCAGTTAAATGAGCGAAAACAGGTTTTTCAGTAATTGAGGTTAAATCACTACTTTTTTGTTTACACTTTGCTAAATGCATTAAAAGTTTGTTTCTATCTGTAAACATTATTCCACACACGTTACAGATCATATTTCTTGAAAGTTTTTAGAAATACTGCACATATAAATCCCACAGAAAACTATAAATTCAATAAAAACGAGGAGTTTATACACGTTACCGCGAGAAGAACCAGGCAAAACTAACTAAGTGCACCTATGTAGTTTTGCCTGACCATCATTTTTGTTCTGCTATAGAGCGTTAATAACTAAGTGCACTTGATGATATTTGCCTGTATATAAAAGTACTCATACGGATTTAGTGAGGAATACATATTCCATTGTAAGAAAATATAAAGTCAGTTTTGGAGTTAGTGAGTTTTGCCTGATTATAGAGCATGACGAGCTGAATCCAGTGATGTATATAACTCCAAAAGTACAATTTTGGAGTTAATGAGTTTTGCCTGAACGTAGACGATATGTAATATTACAGTTTTTTTAGTTAAGTCTCCTTTAGAATCTACAGAACTTCAGTAAATTTCTCTGTCGGGAATTTTCTATAAATAGGTGAAATTTGTTTAGTATTATTTTTAAGATGTATTTTAATAAATTTTACTTAAATTATTTTATTAGCATTATTACACAAAATATATACTAAAAATAAGTCACACTATTTTGATTAATTATTACATATATTAATATGCAAGCTGTAATTTTACATAATTTAAGAAGTTATACAAACAATATGAACATTAACTATGTGATATAATTTGCAGAAAATTAACAATTTTACTTACTTATTAGGTAATTTTTACGTACTTTATGTGATTATTATAAACTATGTAAAAATTACAGAATTTTGAAGTAGCAATACAGGATATTTATGGTAAAATAAAATTAGTAAAATTTTACTACTATTTTTCTGTAATTTTCCTATTTTTTACACTGTATGGTGTCCACTAAATATTATTTATTTTATAAAAATTATTACTTTGGGACTTTTTGGTGCTTGTCCATTGGTCAAATAAAACAATAATGTAAAATATTTCAGGTCATCACATTTTATTTGTAAAAATTTTGAGAAATGTTATTTGAGAAAACGTTTTAGACTTATAAATAAAATAAAATAACAGAACTTATTCTTGGTCCTAAGAACATTGAAAATGAAAATCGTTTTGATAGTGTTAAATTATTGGGTATTATTATTGATTACAAATTAATTATATTATAAAGAAATTAAATAGTTTAATATTTTTATTTAAAAATTTTGTTGATACTGTATATCTAAACGTTTTAATTACTAGTTACCACGGTCTTTTTGAATCTGTACTAACATATGAAATATTAATATGGAAACATTCATATAATGCAGATCGGGTTTTTGGTGTGCAAAGAGAAGTTATTAGAATTCTGAACAAAAATGCATACCGTGATGATATCCGAGAAGTATTTAAAAAGCTCAAAATATTATCATTGCCTGCTTTATAATATATTTTGCACAATTTAATGTATATTAAAAGTAATATTGAAAACTATAATAAAAATTGCGATTTTCACACTCATGACACACGCAACAAAAACAGTATTTGTTTACCATTTTTAAGATTAGAGAAAAGTGAAAATAGTTTTAATTATTATTCAATAAACTTTTATAATTTTTTACCACCTAGTATACAAAATCTTGATAATAAATGTTATAAGAGTGCTATTAAAATCATATTACTGAATCTGGCTCCATACTCAATAGACGATTTTATAAATTATTTTAATATTACAAATGTATAATTTGTTCAAAATGTATAATATGATCTAACTGTATTTAATGTATGTATTTTGTATGAAACTGACTTATGTAAGTGCATTGTAATTACCCTAACATAAATAAATATTATTAAGTATTTTTAATAAACAACGGCCCACCTACACAATTTAATTCTACTCATATAATATAAAAAATACAAAATAAAACTAAACGTGTACTTATAACGGCTTGTCTTGTATACATTTTATTGGGTATTTTATTTAAACTACCTAACAAGAAAGTCTTTCAAAACCAGAACAAGTTAAATAAACAAAATAATTCTGATATAATAAAACTTTGTCAATTATCAAAAAAGTCAATAAATTACTAAATATTTTTTTATAACTCATTTATCATTTATTTATTTTTAATTGTAGAAAATTTTGAGTATTTTATTAAGGAACTTTTATGTAATTTTCAATAATTATTAAAAAAAATAATTACGATTTTCGAGTCTAAGTACTAACTCTTAATTTTTATGCTATTATAGGTACATTTTTTTCGATTAAATAAACATTTTATTAAATAAATTAAAAAAAAATAATTATTAAAATGTGGTCACTTTATTGATATTATCATATAAATACTAAGAAATAGGAATATAAAATTTATCTTTTTTCACCAAAAGTTGACAACATGGTTCTAAAATTAAATTTTGGTAATTTTTATCCATTTAATTGAATCTATCTTATTTTTTTTATTTTAAATCACACAAACAGTATGATTAAAACAAATTTTGTTCAGTTTTCCGAAAAATTAGCAACACTGTATGATAATTAATTTTTTTAATTTTATCAAGCATAAATATTTGTTTAAAATTGGAAAAATGTTGCTAAAATAAAATATTATTATTTTTTAAAAGTTGGCAACTCTGTGCAAAATCACAATAATTTTTGAAATTAGGTGTATCTAACCTGAAAGTTTTAATAAAATGAAATAAATAATATATCCAAAATTAAATAAATTTTTATTCCAAAAATTGGCAACATTGTGTTTAATAATATTATACATTTGTTACGGATATGCAAGAAGAATTTATCCTGAAAATATGATTCAAATCAGATAAATAATATAGCCAAAATAAAATATTAAAAATTTCAATACATAAATTTGGCAACAGAGAATAAAAATATTTTTATGAAATTCTTATAAAAACTAGGTAAATAATTTCTAAAAATTGGATTGAATTATGATAAATAGTAAAACGCAATAGCAGCATTTTGGTATAAATATAAAACAATCATATTAAATAGAGTTGTTGCATATATGCTTGATAATGAAAACATAACTTATGTATGTACCCCATTTTTTCCACTCCATTATTTCCACCAATACTTTTTTCCACCAATTATTTTTTCCACCAATTTTTTTTTCACTAATTTTCTTACCAAACTTAACCTAATTCAAACCTAACCTAACCTAACCTAACCAAACCTAAGTGGAAAAAAGTATTGGCGGAAGAAAAGTTTTGCGGAAAAAAGGTTTGGAGGAAAAAATAGGGCGGAAAAAATGTAGTGGAAAACAAAAGTGGAAAAAATGTCTCCCTACCCATAATTTATGCTTCTTTGCCTTTAAAATGTGACCGATAAAATAGGTAGAATTTTATCAATAACGAATATTACAGTTTTATATTTTTCACACATGAAATTGCAACGCATTATTCCTTTTCAATCTTCGAGTATTATAGAACACTACTAGATTGACAGAACATAAGAGGTCAATTTGTTTAAGCCATCCAGATAAATCTGCTATTGCATAAAATGCTTTAGAAAATTTTCATGATGTAAAATTCGAAGATATTGCAATAATTGTAAAGCCCTTCAATAATAACAGCAGATTGATAAGAGAAGTAATAGTAATTTATAAAGAAAAAAATTACATTAGTCAGTGTGAAGGCACTGATTCAAATATAATTCGGTTAACTTTAATTAGGTAAAAATTTATAAATTTTATTATCTAGTTACTTATTCTTTTACCTACTATGATTTGTTTATTTACTGTAAATATCATATGTATCTTTTTTACTGATGAAGATGTA
The DNA here is from genome assembly GCA_963966155.1 of Clivina fossor. NCBI lineage: Eukaryota > Metazoa > Arthropoda > Insecta > Coleoptera > Carabidae > Clivina > Clivina fossor. Next base: position 6,907,263 of record OZ014554.1, read on the forward strand.
CGTTGGGTATGTTGTATGTTATTTAAATTATTAATTAATATTAATACGAAACTATAACCTAAAACCGTTTTATTTTAATATAATGAATTGTGAAAGATTTTTTTACTATGTTACATTATTCTATTCGGCCCAAACACACTTAACATCGAAATTGTAAATTAGAACAAAAAGTTTTTAATATATTGATTAAATTATTTAATTATTATTTTTTTCTAAATTATTATTTGTTAAAGTTGTCAGTTATAAATTATTTAATTAGAATAAAATTTTAATTAATATTTAATTATATAATAATATTTAAATAAATCAATAAAAATTTATTGAACATCTGTTCGTAAGTTAATTGTGAACCTCAATGTTGCTTCTATTATTTTTCTTTGTTTATCTGGCAAGTACATACTATAAAACTATATTGTAACCTACCCAATTGGTGGCAACACTATATAATAAATAAATTATATAATTATTGTTAACACTTGGCGAATATTTTCAAAAAATTTGATTAGTCTCGAATAAATAGTGAAACTAACAATAAAATTTTAAAAAATTTAATAATTTTTTTCTCAAAAAGTTGGCAGGCCTGTACGTAATAAAATTATATAATTTTTGTTTGCACTAGGAAAACCTTTTTTTTTTTTATTAATCACGCATAAGTTATGTAGCCATAATAAATTTTTTAATACTTTAGTAATTTGTTTTTTCGAAAAGGAAAAAATTAATCCATCTTGGCTAACTGAACCTAATCTTAAAATTTGGTGTAAATAGAACAAACGTTCTAGGAGGAGTTGCAATCACAAAATTTGTACGACCGAGCAAGCGATCGACACACATCCGTAACATTCTTATAAACTAAATTTAATTTTGTCTAATGAAGGATTTCTATATATACCGGGTGTTCGTTCGTCAAGTTCGTATGGGCGTTTAGCATGTAATTTCGATAAATTGCGAGTAAAATTCGAAGATATACTTAGAATACTTTTCGATAGGGCATAAAAGGTTCTATTATTTGGTTTTAGTTTTAATAAGCTAGCATGTGCCGTTTGGGCGCTAGATTTTTTTTTTTGATTTTTATTTCTATTTTTTTTTTAAACTATGAAGTGTAAGAAAATAAGCATGACATGGAAAAATTCAGAATAATGAGTACGATAATTGAGTGAAGAAACCATTATTCTACGATGCATCGTTTAGTTGAAAAAAATTAAAAACTGAATTTTTGAAAATTTGACGAGGGGGGACCCTTTGGATTTTTTCAAAATAAAACTTTTTTCAAAATTTGCTCAAAAAATCTGAAAAAATTCAGTAAAATAGAGAAAAAATTTAGCTATATAATAGATAAGTAACTTTTTCTCTAATTCATACTGATTTTGCAGGAAAAATGCGGTAGAGAAAAAAGTTACTTAGCTATTATGTAGTTAATTTTTTTCTCTATTTTACTAAATTTCCCCCCATGTCAAATTTTCAAAAATTCAGTTTTTAATTTTTTTCAACTAAACGATGCATCGTAGAATAATGGTTTTTTCACTCAATTATCGTACTTATTATTCCGCATTTTTCCATGTTATACTTATTTTCCTGGACCTCATAGTTTTTGAGAAAAAAAATAAAAATTATAAAATCAAAAAAAAATTCTAGCGCCCAAATTGCACATGCTAGCAAATTAAAACAAAAACCAACTAATAGAACCTTTTATGCCCTATCAAAAAGTATTGTAAGTATTTCTTCGAATTTTACTCGAGAAAGTAGTATATCGCAATTTATCGAAATTACATGTTAAACGCCCATACGAACTTAACGAACGAACAACCGGTATATATATATATATATATATATATATATATATATATATATATATATATATATTTAATTTTTGAGAATGTTACAGACGCCAGCCGTACCGAAAAATATACCTCTTTCCTTTATAAAAAATATTAAAAGAATGTTACAAATAACTTGTTTTTTCAGTCAAATCAGATATTATTTATTACTTTAATAGTTATTTACAATATAAGTATAAAACGGTTCATCATATATTATTTTTTCAATAAACACAATTCGAATATGCAAATTCTCCTAAAGGGAACCCTCGTCATTTAAATTTGAATTAGGTTTTCGTACGATAGAAAGTGGCAAATATTATGTCGGCGCACACTAAACTGTAGCTGAGCATATTCCCTAAACGCTGGATAAATAGATTTTACAGCGGGAATGCTGTATTGTCATTATTTTTATTTGATTTTGACATTTTGCAGAAGACAAAATTCTGTATTTTGGTCAAAAATTATAATTAATTTTTTCAAAGCTACCAACTAATTGTATTCTTTTTAATGCGACATTTTTACCCCATTATGAAATTATAGTAAATGTAAAAAGTATAAAAAAGTAAAATTATAGTACACAAGTAATGTAATTTTTTCGTCTATCTCTCCACCTAAGTTGTATCATTTTATAAATTATTATACGATGTGTCTATATAAAAAATTTTATAAGGTAGGAATTAACTGCACTATAATTTAGAATATATTCACATTAAATTAAATCATATTCACTTTGATAAAAACAATTTGCACTCATAACAAATACATTGCACGAAAAAAAATAATTTCACTATAATTAAATTTATTCAACTTAAAAAAAAAATTTAACTTTGAAAAAACATAATGCACAAAAAAAATATTATCACTTGTATTAATTACTTTTCACTATAAAACGGATACTTTCCACTATAAAACGGATACTTTGCACAATAAAAACGGATACTCTCCACTTTGGGGGTTGTCAATAATTTACGCCAGTCGATACCTATCATTTGTGCCGGTGAGATAAGCGTCTATATTGAATAATAACCTAACTAAACAACCTACACCTAACCTACCCTAAGCCAACACTGGCATAGATGACAGGGTTTCGAAACTTTATAGTGGAATGTATCAAATTTATAGTGCAAATTATTCAAATTAAAGTTTAGGTTGCATAAAGTGCAAAGTATCTAATTTATAGTGGAAAGTATTCAATGTAGCCAAGTGCATTTTATTTTAATTCAAGTGCATTTATATATATGTATATATATATATATATATATATATATATATATATATATATCCCAATTTTATATACAAAGTTTATTAGATACGAAAATAGAACGTTACATTTCGAAAATACAGTTTTTTGCTGAGACATTTATGATATTTCAAAATAATTATAAAATTAACAGTGTCGTAGGCAACGTGATTTGTGGAATTTTCATGCAAGAAAATGTGAATGTTAAAAGTTGCTCGAATATTTTACTACGGCCGAAGCTTTGGTATTCGGCTAAGAACAGATACTAAAAAACATCACTGCACGCAACTTACATTTCTTACCAAGAATTTTCATTTTAACCATGTTTGTAAATGCAGTTATGTTAAGCACTTTCAATTTAAAGAACGGTATTCAATATGTTTCACAAAAACATTTTATCATTTACATTTGTATTTCTTGTTTTGCAGTTTACATTTGACAATTGATTAATCTTTTAGAATGTTTCAAAAAATAAACATTATTTATTTATTATCGACGTTTCGACGAACTCAACGTCCGTCTTCTTTTTTATTTATTTTGTTATTTTTTATTATTTTTTTATTTATTTAATTTTTATGTCATTTATTCTTATACAAATGTCATTTGTATCATTTTTCCTAAAGAAGACGAACGTTGAGTTCGTCGGAAAGTCGCTTATAAATAATATTAATACAGAACTTTAACCTTAACTAGTTTTATTTTAATATAATGAGTACTGAAAGATTTTTTGCTATAATTTTTAATATAATTATTTATTATATTATTATATTATTATTAAGTATTATATATGTGTATTTTGTTAACTTATTGATGAATGTGAATTATGAAATCATAACTTGAAGTTTTTAACCAATCACAACCTTCAAAATCTACAATTATGCATAATCATAAAACAGGAAACTTGTAAATTAGCGCTATTTTTAAGATACCGCTACTAATTTTTATATACAATTTTTATATAATTTTAGAACTCATTATATTAAAATATAACGGCTTTAGGTTGTAATTCTGTATTAATATAGGTACCGGGTGACCCATTTTAATTAATCCACTGGAATATCTCGACAAATATGTATCGTACAAAAAATGTTACGAATAAAAGTTTAATGGTTTTGAGGGGACCATGTGATCCTGTCAAATTTTCAACACTCCACACCTACTAGGGGGAGGGGGAGGGGGTTGACTTTAATATCTTAAATGGGAACCCCTATTTTTAATACAGGTTCGGATTCTACGTAAAAAAATTTTTTTAGAACTCATTATATTAATTATATTCATTTCTTTTAAAAAAATGAAGAGCCTAAAATTTGGGAGTAGGGCACTTAATTAGCCTTTAATTCTCCAATAGTTTTCATGTCGATTTAGCAAAACGGCCCCGTCAGCTTTAGGGACGTTGTTTTATTGTGGTTTTTAAATAATTGCTGCAATAGAAAAAGAAGTCCGGATTATATAAAATTTTGATATAACATTTTTAATCTGTCGTATGTTTTCTTGTACTTTCCTATGTTCATAAATAAAAGTAACATAATTAAATCAATTTAGACCTATTAATTTAGATGAATAATTTAGATTCGAATTCAATTTTATGCATTTTCTGCTAAAAATCTTCCACATTTTTAAGAATCGTATTCTCTATTTATATAAGTTAGCTACAAGTATATTATTAACTAAGCTTTGTTTAAGTATACAGATATAATATCCAAAATAAAATATAATTTACTTTTTTTTCCATTTTCTTATATCAAAGACACCAACACAAACAATACTCAAAATAAATAAACTGCAATACACAATTACGCAAAAACAAAATGTAGATTGTACACGGATAAGTTTTAATATTTTCGCGCACGAAATTTGAAATTTCTTATGGAATTTACAAAATCGTTTTTGAACAAAATACCCCATGACATCTAAAGAAATGGAGGGTGAAATCTAAATTCTTGTAGATTTTAAAATCTTGTAGAAATTATAGTTGTAAAATCGAGTTCCTGTATTGTGTTTCGAGTCCTATAAATGTTGTTCAAATACTTGTGTGGTAATATTTTAACACGTTTTCATTAATTTACTTTCTTGTCTGTCTGTCTGTTTGTTTGATTGTTTGTTCGTTAAAAATTTCGCAATCGATTTCAAATTAACTTCTTGATGAACTAGTGACTTTATATTTTAAACATAGCTCAGGACTGGCTGACAATGCAATATTAATTAACTAACTAATTGATTAATAATATTAGAAATATTAATTTTTATATTGTGCCATATTCACAAATTCCGTACATTAGTGTATTTAGCAAAATTTTTTAAATATAGAAACTACAGGAAACAACTAGAGAAAATCTAGAACAAACAAACAAAACTAAAAAGTAAAATAAAATTATTTAAGGCGGGAATGGAGCCAGAAAAATTTTTACGGTCATACCTCGTCCTTCACTTTCAGCCCCTTCAGGGGCGGAGCCCTCTTATCCAAAAACTAAACGCAAATGTAAACAAAACACCGCAGTCGTCGTCTCTTCACCCTTAAATAGTGCAAGATAAACTTAAACAGTGGCAACTCGTCATTTTTAAAAAATGGAAGACGTAGCAAATTCAAAAATACTTACATTTTTAATTTATATATATATATATATATATATATATATATATATATATATATATGTATTTTTATATATATATATATATATATATATATATATATATATATATATATAATATATCTATGTATTTTTATATATATATATATATATATATATATATATATATATAATACATATATGTATTTTTTTATATATATATATATATATATATATATATATATATATATGTATTTATATTTATATTTATATATTTTTTACCACTTTGACTGCAAGGAAAAAGTGGTATAGCGTTTGGTACAGTGTCTGTAACATTTAAAATAATAATAAAAAAAAATATATATAAATTCTTCATATAGTCCCTAGATGACGAATCCGAACTTAGTTTATGTGAGTGTATGGATGTGCGTCGTCAGCTCGGTCGTCAGTCAAAATTTTGTGACTGCAACTCCTCCTAGACGGTTCAACCGATTTTAATGAAATTTTCAAGATAAATTTGTCTAGTGCCCAAGATGAGCATGTGGTTTTGGTTTTTTCCAGTGATGCCAACTTTTCGAGAAAAAAATTACTAAAGATTTTAAAAATTTATTATGGCCATGTTATTTAACCGATTTTACTCAAATTTTCACAAAAGATTCTCCTAGTATTCATATAATTTACGTAATTTCAACAAAATATAGTGTTGTCAACTTAATGAAAAAAAAAATAAATTTTTAAAAAAATTCATTGTATCTACATTATTTATTCGATATTGATCAAATTTTCAGAAAAGATTTACCTAATGCTCCCATTAATTATATAATTTTATTAATATCCAGTGTTGCCAACTTTCCGAGAAAAAAATTACTAAATTTTAAAAAAATTTATTATGACCATTATTTAACTGATTTTAATCAAATTTTCATAATAAAATTTTCTAGTGCCTAAATAAATTATGCAATTTTAACAAAATACAGTATTAAAATTAAATGTTACTTCTTAGATCCCTAATTTTCATTTTTCGAGGATAACGGGGATCAATAAGTTCTGGGAGCAAACACTTTTCCCAAAAAATTTGCAATTTATTGATCATTTTTTCTTCCCAAAACTTATTGTCTTTTTCAATTAGGAGTCCAAATAACAAAATCACAACAATTTTTTTTTGTTATATGCAAAATACCTTGCACTTGGTAATAGTAATTGTGATTTGTGTTGAGAGAATATTTTTTCTTATTTTTTGTCATAAATTTAATTTTTTTTAATGCAATTGCTTCTTGTGGAGAATAGTTTTTTATAATGATTTTTTCTACCACTCATTTTAAAATTATTTAAATTATAAGTAAAAAATATATAATTTTTATAAAGATTTTAATATTTGAATAATAGCAAATAGAATACAAGATACACCAAGAACAAAAACTTACACGCTTTACAAAGCAAAAATCACACTAACAATGACAATTTGTTCAAAATGAACACAAAATATCCCTTGTTGCGCCGACCAGACAACGCACGCTCCGCGCGCTACCCTCCGCGCCTTCTTATTGAAAACATTGAAAAGTGTTCACATTTCAATCATATTAAAATCATACTTATAATATTTGTTTAGAATTATTTTATTTAAATTCTATTCTAATATTTGTTATTTATTTTATTATTGAAACGGTAATTTTTTATTCCAAAATTTAGTAACATTGTACAAAATAAAATTATTACTTGCAAGTACTAGGAAAATATTTTTTTGAAAATTTGATTAATATCCAATTAGTAGTGTAATCAGAACAAAATTTTGAAAATTTTAGTAATTTTACAAGACACACACAAACACCCTTATAAACTAAGTTCAGATTCGTCATGTATTCGGCTATATGAAGAATTTCTATATACATTTTTTAATTTATTTTTTTAATTAAACAATTTATAAAATATTTTAATCATACAAATCTGTTTAGAATTATATTACATCTATTTATTTTATAATTTAATTATTTAATATATAAATATGTATATACGTAAGTATATATTTTCTAATAAAAAGCAAGAAAAAGAACTAACAGATTCAGTGCAGAAACAAAATGTAGTTAGTCGAAGAATATAAACTCTGTTATCTTGTTAAAGTTGTGACGACCAGTCAAATATTCATATATTGCACAAAATTAAGTTTACAAATGGTCTATTGGAAAAAGGGGAGATGAATAGCTCCACACCGCACCACACTTCAGAAAAACTACCGATTTTGAAGTAGCTCGTTTTTTTTTTGTGGCTAGTGTATATTGTAATGAGTAGCATTTTATGCTATTTAATTTTAATTTTTATACAGAAAATAAATACTGTTCATTAATTAATGTAGTTTTTTTAGTTACAGTAAAAGAAAAATATGTTATTTTAATATTGCTATAATATACATTTTGTAGTTGTAAATGAATTATACTTTTATAAAATAAATTTTATAGTATTTCAATGCAATATAATTTTTCCAGTAATCAAATAAGCATATGAAATTTTCAGTTATTTCTAATAAAGACCGATAAATGCATCAAAAATTTAAATAAATAGTTGAATTTTTTAGATTTTCTGTTAGAAAAATTATCAACTTTCATTAGAATAATACAAAAACAGCAATAAATTTTTAAATTTCATGTTTACAACATGGTAATTTAAATACCATAAAAAAATTACATTGTTACCCTTAAAAAAATTTATGCTCTACGCCTGGTGGAGAAGGCGGAGCTTATTAAAAATGTGCCAAAATTGAATAGACGGCGACATCTTTACTACAAATTTGGAATTAAAAACTAACAATTTTTATTCCTTCATAACTTGCTTAATATATATTTTTTTTTATTTTTTTTTTTTAACTTAATATTTATTAAAAACTAAAGCGAACGACGTATCTTTTTGTTAACATATTCAAATAATTCTATTGAAAAAACGCAGTTAAAAATTTGCTATTTTAGTCAATTTTTACATTAATATATTAAGTCACCTAGCTAAAATTTCAACAATATTAATACGTAGTCATATTTTAGACACCCTTTATTAGCCACTGTAAAAAAAACCATATTTGTGGGACTATTCTTCTAAAAGTTATGAAGGAACAAAAATACTGCTATTTCATACACATTTTCATAGGTTCATTCCCGCCTTAAATAAAAAAATTTAATATACAATAGGTACCACGTTTATAACATGGATTAAAAATTGTAAAATAATTTCTCCTAGGCCCATAGGGGAAGGATGGGTAAAGTGGCCAGGTCGGGTAAAGTGGTCATTTGGATTTTCTCTGCTGGAGAGTGCTGCAGCTTGACGGGAATGCGTCAAAATGTCGAACTACTTGCCGTCAGTAGTGACAGTTAAGTTGAAAGTCATTGCATCCCTTTGTTCGAAATAGTGTGTATTTTTGTGTTTTTCACATGTTTGATGTAAGGTAAGTGGCCAATATTGTTGCTGTTAGTTAAATACTAAGTAGAGTTTTAATTAGCTGCTGTAGTACTGTTGAAACGGCATATTTTAGCCTTGTAAATCGTTTGCTTTGGATCTGCGTAGGTTATCTAGCTTTGACGGCAAATAAAATTTTTCGTAATGGCGTCTGATCGGGTAAGATGGCCACTCAATGAGTTGGGTAAAGTGGCCAGGTGGCCACTTTACCCAACATTAATTTATGAGCTGTACAAAATTGTTTATTAGTCATTGTGTAATAATTAATAAATATTTATTATAATAATATAATAAAAGCAAACTCATTATATCAGCCATTGGTCCTTTTTTCAGGACGATATCAAGATGCCGTCAAATTACGTAAGGAAGTCGACCCAACAGTCTTGGGATCCGAAGGCAATGAAACTGGCTATAGAAGCAGTTAGAACAAATGGTATGAAGTTTGCTACAGCAGCCAATTTAATGTCCCACGCAATACATTGAAAAGAAGGGTTCTACAAAAAAACCGCGATGCGATCGAAGAAACCAAGATTCTTGGAAGCTACATATGTGTTTTTAGTCAGGAACAAGAGAAAGAACTCCTTAATCACATCTTTGATATGGAACAACGATTTTATGGCATATCATTAAATGATCTACGCCACTTGGCATTCCAGCTTGCTGAAAAAAATAACCTACCGCATCGATTCAACAAAGAGAAGAAGATGGCAGGAAAGGATTGGGTGGCATGCTTTCGAAAACGCCATCCTAATATTACCCTAAGAAAACCAGAATCCACGTCAATGGCTAGGGCGCAGGGATTTAATAGAGTTAATGTGGACAAATTTTTTAACCTCCTTAAAATGGTGCAAGACAAACACTTTCATTCTGCTCATCGAATTTATAATGTTGATGAAACTGGTCTTTTAACAGTGCAAACTAGAAACACCAAAGTTTTCTCGCTTAAGGGAAGGCGCCAAGTTGGTGCTATTACGTCAGCGGAAAGAGGCTTGCTTTCGACGTTTGCAGTGTGCATGTCCGCAGGAGGGACCTTTATTCCTCCTCTTGTAATATTTCCAAGAAAAAGAATGAAAGTAGAACTTCAAGATGGAGCTCCCCCAGGAACTGAGTTTGCCTGCTATCCAAGTGGTTGGATGCAGACGGACATTTTCATGCAATGGTTTGAGCATTTTTTGAAATACACGAAGCCTTCAGCCGAAGACCCAGTGCTTCTAATTCTGGATGGGCATGCCACCCATACCAAAAACATAGACTTTATAGAAAAGGCCAGACAAAATTCTACAACTGTTGTATGTTTACCTCCGCATTGTAGCCACAAGCTGCAACCGCTCGATGTTTCATTTATGGCACCGTTCAAAACGTTTTACGTTCAAGCTTGTGAAAAATTCCTGCGCAACATCCCTGGCAGAGTAATAACACAATTCCAAATCAGCAGACTTCTCGGAGAAGCATTTTTGCATGCAGCTACGCCAACTACAGCCATAAATGGATTTCGCAAGTGCGGGATTTTTCCTTTGGACCCGAATGTGTTTTCTGAAGTAGATTTTGTTGCTGCAGAAGTGTCTGACATTCCCATGATCCCTGAAAACAATAATTATCTCCCTGGCTCTAAAGACGAAGTGACAAATGGTGAAAATCCAGTGGATGGTCGTGGAGATGGAGCTAGAGCTGAAGATGATTCAGTAGATGAACGCGGAAATGAATTAACAATAGAAGAACATAAAGTGGATGAACGCGGAGATGGAGTTACGGTTGAAGAACCTGCAATGGATAGACACGAAGGTGAAATGACGGGCAACGAAAATAATATAGTGATCGGCACACCAAAATCACAACCCAACACGTTTGCAGTGTTAAGCCCACAAGACATTGTTCCTTTGTCTAAACAAGCAGGCCTAAAACAAAGAAAATCAAACCGAAAAAAAGGCCAGACAGCGATAATAACATCTAGTCCATACAAAGATGAATTATTAAATGAGAAGATGAAGAAAGACGAGGAGGATAATAAAAAGAAAAGGAAGAAGGAAGAAAAGGAGATGAAGGCCACAACCTCCAAAAGTGGTCCAGTAAATAAAAAACCAAAACATCAAACAAAAAAGGATGCTGCTACAAAACAGCTTTTTGAAAATAATGATGAGGAATGTTTTTATTGCAATGAGGCTTTCTCAAAATCTAAGGATAACGAGGGTTGGATTAGGTGTTGCATGTGTAAGCAGTGGGCTCACGAGGAATGTGCTGGTTGCGAAGAAGAAGATGACGAGTTTGAGTGCGAATTTTGCAAATAGTTTGTTTGAATTTTGCTTAGTTTCATTAGTTTTAAAATATTTTTCTATGCATTTCAATTGTATTTAATTACTTTTTTTTAAATGAATAATAATATTTAGCCAAGTTTTATTACTTTTTTAAAGGTGTTCTTGTATTTTCCTTGGATTTCAATATTTCGTTCAATATCATAATTATTTAGGTACCTGAATTATGCTATGGCCACTTTACCCCACCTATGGGGGTAAAGTGGCCATTTTTCCTATTTTCGTTTAAACTCGCTCCTACCTTACAAAAAATTTATTTAATTGAAATTATAAATATTCAATGTTTCTAGACTATTTACAGTTGCTGTAGGTATAATTTTTATTATTTTACTAAATAAAATGGTCTTGTAAAAAATAAATTTCTCTTAGGCTGGCCACTTTACCCATCCTTCCCCTACATATTTATAGCTCTATACAAATTGTCTTGACACCATACAGATTGTCCTGAAAATTTGTGATTGTAAATTTTTAATAGCTATGACAATACTTGTAAGATTTAAAACGAAAAACGTAATAATTTGGTATTATAATAATTTGGCATGCATTTAATATAACAATGACAATTTTTACTTTTTTTTTATTTTCTGACCAAATTTTTATATTTGCGTTACATGTAACAGCAACTAAAAATATTCTGCTGTAAATGTTTTTGTTCTGTTGTTCGATATATTTATTATACATATATGTCTATATTAATGTATTTATATGTATACATATTTGTATTCAATGTAGAGCCCTGAAGAAGACAATGGTTATTGCCGAAATGTTGTCATAAAAGATAATAAAATATATATATATATATATATATATATATATATATATATATATATATATATATATTGTGACAAAAACACTTTTTGTCACGAGTCAAATTTTATAGAAAATAATTGTGTTTATAGAGTATTTACTTTTTAGTGCAATGGCAACATTGATTTAAAATGTGTGAAATTAGCACGCACATAAATATGCTTGTACCAGTGAAATATCTCTCTCTCTCCCGTGAGCCACTGTCCGAGCAAGCAGCTCTCTCTCCCATGAGCAGTCCGGCTCTGAGCAAACATCTACTTGTATGTCGTCGTTGTATCTGTGATGAGTTTGAAGGTTAATTACCATGCGGTATTGAAAAGTAATGTATTCAAGATGGGATTGTTTCGTTTGGATTTGAAACGATGTAAGTTGACAATTTATTTATTTTGTATTATGTTTGAATTGTTATTCATGAGATTTTTTTTGATATTTGGATTATTTTAGTATCGTAATTTTTGCTCTCATGAATACAATGATGGTCAACTTACATTTGATTACGTTTTGTATATTTTGTAAAGCCAATTTCTTTCTTGAATAATTTTATTAGTTATTTTGTTTTGAGTTATGATTTGTAGAGTCCAATTTATTAGAGTTTGTATCGTTATAGTTTATTTGAAGATTAGTAATTTTGAGATGATAAATTAACCTTGAAGCAGCACAGATTCCCGTTCCAATCCTCATTTCTTTCTTTGTAAATACTAGTAGATTTCCTTCCCGTTTTCCGTTTGTGAAAGTTCTTTAGTGCGTATCATTGTCCGTATTTGTAAATTTCGAGCCCTCGCTAGATCGCGTTATGATCTTCAGATTTTGGTTGCAGTGTGCGACGCTGCGGTTGATAATTTTATTCGCGTTTAAAACGTATCGGCGTTTTATTGTTTGAACTTTTGTAGAGTTCGGGATTGTTGCAATACGAGTTATTTTGAGGCCACGTGCCATTGTTCGTGTTGCGATGATTTTTTGATTTATCGTATCGTATATTTTTGCTATTATCACAGCGCTTAAATTTTAGGCTGAAGAAGCTATATCGGCTGTGATGATATTTTGTTTGTAGTATATTTTTTGGTGGCCACGTCGTAATTCTCGGTGAAATACCCTATGTTTTCGTGGGCTACTCCTATAAGATCAGAATGCGTTCATTGGCTTCCGGATTTACAAATCACGGGAAAGACATTCTGTCTAGATCGGCTAAAGTACTTTCGTGTTTTGTCTCTCCCATGCACGCGACCCCAATTTGCTCCCTGTTCCTTGTTCCTTCTTTCCGATCATTATTCGTAATCATTTTCTTGTGTCGTATTTTATTTTGTCGTATACTGTAAGTAGCAAATTTTTGATTGATTGTATTATTTTGATATTGAAGATATTTTTTTTGAGCGAGTAACTTTAACTTATTTAGCTAGAAAATATCGTTAAGTCATTTTATTGTATTATTGTGGAATTTTCTTTGAGTTATGTATTTTTGTTTCTAGTTAAATATTTTAATTTTACTTGCATGATTTTGAACTATGTAATTACCGTTTAAATTTTGTATTATGAGATTATGCTGTTATTATCTATTTTGTTTGCTGATTGAATTTTGTGATTATCGCTTAAATTTTGTACTATGATATTTCTTTTGATTGCTAAAATTATTAACGTTGCTTGAGTTGATTTATGATTTGTGTAATTTAAATTGTAGCTGGTAAATTATTTTGATTCTGTCTTAATTTGTTATATTGATGATATTGTATGAAAATATTGCTTATCGTTGAATTTCGATTGTATCGACCTTTATTTCAAGTTCGATTGTTTGATTTTATCATGTTTATTATGTTGGATAAATCTGCTGTGCCCCCTCATGTTTAGATGAACAGGCTGTCGTTTTCAACGGTGTCCGAGCGAGATTCAGATGTATAGTAGCACCAGTTAATTGTGGAAACCGAATTTGGATCAACAAATGAAAGATATCGACCATACTCTAAATCGAGCAGGAATTATTGACTGGATGATTTTTTATGACGTACTAAAGCCCGCGGGGCGTATTCCGATTACGAGGGCGATCATTCTCATGATGTCTCCATCCACGATCATGCCGCCTTGTTGCGCTGTACATTCTGCATCTCCTCGGCGCTGACGAAAACGCAGAAGAAGATCTTCTTTAGCTAGACCACCCGCTAACCAGCAGACATCAAACAAAGGACGTTCATTATTCTGTAATTGGTATATCATGCAATATAACGAATTATTTTTCAAAAGCATGTAAGTTCTCTTTTTATTTAATTATTATTGCATTTCCGAAACAAATTCTCGAAAAATGAAATAAATCCCTATCCCGTTAAGTTCCTTTTTGAGATTTGTCAAAGCTTCTCAATTTTGCGTCAACATTCCGCTTTGACTGGCGCCCACCTAATTTACCAACATCACAAAATAAAGTTCCTACCAACCCCACCTACGACCCAGCTCTCCTCCAAACAACTGACGCCGTGCCCATTATGGGTGACAGGTAGGATAAAAATCAGATGAATAAAATATTTCAAAATTTGAACACTTTGATAAAATTTAACTTTAACATCTAATATTTTTCTTCATCTAAATGTCACACATAATTTTGGCGCTCCAACGCGTGGGGCTTTTGTTCATATTGTGATTTGCTTTGCACATAATTTTTTTGTCTTCGAATTAGTCCATTCCTTCCTTTCACTTTTCCGAGAATTTGAGTTCGGAAATTTATTTAGTTCTGATTATTTTTTGTAATTGCTACTTACATGTCATGTTTAGTTATGATGAGTATTTATGAATTGTATTATGTTATATTTGCTACTTACTCAATTGATTTATTTTGTTGAGCTATATTATTTCGTATGTGATTGAGTAATGATTTATATTTTGTTTAGCACACTGAGTGAGATGAGATTTCACAGTTTTTTTGATTGATTAGTTTTTCTTTGATTTGAGTATTTTATTGAGTCACGAATATTTCTTTGGTGGAAAGTTAAAATTTTTTTTGTAAATGGAAAAAAAATTTTTTTTTGGTGGAAGGGCTGTGTGACAAAAACACTTTTTGTCACGAGTCAAATTTTATAGAAAATAATTGTGTTTATAGAGTATTTACTTTTTAGTGCAATGGCAACATTGATTTAAAATGTGTGAAATTAGCACGCACATAAATATGCTTGTACCAGTGAAATATCTCTCTCTCTCCCGTGAGCCACTGTCCGAGCAAGCAGCTCTCTCTCCCATGAGCAGTCCGGCTCTGAGCAAACATCTACTTGTATGTCGTCGTTGTATCTGTGATGAGTTTGAAGGTTAATTACCATGCGGTATTGAAAAGTAATGTATTCAAGATGGGATTGTTTCGTTTGGATTTGAAACGATGTAAGTTGACAATTTATTTATTTTGTATTATGTTTGAATTGTTATTCATGAGATTTTTTTTGATATTTGGATTATTTTAGTATCGTAATTTTTGCTCTCATGAATACAATGATGGTCAACTTACATTTGATTACGTTTTGTATATTTTGTAAAGCCAATTTCTTTCTTGAATAATTTTATTAGTTATTTTGTTTTGAGTTATGATTTGTAGAGTCCAATTTATTAGAGTTTGTATCGTTATAGTTTATTTGAAGATTAGTAATTTTGAGATGATAAATTAACCTTGAAGCAGCACAGATTCCCGTTCCAATCCTCATTTCTTTCTTTGTAAATACTAGTAGATTTCCTTCCCGTTTTCCGTTTGTGAAAGTTCTTTAGTGCGTATCATTGTCCGTATTTGTAAATTTCGAGCCCTCGCTAGATCGCGTTATGATCTTCAGATTTTGGTTGCAGTGTGCGACGCTGCGGTTGATAATTTTATTCGCGTTTAAAACGTATCGGCGTTTTATTGTTTGAACTTTTGTAGAGTTCGGGATTGTTGCAATACGAGTTATTTTGAGGCCACGTGCCATTGTTCGTGTTGCGATGATTTTTTGATTTATCGTATCGTATATTTTTGCTATTATCACAGCGCTTAAATTTTAGGCTGAAGAAGCTATATCGGCTGTGATGATATTTTGTTTGTAGTATATTTTTTGGTGGCCACGTCGTAATTCTCGGTGAAATACCCTATGTTTTCGTGGGCTACTCCTATAAGATCAGAATGCGTTCATTGGCTTCCGGATTTACAAATCACGGGAAAGACATTCTGTCTAGATCGGCTAAAGTACTTTCGTGTTTTGTCTCTCCCATGCACGCGACCCCAATTTGCTCCCTGTTCCTTGTTCCTTCTTTCCGATCATTATTCGTAATCATTTTCTTGTGTCGTATTTTATTTTGTCGTATACTGTAAGTAGCAAATTTTTGATTGATTGTATTATTTTGATATTGAAGATATTTTTTTTGAGCGAGTAACTTTAACTTATTTAGCTAGAAAATATCGTTAAGTCATTTTATTGTATTATTGTGGAATTTTCTTTGAGTTATGTATTTTTGTTTCTAGTTAAATATTTTAATTTTACTTGCATGATTTTGAACTATGTAATTACCGTTTAAATTTTGTATTATGAGATTATGCTGTTATTATCTATTTTGTTTGCTGATTGAATTTTGTGATTATCGCTTAAATTTTGTACTATGATATTTCTTTTGATTGCTAAAATTATTAACGTTGCTTGAGTTGATTTATGATTTGTGTAATTTAAATTGTAGCTGGTAAATTATTTTGATTCTGTCTTAATTTGTTATATTGATGATATTGTATGAAAATATTGCTTATCGTTGAATTTCGATTGTATCGACCTTTATTTCAAGTTCGATTGTTTGATTTTATCATGTTTATTATGTTGGATAAATCTGCTGTGCCCCCTCATGTTTAGATGAACAGGCTGTCGTTTTCAACGGTGTCCGAGCGAGATTCAGATGTATAGTAGCACCAGTTAATTGTGGAAACCGAATTTGGATCAACAAATGAAAGATATCGACCATACTCTAAATCGAGCAGGAATTATTGACTGGATGATTTTTTATGACGTACTAAAGCCCGCGGGGCGTATTCCGATTACGAGGGCGATCATTCTCATGATGTCTCCATCCACGATCATGCCGCCTTGTTGCGCTGTACATTCTGCATCTCCTCGGCGCTGACGAAAACGCAGAAGAAGATCTTCTTTAGCTAGACCACCCGCTAACCAGCAGACATCAAACAAAGGACGTTCATTATTCTGTAATTGGTATATCATGCAATATAACGAATTATCTTTCAAAAGCATGTAAGTTCTCTTTTTATTTAATTATTATTGCATTTCCGAAACAAATTCTCGAAAAATGAAATAAATCCCTATCCCGTTAAGTTCCTTTTTGAGATTTGTCAAAGCTTCTCAATTTTGCGTCAACATTCCGCTTTGACTGGCGCCCACCTAATTTACCAACATCACAAAATAAAGTTCCTACCAACCCCACCTACGACCCAGCTCTCCTCCAAACAACTGACGCCGTGCCCATTATGGGTGACAGGTAGGATAAAAATCAGATGAATAAAATATTTCAAAATTTGAACACTTTGATAAAATTTAACTTTAACATCTAATATTTTTCTTCATCTAAATGTCACAATATATATATATATATCTGACTGAATTCCATTTATTAATAATTATGTGTTAAATATTACCAGTCAACTATTTTCTAATTTAATAAATTATAAACTGAAGTTCTCAAAATTTATTTTTCTACAATATTTTTGTAAAAATTTACAATATTGTTTACTAAAACATAAAAGTAATTATCTAATCTTTACATATATTATATTTTGTAATTTTGATATCAATAATATATTTAATGTATACGTGAATATACCAAAACTTTTTGAAATGACATTTAACGTTAGTTAGTGCTAGGATTCAAACGTCAATATAAAAGCAAATTATTTTATTTTGCCAATAAATAAATAAATTAAAAATTAACAAATTTTATTTTTAAAAATAAACAACATTAAACAATATGTATAAATTTTAAAATTATAGTTTAGTTATTAAATTATGTAACATACCTTAGGCAGAATCCAATGATTCTTAAGGCGTGCCAGTAATCATTGTAGTCATCTAATGCTGTTGGATTTAAATGGAACCATAATTCGAATAAGTGGTATGGAAAAAAGCAGACGAAAAATACTGAAACAAATCAAATAATATTTTAAACTTAAACATCACATATACGCGAATAGTCTCAGAAGTACCCGACCTAACAAAGAAAACACAAAAAATTAAGGAAAACGTGTCTTTATTTTTTTACATATTTGCATGGTTACTTGCTACTTATTATTATTAGTTAGATTGACTGACTCTGATTTCGAATAGTTAAAAAAATCTAGCCATAAATTTGTCTTTCAATTTTATAATCTATATTTTGTATATTTTTATGGAAATCTGTCACTTTTTGTCTGTTCATCATTCGGATGATTTCAATTTAATTCGAACAATTTCAATTTAATTCGAAATATCTCGAATGATTTTCATAATCAAATGATTGATTACTTTCCACTGGAATTATTCCATCACTAATATATATATATATATATATATATATATATATATATATATATGTATATATATATATATATATATAGATGCTGGATGCAGCTGGCAACAGCGTGCCTCTGCATAGTTACATCGAATTTGGCCGTGTTGTTAGTTTTGTTTTAGAATGTATATGTTTATTATTAAAAAAAAAAGTTGTAAGACGTACAGTAAATAAAAAGACGACGACGTTTAAATAAATATTTTTACTTATTTATATTCAATGTAATACTGTTTATTTTGTGAGTTTAATAAATGTTCTTAAAAGTGCATTAAAGAGTTTCTATTTAAAATATATCACAAAGCCCAAAACCTAAGTAATTTTGGGGGCCTGTGCGGGATAGAATAGGATTGGATTGGATATGATTGGATAGGATTGGATTGGATTGAATTGCATTGGATTGGATTGAACTGGATTAGATTGGAAGGAATTGGATATATCGTGAGGATAAGGCATATTGTGATGCAATAATTGCTCCAGCAATGGAACAGTTACAATTGAGACCAGCTTTTGCAATGAATTACCGTGATGTCGAGGAATCTATTCATCAATTTGATGGCACTAACAGATATCCGGTGGAGAAATGGGTTAGGTAACAGAATTTGATGATTTAGCAATTCTACTTGGATGGGGTGAGATACATACCTTTATTTTCGCAAATAAACCTTTAAAAGGCTTTGCAAAGTTATTTATTCAGAGTGAGTCTGGTATTAATATTAATAGTATAATATAATTTATACTATTTTTTATATACCAAACATACCAAACACATTTTTACAAAATTATGGTAACTTTGCAATTGAAAATAAATCAAAATCATGTTGCATGCATTGTATACAAAATTTAAAATATATTTAATAAAATTTATTATTATTATTATTATTATATATATATATATATATATATATATATATACAGGGTGATTCAGGACTAGTGTAACAAACTTTAACAGCTTATTCCTGAGGTCATTTTGAGCCAAAAATGACATATGAACATAGGTTCTATTCCGTCTAGTTATCAAAATACAAGAGGTTGAAGTTCTATAAATAACACGAAATTTTCTAATTTTTGTAATCAAGATGCTTTCGGAAAACAAGAGTTTCATTGAAAAGTCATACCTTATTTGTCTTAATTAAAAATTGTTATACTTTTGATTGTATTTTGTTTCATAATGGATGGTTATAGTAGTGCTGAATATGCAAATATGATTTTTATTTATGGATTATGTAATGTAATGACAAATAAAGTATGACTTTTCAATAAAACTCTTGTTTTCCGAAAGTATCTTAATTAAAAAAATTAGAAAATTTCGTGTTATTTATAGAACTTCAACCTCTTGTATTTTGGTAACTAGAAGAAATAGGACCTATGTTTATATGACATTTTTGGCTAAAAATGACCTCAGGAATAAGCTGTTAAAGTTTGTTACACTAGAAATTAGAAATTAGAAGAAGAAATTAGAAATTAGAAAATTTCGTGTTATTTATAGAACTTCAACCTGTTGTATTTTGGTAACTAAAAGGAATAGGACCTATGTTCATATGACATTTTTAACTCAAAATGACCTCAGGAATAAGCTGTTAAAGTTTGTTACAATAGTCCTGAATCACCCTGTATATATATATATATATATATATATATATATATATATTTATTTATTTATATATATATATATATATATATATATTTATATATATATATATATATATATATATATTTATTTATTTATATATATATATATATATATTTATATATATATATATATATATATATATATATTTATTTATTTATATATATATATATATATATATATATATTTATATATATATATATATATATATATATATATTTATATATATATATATATATATATATATATATATATATATTTATGGCTGGACTTCAGAATAGCCTCCCGTTTCACAAATTTTAAAAAAGCCAAATTTGCGCATGCGTGAACATCGGAATGCGCATGCCCCATTTGACAATTTTGTCCGTTAAAACTTATATCATGTTAAGAAGTGTGATTGTTCCTTATGTTATGTTATGTTAAGAAATCCGGTAGGTTAGGGTAGGTTAGGTAGGTAGGTTTCAGGTAGGAGTTTGTTGTTTAAAGACCGTTAAAACACATTTAAAATCATATTTTGTCTTGTCGAATAGTTTGACAGTCACTGGTTTTTCAACTCGCGTACCTACCGCAAAAACGGGAGGCTGTTCTATAACTATACCTTATTTATATATATATATATATATATATATATATATATATATATATATATATATATATATAAGTTTATAAAACCTTTTATACTTTTATTTAATAAATTGCTATCAAATAAAGATATATATTATTCTGCAAAATTACTAGTGGTATATACAATTTAAAAAAGAATTATTAACTTACCAATAACAAAAATCAGAACCATTCTTGCGACATGTTTTCTAGCTCTGGCTTGAGCAAAACTTTGCGCGCCATGCACATCGCCAGGTATGTCTCTTGCACTAGCGTGCAATCGATGTGCCATCATAATGTAGAAAGCCGAAATAATACACAAAGGAAGTACGTAATAGATTATCGCTTTAGCCGTTACGTTAAACTTCATATAAGTTTGGTAATGCGGCACTTTCGAAAATGGGCTGCAGTAGTGAATTGTGCGATTGTGGTCAATCTTGTAGTCGTGTATCGTACTGAATATTGCCGATGGTAGTGCGAAAAATGCGGCCAACATCCAGATGAATAAAGCAGTGAGTACTGTTAATGATCTAGTCTGTTGAAGAAACAAGAATATAAAAATTAAAATATTAATATATACTTAATTACACATGGCGTATTATATTATTGTTAAAGCATTTTGTTCTTGCTAAAATCGCCATTAGTTTATCAAAATAAATTAATGGCGATTTAAGCAAAAAAAAAATAACAAAATACTTTAAAATATTAAGTTTATATAAAATAGTAATATCAGAGATTGGTTATTATTATATAAATTACTTTTATGGAAAATCTATTAACCTCACGTAAACATAATTATTGGTCCAGCATCCACCTGGAGAAATTAGAAATTACTTATTCGAATAAAAATTAATCGATCATTTGATTATGAAATTTATTCGTGATATTTCGAATTAAATTAAAATCATTCGAATTAAAATTGAAATCATTCGAATGATAAACAAACAATGTGTGGCAGATTTCCATAAAAATGTACAAAATAGATTATAAAATTGAAAAACGACCTAAATGCTAAAAAAATTTAATTATTCGAAATTAGAGCCAGTCTACGTAATCAAGTAGCAATTAACCATATTTGACTGATAGATGCACTTAAAGAGGGGATAAAAAATACCAAACATATAATTTATAAATAATTATATTTAATTTTAATTTCCTATATAACTAAAAAGTAAAAATAAAGTGTGTAATTAGTTAAATATTTCAATTTTAGTAAAGCTATTTTGTTGTTCTTCAGTTACATATACTTTTTACTTTATTTAATAAATAATTAAATTGTTGATTTATTTAATATAACAAAAAAATTAAAATATTTTTATTATTATAATATTCAGCTATTAAAAAATGCATTCAAATATTGTTCTGTAAAACGAAGTTGCGATTGTGATACCATCTAGCGGTTTCTACATATTCATTCCTAGCGTCATTCGAATGATATCATTCGATTATAATATTCATTCAAATACCAATGTTTCGATTATTAAAATCACTCGAGTAAGTTCCCATTCTACCTAGGGCAAGTAATGTAAAATACTTGCCTGAAGTTTTCGTAATGGGTTGACAATTGCACAGTATCGTTCAGCCGATAAAGCAGTGAGTGTAAATACCGATACTCCAATCGATATATCTTTGGTGGATTCAGACAGCTTGCAGACAACAGTGCCCCACGGCCACGACTCCACCGTATAGATGATTGAAATAAATGGAACACAGGTGACTATTACCAGAAGATCGGCGAGGGCTAGAGACAAAATGTATCTAGAATATAAATTATATTTTACTTTAGTATACACTGCAAATAAAATTATTATAAAAAATCTGTAATTTCATTTTACTATAAATATTTTGTATTTCTACCTTAACATTCTATAATTTTCGCATAATTCATAATAATCACATAAAGTAAGTAATAATGATCTAATAAGTATGTAAAATTGCTTACTTTCTGCAAATTGCAACACATATCTAATGTATTTAGAATTACATATTATGCGTATAACTTCTTAAATTATGTAAAATTACAGCTTGCATATTAATATCTGTAATAATTGTAAAATATATTATTTATTATAAACACAGTAACGCAAGTTTTGACCACTTTGCATCATTTTTGCGAAAAACGCTCAAACACGTCAATTTTAGTATGAAGGAGGATATCTAAATGGATTAGTACTATTTGCCTAACTTCAACCCTAAAAAGAGGATGGATTGCACTCCAAAAATTTTAAATAGAAAAAGGTGTCAAGCACGACACAGTTCTAAAGGTCTTTCAATTCGCTTTTTAACAGTCTTTTTATTTTGCAAATCCAATTATTAATTTCAGAGAAAAATCGTTTAAATGAAAGTTTATTAAGTGTTCAATAGTACAGACAGAAACTCAAGTATCAGTTTATTAAATGTTCGAAATGACTACCACTAACAATACAATGATAGAGGTTTTGCTCAAAATGTCGTCGTACGTAATTATGTAATTATGTCGTCGTAATTCAATCGGAGACTTCAACTATAGGTCAAGCGAAGTATACCAAACAGGTAGATTAAAAATTGAATCAGTTATACATTATAGTGCGATATTTTTATCTCTGAACATATGAACTGAACTACATACAAATTTCCTATGTTCAATTTAAAAAAAAACACGTCAAACGCATGGAGATATCCTTGAAAATTATGCAACCAATCTTACGTAATATGATGTTTATTTGAATAAAAAATGAAATATTTAACAGAATATGGTCATTTATTGTAAATTGCTGAACACTTAAATTTATGAATAATAATTAATAAATAATACTATACATTTTTAAACAGATTTCTTAAAATATTGCGAATAGTTTAATGCTTTCTAAATATTTTGTAGAAAGTAATTTATTTTTTTTAAATAACTGTCACATTATGTAAGATTGGTTGCATAACTATTAGGGATGTCTCCATGCGTTTGATGTGTTTTTTTTTTTTAATTGAACATAGGAAATTTATATGTAATTCAGTTCATATGATCAGAGATAAAAATATCGCACTGTTTGCGGCAAAGTCTCATGCTATTGGCCAAAGCGCGTCCCCCACTCCTCTACTACCACTGTAGTGCCCCTCTATCAAGACAACTAATTCAGATCACTTTGAATATGACTTTAGAATTGAGCTCAGGTGGTGCCATCTCTACCAGCTGTCATTCTGCTGATCCACCATCTTTGTTTAGATTAAAATTGTTTTCATTTATAATTTTTGTTTTTATTAAATTAAAAAATATTTATTTATTTATTTGTGTAGCGAATTAAAAATAAATAAATTGCCGGTGAAACGATAGAAAAAAATTCTAATTTCAATTGTAATTTAATATAAATCATTTGCAAATAGTGTTTGTTTCAGACCTAAATCTCTAAGGGGAAAGGGGGATTATAGAAATATACGGGAGAAGATTAAAATTAACCTAAAAATAAATGTAGTAACAGATATTATTAGTAATACAGGTACTAAATTACGTATACATATAAATTTCTATTTACAATAATAAAGAATAATCTTTAATTGTACACACTACGCTGTCATTGCGTTTTGGCTTATCTTGCGCCAATCTTTGAAACCCTGCATTGATATCTTTTGTCTCAACTTGTTCCGAGGAGCGTTCGGCATGCTTGAGAGAGTTAACCCCTACGGGTACCCCCTGAAATAAACACTGTTTGCAAACTATTTTAAATGTGTTAAAAATTATTATTATTTTGTATTGTTAAATATACAAAATTTGAAAAATAAATTAATAAATTGATAACAAAACGGAACAAATATTTTTCTTTTTAATAGTAACTTAATATTTATGCAATATTTTTAACATTTTGTTCTTTTTAATTGAAATTAAAATGAGTTTAAAATAGTAAATATCGTAGCGAAGCACATGCATTATGCTGGTTAAATATAAAAATTAAAATAATAATTAAATAATAAACTTCTAACGGCTACAGTTCCGTTAGAAAGCATTTTAGGACATATGTTTATTTGAAGTTTTTTATTTAGATTTCTCATAGGAATCATCCGGTGTAGTTTTTCCCTGACGTCATAAATTACCCTGTATATATATATATATATATATATATATATATATATATATATATATATATATATAAATTATATAATCTATATAAGTAACTGATGATTTATGAAAAGAATTAGAATAAATATTTTTTTTTCAAATATCTTATAAAATTGCTTATGTAAAACAAATAAAAAAATTCTAATACTTTTTTTTATCATGTAATATTAACGAGTAATTAATAATCAAACTTACTTATGAGTACATAGGAGTATCTACATAAAGGGTAGATTACCACATATAATTTTAAAAATCAAAAACACGTCAATTTTATTTTTAATTGAGATATCTTAATATAAAATAAAATTTTGAAAAACGTTTCAAAGCAATTAAATATAGAGTAAAATATATGTCAGAGGTGCAAAATTGTAACTTTACAAATCGTATAGGAAAAATACTAATTCCATCGGTGGATAGCTCTTCAAAACAAGGTATTTTTGTTCATATGCACTTTTATTCTAGGATGCATAGTTTCTGAGAAAAAAATAAAAACCAATTTTACTCTAAATTTTGCGGATGATTTTTACCCGCTAAACCTTTTAGTGTTCTACTTGAATACCAAAAGCTCATTTAAATGGGTATATTATGTGTGCGTCGTTCGCTGGCTCACTCGCTTGATCGCTTCTTCGTTTGTTTTTTGTGATCGCATTTCTTCCTATACCATTCATTTGATTTGCACCAAATATGTTCAGTTAGTGCCCGATATTAGCATGTGGATTTATTTATCTCCAGTGAGACAGCTTTCCAAATAAACAAATTCTAAATTTTTAAAAAATTTATTGTGCTGCATTATTTATCTGATTTTAATCAAATTTTCACAAAATATTCTCCTACTGCTCACATAAATTATATAATTTTTGTAAAATAGAGTGTTACCAATTTTTCAAGAAACAAATTACTAAAATTTTAACAAATTTATTATAGTTACATTATTTATCTGATTTTAATCAAATTTTGTCAAAAAATACACGTAGAGCTCACATACAATAAATACTTTTAGTAAAATACAGTATTTTCAACTTTTCGATAAAAAATACAAAATTTGGAAAAATTTATGTTGGCTACATCGCTACACACTACTTTCCAAAGAAGAACATCCATATATAAATTAAATAGGAAAGGAGAGATTACACAGCCCTGTTTCACACCAATATCAATACAAAACCAATCAAATAAACAACTATCAACTCGTACATCATACACTACGCTATTTCAAACCCGATTTCTCCTAGTTACAAATAGTGATCATTCATACCAAGTTTATCTGTGTCAATAACCAAACTTTTCAGCCGATCACCATACATAATAAAAAAATGCTCAAATGTTTTGTTTAACTTTTTTACTGATAAAATTATCATTATGTATGTAATGACTTACGTATTAGGAACATTTCTCATTGCCCGATTCCTTATAAATACAATAACTAATGTACCATTACCAAGTACACCCACTATAAATATAATTGCGAATAGTATTGGCACAACGTATGTTTCAAGACGTTGGTTATACGGTGTGTAAGCTGTTTCCGGATCGTTCGACATTAAATCGAACTGAAGTTCATCAGTAAAATTTTTTCTCATTATGCTTCAGTATCTGGAACAAAATCAAATATTTAATATACAATGTAATTTTATCGAGGATATATTATAATTATAATATTTGAATGAGTTCGTGTTTAACATGTTTTTATTGACTCGATTTGTTTTCTGTCTGTTTGTTTGTTTATCTGTTCGGTACAAATTTTGCAATCGATTTTAAACTAACTTCCCGATGAGCTAAAGACGAAAGACTAAACATAGTTCAGAACTGGATGACAATGTAACATTAACTAATTAAATGATTAATTAATAATATTAGAAATATTAAATTAAAGTTAATTAATTAACTTAATTAATTAAAGTTATATAATTATAATTAATAAAATTATATTTATTAAATTAATAAATTAGGTCAAAGTTAAAGTTAAACAAGATCAAGAAGCAAAATATAATTATTTAAATAAATAAAAAATAATAATGTACCACGTTTTTAACACGGACTGAAAAGTATAAAACAATTTTTCCTAGATTCATAGAAATTTGCAAAAACCACAGTATATTTTCTTGTAAATAACTTTTTATTTATGCATTAAACAGTATTTCGATAATATACAAAAATCAAGGTTTAAAATTAAACAAAAAACGACATATTTTGTTAGTCTAACATCAATTTAGCATGCACGTTATTACAAACGTGTTTCGATATTTCAAACGGATATAAACATAAACTTCAACGTGACAACAAATTTAAACGTGTTATTGACAGATGGCATGTGTAGGCCAGTAAATAAATACGAATATACGGACACAGTAGCTTTAGCAGTTAAAATTAGAAAACTGTAAAGTAGAATAAAAACAAAGGATTTTAAGTATTTGAATGATGATTGCAAATAAAAAGGATTTGTGGTGAATGTGAATTTATAAACAAAACAAATAGAATAATAAATTACATGGAAGATTTTTTATAGGAATATTTGCATAAGTTTTATATAAATATAATTTTAATGTTATAAAATTAAAACAATAAATTAGCTTTTTCTGCTACTAATAAAGCATACTGCATTTTTTTATATTTTAATATACTTAGAACTCATAAACTCGTTGTATTGTATTATATTTGAAAGAAATTTATGGCTAAAGTATTTTTTATACATATAATACCCAAAAATATTTTCGCATAACTTTAGGTTTAATGTCTTGCGATTTACTGCAAAACGCCGTCGTAAATGATTTACTATATACACAACATATAACTGCAATGTGATTAAAACAATAAACATTGCCGCAACATTGTACGAATCGAACAGAGCTAATAATATAGTAAAAAAAATTTCAGAACTCATTATATTAAAATAAAACTGCTTCAGATTAAAGTTCTGTAGCAGACGTTGAGTTACATCGAAACGTCGATTTTAAATAAATATTAATACAGATTATTGTTTATTGTTGAGTACATGAAGTTTTAATTAATTAAAAAATGTTGAGACAAATCTTTTCTTCATATATTTATTTCTAAAAAAGAATGTACATTTCGACCACTCTGTGGTCTTCTTCAGCTAATACTAATACAGAGTGGTCGAAATGTACATTCTTTTTTAGAAATAAATATATGAAGAAAAGATTTGTCTCAACATTTTTTTAATTAATTAATACAGATCTTCAACTTAAAGCAGTTTTATTTTAATAGAGTTAATAATTATCATAGATTTACAAATTTCTGTTTTTCTACGACAAGGTGTATACGTTGTATAGAATACAGTCCTTTTTGTTCAACCACTAGGACATAGACAGTATATTCCATACCTTAGTAATCTGAAAGAAAAGTCTATGTTAGTTGAGTCCCGAATTTTGTCGTTAGATTTCGGAGCTTTGTTAGCTCTATCCCAAGGTATACGTTAGTTCCATTCTGCAGCAATTGGCTCTTGACAACAGGTAAAGATTGTTATTGTTATTGGTCCTAACTGATGCAATTACAATAACCTAACCGAACCCAACAAAACCTATTCTTTAATATTAATAGAAATTTTCCACATTTTTCAATACGGACAATTTGAAAATCCATCTGACCAAGTAATATATATATATATATATATATATATATATATATATATATATATATATATATATATATATATATATATATTGCGTTACATAACATTTATCACTAATTATAATTCCACACATGTAGCATCAGCTAATTATATTCTGCTGTAAGTGTGTTTTTGTTTAGTTGTTGTATATATATGTATATATGTATATATATATATATATATATATATATATATATATATATATATATATATATATTAATGTATTTTTATGTATACATATTTGTATCTATTGTAGAGCCCTAAAGAAAGCAATACACATATTAACAAATACACACATTATTGCATTCTTTCAGGAATAACCATTGTGAACTATTCGTTTCACGTGAACTGAGCTTTAAAGTGCACTAAAACGACAGATAAAAGCTGCATTACATGCACTAGGATTCTGAAGTATGTAATCATTACATAGGTACTTCAGAATCCTAGTGCTTTTTATGGGACTTCAAATTACAATTGTTAATAGCTGACCACAATGGTCAGTTGCAAACATTACTAACTTTTTTTCCATTTTAAGGCATTTTAACGAATAATGCTACTATATTTTTAGATTGTAAATAATGTTGTTCATTTGTTTTTCTGTCTTTGTTTTCAATTTATTTTACGGAAGAGTGCACGTAGCTGAAAATAATTCTTAGAATTTCAGGAAATGTTTCAGACATTTGTTTTTTTTTACTCTTTGCTTTTATTCATAATACTAGGAAGAAATGTTACGACTTAAAAATAAGTGCAATGTTAATTCTATATTTTTACGTACACTGTAAAAAGTTTTGTAAATGTACATAAATTTTAGAGTAAAAATTACATAAAATTATATGTAAAATAACTTTAGTTTGTTAATTATGGAAATTTATAAAAAAAAATAATAGAAATCAAATTTACATACAGACATATGTGATAATGCTAGTAATAAGTAATATTTCATAAAAAAACATGGATATTTTAGTTGTTACAGATAATATTACTTATTTTTATATGTTGCATAAAATTATATGTTTCTGTAATTTTCCAAATTTTTATTGAAATTTACAATAAATGTTGTAATATTACATATAAGTTTTTGTTAGATATTACAAAGTATGTAAAATTAAGTTCTATGTAAAATTACATAATAATTCAGGGCATTTTTGTTACCTATAACTTTTATTATAAAATCACAAAAAAAAGTTTACAGTGTAATGCTTCTACACTCTTTTTCTTTGAATAGTTCAAGTAAAGGTCGTATATCTGATAAATTAAATTTGTAACTTATGTACTGATAATTTTATATGTGTTTTAAATGTAAGCAACTCACGAATGCTTAATTCAGTAATTTATTACTATTTATAAAAGTTATATGCTGAAAGTTAAACTACGAAACTATTATACAATAACTAGAGACATGAATCTAAACCAAAACTTAAATTTGATTTTGTAACTACTTTTACTGTATATTTTAAATTCCAGTTATATAAATATATTTACATATTTTTGCATTTAGTGAATTAAAATAATTTTTATAATAGTTTTACCATTTTGTTTACCAATGTGTTATATTGATCGGTACACTGTCTGTAACATTAAAAAAAAATTACATAGAAATTCTTTATATAGCCTCTAGACCTCTAGAGGACGAATCCGAACTTAGTTTATGTGGGTGTATGTATGTGCGTCGTCAGCTCGCTCGCACGGTCGTCAGTCAAACTATTCTTGTCGCAACTCCTCCTAGACGGTTCAAGTGATTTCAATGAAATTTTTGGGATAGATTTATTTAGTTCCCAAGATTTCGTTTTACGATTTTCCAGTGATGCCAATTTTTTGAGAAAAAAATTATTAATTTAAAAAAAAATTATTGTGACGACATTACTTATCCGATTTTTATCAAATTTTCAGAAAAGATTCCCCTAGTGCCCACATAAAATATATAATTTTAATAAAATACAGTATTATCAATTTTCCGAGAAAAAATTTATTATGGCTATATTATTTATCAGATTTTAATCAAATTTTTACAGATGATATCCTTAGCGCCTACATAAATTATGTATTTTAGCAAAATATTTTAGAAAAAATTACTTAAATTTTTAAAAATTTATAACATTTAACCGATTTTAATGAAATTTTCATAAAAGATTCTCCTAGTACAACATAAATTATACTCCTATAATTTTAACGAAATACAGTATTCCCAACTTTCCGAAAAAGATTAGTTAATTTTTTAAAAATTTATTATGGCTATATTATTTATACCAAAATTTCAGAAAATTTTTTTCTAGTACTCACAAAAATTATATAATTTTATTTAATTACTAAAATTTTTAAATTGAATTTTGGCTTTACTATTTATTCAGTTATATATACATATACATATATATATATATATATATATATATATATATATATATATATATATATATATATATATATGTATATATATATACAGCCATACACAGGAATCCAAAAATGAAAAAAAATTGGGGGTTTTCATTTAAAATTTTAAAACTACCCTTACGTTCACCCTCTTAGGAGGGGTGGGGGTGGTTTTTTACAACAGAATTCTGTAGATAATTGTGTCAAAAACAACGTTTCCTTGCAATCGTGTTAATCCAACCTTTCGTTCTCGAGATATTTAACCCAGTCCAGACTTTTCGGACACACAGTATATATATTAGACTGTGCCAAAAAAAAATCCTAATTTCACGCACTTCTTTTAGTATTACAATACATAAAAACATGACTTCTTAATTTTTATTTACGTCTATTCATTATTTATGCAATAATTCATGTTTTCGTATATATATATATTAGACTGTGTCAAAAAAAAATCCTAATTTTACGCTCTTCTTTTAGTATTACAATACATTAAAACATGACTTCTTAATATTTATTTACGTCTATTCATTATTTATGCAATAATTCATGTTTTCGTATTCGAAAACAGTATAAGAAAGATTGCAGAACGATTGTAGTCAACGTCGGTTGAGTATTACTAAATTACCGTAATTATTTGGCTTGGCTATCTGAGCTAAAATTTCAGTTTTTTTTTATAATAATAGCTGCAACAACTTCACCTGCATACATCCTTATAATTCATTTCATGTTGTTCAGTCTATACATGTTATATAAATTGTTTTTAATGTACATGTTCTTAATTAGAACCAACACATGTCTACCACAAAATAATTATTTACATTGCTTGAGAAATTGCACCTACGCTAAAGTAAAACTAAAAATAATAATAATTAATTGTGAATTGATGTTCAATTAGTTGATTGAACTTCATTACAAACAGTGTAGTATAATACAATCAAAATCTAAGTACAAGGCCATCTGTGTTATCTTAGTAATAGGACAGTTTGAGAAGCCCTGGCAGTGGCGCGCAGAACGGCATCGAAACCAACTACAGATGGCCCTGTACTTAGATTTATATTCAAAATTTGGCTATCATTTCTATAGCATCAGACTTATTAAATATCTTAGATATGGTAGAGTTGATAAAGCAATTTGCTGTAAATAAAGCCAGTGGCGTAGCCAGAAACTTGTCATGAAGGGGGGTTACTAATATTAATCAATAAAGATAATACTATAATTTGTATAAAAAATAAAGAGCAATAAAAATTGTTTTTATAAAAATAAAAGTAAAATAACATATTTCATATTTCACATACGTATGTTTTTGGTCGCTCAGGTTCTTGGGGGGGGGGGATTTAACCACCCCTAACACCCTTCTGGCTACGCCCCTGAATAAAGCGCCCAAACTTACTCTGAGTTCTTACTTATTAATATATATAGGATGATTTATAAATTCGGGGAAAAACTACACCGGATGATTCCTATGAGTAATCTAAATAAGAAACTTCAAACGTTAGCGTTAGCTTTATTTATTTTATCAGGAAAAAAAAAAACAAAAACAATAATTACGGTACTAATTTAATGCAAGAACGTTTGTAATTAAACTTAAAGTAAGTGTTCGAAGTGTCCTCCTTTGGCTAATGCATTTCCATCACAAAATCCATAAATAAAAATTATTTCAGCATACTCATGTACTGTGAAATCATCCATAATTAATTTAATGTTGCTGTTTTTTTTTTCCTGATAAAATAAATAAGGCTAACGCGATTGATTTTACATGTAATAAACTTCTAACGGCTACAGTTACGTTAGAAAGCATTTTAGGACATATGTTTATTTGAAGTTATTTATTTAGATTACTCATAGGAATCATCCGGTGTAGTTTTTCCCTGACGTCATAAATTACTCTGTATATATATAAATATATATATATATATATATATATATATATATATATATATATATATATATATATATATATATATATATGTACAGTGTGTCCCCGGATTGAGTTCACTATAGGTGTAATTGGCAAAAAATTTAAGAATTTCATTTTCATGTTTTGGGATTCCGTCCTGCTTTGTCTGAAAACAATTTCAAGCATATTTTTAGTTTTTTTAAAAATCAAGGCGGCCATGAAAAATGTAAAAAACTATTTTATATTCAGGTAAACGGCCTTTTCTGTCAATAATACGGCATAATGTTCTTGACAAAAGTTGTAGAGAATATGAAATTATGGCTCTGTGCAAAATTTCAAAAAAATCAGTTTTAAAAAAAAGTGTCTGGACGTAACGCCGACTGGACAAAACGCCGACTGCTAATCGTTGTTATTGTTAGATATTTTGCATGAGATTGATGTATTGACAGATTTTCCTCAACCCTCAACGTTTTGGCTTGTACAAGCGTCAACCTTTTGTTTATTTAGGTTGGGCAAATGCGAATGAACGGTCGGCGTAGTGTCCTCAGTCGGCGTTTTGTCCAGTCGGCGTTATGTCCAGACACTTTTTTTTAAAACTGATTTTTTTGAAATTTTGCACAGAGCCATAATTTCATATTCTCTACAACTTTTGCAAAGAACATTATGCCGTATTATTGACAGAAAAGGCCGTTTACCTGAATATAAAATAGTTTTTTACATTTTTCACAGCCGCTTTGATTTTTTAAAAAACTAAAAATATGCTTAGAATTGTTTTCAGACAAAGCAGGGCGGAATCCCAAAACATGAAAATGAAATTCTTAAATTTTTTGCCGATTACACCTATAGTGAACTCAATCCGGGGACACACTGTATATATATATATATATATATATATATAATATATATATATATATATATATATATATATATATATATATATATACAAAAAAGCTGTCAACATATTAATTTCTATAAAACATTAACAGTATAATAGAAAAAGTTATTGTTGCTGTCATGGGTCGAAAGTCAATTCCGACATCAGATTCGCATTCAGCGTGCTCGAAAACCCCTATAAACATCAATTCAAGAGACATATAATGGAATATTCAATTGTTAGGCCGTGGAAACTCTGAGAGTGACGAAAACCCATGTTAAATGCCATTTAAAAAACATGTTTTTGACAGAAGAATCGATCTAGGGGGTGCACGTTTTTTCATCTGAAACTTGCTAAAATAAGGACCACCCTAATAATATTTCCGGAAAATTGGTAACTTTGTATAATATTTAAACTGTTTAATTCTTTCAAGTTTAATATACTGGGTGTCCCATTTTAATCCGCCACCTGCAATAACTTTAAAATCGTGCATCGGACAAAAAAATGTTTCGGATAAAAAGTAAATGGTTTCGAGGGGGACATCTGATGCAGAGACCCTTGCCCCCTCCGGACCCCCTGGGGGGCGGGAAAGGGGGGCAACTTTGAAATCTTAAATGGAACACCCTATTTTTTATTGTAGATTCTGATAGGCCATTAAAAAGTATGTAAATTTTATTTTAAGACTTTTTGTTTATCTTTGATAGATGGCGCTGCAAACAGCATTTTTTTTCTCAGTTTATCAGTTTTCAATTTGAAAAAAAAGGTGTAACTAAGTACAATATTCAAGTTTTTTTCAGTTCTTTGGGAAGAGGGGGGGGGCAAGGGTCACTGAATCAGATATCCCCTCGAAGCCATTAACTTAAAGTTATACCCCTCTAAACCATTAACTTAAAGTTAATGGTTTTGAGGAAGATATTTGATGCAGTGACCCTTGCCCCCCCTCTTCCCAAAGAACTGAAAAAATCTTGAATATCGTACTTAGTTACACTTTTTTTTTCAAATTGAAGATTGATAAACTGAGAAAAAAATGCTGTTTGCAGCGCCATCTATCAAAGATAAAAAAAAAGTCTTGAAATAAAATTTACATACTTTTTAATGGCCTATCAGAATCTACAATAAAAAATAGGGTGTTCCATTTAAGATTTCAAAGTTGCCCCCCTTTCCCACCTCTCAGGGGGTCCAGAGGGGGCAAGGGTCTCTGCATCAGATGTCCCCCTCAAAACCATTTACTTTTTATTCGTAACATTTTTTTGTCCGATGCACGATTTTAAAGTTATTGCAGGTGGCGGATTAAAATGGGACACCCAGTATATATATATATATATATATATATATATATATATATATATATATATATATATATATATATATATATATATATATTAAACTTGAAAGAATTAAACAGTTTAAATATTATACAAAGCTACCAATTTTCCGGAAATATTATTCAAAATTTATTGTAAGCATACTGTTCGTAGGATTTAAAACAAATTTTCAGGATTGATTCTTTTTTGTAGATAATAATTACAAAATTTAATTTTTGAATAATGACGCCCAAACTTTTGGTAAAAAATATAAATTTTTTATTCCTATTAGTATTTATAAGATAATTATCAAAGTGGTCCAAATATGGGTTTACAAATATACTTCTAATTTTGTTAATTTTTAGATAAGCATTATAATATAATTCAGCAATTTGACAAATACATATTTTTTTGTTTTGTTTTGAAAATTCATTATTTAGTTTAACAAAAATAAACTTTTAGACAGTTGATGTTAATTACAATTTTAATTCGTATTATCTGTAAAATTATAAATAAATTTTGAAAATAAGTCTTGAATTGGTAATAACATTTTCAAACATTTCAGAAGCAACATAATTAGTTACATGTATATTTAATTTCTTGAAGCAAAGCGTTGCGACGGGGTTTCTAACAACGCGATATTAGAAACGTAAGTTCTGCTTGCCCTTTTTTGGTTTTGAAATATTTTGTTTTATATTATATTATACATTTTTTGTTTTTTCTCTTTTTATCAATTGTTGTTAAGGGGGGTAGCCCAGTTCTCCAAAGCTAAAAACTGTTATTTTCAAACGCGCACAGTTCAAAGAGGAATTAATATTTTGGAATGGGGTACAGAAGCACTTTATTATGCGTCATTCGAACAATAAAATAACATCGCGAATGTTTTCTTTGTTGCTGCATGCCCGCAAAATGGCGTCGCCCAAAAGTGGCTTGATTGCTCCAAGGATTTCCACCTGTAAAATAAAAAAAAAATGTTTCCACTAAATTGCCTCAAAGAGTGTGGCTATCGACCTGGATCAATTTTTTTTTAAATTAACAAAATTATGGCGTTTTAAAAATTTTCCTATAAAAATATTGATTTTTTTTTAAAATAAACATATCAAAAATTAGGCAAAAACGCTCATTGTTCAAACAGATTGCAAATTGTTCGAGTTATTACCGGAGCTATGACAAAAAAGTACGTTTCGAGAAAACAAGCTTTAAAGTTTTTAAATTCCTATTTGACGACCGTACACGCACTTACGTTTTTGGGCTATAACTTCGTATTTTTTGAATTATGGAAAACCGTTTCGGCCACATATTCTACTCACTTATAGCATTAATTTTATGCAAAAAATGAGGAAACTGGGCTTAATGGTGTACAATTATTGAACATTAAATAAATCAAAAGTAAAATCTTGTTAGATTCAATTTGAAACCATAAACTGTAAATACAAAATGAAATGTCAAATTATATTAAATTATTTATAATTTAGTTTATGGCATTCGAGTAATTTCGAATAGTTTAGCTAGTTTTATGATGATTTAAAACTTGTATAAATTTCTGGTATTTGATTTATAAAAATGTCTATTCTCATTAGATTTTTTTTTAATTGTAAATGATCTAATTGCATTTAATTTGTATAATATTATTTTAAAAATTATCATATTCTAGTTAGCACTAACGAATGACTATATAATAAAGTTTTTAATAAAGTGCATGATGCGATTAAGGAATGCTATGGTTGCCTATTTCAATATCAAGTCTGGTATTTCAATATATGTACAAAACAATTTCATTATCTTCAAGCACTATTGTCAATAAATGATCTTCTACCTACTTGCTGAATTATTTAGTTGCAGTATCACAAAGAATTAAATAAAAACAAGATTAGAAGTATATGGGTAAAGCCATATATAGACCATTTTGACATTATCACATAAATGATAAGAAATAGGAATAAAAAAAATTTTCATCGAAAGTTGGCAATATTGTATTTTGCTAATATATAATATTATAAACGCTAAAAGTATCTTCTGTAAAAATTTCATTAAAATAGGATAAATAATGCGGGCATAACAAATTTTTAGAAAATTATTAATTTTTTTTTCGGAAAGTTGGCAACATCGTATTTTAATAAAATTTATGTGGGCACTAGGAGAAACTTTTCTGAAAATTTGATCAAAATCGGATAAATAATGTAGCCACAATGAATTTTTTTAAATTTTAGTAATTTTTTTTCTGGATAAGTTGGAAACACTGTATTTTGTTAAAATTGCATAATTTATGCGGGCACCAGGAGAATCTTTAGTGAAAATTTGAGTAAAATCGGTTAAATAACGTGGTCAGAATAAATTTTTAAAAATTTCAGTAATTTTTTTCTCAGAAAGTTAGCAACACTGTATTTTGTTGAAATTATCTAATTTATATGGATACCAGGGAAATCTTTTCTGAAAATTTAAACAAAATCGGTTAAACAACATGGCCGTAATAAATTTTTAAAAATCTGTATTTTATTAAAAATTAGAAAATTTATGTGGGCACTAGGAAAATCTTTTCTGAAAATTTGATCAAAATCGGATATATAATGTAGCCTCAATAAATTTTTAAAAAATTTTAGTAATTTTTTTCTTGGAAAGTTGGCATCACCGGAAAAAGCCAAAACCACATGACCATCTTGGGCACTAGATAAATTTATCCTGAACCTTCTAGGAGGAGTTGCGGCCACAAAATTTTGACTTACGACCGACCGACCGACCGAGCTGACTACGCACATCCATACACCCACATAAATTAAGTTCAGATTCGTCTTCTAGAGGCTATATGAAGGATTTCTACCAAATTTTTTTTTTTTTTGAAAATGTTACACACACCGTACCAAACGCTATACCACTTTTTTCTTGCAGTCAAAGTAGTAATTAGTGTTGCGCATAATCGAATGATTTTTAATAATCAAATTATCTACATACCAATAAATATCATAACTGAATGATCATTCGAATGACGCGATAGGAATGAATATAGTAGTACAACTAGAGCGAACAATTGTATCTGTCAGTTATATGAAAATCGCTAGATGGTATCACAATTGCATCGTTTTACATACAATGTATTTTTTAATAACTGAATATTATTATAACAAAAATATCATAAATTTATGCTATGTTAAATAAATTATTATTTTAATTATTTATTAAATGAAACAAAAACTGTATGTAACTGGTACAATGAAGTAACCTAACTAAAATTACAGTAATTAACTAAATATATATTTCCTTATTAATACTTTTCAGTTATATGGGAAATTACGATTAAATATAATTATTTATAAATTATATGTTGGTAATTTTTCCATTCTTATTTTTGTTTGTTAAGTTTTACGCATATTACATGTAAATGTATCATTTTGCATTTTTTTTTTCGAAATATCTCAAATGATCTTCATAATTGAATACTCGATTATATTTCATTCGAATTATTTCATCACTAGTAAAATTGTATAGTGAAATATCAATGTCAGAGCTGTTTGAGAAAGATTGATAACATTTTTTTTGTATTTGTATTGATCGCAAAGCTCGGCAATACAAAAAGTTCGTTAACTAAGGAAGGGTCAGTAAAATAATAGTTATTTAAATAAGCAACATAATTTTTAATATACTACGTTTTTAACATGGACTAAAAAGTATAAAATAATTTCTCTTAGCCTCATAGCTATTTATAACCCCATATAGAAAAACGTGAGGCGCATGCAATAGATAATAGTAAGTAGTATCTGTCGTTGCCTCACGTTTTTCTGTATGGGAATGTAAATCTGTATGGGATTAGGAGAAATTATTTTATACTCTTTAGTTTACAGAGTTAATAAAAACGTGTTAAAATAACTTAAACGCTAAAAAATTCTATATTATAATAAATAAAAAAAAAATTACTACTTAAGGATCTTATTACAAATTTTAATGGGAACATCCTATGAATACGGCAAGGTTTATGTTGGACTGACAGGTAGAACTGTTTCTATTAGATTAACAAAACATAAGAGATCAATATATCTGAATCATCCCGATAAATCTGCTGTTGCTGAACATGCTTTAGAATATCTTTATAATGTAAAATACAAAGATACTGTAATAATTGCAAGACCAATCAATATTAACAGCAGATTGATAAGAGAGCAATAGAAATTTATAAAGAAAAATATAACATCAGTTACTGTAAAGACACTGAGTTAAATAAAATTTGTTTTCTATTTATTAAAAATTTATAATATTTTATGATTTAGTTACTTATTTGTTACCTAGTAACTTGTTTTATGTTCTGTTTATTTACTATAATGTTATTTATCCTAATGAAGACAAATGTTGAGTTTCGTTGAAACGTCGATTATCAATAAATACTAATATAGAACAGAGCCGTTTTCCACTTTATTTCAGGGTACAAATATTTAGAATAACTATTTTTGGCTTAAAATAAATACCGTCAAACCTGTTTTTGTCCGACCCTTTTTTATGCGATTGTTTTGTGCGACTAACTTTGTGCGAAATTCTTTTTTATGCGGTATGAATTCCAACAGTGTTGGTATGTGTAATGTTTTCTATAAGTGTACATACATATGTACATGATATGTACATTGTAAGACGGTGTTCGCCTTTACGCGCTATATTCATTTGATATCAACAGTTTCCCGACAATACACATTCAATCTCTGTTGGATTTTTTTTCTCTAATATTTTTTTACAACATATACAACACTGTTGGAATTTATACCGCATAGAAAAAGAAATTCGCACAAAATTAGTCGCACAAAAAAATCGCATAAAAAAAGGCCGGACAAAAACAGGTTTGACGGTATTTATTTTGGCCAAAAATAGTTATTCTAAATATTTGTACCCTGAAATAAAGTATAAAACGGCTCTGTTCTATATTAATATTTATTGATAATCGACGTTTCGATGAAACTCTACATCCGTCTTCATTAGGATAAATAACATTATAGTTTATAGTAAATAAACAGAACCAAGAACAAGTTACTAGATAACAAATAAGTAACTAGATCTGGTTTACTAGAATATGTATAAGATAAAATGCGTAGAATACTTTCTAATAGAGAAAAATGTGCTACATAAAAGAAATACAAGTTAGATTTCTTAAAAACTTCCCATCGAAAAAACATAACACAAAATACATCTCAAATTATAAAAAAATTCAAAAATCATGTCAATAAGAACGTAATATCTCTTAAATTATAAATTTCAGAGAAAAATGTGTAAAATACTTTTCGATAGAGAAAAAAACGCTGCACTATATAATATAAATTAGACTTCTTTAAAACTTACCACAAAAAAAATATAGCGAAAAATACATCTCAAAATACAAAAAATTTCAAAAATCCTGACAATAACAGCGTAATATCTCTAAAATTTTAAGTTTCAGCAAAAAATTTGTAGAATATTTTTCGATAAAAAAAAACAAAAACTTAATATACTATAAAATAAAGAAAATCTTTAATTATTTTTTACTTAATAATCAGACTAACCCAATATACGTATTAGGTGGTCCACAAAAAAAATATTTTTTTATTATTTTTTTACGCACCTTCTAAAACAAAACTTATTAAAAAAGACATTTTTTGAGCCACATTTCGTCAAAAAATATTGATATTAACCCGTGCCCCACTCAAGTTGAAATTTAAATGGAGTTTAACATAGGTTTTGGGCATTGTCATATATGGCGCATTATAACTGCCTTGATCAAAAAAAATATTTGTTTACTCACCCACTAAAAAAACTTAATTAAAAAATTAATTTCTTGAACCAAGTTTCATCAAAAAAATATTGATATTAACCAGTGCCCACTCAAATGGAGTTTAACATAGTTTTGGATAGTTTCATATATGGCGCGTTATAACTGCCTGGATTCTAGAAAGTTCTGCTTGAGTGGTGCACAGTTAATATCAATGTTTTTCGACGAAATTTGACTCAAAAAAATTTTTTTTAATGAAGTTTTTTTTAGGGGGGTAATTAAAAATTTTTTTTTTATCAAGGCAGTTATAACGCGCCATATATGACAATGCCCAAAACCTATGTTAAACTCCATTTAAATTTCAACTTGAGGGGGGCACGGGTTAATATTAAGATTTTTTGACGAAACTTGGATCAAAAAATTTCTTTTTTAATAAAGTTTTGTTATAGGGGCTGCGTAAAAAATTTTTTTTTTGTGGACCAGCCTAATACCTATACACCCCTTTTCTCTGACGGTATCTAATAAATTGTAGTTATATTGTTATATTGTACAAAAAATCTACAGGTATAATAGTTATTATATGTATTTTATTTTTACAAGTTTATTCAACAATGTAATATGATATTTACAATTAAGAATGATTTTTTCAGATGATAGGTAATTTTTGTGTGGGTAATTTTCTTGTAACATGATATATTATGTCATATATATATTACATATGTATAATAAATGTTTGTTATATGATATTGTAAAATGTATTAGCAATAGCTAAATATTTTGTTACTTACTCACTTAGTCAGAAGATGACCTAATGGTTGAAACTGCAGTAATTAATTAATTTTTTAAATAAATATTGTAATATTTTACAAAGTAATTGTGTTTTGTTATTTTATGTTATTGCAGAATATTATTTTTTCACAGTGTTAGAGTATTATTAAATATTATAATCACGACACTGTACAACTAGAAAGATATTTAAGACTAATGTCAGTTTTCTATTAGCTGTGCGATTTTAATAGAAATTATTTTTAGCGCCAAAGAAAAATATTAATATTTAATAGTGACTGTTGTATATTTACTTATCAAATTAATATTCTAAATCCTTACAAGATTTAGCAGTTTACAGAGTTTTAAACGAAAGTTTATTTATAAATGTCTAGAAGGGAATACATAATTTAATCATTAAATACATTATTCTAATGTAATTATTATTAAACTTTATGATTAAAGGTTGTACTAAAATAAAAATTTTAATTTTAAACTTCAACAAAATAGTTGTTTTTATATATATATATATATATATATATATATATATATATATATATAAATAATATTTTCCATGTATTTATTTATACTTTGTTATTTTGTTCATTCGTAATATAAAAAATAATTTATCAACTCAAAGCGATCTGCACCAATACAATACAAAAAATAAATCTAACTTTACTATTGCAGTTACGCATTTAAATAATACTAAATTTACCGCAAATCACATTGATCTAACCTTTTACAATCATTTACCAAAGCATATTAGCAGCATAGAATCTAAGATAAATTCCACATTTCATTCAAAGAATTTTTTTATAAATAAGAATTATTATAAGTTTGATGATTATTTCAGTGGCAAATTTTATAATCTTCAATTGTAATGTAAAGTCTTATGCACTTTATTTTTAATGTATTTTCATTTGACTTTTCCTAAACCATGTGGTTTAAATGAAAATGAAAATTATATATGTTATATTATATTATATTATTATACTGCACTGCATTATTTTCTATATATACATAATTGATTAGTTGAATAAATAACACACCGATCATAACTAGAAATTAATGTTTCGCTGACAGGCGCTAAACTTTTACTCAATTTATATATATATATATATATATATATATATATATATATATATATATATATATTTCCCACACTATTTGTATTGGTTTAAATAGAAATAAAAGTATTATAATTAATATTATTTGATTAAAACAATAATACTATTTATATTTATAAAATTCATCTTAGTTTATGTTGTTATTTATTGTGTTATTTATATAAAATAAAATTTAAAAAATTTAATACCAAACAAATAAAGTGAATAACTTGAGAAAGAGTTTTGTAAAATTTTAAAGTT
Organism: Clivina fossor; assembly: GCA_963966155.1. NCBI lineage: Eukaryota > Metazoa > Arthropoda > Insecta > Coleoptera > Carabidae > Clivina > Clivina fossor. The sequence goes on from OZ014554.1 coordinate 6,950,216, forward strand.
ATAGTATATCCCCAGAATAACACTATGTTCTCTAGCAAAATTTATGTAAAAAGTTGTTTATCAAAAATTTGACTTTAAATTACTTGCAATTAAAAATGGAATTTTTCAAAATATGAAAATGTTAACATTTTACTAAACAGTTGATATCTCATTTTTCGCAAATAAGTAATTTTAAATGATCTTAAGGGGGTATATATCTTTCTTTTTTTATTTTTTCCAAAGGTCTCCATTTTGTCCCGAATGAATATTTGTGGAAAAAATGGGTCAACAATCAGATAATATATTATACTTCAAGGGTGTCTTTTGATTTTTGTTTCAGTTAAAATTGTTACCGCACAGCCGTCCGGTCTTGCAGAGCTTCGAAGAAAGAGTCTGAACTCGAAGGATTTCCAACAAAATTAAAAATTAAAATTCTGAAAAAAGTTCAAAATCTATTCTCTCATTTCCAGAAAATCTCGATTTAATATCTTTTATAGTTTCACAGAAAAAAATTCATGAAATTAGTCGATTTTTTTTTAGGTCGAAAAAGATATATACCCTTTTACATAAACTAACAAAAAGGATCAAAACGGAGTTAGTTTTTATATCGTTACGAAAAATTGGAAATATAATTCATTAATAATAAATAATAAGTATTGGTTTATTTACTAGCAAAAATCTAGAATAAAATTATTATTTTATTCATTGATTTACGATTTTTATGTTAGTTTATGTAGTATTTAATATAATTATTAATGTTTGCTTGTTTAGTTATATTCCCTAACTTCATCGTTGAATACGAAAATATGTTGTTTTTATTTTTCCTTCTCAAATGAGTTCTTGTTGATGTTTAATAATTGTGACGGGTTTCTGCTAATGCCACCTTCAGACTATTTGAGTGGTTGGTCTTATTGGGGTACAATTTATTTAATTCCACCACAAAAATAAATCATACCCCAATATAAATACGCATCACACCAACCACTCCAATAGTCTATAGGAAATAGGCTCACTTGCGTACGTGTCAGATGCGTACAAACATTATTTAGTATCACTTGCGTACAAATAAGGGTCGGCTCAAGCCCAGGTAGTGAAGGTACTTAGACCGAGTGTCAGATGCGTACAGCGATTTTACAAATAATCAAGTTAGTATACAATTTTAATATTGACCAAGTTTATATTTAGTGGTTTAAATTTAATTTGTGTAGATTAATGGGCAGGACCGAGTTGTCACCCAAAATTTGAAATTATACCTGTGACAAAAAAGGTCATGACCGAGTTGTCTTCCGCGCATGGTCTCCCAAGATTAAAAGGTAACCTAACCTAATCTAGCCAATCATTTGCGCCAGTTGTCATTTGCGCCGATGAGATAGCGCCTATATTGAATAATAACATAACTAAACCTTAAACCTTAATCTAACCTAACCTACCCTAAGCCAACAGTGGCGCAGATGATAGGGTTTCGTGGCGCAATTGATATAGCACTATTGACGCAAATGACAACTCGACATTTCCCAAACATCTGTACGCATCTGAGACTCGGCCTAAGTACCTTCACTACCTGGGATTGAGCCGACTCTTGTTTGTACGCAAGTGATACTAAATAATGTTTGTACGCATCTGACACGTACGCAAGTGACACGACACCGACTAAAGGTGGCATTAGCCGACATGCTTATTAAACAACAACAAGAACTCATTTAAAAAAGAAAAATAAAAACAAAATATTTTCACAAATATAATTATTATTATAGCTTAATTCTTTCCGATAAAAAGTATTAATTTATCTGTTAGAAGCAGAGACTTGAACCGAAATTAATTTCGTTCCGGTTTATGGTTACGTTCCAAGTAAATGTTTTTCGTTCCGGTTCCGGTTTCAGTTCGTCTAAAAATTTCGGTTCAGTTACGGTTCGGTTCCGGTTCAGTTCCGGTTAAAATTAAAATTTAAAATAAAAAAATTGAATTACTTAAATAAACTTAATTAAAAATCGAGTCGAACATCAAATATCTACCGGTATAAATTTTGTTTTAATTTTATTGACCAAATTCTTTTCTTATTCTTGTGTTCAATTATAAAATTTAAATACAGAAGAAATAAAACTTACTGAAATAATAATTGATTATTTTATTGTCAAAAACGAATACAAAATATAATTTAAGAACAGCACACATAAAGGGACAGCATAAGAACGTTAGAAATAAAAAACATTGCACATAAATAAAATAAAACAGCAAAATACAAAAATAATTAATAAGACACAGTGCAGGTAGACCCCGACTTACGAACGCCCGACTTACAAACTCCAGGACTTACGAACAAAATTGGCAGATGAAATTTTGTGGCGGCGCCGGCGCTATACGAAAAGAAAGCGGTAGATGGAGGATGAAGCATGATATTTTTAGATTTTTACATGGTGCATAAATGAAAGAAAACGATTAATAAATTATTTTAATGAAAAAAAATTTTTTTGAACCGAAATTAACCGTTATTTATTTTTTTCGTTCTAACCGAAATTAACCGTTATTAAAATTTCGTTCCGGTTCCGGTTTCGGTTTTTAAATTTAGCAATTTTACGTTCCGGTTACGGTTACGGTTCTGTTAAAAATTCCGGTTAATTTCGGTTTTCGGTTTACGGTTCGGTTCCGGTTCAAGTCTCTGGTTAGAAGTAAAGTCAAATTTTAATAAATTATAATACAGGGTGGTTTAGAATGAGTGTACCAAACTTTAACAGTTTGTAAAAAAAATCATTTTGAGTGAAAAATATCATATGAACATAGGTTCCATTCTATTTAGTTGCGCAACTACAAAAAATTATAGTTTTATCAGTGACATAGTAAATTTACGAGTTTAATAACAAGTTAACATCGAAAAACAAAATAAATTAGTCGCGAGGCAAGTAAAATGACTATGGCCCGTATTCTCACCTCACTTTTTCGTGAAAAAGTGCTTCTATCCTTAATTTCAAAATAACTTTCTGCTTCTGTTTTTGATCAAATATAAATAGTTTTTCTATTTTTGATCATTTTTATTATATTTGGTATTATAAAGTTTAAATAAACTATTATAAAGTGCTTAATAAATAATTTTAAGTAAACGTCAAAAGCACTTTTGGCAAAAATCACTTTTATAAATGAGGTGAGAATACGGGCCTGTATTTTATAACAAATATTCAAAATGAGCTTGTTGAACTTGAATACCGGCATTACACCGACGAATCAAAAAATGGTAAATGCAAATCATGTCTACTGACATGATAATAGTTTATAATACTTTATAACGAATTTGATTTAGTATTAGCATAATTCTTTCCCTCAAATATTCACGAGTGTTTATTTCCACACTGCATACAAGTTGCTTTAAATGTCCCTAAAGGTAATAATCTCAAGATTTTAAATCTAGGAATCTTGTTGGCCATGCGACAGGACTTGTAGGTCTAATCCATGTATCTGGATAGTTAAAATTTAGCCATGTGGTCAATTGACTTCAAAAATGGGGTGATGCACCATCATGTTGTAAATATATTCGTTTTCGAACATAAAGTGGAATATCTTCTTGCTTTATATGAAATCTATTATTAAGAAAATTTGCATATCTTTCAGCATTCAGACAATCATTAAAAACTTCAATATCAAGCATATTCAACTGTAGTAATACGAACCATTGTTTTACAATTAAATATGTATATAATCTAAATAAACATCAGGTTTAAACAGTTTGTTTGGTTTTTCTACGTTAACTTGTTATTACACTCATAAATTTACTACGCCACTAATATAACTTTAATTTCTTGTAGTTGCGCAACTAGATAGGATAGAATCTATGTTTATATGATGTTGTTCACTTGAAATAACTTCACTACTAAACTGTTAAAGTTTGTTCTATGATTTCCGCTCTTACATATTGAAACTTTAAATCCATTATAATATGTAATTAATAATTATTCGGAATTGGGTTCACACAGAAATTTTACATTTAGCAGATAATAACACCAAATTAAATTTATTAGAAGCAATAGAAATAAGAAAATTCCTTAATAAAAACAAGCAGACACTCCAAGCCAACCTTTACACCTCCCTTCCATTAACCTCCCTAGAAAATTTATAAAAACCACTCCACCCAATAAAAAATGTTGTAGTTTAAGTTACTATTGGTCTGACGATGCTATTATATAACGAAACTATAGTCACCAAATAAAAAAAAATTTGAAACAAAAAACCGAGTAATTATTATTTACATATTATAATGTTAAAGTTTAGTTTACTCGTTGTAAATCGTCCTATATATTTTGCACAAACAATTTTTAATTTTTTTTGTATATACGATTTTTTTAAAATAAAAATTTATTTATTTATTTAAAAATATTTTTATTTTTATCAATGAAAAATAATTATTTACTTCAATATCATTAGTATTTTTTATCCTGATGAATGCGACTGTTAAGTTTCATCGAAACGTTGTTTCTAAATAAATAATTAAACAGAACTTAAACCTGAAACAGTTCAATTTTGAAACAATATTCTGAAAAAAAAAATTTTACCATGAAAAATTATTATTTAAATTTATATAATAAAATATGGCATCAAAAAACTTTCATTTAATTTTATTTATTTTATTACAAAAACAAGTTTATAAAATGTAAAAGTTAGAATACAAAAATTTACTTAAACATAAGCTTCTGCATGTACATTTTTAGTAGAACATTTTAAACTGTTTCAAAACAAAGAACTATAAAATCATAAAAATTTTCTTTATACTATACATAAACTATTTATATATACGTGCATGAAATTTTTTTCTGAAAAATATTACATATATATTATCCAACAAATATTTTTATCTCTAGAATAAAAGCAATTTAATATAATATATTGTATCTAAAATCGTTAAAAAATAATACGAAACAGTACGAAAGATATGATAGCGCATTTTGAAAACTATTCACAAATTTCTAGTTGAAAAGTATACTCAATTTAAAACACTGTTTTATGGAAGGTTTATCTTGATAATATAGCAAACAATTCTAATAGATCAGCTGTATAGCGGGACTTACACGATCATTTGGAATGATATTCAGACCAAAGATTGACATTCTGATTAAACGTGCAAGATCAAGACTAATGAACTGATGAATGTATTGACGGATTTTCAAATATTTTGAAATCCGAGCTTCAATCACGGAAAGTAGGAGGGGAAAAACTGACAGTCTGAATGCTTCTCCTAGCAAGGAATCTTAAATTAACCGCAAATCTCGCACGAACTGATATTGAATCTCTCATAACTGTATTTATTCTAGATAAATACGTATCCGGAAAGTTCACCGCCCACAATTCACCGCCCACAATTCACCGCCCACAATTCACCGCCCACAATTCACCGCGTCACAAATCACCGCAAAAAGTTCACCATTAGTATACTATAATAGATTTTGCTTTTTGTTTTACATTATGTAAATATATATGATATAGTATTAAAGTAAGTAAGTAAGTGTTTTATTCAAATTTTAATTAATGTACGCAGTATTAATATTGATATATTGGCATTGATATTTGCTTTAGGGCCCAAAATTAGTAGGTTCGGTTAGATTAGGTTAAGTTAGGTTAGGTTACTTTATATTTATCAGTTTCACTTTCAAAAATTGACGAATAATCATCCCAGCGGTTAATTGTGGACGGTGAATTGTGTGCGGTAAATTTTCTCAGCTGTGAACTTTCCGCGGTGAACTTTTTGCGGTGAATTGTGGGCGGTGAATGTTCCTAGATCCGGATAAATATGGTGTCAGCATGATGATCAACGTGTTAAAAAGATTTTCGTCCATACGGTAGTAATTTTTATATAGTCATCTGACGCTAAAATTACTTCAATCAGACTGTCAGTTTGACTGATAAGTGTAGGGACTTCGTGATTGATGTCAGGAATGACAGTCTGATTTTTCAGTCAGACTCTCATTCCTGATTGACCGTGTTTGACCCGCTTATGACATTGAACGAATATTCTCGAACAATTAATGCAATTAATTAATAATAAGTAATATTTTGTATGGTCCAGTTCTGTAACACAGTGATCTCAAACACTAATTAAATATAGGCTGAAAACATATTCTGAATCTTACCAGCTTAGCAACAAGTATTACAACAATATTATTATTATTAAAATAAAAATAAAGCATAGCGTGCAAATATTATCTCTATATAGCAGGGGGAACGGGTATTTCCGATTTATTTTATTTATAATTGGGCAATAGTTTGACAATCTGTGATTTACGCAAATTCCGGGCTAAGAAATCCATTTATACGTAATAGATTTGTGCAGATGGGTGATATTTATTACTGGAATGTGTTTCTATAATATAATACCGAATGTCTTTTTCATAATATAAATATTATTCCTCTTATTTACCAACACTTTTAATGTATAAATCGTCGTCCATCTCACAAAGTGACGTATCTCAAAAAAAGCGAAAAATGAGTTATGCCGTGCAGACAACTTCTATAAGGTCTGTTTACATTCTGACAAAGAGACGTATCGCAATACGAAATAGTTCTTGTGCTCTTGCATAAGAGCTGCTTGTCATATTTAATTACAAAACAGGCTTGATTTTCAAATAGCATATATAATATAATTAAACTTTTAATAGTTTCTTTTATATGGATAATGCTTTTGCCAGTATAATTAAATTAACCAAAAGTTAAATACTTTCTTATTTCGAATAGATAAAGTAAAATATAAGCAGGTGTACCAGATGATAACAACAGGTAAATAAATATATTTTGGACGTTACTTCAAATTTAATTACAAACACAAATAGATAATTAGAGAAAAAATAAAACTACCCCGTTATAGCTACATTTCATTAAAATGCATACATTTATTAATCAGAATATTTATAATAATAATAATATATCTTCTATTTCTTTAAATACTAAATACAAATGTGTATACAAATATCGAAACAGGATAAATAATGTTCTTTAAACACGTTTTTATTAACTCGCTTTCTTTCATGTCTGTTTGTTTGCTTGATTGTCTGTAAAATAAAATTTTGATAAAATTTTGCAATCGATTTTAAACTAACTTCCCGATGAGCTAGAGACTTGAGTCTTCAAACATAGCTCAGAACTGGATAACAATGCAATATTAACTAATTAATTAATAATATTAGAAATATTTGATTAAAGTTAATAATTTTAAATAGTAAAATTATAATTATTAAATTATAATTAATTAAATTAATTAATTAGATTAAAGTTAAAGTTAAACAAAATTAAAAAGCAGAAAATAATTGATAAATAAAAAAAAATATTTTTTAGTATACCACATTTTCAACACGGACTAAAAAGTATAAAATAATTTCTCCAAGCCCCCATACAGATTTATAACCGCAAACAGAAAAACATGGAACAATGACAGCTACTCCCTACACTCCTTACTATTATCTATTGCATGCGCTTCACGGTTTTTTTGTATAGGGTTATGAATCTCTATGGGGGGCTAGAAGTCATTATTATATACTTTTTATTCTGTGTTAAAAACGTGGTACACTAAAATTTTCTTTTTATTTGAATAATTTTTAAAAATTAATTGTAATTAGTTGCATAACTGTTGGGCAATAAAATCATTATTATTATTATTTTGCTTTAATTAAAATAAAAAACACTTTATAAATTAATGGCGTCATCTTTATAATTTGTTTCAGATAACAAAATTACTGGAAACGGTTCTATTTTCGTCACCTATTCGCCTATACGCTACACGTAGGTAGTTGTTATTTTAGCAATATTTTTTTTCAATTTTTAAATAATACACTTATATTTGTGTGTGTGTGAGTGACTACCTGTCTCATGAAATGACAGTGAGATTTATAACGTAAATTCTTCTTTCTGTAAAATTGAATTTTTATATTTTCGTTGGCTCAAACTATATTTGAAAATAGGTTCTGCATAAACATATATATGTAAATATATATATGCTGTATCGGGTTTTTGGGATTGGCTCCGCGTTGTATGTTGTCGATTATGGTGACGACGTTTCGGTACAGTCTCATGTGCCATCTTCAGGTCTTCTCTGTAGTGCTCTTGTTCTGCCTCGAGTTAGACGTCTAATTCGAAGCAAAACAAGAGCACTACAGAGAAGACCTGAAGATGGCACATGAGACTGTACCGAAACGTCGTCACCAAAATTGACAACATACAACGAGGAACAAATCCCGGAAACCCGATACGGCATATAACGTCCGCGGAATTCTAAAGCAATATATATATATATATATATATATATATATATATATATATATATATATATATATATATACTCAAATTTTCACAAAAGATTCTCCTAGTATTCATATAAATTACATGACTTTCCAAGAAAAAATTACTAAATTTTTAAAAATTCATTATGACCACGTTATTTAACCGATTTTAATCAAATTTTCACAAAAGGTTCTGCTGATACCTACATAAATTATATAATTTTAACAAAATACAGTGTTGCTAACTTGCCGAGAAAAAATTACTAAAGTTTTAAAAAATTCATTGTGATCACTTTATTTAACCGATTTTAATCAAATTTTGATAAAAAATTCTTGTAATGCCTACCTAAATTACATATTGTTAGCAAAATACAGTGTTGCCAACTTTTTGAGAAAAAAATTACTAAAATTTTCAAAATTTAATATTGTCTTTAGTATTTTTATTGTTTACATTATACAATGTTGCCAATTTTCCGGTAAAACTATTCCAAATTTTCAGGATAGATTCTTTTTTATGCATAATAATTATAAAATTTAATTTTTGAATAATGCTGCCAACTTTTAGTGAAAAAAGTATTTAAAAAAATTTCTATTTTTTAGCATTTATTTGATAATGTCAAAGTGGTATATTATTTTGATTGATTATCGTAAATGACGTCAATTTCAAACGAACACTGTTACGATTATGCTATGGAATTCAGTGGAAGATTTACACACCGTAAGTAACTGCGTAATATATGACGAGAAACTTAGTTTATGCGCAATAACGTAAGAATTGAGTATGTTCGATTCACAGTGCATTAATTTCGAACAATGAATAACAAAATGCGTTTGCTGCACTAACTGTGCTGTACATCGCTATAAGTCCAGCTATTTCTGTTCCATCTAATGCCAACTTTTTATTCCTGTTCTAATATTGAATGGTGAAGGATATCTGAAAAATCATTTTTTATTATTTTTCATTTCTCACGTACTTTGTACAGATACTACACTACAAATATTTTATACAAAAAAAAAACATTGTTATAAGACTCTATGAATAAATAAAGAATTAAATATATATATATATATATATATATATATATATATATATATATATATATATATATATATATATACAGAGCGAGTGTAAAGTTTGGAACTATCGCAATAAATCTTTTATTAAACGTTTTTGAAAAAAATCCTCGAACACGTCAATTTTTATCTTAAATGAGACATATTTTACTGTAATCGTCGCTTAAAGATTGTCTTTTGTTTTTGAGTTATGAAGTAAGCGATAATTTTTTTAAATGGAAACCTATATTTTTTATTATTGATGTTGGTAGTACTTTTTATTCCGTTTCCAACCATATAAAATTTTAAATATGTTACATTTGAAAAAAATTGAGAAAAATAATCTCAAAGTTTAAATATTAAAAACTAATTAAATTGGCAAAATGAATCTAGTTATTAGTGTATAAAACAAAAAACATTAGCTACAATTCATTTTGCCAATTAAATTAGTTTTTAATATTTAAACTTTAAGATTATTTTTCTCAATTTTTTTCAAATGTAACATATTTAAAATTTTATATGGTTGGAAACGGAATAAAAAGTACTACCAAAATCAATAATAAAAAATATAGGTTTCCATTTAAAAAAATTATCGCTTACTTCATAACTCAAAAATAAAAGACAATCTTTAAGCGACGATTACAGTAAAATATGTCTCATTTAAGATAAAAATTGACGTGTTCGAGGATTTTTTTCAAAAACGTTTAATAAAAGATTTATTGCGATAGTTCCAAACTTTACACTCGCTCTGTATATATATAGTATATTAAAATATTATTTTTGTCGAAATTATAGCAAAATAGTAGTAAATTTTACTTTAAAAAATCTGTACTTTCATTTTACCATAAATATTCTGTATTTCTACCTCAAAATTCGGTTATTTTCAAATAACTTCTTAAACTATGTAAAATTACGGCTTGCATATTAATATCTGTAGTAATTCATCAAAATAATGAGACCTAGTACATATTGTGTGTAATAATACTAATAAAGTATTTTAAGCGTAATTCATTCATTTCAAAATACATCTTTTATATAAATTTAGAAATGTATGTAATTATTCCAATAATAACATTACTGAACTAAATACATTTTAGCTATTTTTGGAAAATACATGACAGCAAATTTACTGAAATTCTGTAAATTTACTAAAAGAGACTTTAATAAAGAAACTGTAATATTACATACATATATACTTTTCTATCCCGTTGGTAATATCATATTACATAATGTTTGTATTAGGTCTGATATTATGTATTTTAAAACAATTATGTAATATTACAGCAGTTGAATAATTATACCTAGAAATACTTGGCAACATAATGTCTCACTATTTGTAGTAAAATTAAATATTTTTGTTTTTTTTTAAGAGTGTATATTATAAAATGTAAGTTTTAATATTGCACCAATATTTACATACAGGTCTAATTTAATTCAGATCTATTTATTATAATACATTTTTACCTTTTGGAAAGGGGTTTGTTCCACACACATTTTTGGTTACATGGCGTGATTGTGTGTATGTATGTATAATTATAAGTTATTATAAAATTTATCACACGGAGGTTTTTTGAAAATCATTCAATACACGGCCAGTATCCATTGAATTTATAGAATTTTCTGGGGTAAGTCTAGCATGGTTGATCTATCCTTGTTGCAGACGTTTCGCCGTACATGATAGATGGCATCCTAAGTCCTTGGTCACCAAGCCCTGAGGATACTATCTACAATGTATGACAAAACGTCTGCGACGAGGATAGCTCGACCACGGCATACCAGCGGAGAAAATTTTAAAAATTCATTCAGTCTAATTCAATGTAATAAAAATATTTTAAGAATTAAAAAATTAGTTTTTTTATTCCTAAAGCAGCATATACGCATCAAGATATATATATATATATATTTATATATATATATATATATATATATATATATATATATATATATATATATATTTATATATATATATTTATCAAAAACTATACCTAACGATGCTATTGCTATTAGAAAAATAAAATATTATGATGTTTAAAATTTTTTTAAAAATATAAGCTAAAATATTTGTCTAGTTTTATTTAGAACAAAACGGCTTTAGATTCTAGTTCTGTTATAATTTATTAATAAATAAACGTTTCGATAAACTGAATATGCGTGTACATCATAAAAAAAAAAAAAAATAATATTTATAGTAAATAAGCAAAGCATGGTAAATAACACAATAAGTAACTAGATAATGAAATTTATAAATTTTTAAACTTATTCCCACGTTTTTGCACATAAAAATGTTTTTAACGTTTCAGTTAGTGATGGGACAATTCGAATGAAAAATAATCGATTACTGGATTATAAAAATCATTCGAAATATTTCGTATGAAATTGAAATCATTCGAATTAAAATTGAAATCGTACGGATCATAGCCAAACAAAAAAGTGGCAGATTTCCATAAATATATGCAAACTAGATTATAAAATTGAAAGACAACCTTAAGGCCGAAATGTTTATAATTATTCGAAATCAAAGGTAGTCAACTTAATCAAGTAGCAAATAACTCTGTTTGACTGATAAATGGCACTTAAAGTGGGAAGAAAAAAAATCCCAACATGTAAATAATTATATTTTTTAATTTTAATTTCCTAAATACTGTAATTTTTGTAAGTTACATACCTTTTTTACTTTATTTAATAAATAATTAAAATATTAATTTATTTAACATAACAGAAATTTAAAATATTTATATTATTATAATATTCAGTTATTAAAAAATGCGTTCAAATATTATAAGTAACACATTGCGATTGTGATACCATCTAGCGGTATTTGATATCATATAACTGACAGATAGATATAATTGTTCGTTCTAGTTGTACTAATTAATTTCTATCATCATTTGAATGATATTATTTGATTATGATATTTATTCGAATACCAATGATTCGATTATTAAAATCATTCAATTATGACCATCACTAGTTTCAACTTAAGATTGAACAAATTAAATAAATTCTATTCATGAATATTTGTTATTATTTTGTTGCGAAATATTTTTTCTATATTAATTTGTAATCACAATCACGAAAAATACCCAAAACATGATTTAGGCACAGTAACGGCACGATTAACTAAAAAATAAAACAATATTTTCAATTTTTTTTCTCTCAATTTGGAACCTATTAAGGGACAGCTACGTCAAACTTTGGAAATAATTATTGATAAATCACTGTAAAGGCAATGATTTAAATGAAATTTGGCTTTCATTAATTAAAAATTTTATAAAAAAAAATTATGATCTAGTTACTTATTTAAAACCTCGTAACTTGCTTCTATATTCTGTTATTTAGTTTAAATATCATTTGTAAAAGTTTTCCTAATGAAGACGTACGTTGAGTTCGTCAAAACATTATTTATTAATATCTATTAATAAAGAACTATGACCTAAAGCCGTATTAGTTTATATAATAATTTCTGAAAAAAGTGTACCATGTTAATTTTCATTTTATTTATTAACACAATTATTAAACATAATTTTTTTCTATAACGTACGTAATTCATTATAGCATCGAATAAAATAAAATATTCTTATGTAAAAAACTTTTCAAATTATCTTATTTAAAAAAATTTTGTCTGTCAAACGAAAGTCGACCATGTTTTGACTAGTTTTATGTAGTATAGTATTTTTAAGTTTTGTTGAGACTTACGTCACAAACAAGACTGTATGAATCAAGTCAAATTTTTGGGGGTAAATTACGCCCATCAATGCCGCTAGCCACACCCTCGCGTTATGAAAATGCACAACAAACTAAAGCCCCATTCAGACTGCCGTTTTAGTTATTGCAGTAGCAGTAGCAGTAGTTGTAAGCATAAGAAAATATATGTAAGCTTATGGGAATACAATGCGCATGCGTGGTTTTTGTAGTAAGGCATAGCAGTAGTCGTAAGCAGCCAAACATTTGGACTAGCCAAACTTTCTGGTTAAAATTTTACATAGTCGTAGGAATTGGCCAATCAGAGTTGAGTGAAAAGAGATAGCACTATTTTTATTTAGAAACGTCAAACAAATGTCAAACAAACGTCAAATTCATAAAATATATTAAAATTGCGACTTTAGAAAGCAAAATTAATCAAATAATATTTAATTATTATTAATATTATTATTATTATTATATTATTATTATTATTATTTAATTATTTTATTTAATTATTTTGTGTCAAATGTGTCATTGCAGTACGCATGCGTATGTAAAAATTTCACTAGCATCACAAGCCAGTGTGAATGGTCAAGTATGCTTACAACTATTACTACGGCAAAAATAAAAACTACAACCGCAGTGGAATGAGACTTAATAGAGTGGCGATAGCGCTATCAGGATTGGGCAGATTTTGATTATTTGATTTAAATCACAATTTTAATCATTTCGATATCTTTAATATTAATCAATAATTTAAATCAATTTTAATTAATTACTCGTTTTAACTAATTTGGTTTCTAATAATTATTAAATTAAAATATTTAGCTATATTTAGCATAAAATTAATATTAAATCAAAAATTTATATACATACAAATGCGGTATATATTTGGGGTATATAATATTGTAAAATTTGTTTATGTTATTTTTGTTTGTACTACATTGGCATTCTTAAATAAATTATAAACGAATTGTCATAACCAAAAAATGTTTACAAACTTTGTGGAGGCGGCAATAAGCCATAAACATATAAATAAATTAGTATTATAGCGTTACTTTATAGTAAATGAATATTCATATTTAAATAAATAATATAAAAAACAATAATTTAACAACAATGAAATAGACAAATTAAAAATATGTATTAATGTATCATATATTTTAGTTGACATAAATATAAAATCATAAACTCATACGTATAGTGATACGGTACGAGTATATGTTAAGTTCGCGCGCAATTCATGAATTAAGTTTACAAGCACATAACTCAAAAATGCTACAAAATATTTAAAAAAATTCAAATAAAAAAACTTATTTAAACATTGCTCTAAAACTTTGTCGAATATTATAAGCACTTATTTCTTAAGGCCAAAAAGTTTATAACTGTGCGAAAAATTCACCTTCAAATTGAAAAAAACTTGATCGCTAATTTGTTATGTTAATTAATAATTATATTAATATATTTTTTTAATGAAACGTACACAAAAATAGTTAATAAATAAAATAAAAAAAGCATTATGCTAATAATTTGTATAGTAACCGAGATAGGAAATAATTACATTTAAATTTTTCAATTTTTTTGGAAAAAGTGAATTTCTGAAATTATGCAAAAAAAGAAAAAATGCATCTACCCATCATCAGATCGGGCAGAAAATTTCCTATAAAATGTTGTTTTCAAAAATTATATACTACAAAGTTGTATTTTGCAACTTTTGAATTTCATTGTAGTTGGGGCAGAGTTAAAAAAAAGAAATGGATAGATTGACTGTTTCTATCTTTGTTCTACTTACTGAATAATAAAGGACAGAATTTTGCAGACATTACCTACAAAGAAATCGCTATAAGAGCTGCTTTAAGAGAGAAAGAGAACGTCTTAAACAAGTTTGTGATTTCTCATGCGATCGATTGTGACGTAAATCTCAACAAAACTTAAATACTGTAGTTTCATTATGTTGTTAGTAATTAAAGATAGTACGCCGCCCTAGTGGCAAAACAGCACACTACGCATATCATAGCGTAATGCAAAGTTTTGGGTAGTATTGCATAATATACTACATTAAATAACTAATGACAGATTAATAGGTGACAAATTTTATTATAGTGACAAAAAAATTTATACTAATTTTATTTCATTCTACTTTCTAGCTTTAAATGGAAAAGTTAACATTGGCAATCCTGTTCAAAATAATATATAATAATTTTTTTTAATTAAACACACTTTATCAATGGTTCATTTTTTAAGATTAAAAATAATTGCTTGCTTTAAATAATTTACCATATTTTAATTTTAGTCAGATTCATAATTGAATATGAAATTAATTCTATATTATATTAAATTTTATTTTTACTTTTTACAAAAAATAGAATTCTAATAATATAATTGTAATATATTACAGTAATTTTTTATTTCAGAATTCATTGTAATAAAATAAAACTGTTTTTGGTTGAAGTCCTGTTTAATTATTTATTTAAAAACAATGTTTCGACGAAATTCAACGCTTGTCTTCATCAGGATAAAAATGTAATATTGTTAGTATTTTTTATTTTGATGAAGATCCAGTTTCGTCGATATGTCGTTTTTCAAGAAATAATTAAACAGAAATTTAACATAAAACAGTTTTAATATAATTGTAACTTTATTAATATAAATTTTGTGATTAAATTTTAAATAATACTAATAATTATATATCAAAAATTATTATGGTTTTTCAATTTAATTTTTTATAGAGAAAAATAATAGTTAAAGAATCATTTCAAAATACTAAAGCCCGAAAATATATTTTTATCATAATATGTTTTAAAATTTTGACATTAAACATATTAAATTTTGAAAGTATTTCTCAGTTTGTCACTACTTAAATTAAACTTTTAAATACTTTAAACTTCGTTAAAATTAGAATATATTTAATTTATAAATTTTTAATATTTTAACAAATATCTGAACTTGTGTGTAAATATTTTTGAATTAAATAATATAAATTTTTTTATATTTAAGTATAAAAATTGTCTATAAATTGTTATATTTGATAATTACGTAATAGCGACATAAATATAATTATATTTTTAAAAATTCTGAAACTGTTTATTATACTCAAAAAATCTTTTTATATTTTATTTGTTTCCTAAGAAATAAAAAATTTTCAACTTTAAAATAATATTTAACCGTTTGAGTACCAAGCAGCGATTTTGCGCTTTTCTGTTACGCTCAAAATTTGCCAATTTTATTTTTACTTAAAACGGAACAGTAGCTATAAAGTTGGGCATAACAAAAGAGCGCAAAATCGCTGCTTGACACTCAAACGGTTAAATATTATTTTAAAGTTGAAAATTTTTTATTCTTATAAACAACGATTACTATAATAATATAATTAACTAAATTATGTACCCGTGGCACTCAAACGATTAATATACATAATATAGGATTGGACAATTACGTAAGTACATTATGTTGATCTAATACAAGCTTATATTTTTTTAATTTGTTGTTAATTTCCAATTATACTGTAGATGAGTAGTAAATATTATTATTATTAGTCAGTTAAGATGGTTCGGACATCTTGAGCGAATGCCTTATGAACGTGTGGTTAAAAAATCTACATGAATAATTTTGAAGCTATACGTTTGCGTGGACGTTCGATGCGTAGTTGGAGTGGTATGCTTGAATGTGTTTTGCATGAGCGGAAGTTTCCAAGTAGTAGAAATAGAAAAACATATATCAGAAGAATTATGAATGTAGATGAAGCTAAAGTTGCTTGTCTGAATAGGGATGTTTGGAGGAAACTGATTTCGGGATAGCGGAAAGAGTTTGTGCCACACACTTTTGGGTATATGGCGTGATTGCGTATGTATGTATGTATGTATAAAGAAAATCAGCGAAAAATTTAGCAATCTATTTTATAATATACTTTGACAAATTTATAAATTAATTTTTTATAAAATGTATCTATTGTTCAAAAAAAATTTCTACTATTTATCAAATTATAAAAATATGACTTTGAAGATTTTGTAGTGTTTCAATCTGAAAACTATAAAAAATTCTTAATACAGAATAAAACCGCAAACACAAAATAAAAACAATATTAATAAAATTGACAAAATAAAATTCACCTGTGGCACTATGCTTATACTAATTTTTCAACTAGAATTTTCGGGTTGCGAATGCACCATAACAAAGTCTCACAAAGTTATCAAGCTACTCGTTTGCACACAGTTCACTGTTCACAGTTAAATACAAACTGAAACCGTTGTTCAAAAACCGTCGTCGTGTTAGTAGTCCCAGTTGGCAGCGCATGCCAACTTGATAGGTGGCTACAATGTTTGGTGGAGGTGCCTTTTTTATTTGTTTTTTTTTTGGTGAAAGCGCATAGTAGATATTTTGTTATTACAATTATTATGGTTTTTTTTTTCAGATAATTTAAAGATTAATAATGTTACTAAATGCACAGAAAAAGTTATTTATCATGGTTATGTTATTTTCAGTTTTTTTTGACGAATTTAACCTTCACAACTCACAAACAAAGAATCACGTTTTGGTCTTTTACATGCGCCACACTCAGACATGTTGTCAAAATATTGTAGCACAGATACAGTAATTATATGTAATTGTTTATGTATACAAATAAAAACATATGTATTGACATACGTACATATAACAACAAAGAAGGTAATATTAAGCGATAGCAAAATGTAAATGACACTACTGATTTAGCACTATTACGTTCAGAGTTCACTCACCGGCCTTGCAGTCACAGTTTGTATTGTCAGCAAATTCATAATATTTGAAATAACAATACACTTATAAGTAAATATAAATGATGTAATATTAAATATTAACGATTATTTGGTACAGCTTCCATACACAAACACAACTACACCATCACAAAAATTCATCTTTACACATTACTCCAAAAAAACAATAATTTAACTGCAATTTTAACCGGTAAAAGGCATCAAAAAGCACAGAGCCAATGACAAACGTACACACTACGGAATACATACGACATATATATATATATATATATATATATATATATATATATATATATATATATATATATATAGTTTCACAAACAGTGCTTCTTTCGTTTATAGGTATACTTACTAGAACTTGTTCGATCTTGTTATGAACTACGCTCACATTAGTGTTGCGTAAACAGCCGATTTTCTCGCACCTGTTTATCTGCTGCAATAAATGTTGAAAATAAGTCCTAAAAATGGCTAAATTTGTAGGTTTGAATGATGAAGAAAATAAGCATCTAGAAAGAATTTATGACAAAAAGTGACTCTAAAGATAAAGAAGAAATTGAGAATTCCAGTAAACCTAGATGTTTTCGCAATCCCTTGTATCTGTAAATAAGCTTTAAACATAGGCCGTAAAACAAAAACAAAAAAACTAGATGTGCTATAAACGTATATATACGTACGAGATTTGTGGTTTTACATACTACGTTCGTATTAATATTGATATATTAAGTTAATATTCTTCATACGTATATGTACGTTTCATGGCTTGCTTAACCTAGCACACGCAGTTGTGCTCAGCGTCTGGTACTCCGCAACGAACAAGCTAATGTTGTTCATTCATTTAAATGATTATATATATATATATATATATATATATATATATATATATATATATATATACAGTGTGTCCCCGGATTGAGTTCACTATAGGTGTATCGGCAAAAAATTTAAGAATTTCATTTTCATGTTTTGGTATTCCGCCCTGCTTTGTCTGGAAACAATTTTAAGCATATTTTTAGTTTTTTAAAAATCAAGGCGGCCATGTAAAAAACTATTTTATATTTAAGTAAAGTGGCTTTTTGGTCCATAATACGACATAATGTACTTGAGAAAAGTTGCTCGGAATATGAAATTATGGCTCTGTGCAAAATTTCAAAAAGATCAGTTAAAAAAAAAACTAAATTTTCTAAGATAGTATTTTATTAAAAAAAAAGTTAAATAACAATTATTCTATTTGACTTCCTCCAAGATCTGCACATTTTTATACCCTAACTCTAAACTTGTCATATACTTTTGCTATAAAAATACTAAATAAAATAAATAAATAAAACACTTAGAAACTTATGTTTTTTGGTTGGGCATATGGCACAACGCCGACAGAAGACCGCCAACAGCCTACCAGGGACACTACGCCGACCGTGGACACATCGTCGACCGCTTACTAGGGACACTACGCCAACAGTGGACCGGCCGGCGTAGTGTCCCTAGTAGGCGGTAGGCGTTGTGTACACGGTCGGCGTAGTGTCCTTGGTCGGCGCTGTGTCCAATCGGCGTTTTTTTTTAAACTGACCTTTTTGAAATTTTGCACAGAGCCATAATTTCATATTCTGAACAACTTTTCTCAAGTATATTATGTCGTATTATTGACCAAAAAAGCATTTTATTTGAATATAAAATAGTTTTTTACATTTTTCATGGCCGCCTTAATTTTTAAAAAACTAAAAATATGTTTAAAATTGTTCTCAGACAAAGCAGGGCGGAATCCCAAAACATGAAAATAAAATTCTTAAATTTTTTGCCGATTTTGCCATTCATCCGATCGTTATGAAAATTTGAAAAGTTGTTGAGTACACTGCCGCGAAGGGGGCCCAGGAAAAATATTATAAGTGTGAAAGAAAATATATATATATATATACATATATATACCTCGGTTATAATTAGCGGTTATGTTGGACTTAAAATATATACAGCACGATTTTAACAAAAAATACAATTTCAGTAACATATTTTTTTATCAAAATAAATCGAATTTAAGTTGTAGTTCTGTATTAATAATTATTAACAACCGACATTTCGACGTATTCAACGTACATCTTTATCAGGAAAAAAGATACAAATAACATTTACAGAATATAAACAGAACAAAGAATCATGTTAGTAGCTAACAAAATAAGTAATAAGATCATGCGTTAAGGTTTATGTAGGACAAATAGGTAGAACTGTTTCTAATAGATTGACGGAACATAAGAGAGATACGATACGTCTAAATCATCCAGACAAATCTGCTATTACAAAACATGTGTTAGAAAATCTTTATGATGAAAAATTTGAAGATACTCCAATAATTGCAAGACCAATCAAATTTAACAGCAGATTGACTGATTTCCTTTAATTAAAAATTTATAAAATAAGAAACGTAAAAACAATTTAACAATACTGATTAGGTAGTAAATCAGTAGAGTTTAAAATAAATTAATCGTTTAATGTAAAAACTAAAAATATTATTATCTCCCTTATAAGACAAATTTTACTAACAATAATGCATTTTAAAGTTTATCAACTCCTTTTGAGGTGTACAATCGTCCCCTAAAAGGATACAGAAAAAAACCATAAACAATATATATACAGGATGATCGTTCGCCAAGTTGATATAGGACAATAACATGGGATATTGATAACATGCAGAATACTTCTTTCCAAAGTAAAATTCGGAGAAATACTTAGAACACTTTTCGCTAGGGAATAAAAAGTTATATAATTTGGTTTTAGTTTTAATTTGATAGCATGTGCCGTTTGGGCGCTAGAATTTTTTTTTGATTTTTTGGTTCGATCCCACGTCGAGGTTATATGAGTTTTTTCATTTTCAGTTGTATAAATATTCCATGCTTATATTTGATATACTCTTATATTTGATTTTTGCAACCATTAATTCTCACTTATATATATATATATATATATATATATATATATATATTAAGGTAATTCAAAAAAATCAAAGGTCGGAAATTCGATCCTGTCTTCTAAGATCCTTTAAACCATTCAATTTCAAACTTACTGCTTAATTATTATCGAAATCGGACAATATTTAGAAGTCGCGCAAGTCAAAAATGTATTTTTATAAACGCATTTTTTTTTAAAATGTTTTCTAGATAATAATAATAATCAGCATTGTTTCATTGACGATAAGCGTTGTGGGCAACTCATTACATCATAATAAATCATCAGCCCTTAAACCCAATTCCTAGTCAATATCTTCAACAATACTTGCTTTTTTGCCAGGAACTTGCAACCATAATTTCAGCCATTTTAAATGTAACTTCAATTATTTTATCATTCCAACAAACTTTCATGCATTCTATGATACATAAAAAATACTTTCAATATTTACAAATAATAATTGAATAATAACATCGTTGCAATTCAGTGTTATAAGCAAGATTTTTCATTTTTTTAAAGTGCAAAACACAAATAATTTATTTAAATACTTAATATAAATAATGAATGTTTAATGATCGACTCTATTTTATGAAAAGCTAATTTTTCGTATAAAAAATCTAAATACCTTTTATCTAATTTAAGAGTAGTGAACAACGCTGCAAAAAGAGAGGTGGCTCTTATAATATTTACTGAAAATTGTTAATAATCATCAGGAAAGATATCCGAATGCTAATAAATCTAGTTTGTAAACGCAACAATTTTTGTTATCAGTTTGACATATTTTTAAAATAAAGCTTCATGCGTAAAATTATAATAATAAAACTGTATTTTGTGTATAAAATATTCAAGTATTGTATTGATAAGGTTTAAACTAAAAAATCCATTTTAATAAAAATACGGGAAACATCGATTTTAAAGCACTTAAAGAAAACGAAAAATTTTAGTTATAACACTGACTCGTAACAACGTTTGTATTCAATTATTATTAAATGTTAAAACCATTTTTTAAGTACTATAGAATGCCTAAAAGTTTGTTGGAATGATAAAATGATTGAAGTTACATTTAAAATTGTTGAAATTTTTGCTGCAAGCACCTGGAAAAAAACAAGTATTGTTGAAGATATTGACTAGGAATTGAGTTTAAAGGCTGAAAACGGTTTGTTATGATGTAATGCGTTGCCCAGAACTCTTATCGCCACTGAAACGATGCTGATTATCATTATTATTATCTAGAAAATATTTTTTTTAAAATTGCATTTTTAAAAACACATTTTTGACTTGCGCGACCTCTAAATATTGTTCGATTTCGATAATAATTAAGTAGTAAGTTTGAAATTGAATGGTTTAAAGGATCCTAGAAGATGGGGTCGAAATTCCAACTTTCAATTTTTTTGGTTCACCCACGTCTAACCCGAAGCAGAACAAAAGCACTACAGAGAACCTGAAAATGGCACATGAGACTGTGCCGAAACGTCGTCACCAAAATCGACAACAGACACGCGGAGCCAATCCCGGAAACCCGGAACCCCAAAACCGGAAAATTATTGAAAATTAAGGTTTTTTGCATTTTAATTTTTTATTTTTAATAATTTTTCCTGCCAAACCAGGATGAGTTAGAGAAAAAAGTTACTTAATTATTATGTAGCTAATTTTTTTCTCTATTATACTGAATTTTTTCAGATTTTTTGAGCAAATTTTGAAAAATTCCCAAGGGTGCAGTTTATGTTTAACTTTAAATATCTCGAAAAATAGTGACTATCGTTAGAAAGAAAGAGTATGTTTTTTACACAGAAAGTATTGGAGAATCGAAAAATTCTGCTAAAATGACAATTCCGTCAGTGGCGTAGAATTTAGGAAGGATCAACCTCTCACTTGCCCCTGTTGTACGCCAGTGGCAGTAGCCAGAAACTTTTATTTAACATAATTTAGTGTGGTGTACGGTACCTACACCTCCTGCCAAGTATGATAAGGATACGTCAAATAGTTTTAAAGTACTGGGCAAAAATCGTTTTTAAAATTTTCAATAAAACACCCTGTAGCTCAGTAAGGAGCCACATTTTATCTAAGTGATTTGCGTTAATTCTTCATATTCTGAGCCCAGGATACTCCAGTTAAAATATTTCCAATTACTAATAAATCACCCTGTATATATATATATATATATATATATATATATATATATATATATATACATATATATCTATATATATATATATATATATACATATATATCTATATATATATATATATATATATATATATATATATATATAATTTAGAAAATGTGCCTTGATGTTGTCTTTCAATTTTATAATCTACTTTTGTATATGATGATTTCAATATAATTCGAGATATCTCGAATGATTTTCATAATAAAATGATGGATTATTTTTCATTTGAATTATCCCAACACTACTAAAAATCACAATTAAAGCATTTCAATACAGTAATTTATGATATTGTTAATCAACTGACAACAAATATAATCGAATGATAATCGAATTAAATGTAAATATTTTTTTTACGTAATCTCAAAAGAGAATCTAGTATTATTTAATTTAACTCTACTCGCACTTTAATGCCCGTACACATAAACATTTTTGTTAAAAATAGCGGTTTGTTAAAATGAAAATTCTTGTATCCCGTAAGAAATTTCTTTGCAATATACATAGAAAGATTTCTTAGAGAATTCACGAATTTTCATTTTAATTCTTAACAAAAAAGTTTAGGCATATGTGGGTAAATGTTTCATCTAATATGATTGAAAAAATTGAAACTTATCAATTTTTATTTGAAATAACTAAAATATTAGGAAAATTATGTAAAAATTTAAAATTAAAATGAATATTTATTCGAGTTTTTTTTTTAATTGTTTTTTTAATTCCGCTATGACAAATTTGTCGACATATAAAGGAGATGGCAAAAAAAAAAGAAAATTGTTGAATAACAAAAGCAATTGCTGAAATTCCAATAACAATAATAAAAGTGATGATAAAAATAAAAACGACATAAAAATACCGCTGGGAAATTAAAACTTTCTTTGCAATGAATATTAAAAGAACGTTTACATAAAATTTCGTTCAACATTTATATACACAATGCGCTATGTATCCAAAATGTAAACAAAATTTCTTCTATGATTTCAGCTCTTACTTGTTGAAACTTTAAATTCATTATGATATTATGTAAAAAATTCTAGGTTTTTTGTTTCAAAGATATTTATTTAATTTTGGTTACTAGTTTCGCTAACACAGTAGCTTCGTCAGACCAGTTAAACAAAATTATTTTCCGTCAAATATTTCTATCCAGACAAGTTTTATTTGGATTCATTGGATTCATTGGACTAAAGTTTAGTTTAAAAAAATATTTAAAATTTAAATAATAATATTAAACAAAAAAAAATCTGTTATCTAGCTGAAATTAAACTTCAGTTAAGCGCCTTGCCAATTGACCACAGGTGAATATGCCAATTGTCAGAATTTATTATTATTTATTTTTACGGTTAAATAGCGTTTATAATACTGAAACTTCAGATAGTAAGCTACTATAAGTATTCATTGTATTCATAACACATGTATTAAAATTTAATAATATATTTTCAACCAAAAATTAAAAAGCAAAACTATCAAAAATAAACTTTAAAAAGAAAAATATTCTCTCAAAAATGTATTCACCTCCTACCAGTTTGAATGTTGATGTGAAAAAGAATACATATTTGCATTATTGCTTTCTGTAAAAAACTGATATTAGAATACATTAGTAAAAATTGCTTAATAAAATAAGAGTTTTTCTAGCATCAACAAAATATCAGGTTCTACAATTTTTTTGAGAAAATAGAGATAGAAATTTGTCAGCAATTTTTTTGATTTGTTGCAACTATATATATATATATATATATATATATATATATATATATATATATATATATATATATATAAACGTAAAATTATCGATTTTAGCCTTACTGAATTTTTTTTTATAAGGTTGCCCTTATATATATATATATATATATATATATATATATATATATTCAGTCATCAGTTCCAGTAATTGCATTGTTAATGGTGCGTAGGTCGTTATTCCATAGTCAAGCAAGGGACCTACAAGAGCATAGAGTCATAATTTCAAATTCTGAACAATTTTTCTTAAGAACATTATGCCGTATTATTGACCAAAATGGCACTTTACCTGAATATAAAATAGTTTTTTTACATTATTCATGGCCGCCTTAATTTTTAGAAAACTAAAGATATGCTTAAAATTGTTTTCAGACAAAGCAGGGCGGAATCTCAAACCATACAAATGAAATTCTTAAATTTTTTGCCGATTACACCTATAGTGAACTCAATCCGGGGACACACTGTATATATATATATATATATATATATATATATATATATATATACATATATATATATATATATATATATATACATTTATATATATATATATATATACATTTATATATATATATATATATATATATATACATATATATACATTTATATATATATATATATATATATATATATATATACAGGGACGCGCCAAGCCTGTCTGGCGCCCTCTTGCAAGTCGCCCTTATGCGAAACCGCCCCCCGTCTCAGCGGTAAATAATGAGTAAATTTTACGTGAATTACTACAAAAAATACACTGGACATTTTAAGAAACATTTTTTATTGAGTATAAGTACATATTTAATGAGCAGTCTAACAATTACAAAAAATCTAGGTACAATAAAATAATACATTTAATCTAATATCAATCATGATACGCAGATCAAGTTACAAAAATTACTAATAATAAAGTGTAACTTTGCGGGCCTTATTTTTAGCAAATTACCCTATTAACTCTTGCACATTTAAAGTATTCAATAAATCTGCTTCAATAGAAATGATAGCCAAATTTTGAAGACGTTCTTGAGACATTTTCGATCCTAAACAGTTTTTAATAATTTTTAATTTTGAAAACAATCGTTCGGCAGTAGCTACTGAAACCGGCATAGTTAACAAAATACGCAGTGCTATAATGGTGTTTGGAAATGTTTGAATGAAATTGTTTTTACTAATATAATTTAATGTCTCGTTTGGAGATGACGTAATATCTGGGCCAAAATTTTGCATAAACTGTAACTGTATTGGAAATTTGTACGTGATAGATATCCCTGTTCATACTAAAATTGACGTGTTCGAGCGTTTTTCGCAAAAATGATGTTAAGTGGCCAAAACTTGCGTTTACTGTTTTCAGTGGTCCACTCTGTATACTATGTGTTATAACTAAAATAAAACTGATAAATCTATAGATATTTTTCACATGCCATCAAGAATATTACATAATTTGTTACGTATAGCAGATACTAATTAAATTTATATCTTTCTGTTTAACTCTTTATTATTAGGTTGCATATTTTTGTATTATTTTTGTTTTTATTATGTATCATATTATGATATTGTAAATCACGTCTGTGTGTATTTATTTATGATTGTCCTCTAATTAGTTTTCACTGTTGGGCAAATAAAGATTATTATTATACCTATATTATTACATATTACACTTATTCCCCGATTTACACGACACTTGTTTTACACGATTTCTAGTAAAAATGTGTATTCGCATCAAGAAAGCTCAAGTAATGAAAGTGACATCAGGAAGAAAAGACTGATATTTCATAAAAGTGTTGACAGTAATTCAACTTATAATAAACTTTTTCAGGATCTATTTGTTTTTTTATTTTTTGTTATTTTATGTTATTTTATGAAGGAAGTATAATTTTAAGTTTTTCAAGATGTCTTATTTTTGTTTTACGTAAATAAATGATTGAATAATTGGTTTTATTTTCGTTTTACACGGTTTTACTTAGCAAAATCCAAGATTTCAATTTATACGGTTTTGTGCGGTATCTATCTTCAGTGTAAACCGAGGGATAGGTGTATTATTATTTACTATTATTATTATTGGTTAAATTTGTGGGGGTAGAATCATAAAAAAAATGAGTGCAATGTTAAATTATAAAAAAAATAACAAAAATAAATTACTAATTATCAAAATTAATGAACAATTATTAAAAACTAATATAATTTAAGAAACTTTCGCTTTATCCATATTCATAATACCTTTTAGACATGTACCTATATTTATGATAAGTCACACATATGCTCTCGTATTAAAAATAATTACAATAAATTAAACAATTATTAGGAATTATCAAAACTAATCAAAAATTATTAAAAAATTAACACAATTTAAGCAACTCTCATCTCATCAACCAGTCATACATACCATAAATTAAAAATAATATGACAAAATTTGTTTAATATTATCAAATATCTTATATAAAAAAATGTTAAAATTTGAAAAAAAATTTAAAATCTTGTTAAAATGTCAAGATTTGATAACAATAATTGTCATAACTTTTCTAATAAAAACTGTCAAAATCTTGCAAAAATGTTAAAATTTGTTTAAAATTATCAAAAATCTTACACAAAATAAAAAAACAAACTCTTGTAAAAGTGACAAAATTTGTTAAAATTGTCAAAATCTTATAAAAATGTACATATTTGTATAGTAAGCTGTTAAAATTTTGATTAAAAATTGCAAAAATATTTGTTTTTTTTTAAATTATCACAATATTGCTAAAAATTATTTTAAAAAATGTATAGAAAGCTGTCAGAAAAGTCGAAATTTGTTTAAAACTGTCAAAATCTTGCAAAAAATTTTAAAATTTCTTTTGTTAGTAGCTGATAAAATCTTATTATAAAAAGTCGTAACCTTGTAAAAAGGTCAAGCAACTTTCGACTCATCCACATTCGCCTACCTGTTCTTAAAGTGGGTGCCGCACGCGTAACAGGCTCGGGCGGTTTCTTGCAATCACCTGTAGTGGGTGCCGAATCCCTTAGTAGACCTAAGCCGCGATTTAATGACCTCAATAGTGGGAATGATTCGAAATGGCATCGATTGGAAAAATCGTCAAGGTCAACCGTCCATGCCACTGCGCCACCATAATTGTTCGCAATAATATAACAAGCCTAAAAAAAAAACGATATATTATGTTACTAGGAGTACCTATTAATTTGAGGTTTTTGTTGACGTATTTTTCGATATTTTATTGTTCATACATATTAAAATACAATATGTAAATATAGTGTATATGTTTCACTTGGAAACTATAAAAACCTACAATTTTCGTTAAATATTAAATTTTTTGTGCACAAAAATCGCATATATAAATAATACACCTACAAAAATAAGTTAAATTAAATTTTCTAATCATATTCTATATATATATATATATATATATATATATATATATATATTAGTTCACAACGATTAAATGGAAATTAAAATATTTGTAACAACTCTTATTGTCATAACAAGAACATTGCTTTAATATGAAATTCAACGAAAACAATTGAAATTTAGACTTACTTTTTCTCTAACCGACTCCGAATCTTCATAACCGACCCACTGATCATTTTGATATGCGTACGGTCCTGTACTTTGCTGCAAATCGCGATTCACACGCCAATTCTGGTTCTTGACTAGAAAGAGAGTTTGCAATAAAAATGTTTTATGATAAATTTGTGTATTATTAGAACTCTTAGAAGGTTTCAATTCAGTGAACATGAATTATCACTAGCAAAATAATACAGTGGAACCTCGATATACGACCTTAATCCGTTCCTGATATTTGGACTTATACCGAATAGGACGTATACCAAACCAACCTTTTCCATAAGAAGTAATGTAAAAATGATTAAGCCGTTCTCGTTTAAAAAAAAACGAATTAATATTTCTTTATACATTACATTCTTTGCCCTTGTGCTTTGTTAATATTTAAGGCAAAGCAAACCTTTATAAGAAACTGTAATATTTAAATGTAATAGTGTAATCACTGAGGATCATCCATACTCGAACTATAAATACCTTTCCCCTTTCGCACAGCCAGTTAATATGGTAGCCTCGATCAAATTGGATTATAATGCAACTATTTTCAAGCGCGTACCATTACATAATTTTGGGTCATTTAAATATTATTGGTGTGCCCACTTTTAAGCATAATTTGTGAGGCGCTATTCCAGGAACATTAAGCGAATTAAGAAATTCAATGGGATAATGAAAACAATGTTCCAAAACAGAATCTATTGAAAAATAAGTTATTTGTTCTCTATGTTGTCTGGTAAGCAAATAATTGTTTATCTCGTCACTGGTATCATTCTTAGGTGATAATATGGCTCTTTAACAAAACCACGATTCACTTCTCAAGTGCAAATTTGAGATAACTGGATAAATTTTATTAACCAGTTCTTCAATTGAGTTAACTATGTTTCCAAGATCCTTTGGAATATATATATATATATATATATATATATATATATATATATCCATTCGAAGTTTCTGTGATTTGCCCATTACCTATTTTCAACAATAATTTTGAAAATTTACCTGCTAAAACGTCGATCTTCAAATGAACTCTCATGTTGGCAGTGAGACTTAACTTGTGAATTTTGGGCCAGATAAAAGATGATTTCAAAGATGCTCTACTTTCATCGGCCCTAGCACCTCTTGGGATCACAGGAAGGATTTCATTGTATACTTTTTTCTGCTCTGCCACTAACATCTTTCATTTTCCTTTACATAAGCCTGTAATCTGCTGATGTCATATGACGTTTCTCTGCTATAAACTGTATTAAGAACATAGTTCATATTATGAAGTTGTTCTGTAAAGAAACCAAAATCCTTAAGCAATTTTCCACTAATAGGTTTCAATTTGTTTTCAAGAATCATTAATACTTCATTAAACATTAAATCTTATAATTGATAACTGGGAATAATGTTTGCTTTCGACGGAAAATATATTCAGTCAAAGAACACTTATGTTGCTGTGGCAATTCGAAAGGGTTTAATAGATTACAAATGCTAGCATAATAACGAACAAATCCCTTAACATTTGAGGCAAATCTGACAAAGAAGCTTCCCGAAAGGTGGTGTTCCAGTGAGAGTCACTTTCCAATAGACCCAAAGCATAGCACGCTGCTTTACATGTATAAAAGTACCTTCATAGTAGGTGCAAATTCAGTGTGTGATATATTCAGAAGCTGCAGAAGGTAATATTTAATAATCATGTCATGCAGAATCCCCATTAATAGTACTTCTTTCGGGCAAAAGTCTGTAAGTCCAGCCAAAATTTCATGGAATTTACCTATGTGGTCTATTGATAAATAATCATTATTTATCAACTCACTGACTGCAGATTCTGGCAATGGAAAAATATTCCTTTCCTTTCAAATAATGAAAAATAATAAGAACATTTCAAAAACTGGTAGAAAATTTCAAAATCGGCGAAATGTTGCTTTCAAGAATAATTAGCGGGCTACAAAACGAAAAAAAAAAGAATAAATAAATAAAATAATAATAATAATATACAACTAAAAATTTACTCTTGTTAAATAATGAAAAATAGTAATAACACTTCAAAAACTGGTAGAAAAAATTCAAAATTGGCGAAATATTGGTCTCAAAGATGACAGAATGACAGCTAGTATATTATACAGATTGTTCATAATATAATTTTTGCAAATAAATTTTTTTAGGAAATATACAAAAATTGCATATTTTCAGAAAGTTGGTTGCTAGCATACTTCTCTACCAAACTGATAATGAGATGTAAGTTAAATAACTTTATATATAATATCTACAATGAATATAATGAACGTCTATGAAGAAATAAAATTTACTATTTTAAGCGAAATATAAAAAAATTACATAAAAATAATGTCATAACATATTTTATTTATTTAAATATAGTACTACCGTATTCTTATAAAAAATTCGGAAAAATAAGAAGCGTTTTGCGCGCCATGAATTTTGCTTGTTATGAGTGATGTCATGGTGTTTTTCGAACGGTGTAATGTGTGTGTACTGTCACCTGCCAATGTATTTGTAATTTATATATATATATATATATATATATATATATATATATATAATTACGACTAGAATGTAATAAGATGGATTGAATTAATGGGAAGGTAGTGAAAAAGGGATTAGTCATTAGTCATTTAAGAATTTTTTTTATTGGGATTAAGATTTTTTATATGGGAAAATAGTCAAAGAGAAGATAGAAAGCTTGACATAAAATCTTAAATGAAAGTTTGATTCCCATATAAAAAAAATATTTACTAACAAATATAAGATGAAATTTCGATAAACATTTAATAAAATGATAATTTTTGAAAATATATTTGCGTTTGATTAAAGCCTATTTTTGTATTTTTTTATTGTAATTGTTACTATACGCTATAGTTAAAAATTTATTACTCGAGGCACGAGGATGTTATTTTTATAAATATCAATTAAATTTAAAATGTGTAATATAGATAGTATAGTAATTAGTATTAAATCCGATAAAGCATTCTTTAATCTTTATGAGCACGTTAACCATTGACATGTGTTTTGCTCTGTAGGAGCTTATCAATATTTGTTTTTCTTCAAACGTATTAAAATATTAATAATACAATGTAATACAAATATTGTACAATGTTACAATAATCTAAAATGCAGTAATTAGCTACTGTATACATTTCTAGTGGCAGCAGCAAATACACTCGGTAAGAAAAAACGCGCCACTTGAAAAATCAGAAAAATTACCGATTTTCAAATAGATGTAATTGGGCTAATTTTGAACGCAATTAAAACGAAATTTTTTGTACAACAAAGTCTAAAGTCTCGCCTTTAAGGTAATGTAAAACATGTCCCATTTGTACTATTCCGCCCCCACCACACCCCGCAGAAAAAAACATGTTTTGACTTTAAAATTGTCAAACTTTGACAACATGAATAGCATACAAAAATTTTTTTGACTTAATTTATCAAGCGGGCGTAAAAACTCAAACATTTCTACGTAAATTGTCCTTAATTTCAAGAACCTGCGATGCGTTGGCGCAAAGTTATAATTTTTCGAAATTTACACTGCATTTTGCAAGTTTTTAGGGCATAATTTTGT
This sequence comes from Clivina fossor, assembly GCA_963966155.1. Classification (NCBI taxonomy): domain Eukaryota; kingdom Metazoa; phylum Arthropoda; class Insecta; order Coleoptera; family Carabidae; genus Clivina; species Clivina fossor. The sequence goes on from OZ014554.1 coordinate 6,981,865, forward strand.
TAATTTTGGATAAAAATAGATACATTTTTGAAGAAAAAATTTGAAGCCTCCTCTTTAAACCATTCCGCTCCCCACCACACCCCGCAGGAAAAAATTGTTTTTGATTCAAAAATTGTCACCTTTTAACAACATGTGTTCTCAAACTTTGACAACATGTGTGGTATACAAAAAAAAAATTACCAAAAGGCCGTAAAAATTGAAACATTTCTACGTAAAATTCGCTTCATTTCACGGACTTACGACAAAAATGAATATAATGAAAAAATGTTAGATTTGCTGTCTGAAGAAAAATATTATTGTAAAATTGATAGGGATCCAACGGAAAAAATACAAAATAAACAAAATGAAATTATTAAAATGTTGGGAGACAACAATATTATTGATTCAAACGTAGAGAGGTATCTGAAAACTTACAATAGTGTGGCACCTAAAATTTATGGACTTGTCAAAGATCATAAACCAAATAATTCGTTACGTCCAGTAGTATCATGTGTAAATCCACCAACAGACAATTTGTCAATTTTTTTGGTGGATATTATTAATAATGTAAATAAAAACTATAATTACGACGTAAAAAACTCGTTAGAAATAAAAGATATAGTTGAAAAATTGCCGAGATTAAATGAAAATGAGGTAATTATATCTTTAGATGTGGTGTCGCTTTTCACTAATATTCCAAAAGATTTAATTTTAGAAATAATTAATAAAAAATGGAATCTTTTCGAAAATACTTGTAATGTTCGGAAAAATAATTTTATTAACATCACAACGTTTATTTTTGATAGTAGTTATTTAATATATACAGTCGATTCCGCTTAATTGGGACACATCGGCACTAGAGCATTTTGGCCCAATTAAGCGGCTGCCCCAATTAAGCGAATTTTACATAAAATTAAACAATCCATATTTTTTTTTCAATAATTTTATTTTATAAATTCTTGGACAAAACTACAAACTACATATAACCAAAAAATATAAACTTTTAAAAAAAAATAATAATAAATTCCAAAATAAAATAATAAATAGGTTCATACATTTTTAGTGCAATGCAAAAATATGTCAAGTGTAGTCTGTCTTTTGTTTTTGTAACATTTCATATTAAATTCTTTGTAAATATTTTTTCTTGTGAATATTTGTAACATAATATGTACTGTGATCTTAAATTTACTGGCCCAATTAAGCGGAATGTTGTCCCAATTAAACATGTAAATTTACTGTTTGTTCCTTGGTTTGGTTTCTGTTCTTTAAGATTTGGCCCAAATAAGCGGCTGCCCCAATTAAGCGGTGGCCCAATTAAGCGGAATCGTCTGTAGTATGAAGGTGTCACATATAAACAGAAATTTGGACTAATGTAAGTATGGGTAACCCAGTTAGTCCATGTTTAGCAAAATTATTAATGAATGAATTATTAGATATAATTATTCCTCAGTTACCATACCAGCCAACACTAATGAAAAAATACGTTGATGATCTAATATTTGTTGTTCCAAAAAAAAAAAATTAATGATACATTAACAATTTTTAACAAATACAACAATAACATTCAATTTACGTTGGAAATTGATAAGCAATGTTGCTTATCCTTTTTAGATATAATGTTAGTTAGAGTAGATGGTAAAATTAAAACAAAATGGTTCAAAAAACCGGTAGCATCAAATAGATTTTTAAATTTTAATTCTTTACACTTAAAATATCAAAAAAATCAATATGGCCTATAATTTAAAATAAAAAGCATTAGCTGTCAGTAGCGAAATATTCCAAAGTGAAATAAAATTACAGATTTCGAATATGTTACAAGATAATGATTATCCGATGGCACTAATAAAACAGATTATGAATAATAATAGAATTAAAAAATGTAATAATAATAATCAAGATACTGAAACTAAACCACATTGTTCAGTAACATATATTCCAGGTTTATCGGAAAATTTAAAGAGAATACTGAAAACGAACAAGCTAAATATAACATATAAATTTGATAGTAAAGTTAACAACCTATTCTCTAAACTAAAATATCAAACAGAAAAAAAATTACAAAGTGACGTTGTCTATAAAATAAAATGTAATAATTGTAATAGTATATATACGGGGCAAACACACCAGTATGTCAAAAAAAGGATGAAGCAACACAGCAACGATTGCAAAAATTTAACGGACAAACCAATTTCTAAACATTGCATCGAAAATAAACATACATTTAATTTTAAAATTGTCCAAATCTTAGAAAAAGAGACACATCTCAAAAAACTTCTTTTTAAAAAAATGGTACATATTAAAATTGTTAAAATCAACATCAATATACAACAAGATGTATACAACTTAAATAAGGCATACAACAATATATTGATGCACATCAAAAAACAAGAGAAAAAATAAATTTAAGATTACGGGTTCACACTGGAGGAAAAAAAAAAAAAAATAATTTCAATTTAGTATATCTGTATTTGTTGTATGAGGTAGTTGTCAAAAAATTTTAATTGTTATTTATCTATTTATTATTTTAAACTACTGACATATATTGTATTTGATATAAATAATTTTTTAAACTGTATGTATTGTTTTTACTTAAATTTGTTAAACGATGTATTCAACGCCAGATGTTTTCGATTAATAGACTTTTCATGTAAGTTTTTATGATTTCATTTGATTGTATTACTATTGTAAAAATTTATAAAATATAAATGCTGTATTGTTCTTTTTACTACTTTGACTGCAAGGAAAAAGTAGTATAGCGTTTGGTACGGTGTCTGTAACATTTTCAAAAAAAAAAAAAAATTGTATAGAAATCCTTCATATAGCCTGTAGATGACGAATCTGAACTTAGTTTATGTGGGTGTATGGATGTGCGTCGTCAGCTCGCTCGCTCGCTCGGTCCTCAGACAAAATTTTGTGATCGCAACTCCTCCTAGACGGTTCAACCGATTTTAATGAAATTTCCAGGATAAATTTGTCTAGTGCCCAAGATGGTCATGTGGTTTTGGTTTTTTCCAGTGATGCCAACTTTCCGAGAAAAAAATTACTAAAGTTTTAAAAAATTCGTTGTGGCTACATTATTTATCCGATTTTGATTAAATTTCCAGGAAAGATTCCCCTAGTACCCGCATACATTACGTAATTTTAATATAATACAATGTTGCCAACTTTCCGAGAAAAAAATTACTAAAGTTTTTAAAAATTTATTACGGCCATGTTGTTTAACCGATTTTGTTCAAATTTTTACAAAAGATTCTTCTGGTATCCATATAAATTAGATAATTTCAACAAAGTACAGTGTTGCCAATTTTCTGAGAAAAAAATTACTAAAATTTTTAAAAATTTATTGCGGCCATGTTGTTTAACCGATTTTGTTCAAATTTTCACAAAAAATTCTTCTGGTATCCATATAAATTAGATAATTTTAACAAAGTACAGTGTTGGCAACTTTCTGAGAAATAAAATAATAAAATTTTTAAAAATTTATTACGGCCATGTTGTTTAACCGATTTTGTTCAAATTTTCACAAAAGATTCTTCTGGTATCCATATAAATTAGATAATTTCAAAAAAGTACAGTGTTGCCAACTTTTTGAGAAAAAAATTACTAAAATTTTTAAAAATTTATTAGGGCCACTTTAACCGAATTATGTGATAATGTCAAAGTAGTCTATATATGGGTTTACCCATATACTTTTAATCTTGTTTTAAATAAAAATAGATTGCCTGAAGAAGATACACTTAGTATCGAAAGTAGTTTTATTGAAAAAAAAAAGTGACCTATATCGTTCAACTAAAGTATTAATATATAATCAATTTCTATAAATATTAAATGAAATATTGAATAATACATAAAACATTTTTCAACTTATAAAAATTAGAAATAAAGTTTTCATTAATTTTTAATTAACACAAAAGATGAAGAACTTTTCAGTGACATAATAGAAAATTATAATCAAATATTCTTTTATATATAAATTATTATATCTTTTAATAAAATTCTTTCTTTCCTTATAATTAACCTGTCATTATTAAATGTTAATTAAGTATTCTTTAATGTAAAAATTATTGCATTCAATTTAAAATTAGTTTGAAGTTGTACATGTAGTTCGAAGGTATACTTCTATTTTAAACAAAAAAAAATACGTTCAAATAAAGTCCTGACTTTGTTAAAAAGCTGTTTTTAGTATATTGCAAACTTCAGAAAATTTAAAAAAATGGATAAAATTTGTATTAATCTGAAATATAAAAGTTCAATTATTTAGAATATTTGTTGAAACATTCAAATATTAGAACTATAAAAATATATCTTTCTTATTATAAAAAGCATTCTTTCGTGTATAAATTTTTATAAAGAGTGATTTATAATGAGTGCACCAAACTTTAACAGTGTGTTAGGGAGGTAATTTTGAGTGAAAAATGTTATATACAGTGGCGTAGCTAGACCGCTAAGAGCCCCGGTGCAAAATAATAGCTTGGGACCTCTAACAAATATATATATATATAATTATATATATATATATATATATATATATATATATATATATATACTTACTATATATAAAATTTGGGACATACGGTCGCCTTAACGGTAGGTAATATTTTATTAAAAACTCAATTTATATTTCTACTCTCTATATATCAATGATTGTAAGTTTAAATATATTTCGTTTGAAAGTGAAACATTAACTTAAGCGCACGAAATTAAAAAGTCATTGAATTGTTTATAGTTAATTAAAATCGCGGGTATCACGTCGAACATAGGCAAGGGCCCCTTGAACTCTATGGCCCTGGTGCACTGCACCACTTTGCCCTACGATACTACTTGGAAACTTTCGCTCACGCAAAACACTCTCAATCATACGGTAGCATTAAATTAAATTCGTAATAATATTGACATGATTCGCGTGTACCATTCTTTGATTCGTCGGTGTCATGCCTGTATTCAAGTTCAACGAGCTTACTTTAAACATTTTTGTTGTCCAATATAAAATATAATTTTACTTGTTTCTCAAATAAAACTTTAATATCTTGTAGTTGCACAACTAGATAGAATAAAACCTATGTTCATATTGTATTCTTTACTCGAAATGACCTCCTGAACACACTGTTAAAGTTTGTTACAGTCGTTATAAATTACCCTGCATGTACTTGTCAGTAAAACCTTAAACTAACATTATATTTATAGTATAAATGCAGTACAAATTTATATTTTCTTTGAAAAAAATTAACTAAAATAAAGTATTAACCATATTACTCTTAATTTGTAAATTTCTTGAAAAATTTAATTATTGGTTTGAAAACATTCATAAAATTTTCAATAATTCTAGATACAAAAGTAAAACTTGGAATATTTTTCAAAACATTTTAATATTGAAAAAAAAAATGTTGCAAAAAGAAGAGGTATAATATGCATTAATTAATGTGGTTTTTGTTAATGACATAAAATATTTTCAGCTTACAATAAAAAAACTAACTACAGACATAATAAAATTAATGACATACGTTGGATGCAATCCGAAAATTCGTACTTTTGCTGCAAATGTTATTGGTAACTTTCTAGGAATAATGTTATTTGTTTTTCTTGTATTAAATATTTTAAACTTTCTATTCAACACGTACGACTCATTTAGTAAAGTTATGGACGATGGTGTATTATTTGTTGGAACAATTCAGGTAATGAATATTTAGCATTTTTTTCAAATTATTTCTTTGGATAATTTTTTATCTAAGGATGATCGCTGTGATTGTGAGATTGAAAAAAGAGTTAACGCTCTTTGTAAGGTTTTAGATGTGTTGGGTATTTTTGCTAGAAACGTAAATAACATGGTAAAAAAATCTTTCAGAACTCATTACTTATATTAAAATAAAACTGTTTTAGAATATTGTTTTGTATTAATGTTTATTAATAATCGACATACTACACGTAATCTACGTACGTCTTTATCAGAAAAAAAGATACAAATGACATTTACAGTAAATAACAGAACATAAAAACAAGTTACTAGGTAACAAAATAAGTAACTAGAAAATAAAATTTATAAATTTTTAATTAATGGAAGCCAAATTTTATGATCTAATTACTTATTTTGTTACCTAGTAAATTGTTTTTATGTTCTGATATTTACTATAAATGTCATTTTTATCTTTTTTCTTGATGAAATCGTACGTAGAGTAGGTGGAGTAAGTCGACTATTAATAAATATTAATACAGAACTTAAACCTAAAACCGTTTTATTTTAATAGAAACGTAAATGTTTCCAAAAAAGCCCGTTTGAGTATATATAATGCTGTTTTGTTGCCTACGTTGATGTATACATACATACATACACAATTACGACATGTACCCAAAAGGGTGTGGCACAAACTCTTTTTATCATCTCGAAATCAGTCGCGTCCAAACATTCCTTTTCAAACAAGCAACTTTCGCTTCATCCACATTCATAATTTTTCTCATACATGCTCTTTTATTCCTACTACTTGGAAACTTTCGCTCACGCAAAACACTCTCAATCATACCACTCCAACTACTCATTGGACGTCCACGCAAACGTATACCATCAAAATCATTCAAATAAATCTTATAAACCAAACGTTCATTAGACATTCGCTCAACATGTCCGAACCATCTTAACTGACTAACACCAACTTCTGCTACAACATTTTTTTCAATTTCACACTCATCATGTATGATAGTAAATATAGTATAGTTATAGTATGATAGTATGATAGTAAATATAGGGTTTAGCAACAAAAACATAAATGACTGCTGCGGAAATGAGATTTTTATGTGATGTAACTAGAAAGAATCGGATATGAAATAGATTAGTGTGAAATTGAAATAAAATATTTTTGCAACAGTTTTTGTTAGTCAGTTCAGATGGATCGGTTATTTTTAGCGAATATCTAATGAACATTTGGTTAACATGTTCGATGCCGGTAACGCGCTGGCGCGTGAAATGATACCTTTGTTGGGTGCCGGTTACGCGCCAGCGCGGTATTTGACTGTTTGTGTTTATAAGCGTTGTATTTAGTCGGCCCCTAGCGGAAGTACATGATTTCAAACCGGCAGCGAACGTGTTAAAACACTATATTTGTGAATAATTTTGTATGTGGAGTGGTATGATTGACAGTAACTTACGTGAGCAAATGTTTCCAAGTAGTAGGAACAGAAGATGAACATAACAAACATAGATGAAATTAGAGTTGCTTTTCTGGATAGGAGTGTTTGGAAAAAACAAATTTCGGGATAGTGCAAAGAATTTTTGCCACACCCTAGGATACATGACGTGATTGTGAATGTATATATGTATGTATCTCTTAATAATTGGATTTCGCTGCGCATTTATTATCAAAAATGAATTTTTTTATCTGGAAAGATAAAATTATATTTGTATTTTGGTTATTACGTATATATTAATATTAAACATTTTTTTTAAATCAATTTATGTACAATATTATTTCAGATGACTATAAAATATTATTTTATCATGAGAGAAGCAAAACATTTTTCTACTATGTTAGACACAGTCTGGAATGAGTTTTGGTTAACTGACACATTGGACAATGAATCAAAACAAAACATGCAGTCGCTATATAAAATAGCTAATACAGTCAGCAGAATATATTATGTGGTAGTTATAATTGGAGGCTGTTCTCTTATGTTACGAGCCGGTATGAAAGGAAATCACGCATTACCATTGGAAATCTGGATTCCATTCTTCAAAGATTATATAAAAATATCACCATATTATGAAATAATATTTTCCTCTCAATCAATATTATTAGTACTAACAATGTCTTTATTAGTATGTTCTATCGATCGGTTATTTATTGTATTAACATGTAGTGTCTGTATACAATTTAAAATGATTTGTATAAATTTGCTCAAAATTGGATCACAAAACAGTCATAAAAAAAACAATAAAATTGTTTATGTAAGTGTTGCTCATCATGTCAAAATATTGAGGTACGTATCTATTATATCTCTAAATAGAGCGCATTAGGTTAGGTAGTATTGTCTGATGCTGCCAAAAAAAGTTTGTTAATAAGGTCATTGCGATTGAAAAATGTCATATGAACGTCGGTCCTATTCTATTTAGTTGCGCAACCAAAAAAATTACAGTGTTATTTGTGGTATAGTAAATTTATGAGTTTAGCAACAAGTTACCTTAAAAAATAGTAGATAGCTATACAAAAATTATTTAAACTATATAGACGTTCATTTAGCATATTTATCTAATTGTTGTAAGACAATGGATCGTGTTACTGCATGCTTGATATTGAAATTTTAAATGTTTGTCTGAATGGTGAATGATATGCAAATTTTCGTAATAATTAGCTTTTTGAAAAGTTAGAAGATATTCCACTTCATATTTGATAACGCATGCGGTTCCAACACTATGGTAGCATTAAATTAAATTCGTTATAATATTAACATGTTTCGCATATACCTTTGTTTGATTAATCGGTGTCATGACTGTATTCAAGTTCAAGGAGCTTTACTTTGAACATTTGTTGTAAAATATCAAATAATTTTACTTGCCTCCGTCGACTATTTTATTTTATATATCTACGGTAACTTGTTATTAAACTAGTAATTTTACTATTCTACTAATAAAACATTTTAATTTCGTGTTGTTGCACAACCAGATAAAATAGAACTTATAATGACAATAACAATAGAACATTAATAACCTCCCTAACATAGTATAGTAGATGAATTTTTTAACAAAAATAAAATTGCTGCTAATCATCCTGCAGGTTTTTAGCTTACGACAGAATGATATTTGTTATATTGTGAACTTAAAAATACAAACAAAAAATGCCCGCAAACTAGTGCTGCGCGGTTGACCCGAAACGTCAATTTTGTAAATAGTGCAACTGTACACACGGAGCAAGGGCATAGGACACAACGCCGACCGGACACAACGCCGACCGGAAACACAACGCCGACCGCCTACTAGGGACACTACACCGACCGTGGACACAACGGCGACCGCTTACTAGGGACACTATGTCTACCGTGGACACTACGCCGACCTTGGACACAACGCCGACCGGGGACACTACGCCAACAGGGGACACAACGCCGAACGTTTACGAGGGACACTACGCCGATTGGGGACACTACGCCGATTGGGGACACTACGCCGACCAGGGACACTACGCCGACAGTGGACACTACGCCGACCGTAAACACTACGCCGACTAGAAACACATTATAAATGTTGCAATCTAGGACATACGTATTATTAGTCGAAGATCCAAAGTCTTGTACCGTGCAAGTGTTTTGTAATTCTTTGGTATATATTTTTTGAAAACAACATCTTATAGGAAATTTTCTGGTACAACAAATTAAAAAAAATACAAATAAAAAAACTTCTTTAGACATTGTTCTAATATTTTGTCGCATATTATACATACTTATTTCTTAAAGCCGAACCGTTTCTAAATGTAAAAAAAAATTGGTTTTACATTGAAAAATCTTGTTCATTAATTTGTTTATTTATTTTTTATGTTAATTAATAACTATATTATTATTTTTTTTAAGAAACATACAAAGAAATAGTTGGTAAATAAAATAAAGTAAGAATTATGCTAATAATTTATCTGGTAATCGAGATATGATCGGCTAAAGTTTCAAAATAATTAAATTTAAATTTTTCGATTTTTCGACAGTGGATTTTTGAAATTATGACAAGAAATAAAAAGTGCAGAAAATTTCTTATAAGGTGATGTTTTCAAAAAATATATACCAAAGAGTTATAAAACACTTGCACGATACAAGACTTTGGATCTTCAACTAATAATACGTATGTCCTAGATTGCAACATTTATAATGTGTTTCTAGTCGGCGTAGTGTCCACGGTCGGCGTAGTGTCCACTGTCGGCGTAGTGTCCCTGTTGGCGTAGTGTCCCCGGTCGGCGTAGTGTGCACGGTCGGCGTAGTGTCACTCGTAAACTTTCGGCGTTGTGTCCACGGTCGGCGTAGTGTCCCCGGTCGGCGTTGTGTCCACGGTCGGCGTAGTGTCCACGGTCAGCGTAGTGTCCCTAGTAAGCGGTCGGCGTTGTGTCCATGGTCGGCGTAATGTTCCTAGTACGCGGTCGGCGTTTTGTCCACGGTCGGCGTAGTGTCCAAGGCAAGCAATCGGCGTTGTGTCCACAGTCGGCGTTGTGTCCTCGGTCGGCGTTGTGTCCAGACACCTGTGCCGTGACACGTGTGTGATACAGTCGAATGGAAAGAGACTAAGTACACCTGAATCTTTTTTAAAACGTACGTTTCAGGTCGATTTGCGCACCTCTACCGCAAACCATGTGGACGTAAATAATACAAAGAAAAAACACAATTCACACAATCATAAATATTATAAACGATGGTCTGGCTAAACCATCGTTTTACTTTACGGTTACCAAATGTATTTACTTCAATCTTTACATACTATTTTACAATATAAATCGCAAAATTTTATTGCGGAAATGATATTTACAATGTTAAAACTAATTTTGAAAACCCGTTTTTAACATGTGGGACATATATGGTGGGGCTTATTGCAGGATAGGTGAGGTAAAGAGGTTAATTTGTTTAATTTTTAGTAAAATTAAAGCAACGTGAAGAATTTTTAGTTGTTTTTAGCGTAAAAAAATTCCAAATAAGAGTATCTGCTAGTAGTTATGTAAGGTAAAACCGTCAAACATTGACACATCTTTAGTTATTAATTTTTTTAAATTTTATTAAAATTTATAATTTATTTTTTCTTAGCAGAAAAATTAGCTTCATATATTAGTTTCTAAAATGTAAAGTAATTTATTGATTATCATAAACGGTATTGAAAATATTTAATATATATGTATATACCATAATTAGTCAATGTTACCCTACATGTGGGTAACATTGACATGCCTTGTTTTTTCTTGCTTTATGCATTGAAATGGCAATGTTACAATATAGGAATTTAATTTTGACATAGAACTTTCTTTTTATAATTTGACAATTTTAAATTTATTTAAAAAAATTGGTCAAAAGTGCATTTTTATGAAACCAATTATTTCTTTAGTGATAAATACTTCTTCTATTCTTATTATAAGTAAATACTAGGTAGTAAATAAAGGAATAATAACATAAGAGTGAACTTTATTGTAATTTTAAGAAAATTTATAATATACATGCAATTAATTAACAATTAAAGAATTTTACTCCGCATCGAAAAAATTTGTTTGAAAAAAATACATGTCACGACGAATTCGTGGATGAGGCAGCACGCGTACTATATCTGTAGCAAGGACGTAACTTTTGTCTGTAATGTCCGGAAAAGTAAAATGACCTCCTCGCTTTCTTAAAAAAAACGAATTGTGCATGAAATGATACGCGAATTGCAGGTAAAAACCTCTTAGAATGGAAGTTTCAAACACGAATTGTCACCATATAAAAAACAACACGTCGGTATCCATACGCCATAAGCCTTAAGCTTCGAGCAACGAGCGATGGATGGTGATATTATCTACAGTAGTCATATACATTATTTTTAGAGCTAATCAACAGCGTTCTGTGACTTACCATGAAAATTTTAAAAGCCATTTTCAAAGATGTGTCAATGTTACCCTACTGTCAATGTTAGCCTCCTTTACCTTATACATGGAAAGATATTGCAGCATTTTTTCAACATAAAAACGAATATTCAAAATCAGTTTTAATATTGTAAATATCATTTCCACAATAAAATTTCGTGATTTATATTCATAAAATATGCTAAAATAACAGTCTGTAAAAAATAACTGTTTTAGGATTAGATTCTGTTTAATTATTTTATAAAAACGACGTTTTGACTAAACTGAATGTTTGTTTTCATTAGATCAAAATTTATTAATGACATTTAAGTAAATAACAGAATTATTGATTTTTAATTAATGGAAGCCAAATTTTATTTAACTCAGTTCTTTTCTCTTTTCTTTATAAATCTCTATTGCTTCTTTTATTAATCTGCTGCTAATTTTGATTGGTCTAGCAATTATTACTTATCTATCTTCGAATTCTATATCATGAAGATATTCTAAAGCATGTTCAGCAATAGCAGATTTATCTGGATGATTTAGTCTGTAAAGTTTGAAGTAAATACATTTGATAACCGTAAAGTAAAGTTTTACCTTATTTGTTTATTGTGGATTCACAGAATTGCACGAAAACAACACTCAATATTTTCCGTAAAAACTTACAAATTCTATACTGCACTGGTCGCCGCCTAGGTAAAGACTCCGTGTCTCGCCATGTGTTTGTCGTGCTTCGTCGTGTCTTATCTTCAAGGCAAGGCAAAGTAAAATTCCAAGCGCTATAAAAATACAAATATTTTGAAATATAATATTAACTACTAAATTTGTCTTGCGTTCATACTCGTACCATTTCAAGTCTTAATTTATTATTAATTTTTTTTTTAGATTTCTGAGCTTGTTTGAAGATAATTATTCAAAATTATTTTTACCTACACTTGTTACAACTTTTATGGCTATTTCACTATCACTGTACGGATTTGTAATAGAAGAAGAATTGTAAGTAATATATTTTAAATTATATTTACTAAATAAATTTAATAAATTGAATTATTACAGCAATACAAAAGTTATATGTGCGTCTATAGTGGTCGCTGGTTTACTACAAACACTGGCTTATTGCTCTGCTGGTCAGTTTATTCAAGATGAGGTAAATTTAATTTTCTTCCGACGCCTCCAAGAACGTTTCCAAATTTGACAAAAAAAATTGGAAAAATATTTTTAGCTCTTAATTTTAACAATAAACCGTGCCTATAGTGGCCTATCAAAGACCTCATAACATATTTGGAGGTGACGTTTACTAAAGTAACTTTAATTCAATTTTTGCGGTTGAAAAATGTTTTTCTAGTCTTTTTGAACAACTGAGTTTAAATCTGAAGCAAAAATATATGGTATGATAATTGGTAGTTGATTCAGTACGGAATATTGTTCTATTTTAATACACGTAATCTGCCAACATGTTATGAGGTAGATGATAGGGCGCTATAGACACGGTTTATTGGTAAAATTAAAAGCTAAATATATTTTGCCAGCATTTGTGGCTTCTTCAGGAAAACACTAAAAGATTTTTTTAAACAATTTTAATGTGTATGTAAACTATTTGTGTATGAATAACTTTCATACATATATATGATCAGAAAATTAAATACTATTGTTCTTATAACTAAATGTTTATAAATGGTTGTTCAATATTTTTAATCCAATGTAAAAGTAACACACTATGAACACAAGTTTAATTACTTATAATTAATAAAACAGTACTATAATCTAAATTGAAAAAAAACCTAAGTTATAGATTTTACAATACGTTATAAATCTTAATAAAGAAATATAAATCGACCACAATTCAACAAAACAGAGTTCTGTGCTGACCGCCTGATTTTATAAAAGTTAAGAACTATAAATTAACAACGATTCAAAATAAAATACAATTCACTACTGACAAACAACCGTGTTATAACTCTGTCCGCTAAACTACGTCAATTCTGACTGCTGAATTTTATCCTGGCCCGTGAAGCTAAAGTTCATTATTGTAATACCGAATTTTTCTAAGACGAAAAATTAATATTGAAATTTTTCTAAGTTCGCCGAAAAATAAATTTATTATTCTAAGTCCGAAAACTGATCCCGTTATTTTCCTAAGTCCCGTAAATTTAAAATTGACGACTGAATTTTCTAAGTTCGTAAAACCGTAAATCTAGGGCCGGAAGCCAGCCAACTAGTTCTTTTTCACTCAGACGCTAAGTGCTTTCGATCTCGAAGCGTAATCGTATCTTTTCCCCAGTTCCGGACGCCGCGCCGCGCCGTTCAACCAGGAGAAAGTTGGTTCAGTCTCGACGCAAGACCGAATGAATCTTTAAGTCACAAATCTTTCCTTTTCGTCGTCATCATCGAATAAAAATTCTCTTATATTTATAATAATTACATGTGACAGATTACGTTTAGACGTTCGGCTTTCTCTAAATCCGTTAACTCTGTGATTACGTCACTACAAAATTACTCCAAATCAAAATTAATAGTTGAACCCACCATAAATAGTTGTTCTACTGGAGTAGATGAGGGCAAATTTAATTAAACGCAACGTAATTAATAAGCGAGTTATAACTTGCAATACACATATATGATCTGTTTTTAAGATCATAGATTATTTACTTATATATGATGTAGATCAAGATCTGTAATGATGAAATGATCTAAATCAGATCAAAGATCTTATATTTAGATTTAGATCAGTCACAATTCTGTTTTTTAATAATAAATTTTCAGGAATTAAAGGTATGTGATGCTGCATATAGTTGCATATGGTATGACTTGGATGGCGGTGTCGTACAAAAAAGTTTAATACAGATAATGATGCAAAGTCAAAAATCAATTGTAATTTCGATTGGCGGCGTATTGGACCTAAATATTATCAGTTTTGGTCGGGTATGTAACTCTACCTAATTGTATTATATTTTATTCTATTCAATAATGATTTTTTTTCTAATTCTTAGGTTGTGCGAGCTTCATTTTCCTTTCTGATGTTTCTAACTAATACAAGATCAGATAATACAAAAACCATATGAAAATATATCTAATATAAAAATATATTATATAGTTATTATATTCGTTTTAAAATGTTCAGCACCTCGAAATATTGTATTAATTTATTTTTATTAAGACTATATGTACAATACAAAACCCAAAAATTGCATAAATTCAATTAATATTTAGATTTAAAAATACACGCACTACACCGGAAAATTATAATATAAATTTACATTGAAGATAATAGTAATTTTAGAATGTTTTGTGTTTAGTGCCTTTCAATATATGGTAGATTTAAATGATACATTTAAAAGGATACTGTTGAAAATGACAATAAAATTTTTAGTGAAGTTAATGTATTTTTTTTCTGGAAAATCTGAATCTGCAATAAAAAAAATGGAGATTCCAATTTAAGATTTCAAAGTTACCCCCTGCCCCCCTCAAAAGGGGTGAGCAGTAACTTCTCAGTTTTAGTACGAGTGAATGGCCCCTCAAAAATATTAACTTTTCATATGTGAAATTTTTTTGTCCGATGCTTATTTTGCAAGATATTTCAAAGTCTTCACTTGAATCGACCAGCCGACATAATCAACATAAAAAACTAATGAGTTATGAAAAGAATTAAATTTTATAATTTTCCATCATGTAATTTTAACAAGTTATAAATAAGCAAACTTACTTATGAGTACATACATGTTTTTATATAAGAGGCAGATGACCCCTTAAAACAATATATAATTAAAAAAATCAAAAACACGTCAATTTTATTTTTAATTGGACTATCTTAATAAAAAATAAAATTTTGAAAAAAATTACATAACAATTAAATATGGAGTAAAATATATGTCAGGGGTGCGAAAGGATAACTTTACAAATCATATAGGAAAAAAACTAATACCATCGGTGGATAGCTCTTAAAATAAGAAGATATTTGTACATTTACACTTTGTTCTAGGATGTATAGTTTCCGAGAAAAAAAAAACAATTTTACTATAAACTTTGGGGATGATTTTTACCCACTAAACCTTGACAGTTGCCAATAAAAAAACTACGTGTCGCTTAGTTTTTATTGTTCTACTTGAATATCTGAAGCTCATTTAAATCGGAGTTTAACACCTCGATATGTTTGCTTGTCAGTGTACGTTATGAGCTACTCACCTCCCCTCACCCCCTCTTAATCTTCTGTCATTATTCAATGTTCTCTTCGGGACACAATGTTTTACCAAGTGTGGTGCGTGCGCGTGTGTGTGTGATGGCAAATTTGCTTGATTACTAGATGAATTTGCCAGTTTCATCTCTAATACGTTGATGGATGGACACAAACCGAGATTTATATTATCAATATTTAGTTTTAATCAATTTTTAATTGTGGATTCAAATAATGAGAGACAGAGAAAAAAAATTCATTAAAAATTAGAATAATACAACAAACAAAAAATAAATATAAACACTAGTGTTAATTTGTAGGTAAAATAATTATTACTTAAACAATATATATATATATATATATATATATATATATATATATATATATATTTGTGTTTTGCTTTAGAATTCCGCGGGCGTTATATGCCGTATGGGGTTTCCAGGATTGGCTCCGCGTTGTATGTTGTCTATTTTGGTGACGACGCGGAGCCAATCCCGGAAACCCGATACGGCATATACAGTGTGTCCCCGGATTGAGTTCACTGTATTTGTAATTGGCAAAACATTTAAAAATTTCGTTTTTATGTTTTGGAATTCCGTCCTGTTTTGTTTGAAAACAATTTTAAGCACATTTTTAGTTTTTTAAAATCAAGGCGGCCATGAAAAATGTAAAAAATTATTTTAAATTCAGATAAAGTGTCTTTCTGGTCAATAATACGGCATAATGTTCTTGAGAAAAATTGTTCAGAATATGAAATTATGGCTCTGTGCAATGTACGCATGCTCAATGAATATCGTACGATAAACATTTATCGTTCGTACGATAAACTTCATCATATATTGGGCCACGTTAATGCTACGATAATTTCAACTGTCATCGTGTAAATTAAAAGACAATAAGGTTATATTTAAATAAGAATTCTGCTAATAATATTTTTTTTAAGTAATAAACTGTTTTTATACATTTTTCTTTAACTTATATATATATTGTAATACTACTACTAATTTATGACAGATTCCACTTGATGCAAGGAATCCAACAAGAAAAAGCAGACTCCGATTTTCTAATGAAGAAGATTTTAATACTTTTTAATCCAATATAAAAATGATTCGCAGTGGAAAAATATACAAAAATATTTAAACAGTATAAGTGAAAAATATTTTACTCTCCGGTGTATCAAAGATCATGTTGAATATATTATAAAATTATTTACGAAAGAGGATAGGACTAACTTAAGGAAGTAAGTTTTGTTTGTAGTTATTTAAAATAATAAATATTTCATTGGTTGGAATATTACAGATCCAATACAGAAGAACAATATGATGAAAAGCAAACACTTCTTCAAAAAAATATTGATTTAAAAATAGAATTTCGGAATTCAACAATTGTAAAACAAATGAGAACACTTATGAGGCACACTGCCTCAAATACAGGTCAGCATATGTCATTAATGTACCTATATCGCTCGGGAAAGAAGCGTAAATAAAAAAAAAGTGTCGAAACAAAAACGCATTTTCCGATAGATTGCGACACGACGTTGCGTTTTTAAAGCAAACATTGATTTGTTGTATTCAAGTAACCAGTTATGTAAAATAGTTTTTTAAAAACGTATAAATATAACAAAATAATAATAATCTCATATTAATTATATTTTTGGTAAATTAGTTTTGTCAGTAGTCAGTAGTTTTTATAACTTGAACTTTCTAAAATTTCCAGAATGTACTGTTATAGTTTTTAAGTAACCGGCCGGCTATCGCATTCCTTTTTTTACGTTACAAAGTGTTATCATTTGCATATTCACTGTGTGAAATAATATATTTATCAAATAATTTTTATTATATATATACCTATTTAAAATAAAGTGTTTTTTTTTTAATAAAATTAGAATTCATAAGTGGCGTAATATAGTTTAGTGATACTTAATTAAGCTACACAGTTTACCACCTAATATGAATACATTATGGTTATTTGTTAATTATGTACTGTTCTGGATGTTACATTATTATTAAATTACTATTTACATCATCTATAAAGTCACCTATCACCGGGTGCACACACTTTGAAGATGATGTTTATTATATCTATGATAATTTGTGTCAACGGTTAGTAGATAAACTGTAAAACCTACTTAGGTTGAAAATTTGGCAAATACCTAAAAAATATGAAAGTTACAAAACCTAGAATATCAAGTTCCATGCCGACGATTTAGTCGAGTGATAATCTATCATAGTATTTCAATCAATGGAAGTAGTTTCACATCATTATTTTACTGCATGATGGAGTTATAGCCATAACAAGATAGAATAACTAGGAAATAGTGCTATCTTATTAAATTTGTATGTAGAAACATATTTGACTTTTTACATAAAATATATAATATGCATATAAAACAGCTCAATACTTCGACAATGATTGCTGTTTCAAGTCTACACTTGATAGAGAAAACAGTTCGATAACGTCACTTGAATTTAAAAAAAAAACAAATATTAAATGAAATTAATACTGAAAACTGGCGTAGTCTAATGGGCAAAGCGCTCGACCGGAGATCGAGAGATTGTGGGTTCATTCCATAATATATTATTTTTACATTTCTACATATATTTATTTTAAAAAATATCGTTACAAAACTGTGTGGCTATTAAGGGAACATGCATTAGTTTGCAAACCATATGTTCTTAGTGGCTTCAATTAATTATTTCAATAAAATTACTTTCATTAAAAAATATCAATAAAATTGAATAGAATGATAAATTGATTAGAAAATTTTTTAATTAATATTTTTAATTAAAAAAAAAATAATTATACCGAAGTATTATTATAAACTTATAAACCGTTTTAGTTCAAAAAACTGGTTGAAAATAAGTGCAAAACGGTTCGTAACTTTGGTTTTAGAAAACTTACTTTGGTTTGATTTCACAGCAAAATCAAAATCTGGTCGTAATTGAAATCGCATAGAAAAATTTAATTAATCAAACAATATATTTTGCCTAGTAATGCTAAATTGTAAACATATAACAAATATAAAATAAAATTGCTTTAGGTTCAAGTTCTGTATTAAATTTATTTATAATCAACGTGTTTTGACGAAACCAAATCATCAGGAAAAAGTTGATACAAATAACAATAAAGTTAATAACAGTATATAGAAACAAGTTACTAGATAAAAAATAAGTGACTAGATTATAAAATTCTATAAATTTTTAATTAATGGAAGCCAAATTTTATGTAACTCAATGCGTTCACAAATTCACAAATTTTGATTGTTTCTTTTATCAATCTGCTGTTAATATTGATACGTCTTGCAATTAATACAGTGTCTTCAAATTTACATCATGAAGATATTTTAACGCATGTTCAGCAATAGCAGAATTATCTGGATGATTTAGACGTATTGACCTTTAATATTCTTTAATTCTAGTAGAAACAGTTCTGCCTATCTCTCCAGCACAAAACTTACCGCATTTACGAGATGTTCTATATATACCCGAAGATTGAAAATGAATAATACCTTTTACAATCTTCAACATGCGTTGCAATTTTATGTGTGGAAAATAGGAAACTTTGATATTCTTTCTTAATAAAATTATGCCTATTTTATCGGTGACATTTTTCACAAGAAGCGAAGAATCGTAAATTAAGTTTTCATTATCAAGCAAATCTTCAAAAACCCTAGTTCTTGTCGGTTGTATTGCATTCTTGAAAACATTTTTATTATAATCATTTATTAGAAATATATCTTCAAGCATTTTTTGTTCATCTTCAAGTTTGTCTTTATAACAAACTGATGCAGCTCTATTAAATAAATATTTAATGGTATTTAGTTTTTATGCAGAGTGATAATGCCAATATATTGGTTAGTGTAAGTAGGCTTCCTATATACAGAATGAAGCAAAGTTAAATTATTTTTCCTTTCCAACAAAACATCCAGAAATGACAAGCAACTGAATATTTACGTGAACATTATGCAAATGAAAAATATTTAGTAATACACCTTGAACAAATAAATGTTCGTATTGTCATTGTGAAATTTAATATAATAACACTCAAAAATATTTGAGATTTTATATTTTTCCCAAAATTTCACAAGATACTCAGTCATTGAATCGGCTTGTTAGGCTATGCATCAATGACTGGCCAGTTTTAACCGTAGACACGTGTTTCGGTCTTTAGGACCTCATCAGTACGGTGCTTTGTTCAGTTGCTAAAAGTCAAGCAACTGATACCGATGTTTATTCTGGCTGCCTTTTATGGCAAGTACTTTGAAGCGATAGCAAAGAGAGGTAATAAATACCACCAACGCTATCTATACAATAATGCGATAAGCAATTATAGTAATAGACCTTGAACAAATAAATGTTCGTATTGGCATTGTGAAATTTAATATAATAATACTCAAAAATATTTGAGATTTTATATTTTTCCCAAAAAATATTTAAATTATTTCGTCCATGAGGCGAAATTACAAAGATATCATTAACATACCGTAACCATAGCAACTCCACCAATTTGCTTGTAATATGAAAGAGCATTTCGTTTCTTTGAAATGTTGATTATAAATAAATTTTAATAAATAAATTTGAACCTAAAGCGTTCTATATAATGAATTGTAATTTTTTTTACATACAAATGTATTTTGTCCGACATGGTTGAAAACGTTTGGAATGATAGAGTGTAAATGTTTGAATCGTTATTCGTCCAAACTAATCTTATTTGAATTTTCTAAACAGTATACTTTTCTATTCAATTACAATTTCGATCAAAATTTTGATATTGCTATGGAGAATTTTAAATATTTTATATTCTACAAACATATTAAAAACAACTTTAGATTATAGTTTTGTATTAATATTAATAAGTAACCAAATAAGTAACTAGAACACAAAAATTTAAAAATTTTTAATTAAAAGAAGCCAAATTTTATTTAAATCAGTGCTTTCATAGTGATTGATGTTATTTTTAAATTTCTAATTTTGCTCTTATCAATCTGCTGTTAATATTGATGGGTCTTGCAATTATTACAGTATCTTTGAATTTTATAGATTTATTAAACTTCTATTGCACATTATGCATTAGAATATCTTTATTATGTAAAATTCGAAAATACTGTAATATTAACAGCAAATTGATAAGAGACACAATAGAAGTTTATAAAAGAAAAGATAACATCAATCACTGTGAAGACACTGATTTAAATAACTTTTGGTTTCCTATAATTAAAAATTTACAAATATTTATGATCTAGTTACTTATTTTGTTACCTAGTAATTTGTTTCCATGATCTGTTTATTAACTCTAAATGCCATTTGTATCTTTTTTTCCTGATGAAGACGAACGTTGAGTTCGTCTAAACGTCGATTATTAATAAATATTACTACAGAACTATAATCAAAAACTGTTTTATTTTAATGTAATAAGTTCTGAAAGATTTTTTACTATATTAAATTATTTTTCTTTTGTGAAAAATAAAATATATTTTTTTACCGATCGTCACCTATAGTAAGGGAAGTATTGTAATTATACTAATTTAGATTTTTAGAGATTTTTACAATAATATCAGTCTAGGTATCTATGAACATATCAGAGCAAATTCAGTTAAACTGATTTTTAAGAAATTTTAGATTTAAGCTTTGGACATGAACATCTTAATTTGACTATTTTTTGTACAGATCCGTGTACCTGAAGTAGAACGAATATTTCGAAAAAAATATTTAACAAAATTTTTATGCAACTTATAGCTTGCAACTATTATTTAAAACATTTTTCAATATGTCTTAATAAATTTTCATATTTTTGCTATATTTTTTTCAATGTATCTACTTTGACGTGACACATATTTAGGTACGTGTCCTTGACTACGGAAAATTATAATTACGTATTATGAACTTCATAATAATATATGGTGACGGTCGGTTCTGTGGTGATCACAGCAATTTTTTTAGTTGGATAGGCAGATAATATACAATATTTAAATATGAATTAATTAAATATTTCTGTATATCATTATAATATGTTTTTATTTTCACATTTATAATTTATGTCTCGTTTTAATTAGTTACATTTATCAATTTTATCCAAAATTTTATCAGTATAATTAAAGATCTAAGAGATAATGCATAATACAAATTACCACGGAATTAAAGTAATTTAATAATTATTGCTAAGTACTTTTTATCGTGTTTTTGAAATCATTTAATAATTATGACAAAAACTAGCATTTCCGTTTTTGTTCCAGTGCATGAAATAAGTTAACAAAATGAAGAATAATAAAGTCCAAGATTTAGTTATTACTTATAGTCAAAACAACAAATCTTTTAGAAAGTTTCGTAATAAAGCATTTTTGTCTATCGTGTACATTGAGTCTGTTAATGGCTTTATGTGGATTATTTGGCATTTTACAAGCGAGAACAAAATGTCCACATTCAAATAATTCAGTTAAAAGATCTGTTTTCTTTTTTTCGAAATTCTACATCATACCCGCAATTACAAAAATGGCGTTAGCCATATATTTGCTAGTTGATATTGGAAGCAGTTTATTAACAAATAGTAAATTCGTAAGCCAACTTGATCTTTTACTAATTCTACATGTTCTTTTACATATTTCAACGTACAGCTTTTTTATAATAATTTCTTTTATTAATGCGAGGAAATATTGCTGGCAACTGAACTTA
This sequence comes from Clivina fossor, assembly GCA_963966155.1. Taxonomy (NCBI): domain Eukaryota; kingdom Metazoa; phylum Arthropoda; class Insecta; order Coleoptera; family Carabidae; genus Clivina; species Clivina fossor. The sequence goes on from OZ014554.1 coordinate 7,004,226, forward strand.
TTGTCTGCTCTACTAGACAGTGCAAAGTTGTACAATTTAAGTGAATTAATTGACGATAAAACTGGCAAAAATTTAAAATATAAAGTTTGGTGTTACGTAATAGTTTTTTTCTGTTTCGGTATTTTTACAAATGCATATTTAATTTTTATGAATTTTCCTTCAAGAATACTAATTTGCGAACTATTCATTTCAATGTCTTTTGGTTCTCAATATTTAATCGCAGTAATCATGTTAGTGTATTTAGAAATATATTATTCTATGCTGAAAAAGTTATACAGTCAAATAATCATATTGTTGAATGAAAAGAATCCGATTAAAAGAAGAGGAAAAAATATGTGGGCAGTTAAATTACATTCACAAGAAATTTTTCGAATACAAAGTAATGTTAAGATATCGCCTCCGATAACTTTTAAATTGAAAAAATTACAGTTATTGCATATAGCAATTTTGAAAAATTTTCGAATTTTTAATAAGACACTGTCTCCTATTATGTTGTTTGGATTTTGCGGTGTAACTGTGTTATTAATTTTGAATTATTATATGCTGGTTTACTTGTGGTTAATGGGTCTTTTCGAGTTATCATATCTGAATGCCGCTATCAAATCATTTTCAGTTATAATAATTTGTGTTGTTCTGGTAATATTTCATGAACGTCTACGTAATTGTGTAAGTAATTGTTTTAAATATATATTTAATTTTTTTTTATTAAAATTTTATAACCAAAGTAGTGTTATAATTTTTGACTACTTTAGACAATTTTTTTATAAAGAAAAAGATAACATCAATCACATTTTATTTAAATTACTGCTTTCATACTAATTTAAATAAAATTTGGCTTCCTTTAATTAAAATTTTTTAAATTTGTAATCTAGTTACATATGTTATTATCTAGTAACTTATTTCTATATTAGGTTTATATACCGTATATGTCATTTTTATCATTTTTCCTGATGATGTCGTAGGGTACGTCGAAACGTCGAATTTTAAATAAATGAGTACAGAACTAAATCCTACAGTCTCTTTATTTTAATTTAATGAGTTCTGAAAGATTTTTTTAATATGCTACGAACAATAATTAAAAAAATATGGTAAATTCTGGAATGTTATATAATTTACATTTTGAAATTGGCAAAAACGAGAAACTAGAGATTTGAATATTGTAAGTTGCCAGCCGGCATGGCCGAGTGGTCTGAGGCAGCCATACACGCTCAGTTTTAACCGTATAAGTGCCACGGATTTTTGTAATTTCCCCATCCAAAAGTGCCAAGGAGCGCTTATGCGCTTGTCTTATTTCCTATTCTACATTATTTAGTTCATTATATTATTATAGTAACCGTTGTTTATAAGAATAAAAAATTTACACCTACAAAGTGTAATATTACTCCAATTTTATTTTTACTTAAAACGGAATCGTAGCCGTAAAGTCGGGTATCGACAGAAACCAAGCTTGCTAAAGCGCTGGCAAATTGCGAGCGTAACAGAAGAGCGCAAAATCGCTGCTTGGCACTCAAACGGTTAACAAAGTTTTAATTGCACACTATTAACTGTGCAGAAAAATCATAACGAAATTGTGCAGTTCACACATAACTTAGTTTTACCCATTCACTATGCAGTTTTTACTTAGTTAAATGCTCAGGGACTCTAATTTATGATATTTTTCAATAATAGCTAAAAAAATTCTCTAGTTTATGACATATTTTACTAAATAACTACATATTAACAACAAGTTAATGATATTGCATCGATAAAAATGTTAAATGAACTACAAAAGCTACACACACGCTCTGTTTCAACTGCGCCGTTATGTTAGCACATTTAATATAGATTGTAACAAACGTGGTTGATTTCTTGAAGTTTTTAATAAAAAAATTAACGAAAACAATTTAAAACATAATTTTATTTAAATAATGGAATAAAATTAATTTACAAAATGTATTTCCAAATAACAAAAATTATTACAATATATGGACTAATTCTTTGCTATGTCCATCTGTAACTTATAATTTAATGTTGTTCTTTTGAATGTCTATCTGTAACTGCATTAAAATAATTTAGTCTCTGATTAGACTGGATTCATATAAATGCAGTTTAAACAAAAACGTCGACTAAAAATGCTGACAAACTGACAAAGTTCGATGCACTTGACAGTCATGGATATGTCAGTGTACTAACTTCCGAAAATGTTAAATATTAAATATTAAATTTCACTCTGTCCATATAATCAGGACAAATTTTTGACTCTAACGTCACTCCGGTTATCACACACACGCTACGAAATAACTGCGCAATGTCGCCCTGTGCAGTTAAAATTGTGTAATAAACTGAGCATGTATGGCCCGCCTAAAACTTGTGCTGACACTGCTCGTATCTGTGCGGTCCCGAATTCGAATCCCGCTTGGAGCATAGATGTGTTGTTTTTGTATCATCTAATATATACTTGTAATACATACATTGATAAAAAAAAAACACTGTAGTTATACAATTTTGCTAGATGACGAACATCTAATATTTTAATTATTTCATAAAAAAAAATTTAAATTCCAATTATATATAAAAATTAATTAATTAATTTTGTTTTAATATAACTATTATTAATACCTATATCAATTCTATCGCAATTTATTAATTGTATCTAATTATATAAATAGAATTATAGATCTAAAAGATAATGTAAAATATATTATAATAATATCCATTCGATTTACTTCGCTTTAAGCTATTGATATCGATTTTTGTACTGAAAAGAATAATTTTTGTTTTTATTCAAACAGACGCCATTTTCGTATTTTTTTAAAATTCAAAACCATCCTAACCGTATCATGGCAGATTTTTTCTATGTATTATGTTTTAGAACTTTCCGGGGAACCGGATATTTTATAAATGACCAGCATTTCTTTTTTGACAGGGGCTGACAAATCCACGCGTGACTTCACAATTTGAAAATATTATTTAAGATAAAAATTTGAAAACGTACTGTAATAACATATAAAAAAACCCGAAACATTTTCATTATTATATTTCCATGAAAAAAATTACAAAGTTTTGCCTATTTTCAGAGCAATCACTGTGACGTCTCTTCTTAATATAATTAAAAATTTTATTTTTAAAAAGTTCTAATAAAAGTTTAGTGAGATGTAAGGCATTTCATAAAATAAAGAAATATGTTTACGTTTAATAATTTACGAGATATAATCTTATTTAGGTTGTCGTTTTAGTTTTGCGCACAAGCACAAGCATTTGACCAATCCAAACATTTTTTGTTAAAACTAAAAGTTTGTCACGTGTTTGAATTGGTTAAATTCTTGTGCTTGAAACTATACAGTAAATAACCATTATAACAACGAAGTTGGGACCTCAAAAATAGATAGTAATATCAGAAGTCGCTATGTTTAATATAAAATATAAGGTTTTAAAATGGAGATTCAATACTTTGTTGCCATAACTAATATATCGTTATATCCAGTTGTGCGATATTTACTGAATTTTTTTTTCCTACTTAAATTCTTTAACTTTACAATTTTTTTTGTAATATTTTGTTTTCAAAAATTGCGCATAAATAACATTGGACTATTAGATGGGCAAGAATATTTTAAAATGTTATTTTTGTTTTATATATCATTACAGTGAAGCATTGTAAGTTGCCTGTTTCTTACTGCTAAACATTGTTTAAATATTTTAATTGTTAATAGTAATACATAAAATATTCATAACTATAAGAAAAGACTTGTGCAAAAAATTTAAATACTTTTTAAAAATATATAAATTTCTAATCTTTTACAATATTTATTACAACAAGTTTTTTATTTTTAAATAATTAATGTGCAATTTCTGGCAAGATTTACTAAATATTTCCGATTTTAAAATGTCATGCAGCACTATATTTCTAATAAAATATTAGGTACTGTTAATAAGATTTTTTTCTTCAATATAAAATCTATGTGTTTCGGTATATTTTTATATTTTTACTTGTATTTAGAAGTTTCATATTTTCCAAATAAATTCATTAAGCATATCTTAATATTTCTCGTTTTTTAAACGGATTGGTTGGTACCACAAGCTCAGTTTTAACTACTTGTCTCAAAAATATTCGCTTAACCGATTAACCTAATACCACGGTTTAAAACAAAAAAATCGGTTAATCAGTCAACCGTGATTTAACGGTTAACTGCGAGTAATTGATTAACCACGTGAAATTCAAAAATTAGCAGCAAGATTTCACCGTTTTTGTTACTAGTCGGTTATTGGCGGGTAACCTGTTTTGGTGACTATTCGGCTATAGTCGGTTAACCAACAAATTGAGGTTAACCGATATTTTCGAAAATATTTAACAGCACTAGTTTTTACTAATACCGATTTTAAAACAACGTAACTGTCATATTATGAGAAGAACTAAACAAATGAATTAAAACATCCAGAAACTGAGCTTGCGATATAAGCCATATTGTTAAAATGAGTGATCAATATTAAATGCTGAGTTAACTATGAATAACTATACCAATCCATAAATAAAAATTGTGTTATTAATATAACAATATTAATTTCTATAATAGTAAATAAAGAAATAATATTGTTTATATAAATCTAAACAGATTTTCAATCTGCTTGAAGATTAAGCCAAATTTTTATTTAGTCATTTTTTGTTTTTTGTTTATATTTTAAAATTGATTAAAATGAAACAAGTTAATTTTATTTTAATATATTTTATTTATATGACATTATTTCATGTGAAAATTAATTATCTCATTGTATGACGTATAATACCAAAGTTTAGTCAAATAATATAGTTCTGAAAAATTAATATATAAAATACCAACGAACTAATAACTTTTCCCGAGTTGATTACAATAAACTAATTTATTTAACATAGTATTTCTTACAATTTTTGTAGGTTACAGAGTTCTAATCTACACGTTATTTCATTGAAAACAATATAATGTTTTAAATTTTCGAATATAGAAATTAATTAAATATTTAATAATTAAATTTGATTATATTTTAACAGGATAATGATGTCCTACTATGTTTAGAATCATTCCCAATTTCAAAATTACGCGTACAAGAAGCATTACAGGTAAATTAAAGCTAATACATTAATTAATACAAATAATTATAATTTAAACATTATTAGATAGAAATGATGATATTGGAATTACGATCTATGTCACCTGTGATATCGGTTGCTGATATATTTTACGTAAATGGTTCACTAGTTCCATCTGTAAGTATTTGTAATTCATTTGAAAAATAAACACTTAATTTAATTAATAGCACATAAATAAATAAAATTATTAATATTAAATGATATATTAATGTTTATATAAAGGTTAATATAATAGCTTAACGCTTTTTTTAATGTTTACTTGATTATTGTCAAAGCTATGGATTATTATTATTGGTTTTGAACAAATTAAAATGTTGTTATTGTTGTAATTGCAGCTATAAATTGACATTATTAATGTTTCTTTTAGGACCAGTATTTTCAATTTTATTTATTATTAAGATAGGTAAAAAACTATTTGTAATTAGCTAAAAATTTACCCTTAAATTATATGATAACATTTTATTAGCTATGAATCTTCTTTCTTGTTTCTTGTACGTCAATTTATTTTTGGAAAGGGCTTATAAGGAACTTATATTTTGTTGTAATAAATTATAACATCAGTTTGTTAGTCTGTTTACTACAAAATTGTACGTTTCGATTTTATTACTTAATAAAAATCATCTTTAGCTAATAACAAATATAATTTATTTATATACGTTTGTGTGGACGTCCGATGAGTAGTTGGAGTGGTATCATTGAGAGTGTTTTGCGTGAGCAAAAGTTTCCAAGTAGTAAGAATAAAAGAGCATGTATGAAAGGAATTATGAATGTGGATGAAGCAAAAGTTGCTTATTTGGAAAGGAATGTTTGAAGGCGACTGATTTCGGAATAATAAAAAGAGTTTGTGCCACACCCTTTTGGGTACATGGCGTGATTGTGTATGAATGTATGTATGTATGTATGTAACTAATATTTATTTATAATTTATAATTACAATGAGTATAACTTAAAATTAATTTATAACATATTTGTAATCTTTGTATGTGACTATATCATTGTGTAATTATTAAAAGTATTTTTTCTTCTATGCTGTCTCCAAACATGGCGATTCCGCCTTCATTGACTTATGTGTGTGCATAAACCACGTTTTTTAGAAGAAAAAATACTTTTAATAATTACACAACGATGTAGTCAAATACACAGATTACAAATATGTTATAAATTAATTTTAAATTTTACACATTGTAATTATAAATTAGAAATTAGACGATATTTTTGATACAATTTTACAAGGTATGTAACTTCTTTGTACCTGATTGATGAAATGATTGTTATGTTGTTTATATTGTTTATAATATTTGTTATTAGCTGAAGATGATTTTTATTAATAAAATCGAAACGTACTAAGTACTTCGTAATAAACAGACTAACAAACTGATGTTATAATTTATTACAACAAAACATAAGTTTCTTATAAGCCTTTTCTAAAAATAAATTTTATTAGCTAATTTTAAAATTATTTCAAGGATAAATTTATTCCAATATTTGTAAATACTGGTCCTAATATATTTATATATTGTGTTTTTACAAGCTAGCAGGTAATTCAATTCAGAACTAAAAACGTTACAACTAAAACATAACACACTAATATCTAGATAAATATGGTTTAGAATTGTTTATGAAAGAAATCTGTGCAAAGTCCAATATAAGTTCTATGAAGATAAATTTTAGACTATTTAAAAGAGAAAAAAATAGACTATCCTATAGAACATACGTCGAACTTTTATTGCGTGCAATACATTATAAGTAGGAGTGAGTGAAAAATATTTGACTAAGTGTTAATTTTAGTGTCAATCATATTCAGTGACTTATAACCAAAATAGACTAGACACTCCTATTCTGATAGCATTTTAGGAGCTGAAACCAAGAACTATCATTTGGGAGAGAGTATCTTTGTCTTTGGTAGTGGTTTTCTCTCTCTCTCTCTCTCTCTAATTGCGTATGCGCCAAGGTGATTAGCAGTGATTCGCAAATAGTTATAACTTTATCATATCCATTTTGCAAGTCGTCTCGAACACTGCGAAAAATATATACTAATGTAAAATTTTGAGAACTTGTCAAAGGAGAAGGAAGATATTCGTATATATTTGTGGGTTGTATAAATAATTTTGACGACAAAGTGTAACACGGCAAGTTTCCTGTCCATTTTGGTTACAGGTCACTGGAAATACTATACATATTGGACTTTGCCCCGATTCTTTCTTGAACAATTTTATAATCTTAATAAATTTTAACAACATTTTATGTAAAAACAAAAACAAACTTCTAATTTATTTTACAACGCTGAGAGTATAAATGCAACAATCTTTTGTCGAACTCATGATATTTAAATAAAATATTGTTTTTGATTAAGCTTTTTTAAAATTATGAATACAATATTAGAAATGATTAAATGGTAAATGATTTTGTTCACAGATAACTTGTATAGTAACGTCATACGTCTTACTAATTCTACAATTCAGACCATCTTGGGTTTAATTCATTAAACAAAAATAACAATGATTTGTGTATGCCGTAGTGTATGTTCAACATTATTTCTATATCGTTTATTTGGTTTAATTGCAATAAGATGGCAAGCACGTAAATAGCAAATATATGCACACAGTTTCAAAATTATGGATTATTTACTATTTGCTAGTTAGCAGACTGTTTGTTGTAGAATGACAGAAATCCACTTATTTATCTTAAAGCCGTTTGTCGGAGATAGATCATACACAATTACTTCAATACATTGCTTTGCGTCGTTGAATTCTTTATTACTATAACAACGATTCTGCTATTGCTTATAGATAAATATCTACAGAAGACTTAAAATAATAGATTTTATAAATGGATTAGTTGAGCTGACCAATAAAGATTTATTATGTCAGGATGCGTTAAGGAAACAAAAACAATCTCAGTGTATTATGTGATGATAATCGTTGTGTTTTATACCGTTGGATATTTGTAATTTTTGATCTAAACTATTTGAAATCATTCGATACAAATTGGAATTACGATCATATAATTATGCCATTTATACAAACAATATTTATTATAATACAAAGTATAACTACTACAGTATGTACGCTATGTTTGACTGATACAGCTTATTATGATAATAAAATAGAAAATTCTTTACAACTGGTTCCTTGTCATTCAATGCCTCAATTTAAAGAGAATAAGTTTGTACCAACTTTCCTGTTTATGAAGCATACGATTTGTAATAAAAAAAAATGTTAAAAATATTTGCAATCTATCTATAAAATAATTAATTAAATATTTTGTGGCGTTGAAAATAGTTTTTTTACAATGAATTTTTGTGCATTTACGCCGTGTATATTTATTACAAAGAACTAATTAGATTTAGATAAAGAAAAGTATTGACTCTGCCGGGGGTCAAATCCGGGACCTCTGGCTTTCGCGGCCATAGTTCTACCACTGAACTACAAAGTCCTTAGATCCCTCTCACATTTTCGAAAAAAAATTTAATTAGATTATAATTTTTTCGTGTGATTTGCAACTGCGCCATTCCAGGCGTAATCATTTTAAACTTAATTAATGAAAAGAAATCAAAAGTTTCTGTTAGCGTCACGGTGTTGGCTCCGGATCTTTTTTACCGTCATCAGAACTCGTCATTTTCTCATCTTTATCGACTTTATTTGTCTCAGTCTTAATTTCTTCCTTAATTTCGTCCTTAACGCCGTCTTTATTATCTCCTTTCTCGAATCGAGTCCGTTTTCGACCCTTATAACTTCTATTATCCCTCCGTCCACCTTTTCCCTCGTCTCCACTATCCGAATATTCGTTATCAGGGGCAATTCTCTTATCAAGGTCTTTCTGCGGTAATCGTTCACCTTTATCGACTTTATCTTCCGTATCGGAATCTTCATGAAGAGCATCTTCTGGTATAGCTTGTACTTGAACACCTGATGCATGTGGTAGTATTCTCAGATTTTCGAATAATTTCGTTTTAATCTTTTCTAAATATTCCGGTGTGTTCTGATTCGCCATATTGCTCGGCGAAATATGCAATTTAAAATCGGGTCCGAAGTATTCGAAATAATCGTTATAATGTAGTTTGTTTGCAATTTCTGTTCCTAAAGCAACTGAAGTTTCATAAGTCCATGCCCTTGATACATTTCGTATTGTGTAACCACCTCCTCCGACCATCATAAATGGCAGATTGTATTTCTTAACGAATTCGACACATTTACCGTGTCCTCTCTGTTAGGTTAAAGCGGCCGAGACGATCACCGGTTAGAGAATCCGCTCCACATTGTAAGGCAACCGCACTAGGTTGGAGCGTCTCCATAACCTTGCTTATAATCGGAATGAAAATACTTTCGTACGATTCATCGTCTACGCCATCGCGTAATGGAATACTTACAGCGTAATATTTTCCTTTTCCCGCTCCGATATCTCTCAAATCGCCCGCCAGTGGTAGAACCATGGCCGCGAAAGTCAGAGGTCCCGAGTTTGACCCCCGGCAGAGTCAATACTTTTCTTTATCTAAAAAATAACTAATGTTTAATTAGTTCTTTGTAATAAATATACACGGCGTAAATGCACAAAAAATCACTGTAAAAAACAATTTTCAACGCCAAATAATATTTAATTAATAATAACAGCATATGCGAAAAATGCGAATATTAAAAAATGTACACATCATGTGATGTTCCGACTGGGATTTGTAAATGTAATTCTCATGCCCAGTCAATAATGATAAAGAAAAAATTGACTTTGCCATAGGACTCTGTAATTCAGTGGTAGAACTATGGCCGCGAATGCCACAGGTCCCGGATTTGATACCAGGCAGAGTCAATACTTTTCTTTATCTAAAAAATAACTAGTGATTAATTAGTTCTTTGTAATAAATATACACGGCGTAAATGCACAAAAATTTATTGTATAAAATAATTGGACAATATATAGATATATTGAATGATACGTTCAATCCACATATTTTGTTGCATATCACTTGTGTACTGATTGTGTTAATAATATATATTTACGCTGTAATAACGCACATGAAGTTTTAATGAAGTAGCACCATCTGATATAATAAATAATTTCTTTAATTGGATTTTTATTTCAATTAGTATTGCTAATATTTATGGATTTTTGAAAATCGCTCAATATGTGGAGACAGCAGTAGGTATGTAACTATTTTGTATTTTAAAAAAATATTTATTTACCTATTTAGAAACTTTAGATCGGACGATTAGTGACATAATGATTTACAATTTAAAAGTTTATATTGTAATTTTCAAAATTTTCCAGAGAAGCTGTAAATATTTAGTAAATTATACGCGGATTTTATTACTAAGAAATAGACACTGGGCAAATTCAGAAACATTTTTTATTGAGTACATATATACTAGCCTAACCTAACCTACACTTTCTAATATTCATGTATACTGATACTGATGCAGCTTAAAAATAATGTTTCTGTACTTAAAAATTACAGAATTAATTTTAGGTTTAAAACTAAATTTTGAATTAGAGTTTAAAATCATGTAGTTTGTTGAAAAATATGGACATTTTCCTTAGAATATAGCGTACATGTTACGTTTAATCGGCATATTTTTACGCGGAAGTTATAATTTATTTATCATTCCGATGTCCCCGCCATTATGATCTATGGGCATTATAGACTAGTAGTATACATGTTTAATTTAATACATAACAATAAACAAATTACAGATAACCGAAATAAAATATGTTATTTTATAATAAAATAATGGGGAGGGGGGGGGTAATAGCGATTTGTGAGAAAGCAGCCACTGCACTTTACATATAACAAGTTTGTTTTTTTTTTTTGAAAAAAGGTAAGAAATATCAAAGCCAAGGGCGCCTTCTTACGGCGCCCCTGACAGCATTGCGCCGTCGGGCGCCGTCGGGCGCCGCCCGACCTCGCCCTCATGGACGGCGCAGCTCTGTATATATATATATATATATATATATATATATATATATATATATTATGTACTTGCATTGTTAATGGTGCGGGTTGTTAACCTAATTCGAAGTACGGTATCTACAGTTTATAGTTAGTTCCGAATAATTTGACAAAGCTAATTTTGATTCAGTGGTAAAAGGTTCCCGTAATAATATTTTAATTAAATAAAAAAAAAACTTTATAAACACTCAGGATATATCTATGTGGGACTATAGTATTGACAAATTAATTGTATATAGCTGAAGTATACAGTAGGTACGCAATATATTGAAGAATTAGAAATAATTAAAGTAGATTTTTTAAAAAAAATTTATGTAATTGATCAAAATGCGCACCGAATTACATAATTCACTCAGAAACAGACCAACCTAAGCTTGTTGCTTATGAACAGATAACCGAAAATTTATTATAACAAATTATTAAAGTTGGTCAAATATCGCAAGAATAAGCCAAAACACAGTTGGATAACACAAATTAAAAATATGTTTGTAAAAATCTACATTTTGACATACTCTATGTATATTATCATCAGAAAATAATATATAAATAAATAAATAGAAGACTAGGAAACCCGTGACCCTTAGAGGGTTACGTTTGAAGTCAAAAATAGTAACAAACACAACACAAAGACACAGTATATAAATAAATAAAAATAAAGGGCGCGCTCACGCGCGCGCCCCGTAGAAAGTATTACGTAAATATAAAATAATAGATTCCAAATTTTTGAATTAAGCTTTTCTTTTTTATCCGACGAAAGATTCGAATATTCCATCTTCATTCTCTTGGCAGTTTTATTGCCGTTTATATTAGATTTTGCTCGTTTGGGCATGATACAAAATTTTTACAATACAACAATATCAATGAAATATACACAAGTTGCTAGGTAACAAAATAAGTAACTAGATTATAAAATTTAAAAATTATTAATTAAAGGGTGCCAAATTTTATTTAATTTAGTGCTTTCACACTGATTGATATTATCTTATTCTTTATAAATTTTTATTGTTCTTATCAAACTGCTGTTAATTTTGTTGGGGGGTCTTGCAAGTTTTATAGTATTTTCAAATTTTATATTATAAAGATTTTCAATTCTTTTTATTTTATTAAAATGAGTATAAACAAGTATAAAATACTGTATACCGAAGATCAGCATAAAATATCAAATCTTAACAATCTTATTAATAATTGAAAATATTTTAACTGGAGAATCCTGGGCTCAGAATATGAAGATTTTACACAGAAAGTATTGGAGAATCGAAAAATTGTGCTAGAATGACAATTTCGCCAGTGGCGTAAAATTTAGGAAGACTCAACCTCTCACTTGCCTTTGTCGTACGCCACTGGCAGTAGCCAGAAACTTTTATTTAATATAATTTATTATGGTGTACGGTACCTACACTTCCTGGCAAGTATGATAGAGATATGTCAAATAGTTTTTAAAGTACTAGAAAAAAATCGTTTATAAATTTTTAAATAAATTTATAAATATAAATAAATATTTATTTATTTATAAATATATTTTTTTAAATATTTTAAATTTTAAATATTTTAAATATTTTTATAAATATTTATTTATAAATATAAATAAATATTTATTTATAAATAAATATTTATTTATAAATATTTTGTTGGCGGGAATAAATAAAACACACCAAATACTTAAAAACAGAACGATTTATTTCGTGACCGTTACCGGCGACTTCTCAACTACAATTGATAGAATGACGTACAGAGCAGAGGGCGCTGTACTACTGATAAAACAGTGTTACCAACATAAAATAAATATATGTGTGAATAATTGTATTTCCAACACTTCCCCTCAATTTGTACAGATATATAATACAAAGTTAGTCCCGAAGTCCTAAACCGCGAATACAATTTTGTAAATTGGTGCCCGCGAGTGGCTTTGCTAAAACATCCGCAGTCATCTCTTCGGTGGGAAGATACTCTACTTTCAAAGGAAGATCTTGAATGGCTTGCCGGACGAAATGGAATTTAAAAAATTGTTGCACTTTTTTTTTTTAATTTTACAATATAATAAAAATTTGGGCGCTAGCTTGATATATACCTAGCGCCTCCACTTTTGCAATTATTATTATTTTTTTTCTAGTTTCTAATGCAGCACAAAATTTTTCATTGTCGCACAAAATTTTTCATTGTCGCACAAAATTAGCATTAAAACAACTATTATTTCAAGGTTACTGATATTTGCTGATTTGAGCTGTGTTTTTCGGTAAAAAAAACACAGTTATTACTTGTTTTATTTATCATCTTGTAACTAAGATTTGAATGCGTAAATTGCTTCTCTAAACTGTAAAAAACACATATTTTAAATTATTGTTATATTACATAGGTTTTTAACAGTAAAAATAACAATATTTTGTAATTTTACTGTATTAATTAACGTAATATTACATATTTTTATAAAAAAATTCTTTTAAAAAACATGTAAAATTACATAAATTTTTACAGTGTAGTGTACACACTGATATTGAGTTAAATCATATGTTGTAGTTTAAACATCACATCAAATAACCTATTTTAATTACGTATCAACTAGTGTTTATGAAACGGTTATAACCGAACCGCAAAACCGCGTTTTTCAGTGTAAAAAAACGAAACCGCGAAAGCGCGAAAAACCCCGGTTTTCGGTTTTTACTGTAAAAACCACAAGAAAGAAATAATTTTTGTGTGAGAAATTCAGATTCAAAGTTGAAACCAAAGGAAAAACACCGAACATTTGTAAGAGATTGTAGCAATAAACCATTGCGCCTACCGGTCAACTTGCAATAATTTTTCGTAGAATTTACTAATTTCTATATACCACCCAAGATACGAAATTCTGTTTATATCTTTGTCATCAAAGAAACATTTTGTTTGATGCTAACTTAGTGTTATTTGTACTGCTCTTGTAGTGAAAGTAGTGTTACCGAAGTGGTCAGGGGTTTTAGTTTTATTATATTCCTATTAAATATCAATTATAGATTTTCTTTAAAACAAATTTACTTATGATTAAATATAAATTAATTACCTCTTAATTAGAATGAATAAGCCGAATAATTGCATATATAGCTTTTGTCTTTTTAAGAATTTTTGTATACCTTTTATCTTTTTATATAAACATCTAAATAATGTTCGCTGCTATAAAATAAAATTTAAATATAATAAATTGCAGAGAACAAATTTTTTTTTTATTACAAATTCTTAATTAATTATGTCAGTAACTCAGTACACAGAGTGTTGGTAATTATTGTATATTATATTAGTTTATTGTAAGGTGCAATAGTGTATTTCTACATATAATATAAATTTATTGATTTATTTTAAAGTATCTATAGTAGAAAAAATTTAAAAATGGAAAAACCGAAACCAAAACCGCGGTTTTTGATTTTTAAAAACCCAAAAACGCGGTTTTAAAAAAATGCGGTTTTTCCTATACTCCATTATTACAACACAACTCATTCAGTAAAACTCAGCTAAGTGGAATGTAAAAAACACAGTTATTATCATTCATTTATTATCTCTCATCATAAATAAACAAAAATTAACCTTAAAACTTAGAAGTAAAACTTTGTTTAGAAAATGAAAATAAAATTCAAACAAATACTTTGAAATGTTTTATAGGTTAAATATATATTAAGCCACATATACATACATACATACACAATTACGTCATGTACCCAAAAAGTTGTGGCACAAACTCTTTTCATCATCCCGAAATCAATTTCCTTCAAACATCCCTATCCAGACGAGCCACTTTAACTTTATCCACATTCATAATTCCTCTCATACATGCTCTTTTATTCCTAATACTTGGAAATTTCCGCTCACGCAAAACACTCTTAATCATACTATTCCAACTACTCATTGGACGTCCACGCAAACGTATACCTTCAAAATCATTCATATAATTTTTTTTAACAAAAATCTTAAATATTGTAAAATTAAAACAAACAGTCACATAAATACTTCTTTTACGTAGTCTGTATAACACCTGTATTTGTAATGTCAGTTACCGGGCCACATAATCAGCGGCCCACCCGGGCATTTGTGCGATATTACAAATAGCCAGTCCAGTCCTGCTAATGCTAAATCTTTTATATTACAATTTGATATAGTAGTAAGTGCAATTATAAGAGATCTGTTTCTTTATCATATTTTTTTAAAATTTATCAATAAGTCTCTATATATATATATATATATATATATATATATATATATATATATATATATATATATAAAAGCTACTTATTGACGATATATATCATAAAGATTACTAAATACTGTTTTATAAACATTAGAAATAATATATTCACAATACGAAAAGTAATACTAACTAATTTTTACAAGAAAATCTGTTTTTCAATTTAACAAATTGAATACGCACACAACTATGTAATTTAGATTGATAATGAAAATATTATAAAACTTATGTTTTATTTAGTTTTGCTTATAATTAAGGCTCGCGCTCATTATTGCCGTAGCAAGACGCAACGCATCGCACCGTAAAAATGCCATAGTGCATATTAGAAATATTCCGGGCTGCATCGACCAGGCAAGCGATACACCGATTCGGCCCACTCCGCCCACCGTCTGTTATATGCGATAGTTCGTATAAAATAAATGAAAACAATTCCTGTGGATTTTTGCAATGTGTTGCGTTGAGATCCGGCCCGGCATAATGTACGTAAACCTTCATAATATAAATTAAACCACGTATTTGTTTTAAAAATTTGGTAATTTCATATAAAAGTGATATAGAAGTTGGTGTGAAACAGGGCTGTGTAATGTCTCCTTGGCTATTTAATTTATATATGGATGTTCTTCTTCGGAAAACTTTCTGTGGTAATGATGGTATACAAATAGGTGATTGTGTTGTACCTGCTTTAGCGTATGCTGATGAAGTGGTTGTTTTGGCTGAATCTGAAGAACAACTGAGAAGGATGATTGATAGAATTAATGTTGTTGGTAAAGATATGAATCTTGTGTTGAATGTTGATAAGTGCAAAGTTTTAGTTTTTGAGAAAGGCGACTTGATGACTGAATGTAATGTTTAGATTGATGGTGCACGTTTAAAGCAGGTAGATGAATTTGTGTATTTGGGTAGTTTGCTGTCTAGAGATGGCCGTTTTGATCGTGAAATTGAAAGGAGAGTAAATGCTGGTTTTAAGGTTTTGGGTGCTTTCGGAACTTTTGCTAGGAATGTAAATATTTCCAAAGAAGCCCGTTTGAGTATATACAATGCAGTTTTGGTGCCTACGTTGATATATGGTAGTGAATGTTAAGTTTGGTTGCAAAAGCATAAACGAAAAATGACTTCTATGGAAATGAGATTTTTACGTGGGGTATGTGGTGTAAATAGGAGAGATCGGGTACGAAATAGATTAGTGTATGAGTGTGAAATTGAAAAAAATGTAGTAGCAAAAGTTAGTGTTAGTCAGTTAAGATGGTTAAGAAGAATGTCTAATGAACGTCTGGTTAAAAAGATTTATTTGAGTGATTTTGATGGTATACGTTTGCGTGGACGTCCGTTGAGTAGTTGGAGTGGTATGAATGAGAGTGTTTTGTGTGAGCGAAAGTTTCCAAGTAGTAGGAATAAAAGAGCATGTATGAGAGGAATTATGAATGTGGATGAAGCAAAAGTTGCTTGTTTGGATAGAAATGTTTGTAGGCGAGTGATTTCGGAATGATGAAATAGTTTGTGCCACACTCTTTTGGGTACATGGCGTGATTATGTATGTATGTATGTTTAATCAGTGGATTGTTACAAGGTAATTATGTTTTTACAGATAATCATCAGGAATAAATAGGTATATGATCATAATATAGCAATGATATATTAAATTTAGAAAAATATACATAGAACATAGTTTTATTGTTAATTGTAACTTACATAATAATAAATATATACAATATTATTGTCAGGCTATTGTCCCTGATTCTTACCCGGTTTTGGGTTGAAAACCTAATTCCTTAATTTCTTTAGAAGTAACCGGCGTGCAGTTTCCCAAAACCCAACCGCCGCCTGTGGTCTATATATACCCTACCAATACGTAAAATTTCACCAATATTACAAAACCATAAATAAACGACTTTTGACAGAAATAACAATGTGTGTGTGTGTATGTGTGTTTTTAATTTAACGTTAGTTTTCAAAGTTAAGTATGTCTACCAATTATAATTAGAAATAGTGTTTGCATGTTACATTGACAGTACTACAAACAAATAATTTTACAAATAAAAAAATAACATTTTAAAAATTTTGTCACATATTTATTGAAAATTGCCATTGGTCTAGAGGCAAATAAATTTATATTTAACGGTAGAAAAGCCAAAAATTTATAAGGCTCTAATCATCTTGTCAACATAAATTGATTGGAACATTGATAGGCCAACAAAATTCAATTATTCAATAGAGAACAATTTTAACAAACTCTAAAGCAAACAACCGAGGTGTTCAACGTCGATTTAAGTAAGTTTTGGTATTCAAGTAAAACACAAAAAACTAAGCGACAGGTATTTTTTATCGGCAACCGCTAAAGGTTAGTGGGTAAAAATCACCCCCAAAGTTTAGAGTAATTTTTTTTTCTTGAAAACTACGGATTCTAAAACAAAAGTGTAAATATAGGAATAACTTCTTTTTTCAAATGCTAACCCTTTTGCACCCCTGACATATATTTTACTTCATTTTTAATTGTTATATATTTTTTCAAAATTTTGTTTTAGTTTAAGATAACTCAATTAAAAATAAAATTGAAGCGTTTTCATTTATTTTAATTATTTTTTGTTTGCACTCGTACGTACTTATTAAGATTCTACAGCAAACATTTTTTTAGAATTTTTGTAGATGGCGCTGCAATCTGCGAAAATTTCATTTTTCAGTATGTATGAGTATGAATGCATGAGTATGCACAAGCAACTTTTGTTTTATCCACATTTATGATATCTTTCGTACAGGATCTTTATTATTGCCACTTGGAAACATTTGCTCACGTAAAATAGACAGTAATATTATTGTTGCAAAAAGTAGATAATTAACAAAAAATTTCATAGAAAATTTCACTTACGTTTGTTTTTTGTTTTGTGTAAGTTTATTTAAATAGGTTCTATTACTATTACGGTCTGCGCATAAAATTATAGATTTGCTTCAGATAGTAGATTGTGATTATTACTGTACATACATACATACATACATACACAATCACGCCATGTACCCAAAAGGGTGTGGCACAAACTCTTTTCATCATTCCGAAATCAGTCGCTTCCAAACATTCCTATCCAAACAAGCAACTTTCGCTTCATCCACATTCATAATTCTTCTCATACATGCTCTTCTATTCCTACTACTTGGAAACTTTCGCTCACGCAAAACACTCTCAATCATACCACTCCAGCTACTCATCGGACGTCCACGCAAACGAATACCATCAAAATCATTCAAATATATCTTTTTAACCAAACGTTCATTAGACATTCGCTCAACATGGCCGAACCATCTTAACTGACTAACACCAACTTTTGCTACAACATTTTTTTCAATTTCACATTCATCATACACTAGTCTATTTCGTACCCGTTCTCTCCTAGTTACACCACATACCCCACGTAAAAATCTCATTTCCACAGCAGTCATTTTCCGTTTATGTTTTTGCAACCAAACCCAACATTCACTACCATACATCAACGTAGGCACCAAAACTGCATTGTATATACTCAAACGGGCTTCTTTGGAAACATTTACATTCCTAGCAAAAATTCCCAAAGCACTCAAAACCTTACAACCAGCATTTACTCTCCTTTCAATTTCACGATCAAAACAGCCATCTCTAGACAGCAAACTACCCAAATACACAAATTCATCTACCTGCTCTAAACGTGCACCATCAATATATACATTACATTCAGTCATCAAGTCACCCTTCTCAAAAACTAAAACTTCGCACTTATCAACATTCAACACAAGATTCATATCTTTACCAACAACATTAATTCTATCGCAATCATCCTTCTCAGTTGTTCTTCAGATTCAGCCAAAACAACCACGTCATCAGCATACGCTAAAGCAGGTACAACACAATCACCTATTTGTATACCATCCTTACCACAGAAAGTTTCCGAAGAAAATTTAATTGACGTATTAGAACATGTTATAGTCATTATAATTCGTCATAAAATTAATAAGAAAATTAATAATATTGTAAAACACTTTTTCTTCAGCAAAGTTTCGAACAGAATCTGAATCGAAAACCGAAAAAACCGTTATTTTTGCTGCAACAAAAATCGAAACAAAATCAAAAAAAAATATTATTTATTTTTTCTAAAATTATTTGAATTTTATTCTTGAATATATATATATATATATATATATATATATATATATATATATATATATATATATATATACAGGTTGTAACAGAATAACTATTCCTAATTTTAACTGAAGTATCCTGGGCTCAGAATATGAAGATTTGACCCAAAACACTTAGATAAAATGTGGCTCCTTACTGAGCTACAGGGTGTTTTATATACAAATTTAAAAACGATTTTTGCCCAGTACTTTAAAACTATTTGACGTATCCTTATCATACTTGGCAGGAAATGTAGGTACCGTACACCATACTAAATTATGTTAAATAAAAGTTTCTGGCTACTGCCAGTGGCGTACAACAAGGGCAAGTGAGAGGTTGATCCTTCCTAAATTCTACGCCACTGGCGGAATTGTCATTTTAGCACAATTTTTCGATTCTCCAATACTTGCTGTGTAAAAAACATACTCTTCCTTTGTAACGATAAAGTCACTGTTTTTCGAGATATTTAAAGTTAAACATAAGTAGGAAATTCATTAATTTTGATTTTTACTGTCTTAGTTTGGAAAAAAGGCGGACACTATTTGATCTTACATTTTTATATGAACTTTTAAATAATATAGTTGATTCTCCGTTCTTAGTTTCGCAATTGTCTTTTCGAGTGCCTAGTTATGTAACTAGAACAAATTTTTTGCTTGATATTCCTTCACATAGAACTAACTCTGCAGCAAATTCTCCTATTAATAGATTATCTTACACGTATAATAAAATTTGTACTATGGATAATTTTCCTGATATATTTACTGTATCTATAACTACTTTTAAGCGTTTAATTTCTTTGATTTTGTATAATATTTCTTCATAAATTTCTTGTATCTGTAATTTAATGTATGTATATATATATATATATATATATATATATATATATATATATATTCTCTTATTTCATAATATGTATTTTACTCTAATTATGTAATTTTCATTTCTGTGTGATAAATTTTCTTTGTTTATTATAATTGTAGTGCTACTCTGTCATTGGGATTGATTCCTGTTGAGTAGCCAAACATATAAAATAAAAATAAAATAAATAAATAAAATAAGCTGCACCTTGGGATTTTTTCAAAATTTGCTCAAAAAAATCTGAAAAAATTCAGTAAAATAGAGAAAAAAATTGGCTACATAATAACTAAGTAACTTTTTCTCTAACTTATTCTGATTTGGCTGTAAAAATTATTGAAAATAAAAAAAATAAAATGCAAAAAATATTAATTTTCAATAATTTTTCCAGCCAAACCAAAATGAGTTAGAAAAAAAGTTACTTAGATATTATGTAGCTAATTTTTTTCTCTATTTTACTAAATTTTTTCAGATTTTTTTTAGCAAATTTTGAAAAAATCCCAAGGGTGCAGCTTATGTTTAACTTTAAATATCTCGAAAAACAGTGACTTTATCGTTACAAAGGAAGAGTATGTTTTTTACACAGCTAGTATTGGAGAATCGAAAAATTGTGCTAAAATGACAATTCTGCCAGTGGCGTAGAATTTAGGAAGGATGAACCTCTCACTTGCCCCTGTTGTACGCCACTGGCAGTAGCCAGAAATTTTTATTTAACATAATTTAGTATGGTGTACGGTACCTACATTTCTTGCCAAGTATGATAAGGATACGTCAAATAGTTTTAAAGTACTGGGCAAAAATCGTTTTTAAATTTTTATATAAAACACCCTGTAGCTCAGTAAGGAGCCACATTTTATCTCAGTGATTTGCATTAAATCTTTATATTCTGAGCCCAGGATACTCCAGTTAAAATTAGGAATAGGTATTCTGTTACACCCTGTATATATATATATATATATATATATATATATATATATATATATATATATATATATATATATATTTAGTGCATATTCGACTAGAAAAATACGATCAAGTGTATCTTTCACAGCTACGATTGCCATACTAATTCAAATTGTTTGCTTTCGCCTAAATTTTAATTTTATTATTAAAAATTTGTGAGAAGTGCAAGAAATGCAATGCAAACCGCCACATTTGTATGAAATTGTATATCTGACCAAAAAACATTAAGTCATACAAATTACGTAAAATATATAAAAAATATATATTTATACATACTATTTTACAACTGCTAATAAGGTTAGGATTATTTTATATGTACTTTTACTTAGTTTTAGTTTTATTTCATATGAACCGCTTGAATAAAAAAATGCATACGTCACTCACAGTGGAATGCTTATTCTATATTTTGCCTAGATTGCTTGGTTATGGTTCTACCTTAGTCGCAAGCATCTGAGTTCAACACAACAAAAGCCGCTTTCTGCTTTTCGTAACATAATATACTGTTGAAAGTTAAATTTAAATAATATTTGAAATTTTGATGCATTTTACAATTTTATAATCAACTTCTAAAACTATAAAACCTGGTATTACAATAAGAGTAAACTTTTTAACTATGGATCAACTTAACTTAAAATTTGCATAAACTGCTAATCTCTATTACAGTATAAAGTTTTGCTAAACTTCTATCTAGTTACCATAATTTCATTTCGAAATAATATTGATATCTGACAAAATTTAAAAGATCTACAAATTCTATAAGTTGGTGTTGAGGTATTAAAACAAAGCAAATAAAAGAAAACTTACAACCGAAAAAATATATCGCAAACTATGTCTCACAATAAGCAAAATTTAAAAAATTAGGTCAATAAGAACGAAATAATGTGAGATATTTCTGAATCCAAATGTTTTAGAGAGAAATATGCAAATTACGATAGAGCAAAACACGGTACATAAGAAGATATACTATAGTTTAAATTTCTTAAAAACTTACCACCTAAAAAATACTCAAAATTAAAAAAATCATATCCATAAAAGCGTAATATCTATAAAATTATAAGTTTCGTTTAAAAAATATGTAGAATACTTTTCGATAGAGAAAACAAAAACGATACATAAGAAGATATAAATTAAATTTCTTAAAAACTTACCACCAAAAAATGTGACGCAAAATGCCTCTGAATGCACGTAACATTTAAAAATTATGTCAATAAGAGCATATTTTTAAAATTGTAAGTTTCAACAAAAAACGTGTACAATACTTTTCGATAGGGAAAACACGCTACATAAAGAGATATAGTTTAAATTTCTTAAAAGCTTACCACCGAAAAATATGAGACAAAATACATCTCAAAATACAGAAAATTTTAAAAATCAGGTCTATAAAAGCGTAATAAAGTAAAATATCTCTGACACTATAAGTTTCAGCGAAAAATAAAAAAAGAAAAAAGCTACATAAGATATAATATAGCTTAAATTGCTTAAAAACTTACTAAAGAAAAAATATGACGCAAAATACATCTTACAAAAAAATTATAATCTTATTAATTAATTAATATTATATTAATCTAATATAAAAAGAAAAAATTTGTAAACATATACCGCGTGTTTTATTAAAATTTAACGTTAGGAATAATACAAGACTTGTTCTTAAGCCTTCTTTACTAAATAATAGCTTAGTTTTGTTTTCCATTTAGTTTTGAAAGTAGACTTGGCGTCGTTACTTTAAGTGCCGGAGACCGTCGGCGACTAAAGAATTGACCGGTAAATAATGAAGCGGAATGTCCGGTCGGATTTACGAATGGACATCTTATAAATTACATGCTTATTTTTCATTCAATGTAGAGCAGACTGGTAACAGATTGATTACGTTTGCCAGATAAAAATTGCAATTGAAAAGGATATCTCTTATCTTGCTGACTTCATTGTGTTAAAAATTTTAATACTAATTTTTTTGTTAGTAAACATTATTATTTTTGTACTTTATTATTTGATTTGATAACTGTAATTTTTCACTTGAGGTTTGTCATACAGATTTATAACCCCTACAGAAAACACTGCTTACTGTTATTTATTGTATGCTCCCCACATTTTCCTCTATGGGATTACAAATCTGTATAGAGCTAGAAGAAATTATTTTATACTTTTTAGTTCGTGTTAAAAACGTGATGTATTATTTTTTTTATTTAAATAACTATAAAATGGCGAATCAAGTAGCTCATATGACTAGTGTGTCTTGCAATTATTGTAAGAATAATGTAAAGTCGGAGGAATTAATAGTGAAATGTAGTGGTTTGTGTAATTTTACGTACCATATTTCATGTGTGAAACTTGGAAGAAAGGATTACAACGCTATCTCAAGTTGTCCGAAAAATCTAAAGTGGATGTGTGATAGTTGTGAATGTGTACTATACGACCATCGTGGATATTTAATTAACACCGATAGTAAGTTCAAAACAGAAGCGCCTATTTTCCACAAGATATTAACCAAAATTGATGTTCTTTTTAATACTTTATCTGTATTAACCCAAGAAGTCAATTCACTAAAAAGTAAAAATTTGCAAACAGCTGACACTACTCAGCCGATAAATCAACAAATTTTATCAAACGTAGACAACCAGATGTCGCCAGTAGTTAAGTCACCAAACTTGATAAAACAAATTACTGTAGAGAATTCTAACGAACCTACAAAAACTACAAAAACACCAAACTTGATGAAACGAAATACTGTAGAGAATTCTAACGAACCTACAAAAACTACAAAAACATATAATCAAGTGACAGCTAGTACTGCACAATTAGCTACAATTAACAATGTAACAAAAACCAATAAAACTCAAAATAAACTTAAAGAAATCGCGCCCACTGAACGGAACGTAACAACTAACGTACCAATAAATAATGCAACAAAATCAAAAATGGATGATGATTTTCAAACTGTTGTCAACAAGAAGAAAAATAAAAAGAGAGCTTCAGGCACAGGGAATTTGAACACTGAATTTGCAGCAACAAATAAGAAATTGTGGCTTTTCATTTCAAAAATAAAAAATACGGTTTCAAGTGAAACTATCTTAAATTATTTAGAAGTAAATACAAAATTAAATAAAAGTGAGTTTGTCGTGGAAGAAGTGAAAACAAAAACAACTTATAAATGTTTTAAGATTGGTGCGGACATTAGCCTAAAGGAAAACCTGTATAATCCTACATTTTGGCCAACTGGTATCGAATTTGCAAGATATAAATTTCGTATAATGTCACAAAAGTCAAAAAATAATGCTGATTTTTTAGACAAAATCAATGTAGAAAAAACCAAAGTGTAAATCCAGATATTGTAGATATAAATTCGCAAAGCTTATCAAATAAAGTTTTATTTCTAAATGTACAGTGCCTAAGAAATAAATTAGCAGAGCTAGAATTATTATTAGATTATCTAAATGATTGTGACGTTTTATGCATTGCAGAACATTGGTTAAAAAATAATGAAATTATTTACAATACATTAAATAATTATTATGTTGCTAGTTTTTTTTGCAGGACTAATAAAGAACATGGCGGTGTAGCAATATTTGCAAACTGCAATATTAAAACAACTTCCTTAGATTCCATTAAAAGCTATTCCATTGAGCAGGATTTTGAAGTTACTGGAGTTAAATTAGAAAAACAAAATTTAATAATAATTAGCCTATACAGATCAGGTAAAGGTGACATAAATATATTTTTAGATAAACTTGAGATTCTCTTGACTGTATTGACAAAAAGCAATAATAAAATAATTATTTGCGGTGATTTCAATGTTCATTTTCACACTATAAATAATATCTCTTTAAATGTACAGCATCTGTTTACCAGCTACGGTTTGCATATTACAACTACAGATTATACCAGAATCACAAATCAATCTGCTACGTGTATTGATAATATTTTTACAAACATAACCACAAATAATTATAAGATAAATATTGTGAATGGTATTGCCGATCATTCAGCATTGCTGTTCAATTTTAATTTTGGACAAAAAAAATGATATTAATACAAAAAAAAAACGTGTTATAAATAAAATAAACAGCAGTAATTTTAACTTATATTTGCAAAATCAAGATTGGTCATTTGTTTTAAATAATGACGATATCAACAACAAGTTTGATAAATTTTTAAACATTTTTTTATCGTGTAAAGATGCTGCAACTTACAAATTAAAAATAGATACAGTAAAACAAAAGAGCTGGTTTACAGAAGAAGTACGTAGAAAAAGAGACTTTATATTTTTTCTTAAAGATATACAAAAGCAATATAACATTCCTGAACTAAACAATATTATTAAAAACCATAAAAATGAATATAAAAATCAATTAAACAAAGAAAAAATAACTTATAATAATAATCTATTACTTAATTCAAATAATATGCAAAAAACCGCATGGAATATGATAAATAATCTAAGAAGCGATAACAATAAAAATAGTCTAACGCCTGTAACATCTGATGAATTTAATAATTACTTTTGCAATATTGCAAATGAAAATCACAACAAAATTGCAATTAATAACAAAACCACATCAAATCACTTAAATGGTACTACTTTTGTTTGTGAATCAATGTATTTAACTCCAGTAACTTACGATGAATTAATTAAAGCAATAAATTCACTCAGTGCTTCAACGAGTCCCGATATATATGAAATAACTAGTTGGTTAATTAAAACAAGTATGTTTAGTATTGCTGATCCACTATTAATTTTAATAAATAAAATTTTTGAAACAGGCATTTTTCCTGATGTTTTAAAACTAAGTAAAGTTATACCGCTGTTTAAAACTGGTGATAAAAATGTTCTATCAAATTACAGACCACTTTCATTAGTACCCTGGTTTTCCAAATTAATTGAAATAATATTAAAAGATAGAATAATCTCATTTTGTCACAAAAATCAAATATTGTCTGACTGTCAGTTTGGATTCAGAAAAAACAAATCGACAAATGAAGCTTTAGTTAAAGTTACGGATGAAATTTTTAATTCATTGAATATGGGACTATTGCCTAATTTAGTGCTCTGTGACTTAACAAAAGCCTTCGACTGTATTTGTCATAAAATTTTGAGAAACAAATTAGATCTTTATGGTATTAGAGGTAATGTAAATAAATTGCTAGCATCTTATTTAGATAATAGACAACAATGTGTAATTGTAAACAACATAAAATCTAATTATAACCGTGCAAATCATGGAGTTCCACAAGGATCTGTTATAGGTCCTCTACTTTTTATTATTTACATAAATGATTTACCAAATTATTTAAATATGTGTAAACCGACATTGTTTGCCGATGATACGACATTATTCATTGAATGTTGTAAAAATGAAGACAGCTTAACATTGTGCAAAAATATATTACAAGACGCAAGTAATTGGTTTAACAATAATTTGCTTCATCTCAATGAAGAAAAAACTAAAATTATTACCTTTTCCGGTAAAAAAGATGAAAATGCCTGTTCAAGATTTCTTGGAATTTTGATAGATTCTAAACTAAAATGGGACGACCATGTTCTTAATATAACAAATAAAACTGCTAAATTAATTTTTTTATTTAATAATTTATCGAGACAGGTTGAAATTAATATATTACGTATAGCCTATTTCAGTCTGTTTCAGTCAATTTTGAATTACGGTATCGTGATGTGGTACTGGAGCACTGAGAGGAATAGATTATTTCTAAATCAAAAAAGAGTTGTAAGGATAATTGCAAAAGCAAATGTTAGGGATCATTGCAAGCCATTATTTAAAAAACTTGGAATTCTAACTTTGGCTTCATTATATATTTTAAACTGTGTTCTGTATGCTAAAACTCACATTGATTCGTTTAC
Source organism: Clivina fossor (assembly GCA_963966155.1). Lineage (NCBI taxonomy): Eukaryota > Metazoa > Arthropoda > Insecta > Coleoptera > Carabidae > Clivina > Clivina fossor. The sequence continues at coordinate 7,031,288 of OZ014554.1, forward strand.
CAAAAATAATAATGTACATTCATATAATAATAGAGAAAATAACAAATTAGTAGTTCCTAAGCATAATTCAAGCAAATTTAAAACGGGACCTAAGTACAACTGTATTACATTATACAACAAAATACCTGAACGTATTAAAAAACTAGATGATAAAAAATTTAAATTAAAAATTAAGCAAATTCTTTTGCAACATAGCTTTTATAAAATAGAAGAATATTTAAATATTGACTTGTACTAAATTTTTATTATATTGTCATTAGAATAAGTTTTAGTTTTATCATTTTGATTGTTCTTTGATGTTTGATATTTATTTGTCATATTATTTATGTATTGTTCCTCTGTATTTCGTTAAAAGAATAATCTCATTGGACATAAATTTAACAACATTAAGATTAATTGGCATATGTCGTTTTATATATATATATTTTTTTATATTAAATTTATTATAATTATTGCAAACATGTATATTGTATATGACGAAGCAAAACTGTATCTATGGTATTATGCAAAAATAAATATTATTATTATTATTATTATTATTTATTTTCTGCTTTTTAGTCTTGTTTAACTTTAACTTTAACCTAATTAATTTAATTAATTGTAATTTAATAATTATAATTTTATTAATTATGATTATATAATTATAATTAATTTTAATTTAATATTTCTAATATTTTTAATTAATTAGTTAATATTGCATTGTCATCCAGTTCTGAGGTATGTTTAAAGTTTCAAGTCTCTAGCTCATCGGAAAATTAATTTAAAATCGATTGCAAAATTACCAAATAAACAAACAAACAAACAAGCAAACTGGAAAGAAAGCTAGTTAATAAAAATATGTTACATTAATGATATGAGGGTAGTAAATGTATATAAAAAATGTCCAAATTAAATCATTTTGTAATAGTGTATATAAAACACATATTTTAGTTAAAATAAAAGCAACCTTTTACTACAAAAACAAATGAATATTATATAGAACAATAAACATACGTTGACATTTGTTTCGATTTATACGTCAACATGTTTTTGTTTTGCTCTATTGTTTTGATCTCTTGTTATACGTATTTGATTCTATTTATTTTTCGAGTGATCAGCTATTATCATGTTAAGAGGATAGTCCAGTTATCCAGAGCTAAAATGTTAAGAAGCTATTACATGTTAAAAAGTTAATATTTGACTGATAATATATTGGATGATTTATTCAGAATTACTGTCCAATATGGTTAAATTAAAAGTAAGTTTTGATTATCCTTGTTGTTAATACATATCTTTATTGAAATTTTTAATATTTTGAACCAATTTTGTGTTTTATTATTAGAATGTTTTCAATGTAATTATTTTATGAAGTACTAAAATATTTATTAACACTTTTTCTTTTACAATAATAAACTTATATGTGTATGTAATTATTTGTTTTACATTATTTTTTGTCAAAATGCAAGCAAATTTTTTTCCATCGCCCTTTTCATCTATTAACTAATTTTTAAATTAGCAGCAGAAAAATTTAAATCATGACAAAATGTAATACACTACATAATATTTAGCTTGAAACAGATATTAATTAACTAACGTACATTTTATTGAAACCTTATATAAAAATAAAAAAATTAGATATGAATAAAAATGGAAACATTAATAATATACAGAGTAACATAAAACTATTAATAATATACTGTAACATAAGACAGTAGCCCAGTTCTCCAAAGCTAAACAAACTGTTATTTTCAAACGCGCACAGCTCAAAAAGGAATTAATATTTTGAAATAGGGTAAAAAGCACTTTATTATACATTATTCGAGTAACAAAATAACAGCATGAATGTTTTTTTGTTGCTGCATACCCGTAAAATAGCGTAGCATCGCCCAAAGGTGTTCCAAAAAAATTTGTCTGATTGCGCCGGGAACTGACGCCTGTAAAATGAAAAAAAAAAACATTTCAACTAAACTCCCTTGAGAATAAGAGTGCGGCTATCGAATTTCAATTCAATTTTTTTTTGAAAATTAACAAAATGATACCGTTTTGAAAAAAGAAAATCAAAAATTTTCCTATAAAAATGTTGAAATTTTTTTTTTTAAATAAATTTCTAAATAAACATATCGAAAATTCGGATCGGGAGTAGATATACAGTCATATTTTCCGTCAGAAGAAAGGCTCATTGTTCAAAAAAATTTAAAATTGTTCGAGTTGTCGAGCCATGACGAAAAAGTACGTTTCGAGAAAACGAGCTTTAAAGATTTTAAATCTCTATTTTGACTAATCTCTTAGAATTTGGGAAAATTATTTCGGTCACACATTCTACACACTTATAGAATTAATTTTATGCAAAAAACGAAAAATCGTTTTGTTTGATCCAGAGAACTGGGCTGTCCCCTAAAATACACTCAGGCCCGTGCCAACCATACATGCAACTCGTACGGCGCACGACGACGCCAAGTTCTGAAAAATGTCGAGACCCTTTTTACCACTTTGACTGCAAGGAAAAGTGGTATAGCGTTTGGTACGGTGTCTGTAACATTTTCAAAAAAAAAAAAAAACAAAAATTGCATAGAAATCCTTCATATAGCTTCTAGATGACGAATCCGAACTTAATTTATGTGGGTGTATGGATGTGCGTCGTCAGCTCGCTCGGTCGTAAGTCAAAATTTTGTGGTCGCAACTCCTCCTAGACGGTTCAACCGATTTTAATGAAATTTTCAAGATAAATTTATCTAGTACCCAATATGGTCATCTGGTTTAGTTTTTTCCAGTGATGCCAACTTTCCGAGGAAAAAATTACTAAAGTTTTTAAAAATTCATATTGGCTACATTATTTATCCGATTTTGATCAAATTTTCGGAAAAGATTTGCCTAATCCTTCCATTAATTATATAATTTTATTAATATCCAGTGTTGCCAACTTTCCGAGAAAAAAATTACTAAAGTTTTAAAAAATTTATTATGGCCATGTTATTTATCCGATTTTGATTAAATTTTCACAAAAGAATTCCCTAATGCTCCCATTAATTATATAATTTTACTAATATCCAGTGTTGCCAACTTTCCGAAAAAAAATTACTAAATTTTAAAAAAAATTATTATGGCTATGTTATTTAACCGATTTTGCTCAAATTTTTACAAAAGATTCTCCTAGTATTCATATAGTTTATGTAATTTTAACAAAATACAGTGTTGCCAACTTTCCGAGAAAAAAATTACTAAAATTTTTAGAAATTTATTATGACCACTTTATTTAATCGATTTTAGTCAAATTTTTATAAAAGATTCTCCTAGTGCCTAAATAAATTATGCAATTTTAAAAAATACAGTGTTGCAAACTTATCGAGAAAAAAATCACAAATTTTTTAAAAATTTATTTTGGCTACATTATACATAAATTATAATTTTAATAAAAATATTGTGTTACCAACTTTCCGAGAAATATCAAAGTGGTCTTTATATGTGTTTACCCATATACTTCTAATCTTGTTAATGTTTATTCTAGGTATTTGTGCATATTTTTTAAAAATTCCTTTACTAAATAATTCAAATTTTTTTTTCAAAATTAACAAAATGATAGCGTTAAAAAAAAAAAACTTTCTCTATAAAAATGTTGTCCATAACTAAATATTGTACAAGAAATAGTGTGTTTATATTTCAAATTCTGTTTTTATTAACCATAAAAAAGAAAATAATTGAAAAAGATATTTATTACTTATTACTCTACATCTACTCGCAGAAATTTTAGCACTGGATTTACCACAAGACTGATACCCGTACGCATAAACATTTTCGTTAAAAATAACGGTTTGTTAAAATGAAAATTCTTGGATTTCGTAAGAAATTTCATTGCAATATATATATTATTGTCCGTAAAAACAAAAAATTTTCCAGTAAAACTAAAATCGATAATTTTAAATCGAAACAACATCAGAAATAATATTTTTTGCTTGGTTTTACGAAAGTAACAAGTTCCTATACACAAATGAAATTTTCAGAAAACGCCTGGAAATACATATATCGTTTATATCGCCTACACACGCGTACACATGTTTTTTGAAAATTTCATTTGTATAGAGGAACCTGTTACTTTCGTAAAAACAAACAAAAAATATTATTTCTGATGTTTTTCGATGTAAAACTATCAATTTTAGCCATACTAAAAAAAAATATCTTTTACGGACACTCTAATACATATAGAAAGATTTCTTACGTAATAAAAAAATTTCATTTAGACGAACCGATATTTTTAACGAAAATGTTTATGCATACGGTGGGTGAATAATTTAAATAGATTTTAGTATAGTAAAAAATATTTTGATACTTATTATATTAAAAAAAAACCTAAAACTTTTTTATTTCACTTTTTAGTATAATTAGATTTTATTAAATGGAATAAATTTAACGAGAAAAATGTATATTTTTTTCTATTTTGTTTGAATGGACCACGGTTGTCTGTTGCCCTTCAACTTCTACCTATTCAACACAATAATAAATACTTATTATAAACAATTCGCTAAAAAAATTATTTTTCTTTTATAAAAACACAGTCTTTAGTCATTAAGTTATGACAAAATTTGCAATATTGCACAAACGAGTTAAATTTTATTGTTTTATTCGTTAAAAATATAAACAATTATAGATGTTCAAATTAAAATAATTAACTAAATTTATAATATACATTAATTTGTTTTTTTCAATTTTTTTCGAAAACTATTATATTTATAAAATGAAACAGATTCATCAGAAAATTCTAAACGAGGGTTGCTTTTTTATATTTCGGGATTTAGTAATATTAGTGCTGCCATCTGGCAACTGATGTCTCTATTGTAAAGTTTATAACGGTATACGTACTTAAAACTTTTTGACGTACAAACGCTATTTGTGTTGTTTATAATACCTTTAAAAATTCATCACGGCCAAAAAATAAAATTAAATCATGAACATTTATTATATAATAATTTAACTTTGGCGATGAACCACCATCAAAGACCAGTGTTTATCAATGATTTATGGAATTAAAATGTGGCCGTAGTTAAAGTGGTCAATCATTGATGCATAGCTGTGTAAGCCGATTCAATGATTGAGTAACTTGTAAAATCAAGGAAAAATAATTTAACATTTATTTATTAATAATCAACGTTTCGACGAACTCAACGCACATCTTTATCAGGAAAAAAATACAAATAACATTTACAGTAAATAAACAGAATATGGAAACAGGTTACTAGGTAACAAAATAAATAACTAGATCATAAAATTTATAAATTTTTAATTAAAGTAATCTAAATTTTATTTAAAACTCTTCTTTCATAATCTAGTTACTTATTTTGTTAGCTAGTGACATGTTTCTATGTTCTGTTTATTACTGTAAACGTCATTTGTATCTATATGATGAAGACGTACGATTGATTATTAATAAATACTAATATTTTTTATTTTATTTTGAAAATAATAGATATAGAAGACTAGAAAATGTTTTAATAAAATTGCGTAATTAAGTTTTATCGATCGCATTTTTATGTAGTCAATTTATTAAAAATAAAATTTAGATATTAGTTTTATATACAAATAAAAACAATAAGTATTAGTATTCAAATTAATTTTAATGTATTATAAACCAGTATTCCAAAATTTGCAATTTATCATATAAAATATTTAATCTATTTTCTTTATCTTTTAATAATCATTAATCAAATTGTTTATTAATTATAAAATTTAAACCTTTATTATTGCTTACGGTAACTGATTTATGGAAAAAATGTAGCCATTTCATGATTAATGTTATTTAATGCTAGTACATATATATCCACTTTGAAAAATAATGTTAGTGAGAGTGTCTCATTAAATTTAAGAAATACTCGGTTTCGGTTAAATTTGATGAAATTTTCTTCTGCACTCAAACATTATAGGAACACTTTACCAGTTAAAAAAAAAACTATTTAAATTAAAAAAAAAAAAACTAATTATAAATTATTAAATTGACGATAGGAAATTTTTATACAGTAATATTTGTGCAAAGATCGCCATTAATTTTATTACGAAAAAGAACTAATTAAACATTAGTTATTAGATAAAGAAAAATGTATTGAATCTTCGAATCTCGGCAGAATCAATACATTTTTTTTTATCTAATAACTAATGTTTAATTAGTTCTTCTTCGTAATAAAATTAATAGCGAACTTTGCACAAATATTACTGTATAAAAAAAATCACATACCACATTTTTAACACGGACAAAAAAGAATAAAATAATTTCTCTTAGCCCCATACAGATTTATAAACCCATACAGAAAAACATGGGGCGAATGTAATAGATAACAGTAAGGAGTGTAGGGAGTAGCTGTCGTTGCCACACGTTTTTATATATGGGGTTATAAATCCGTATGGAAATTATTTTATACTTTTTAGTCCGTGTTAAAATCATGGTATGTTAAATTTACTTTTTATTTAAGTAATTATTTTCTGCCTTTTTGTTTAATTTTAAACCATTTAATTAATTACAATTTTATTAATTATAATTATAATTAATTAAGTTAATTAATTAACTTTAATTTAGTATTTCTAATATTATTAATTAATTAGTTAATATTGCAATGTTATCCAGTTCTGAGCTATGTTTAAAGTTTCAACTCTCTAGCTCATCGGGAAGATTGTTTAAAATCGATTACAAAATTTTTACCGAACAGATAAACAAACAGACAGAGAGGAAAAAAAGGGAGTTAATAAAAACGTGTTAATTAAAAATATATAAAATACGACTTAATCTAAAATTATTGAATAACAAAATGATCTTTTATATTCTTTAATTCAATAACTCAATAATATCAATTTACTACTAGCTAAAGAAAATTCAAATGTTTTATTTTTACTGAGACCGACGGTTAACTCACAAGAAGCATTATTGTTTTTAAGGTACGTTGCTATGTTTATTTAGTGCTACTAACAGCTAACAGATCTAAGGATTCTCTTCAGTTCAATCCTAGATCAACAAAGACTGATTGAAAGAACTTTTCGTATCTCATCTCCATATCGAATAAGTGACTTTCATTAAATGATATTTGCTAGTTTTAGAGACCCGTCTGAAATTGATTGGTTTTTCAGACATATTAAATGGTAGTGATTGCGCTGATAATAATTTGAAAATACACTGTGAAAAACTTATGTAATTTTACATGTTTTGTGAATGTAATTTTTCATAAAAAAATATGTAATATTACGTAATTATCACAGTGAAATTACAAAATGTTGTTATTTTTACTGTTAAAACCTATGTAGAATTATATAAATTTAAGACATGTTATTTTACAGTGTAGCTGTATATTGTACTGTAACACGAGAAGCGGTCAGCGTAAATGCATTTAAAAACTTAAGAGAGCGTGAGTAAAAGTAGTGACCATGTAATTTCATATATTTTTATATTATTTTATAACATTTAGTTAATCGAAACAAAAAATTACACGAATATACAAAAATAAACACAAAAAAGGAAACAAAAGTTACAAATACAAAGTTTAAGCTCTGTAAAAACTAAACTTAACTAATAAAATCTAAAGCAACAAATAAACTAATTTAACAAATAATTATTTAATAAAAAAATTTACTATAATTCCATAAAAAAATGCAATTTGAATTGTGTTCAATTTCGAGTGGATAACCAATTGGAACTCATTCAAAACAGTCACTTGATTCAAATTTAAACATATTTTAATTATTTAATTTGATCTATAATTTTTAAAATTAGACTTTTATTGTCTTCTCGTACTTGCTTTAAACAGATTGCTTAAATATAAAAAAAAAATGGGAAAAAAAACAATTTGTATAATGATAAACATAAAAAAATAATATTGAAAAATAAAACACGTAATTGGCTTTGAAACAAAATAAGTTCCTATGGCAAATCCATTTATGTAAAATAAATAAAATATTTTTTTCTAAAGAATAAAGTAAAATGTTAGTATCTTGTGCAGCGAATATAAAATTTCACGATTGTGCTAAATATGAATTGGCGCACATATATTCACCATTCGAATCCGCCGATTATATACGAGTAGAAAATGTATCTTGGTGCAAAGATGGAACATGGATAGCCTTTGTAACTAATCAAAGAAAAGCACAAATTCTCGGTGCTAATAATAATGTGCAATTACTACAAAATATTATATGCGTATCTCAACCTACCGCAGCAGTTTTTCAACGTACAGCAAAAAACCTTATCGCTATTGGTAGCGAATATGGCCGTATTTTACTATATGATGTAAAAGCTCGAAGTATTCTAAAAGAATTTGCTAGTACGAAAACAGTAATTAAAATAATCGACTGGAATGCTAAAGATACACATTTGGCAGTTGGTATAAGTGATGGACTGATCAATTTATACAGCAACACCACGAATCAGAAAACAGGTAAAATCGGCAACACTGTACGTCGTGTTTCTGTGTTTCCAGTTTAAAGTTTTAAGGTAAAAATAGACACTGCCTTTTTTTAAACCATCTGGAGCCTATGCGTGAACCTGTTAAAAAAGCTAGACAATGGCTGGGCCCCGTCCAGATTACATATCCGGGGCCCGGATACAATTTTCTAAAAAAATAGTCTTTCTTGAAAGCCCTCCTGGGCAATTGCTAGGAATCGTCTAGGCTTGCCCTTATGGGCGTTTTACAGGCGATGTGTTACGAAAATAGAAGTGACCCACATTCAACCTAAGTGGGGCCTATACGTTGCCCGTATAGTTATCCAGGCAAACATAACTAGTTCCCGGATTCAACTTTTACTAGGGACACTATGATGCCCAGTATTTCTAGGTATAATTAATCAACTGCTGTAATTTTACATAATTGTTTGAAAATACATGATATCAGAACTATTACAAACATTATGTAATATGATATTACCAACGGGATAAAAATATACATACATATTACATATATTTCTAAATTTACGTAAAGGATGTATTTTGAAATGAATGAAATACACTTAAAATATTTTATTAATATTATTACATAAAATATATTCTAAGTCTCATTATTTTGATGAATTATTACAGATATTAATATGCAAGTTGTAATATTACATAATTTAAGAAGTTATACCAACAATATGTAATTTTACATTAAGTGTATATAATGCATTTTGCAAAAAGTACTTATTAAGTCATTTTTACTTACTTCATGTGATTATTATGAATTATGTAAAAATTGCAGAATTTTGAGATTAAAATACAGAATATTTATGGTAAAATAAAATTGCCGATTTTTGATAGTAAAATTTTATTTCAATTTTTCAGTGTAGATAAAAATTTTAGATAATAATTTCTGGAAAATATAGTTCGATCTATCAGCAAATGTATAATATTTCTGCCAATCAGAACTGCTTGTATTAATTTTTAAATTATCGTTGAGAAAAATAATTTCTTCAAGAGTTTGTCCATGTTTAAATTTATAATATTTAATAGCATAAAATTTGCCATAACAATAGTATTTTAGCAAAAGTAATTTAAAGTAATTGCATAAGTTTAAACTCTTTCAATTTTTATAACTTCAACATGTGAATTTAAGAACTGACTTACCAAAATATGACGCCTGGCCTAGAATGAAATAAAATGTTCAATTTTTTATATTATATTTAATTTTTATTTTTAATATTTTTAATCAATAAAATCTCTTAACAGATATCCTTGCATTATACAAAGCCTAAAAACAATACTTATTTCTGTAATATTCGCTCGAGCTCTATAATATTGATATTCTGTATTATTCTATAAGCTATAAAAAAAAATTGTTTTTATTTAATAAATTGAAAATTGCATATGTCAAAAAAAAGACAAAAGATTCTATAGTACTATAGAGCTTATAGAATAATACAGCAAAAATTTGTAAAAAATATATGAAACCTTCTTATAGAAAGATTTCATTTGACGTATTATAATTTAAAATAAATAACATTACAAAAATTAATCACTGCCATTATTGCTCTATCATTTAATTTACAATTAGTTCCGTCTAATTTAAAATAAGAATAAAATATTTTATTTAAAAAATTGTTAATAAAAATAAAACTATCTTTTTTTATCTGATCTGTGATCTGTTTTATAATGTTAATATAAAAAAAATTACAAGTGTTTTTTTCTACAAAATCAAAGTGCTATATATATATATATATATATATATATATATATATATACTAATTTTCTGACTTACAACAGCTCTAACAACCAGTTAAAGCTGTTTTAATGACAGTTAAACTTTTAGGAATTAATTATGAACTTGGAGAAATTGATCAAGTAAACGGTGATCATTTAAAACCAGAATATCTAAAGGTAAGAAAAAAACCACGTACTTGCAGATTTTTGATTATATTTTATGAAAAATTGAGTAAATTTATAAACATTATTTTTTTGGTTATGATTTGCATAATTTTTCAAAATTTTTATCATATTTTATATTTCTCATAACATAACCAATTTTGATATCATTTTCATATAAAATTTCTTCAAACTACATAAGTTTCAACATAGTAAAATATTTTTCAGAACTCATTGTATAAAATAAAAACTGTTTTAGGATAAAATTCTGTTGGATTATTTTGTAAGAACAAGATTTCTACCAAACTGAAAGTTCGTCTTTATCTTGTTAAAATTTACTAATGACATTAAAGTCAATAACAGTACATAATAAAGAGTGATTAGTAACTATATCATGAAAATTATAGATTTTTAATGAAAGCCAAATTTTATATGTCAGTGCCTTCACAGTGATTTATGTTATTTTTTTCTTTATAAATCTCTATTGCTTCTTCAGTTTCGTCGAAACATCGTTTTTATAAAATAATTAAATTTTTTTTTATCCTAAAACAATTTTTATTTTGCAGAAGTTTCGAAATATGTAAATAATAAAACACTTATTTTCTGCAAGTACCTCAAAGCATATTTTTAAAAACAATATTTTTATTTATATGGAAGTTTCCGATTATCTTCCTACACAAATAAAAATTATTACCCGATTTAAAATAGAAAGTATTTGACTTACAAATATTAAGAAACTATTTTCAAAATTATCTCAAATAAATAGTAGAGCTTCAAATAAAAATTGCTTGTTTCAGATGAATCCACAACACATATTTTCAAGAATTGATGATAATGGTTTTATTCTTTAAGATAGTGCAGCTATTTGTGCCTATTTACTTGGCAAATATGGAAAGGATGACTCGTTCTATCCAAAGGACCTTACAAAAAGAGCTGTTGTAGATAAAAGACTACATTTCTAGTGTGGAGTTGCATACGCTAAAGTCCGTCATTTAGTTATAAGTATTTTATTAGACATTCTAGAATGTTAAATTCAATATAGCGGAGATGAGGCAAACTATCAAGCTCTATTTACATTTATCTGTCAAATCAGTGTTTACCTCTTGCTATCGCTCTCAAATTTAATAAATATTATTTTGCATAATTAATAAAATATATACATAAAGATACATGTCACCCTACGCCATATCTGAGTTTAACAATTTGCCTAATTTTATTATTCTAATCTAATCTGTAGAAATACTCGTATATTCTTTAAATACAAATTAAAATGATAATGGTACTTTTTTAGGATCCTCTCGTCAGTTAGGGTTAAAAGACACTTTCAAAAGAACACGAGGCTATTCTTTATAAAACAATCGATTTTATCAAAAAAATTCTTAAATTACACATGGTTATCGGGTAAACAAATCACTGTCGCCGATATAATTACTTGGATTAAGAAATTCGACGCACATTCTATTTACCAAGTTAACGCTCCCGGTGTGGAAGAAATTCGCAATATATTCAAAAAATTCTATGCTGTACAAAAATATTTTGAAAAAATATAAATATTTTTATTTTCTTTCATAATAAACAGTTATATTTATTTCATTATCATTAAATATAAAAAAAAACTGCTAATTACGCCTCCCTATTTTTTTAATTTTAATTTTGCAACAAAACTCAATATATTTCGCACCCTTATTTCATAGTTTTTCTAATATCAAAAATGTGAAAAACAAATATCTACATAGAGGCAAAATAAAAGAAACTTCGTAAACGTGTACATTTTCTTATAACAATATTTAAATTTATTAAAATTATTAAAATTAGTACAAACTTTAAATTTTTATATTACTATTGTGAAAATGTAACTTCATTAAATATTAACATCTGAATATATAAAAAATATTATTAAATTTTCATTATTTTTTAAGAAATTACAAACTTACATATTCTGTTCTGGATTATAAAGTATTAACCATTGACGACATCGTACACAAACTCATAAACACCACATATAATATATGTGTTACCGTTAAAGTGTATAATTTCAATATTCCATGAAATAACTAGTTATTTCGAAAAATACCGAACTACGGTAGTTAAATTAGAAAACAGTTTTGTTATTCGATACTTTGAAATAGTTATTCTCTAAAACGTAATTTTTGAGATTAAGAATTTGGTATTTGAAATGGAGCGCAGACAATAATAACTAGTTAAAGTTTTAGATAACAAACTATTCTATAGTTCAACTAACATAGATCAGTATTTTATGAAATATCTAGGTATTTCATGGAATATCAAATTACACACTTTAACGGGACATATTTATGCACTAATAAATATAGATCTAACGCAAATAACAAACTAAATTTTAAATCGACAAACTAATGTAAGTACGTAAACTGTGTGATCCACATTAAATAAATTATGTAACAAATTTTGTTTATTTGCTAAAATTAAAACAATGAAATGCATTACAAAATTGTAAAATTATATATTTTAAAACTCAACATGAATAATAAAAAATACTTGCCGTACATTTCGTCACTTTGATTATCACTGAAATATTTGTAATAAGAAAAAAATAGTTAAATATGGAAAAATTAAAAATTAGAATAATTGATTTATTGTTATTTATTGTTATTGTGAAACACTGATTTATTTCTTAATTCTAACATTACATGATATCACATGTCACTTGCACACAATCAGTGTTGTGCGTTATTATTGACGTGGGGATGTGAGATGAAGTACAAATACTTAAAAACTAAATCAGACCAATTCTCATTACAACTGAATATTTAAAACGTTTCAAAATACGTTTTGTTTTCATTTGCAATATTTTTCGAATAAATAATATTACTATTGTCTTTTGAAAATACGTTGCTTGAGTTTTGTTAACTGGAAACAGTTGTATAAAAAAATGAAAATCGAACCTAAGAGATCAATATTACCAAAATTGTATGTAAATATTGTTTATTGCAATCTTATCTAAATATTTCATTCAAAATATTTCATTGAATTTTTCGTTTCTAAAGTACACAACTTTAGACTAAAAGCACAGCTATAAATTTAATAATAAAACTTGTTTTTTACTGATCATCTCATTTTATTTTAAATTCTTTTTTAAAAAATTTCCATCTATTACAGAATATTGAAATAAAATTGCAATTTTTATTTAAAAACTTCTTCATATCGCATTGTTTATTTTTAATATGTTTTTTTAACTTAAAACATATACTTATAGTTTTCTTATTATTTTAGTTATTTTTAAATAGTATAAATTGTGCCCTTAATTTGTTAAGTTTACGGAAAGGGACAGCTTACCAATTAACCTCTAATATGTAACCTATGTATAACCGTGTTTAATTTAATATTGGTTCCGACAATTTTACTTGATTACATACAGAAGCTATAAGAAAGTTGTTAGTTATAATTCGTTTTACACAAACGACAAACAATAAATGATAATTGCAAAGAACTCTTAAATATATATATTTTTTTTTTGTAGTAGGTATAACTTAACTTTTCCAATTTCATCAAATCAATAGTTCTTTTATTAAAATCTATTTAATTTTAAATATTGCATTTATCTTTTGTTCTAACGCGTTATGTGCATAATTATTTTAGCAGACGATGAAATTTTGTGAAATTTTGAATAACTTACTTTGAACTTATTTATTTTCTCAAAATTATCACAGATACCACAACAAATGAAAAACGCAGTCGCATTTCAGATTCTGCTCTACCATTAGCGTGTGTTTGATAAAAATATATTTATACCGGGTGTCCAAAAAGAATGGAAACTATTAAATATCTCGAGAACGACACGTCGAATTACAAAGTTACAAAACAAGTGTTTCTTTATTTTTGAAAATCTATTCAGGCATGACATGCAAAAACCACCAATACCTGCACTGGAGGGTGGGGCGGGGGCAAGTTTTAAAACTTAAACGGAAACACCCATTTTTTATTGCACTGTTGCATTGTCCATAAAAAACTGTTTCTGGATTTGCAAAAGGAGCCCCCCCAGCTCCACCCCCTTCAGGAGTGGTAAGGGGACAAATTTCGAAAATTTTTCCAGAAACTATCATTTTTTATCGCATTTTCGGATTCTTCTTCTAAAATTGGATATAAAATTGAAAATCCAGGTTTCCGTAATTGCAATGATCAGATGTAGCCAAAAAGGTAGTTCAATTGTAAAGCTTTGACTGCATACTTTGTGCATTTTGATAATACATAGTTAGGTTATTCATTGTTGATGTGGAGCTCAAAGAATTCAATGCATATACTTGATTGATGATTGCTATGCAATGTCCAATGCATAGTTTTTAAATTTTTCCACATTATTGATAAAAATTTGACAATTGTTGCTGTCTCAGGCAAAGTGATCCGTCTTCAGATTTGATTTGTGTATTTCATTGCGTGTAACAAAATTTATACATTTTATTACATCAGACTTACATTGTTTCAATAAATGATTCTCACCACATTTAGAGCAATTGGGGTTAGATTTCGCGCATTTATCGGATAAATGATGAAAGCCACAACAATTGAAGCACCGACGTAATTCAGTGGCAGCAAACACAAAGAAAAAATCATATAATATTATTAGTTTCTTAACTTTAATTAGTCTATGGTAAGTAGTAACGTCCGTTTGAATTACTACTTGATAAACATCTTCTTTTACGTAATTGTGGTATGTCAATTACATCGCAGGTAGAGTTATAAGTAAAGTTTTATTTTGTGTTTTTAAATATAGCAAAAAATCATCTTTGGCATATTTCTCAGACTACCCAACTATCCGTATCCTAAGATTAAGCTGCAAAAGTTGCTTAATGCTATAATTATACATTAAATTATGCAGAAATGACAAACAGCCCATAGAATTATATGCATAAAATTATATACATAATTCGATGCATTATTTTATGCAAAATATTGCATCGTATTAAACGACTATAATACTGGATAAAACCCTGTAAACAATACTTGCACTTTTATAATATTGTCTATAATATTAACAATTTTAATTATAAAAAATATTTATTTAATATGACTAATTTAGATGTATAGTTTAAGGTTAGAGAAAATTACGTAGCTTATTTTGCTATTGTTTCATTTTTATTGTGCTCGCTAATGCATATAATTTGGTTTTAAAATATTATCTCAATATAACGTATTCAGAAATTATTGAATTAAATTTCATTAACATAAACATTTAACATTAGCGTTATTCCACAGCTTTGAAAAAGTTTACATTATTTGATTTATTCAATTTATCGTTTTTACATTTAAACGCTTAACACTTCCCCGCTAAAAATTGTACAACTGTTATCATTCTTTCAATAATAGCTCGCCATTATTTTTTTTTTCGATTTGAGGTAGTGTTATTCTGTAACACATGTGCTTTTTTTTGGAACCGAATTTTTAACTTAAACCATTTTTTTACAATTTTGTATGTGCATGCTCATTTCATGTCGATAAATTTGAAGCTAAATGTTGACCTAGTAGAAACAAACACATTTTGCCAATTATATTTTGTCAAACACAATATAATTTGAAAAATTTTAATATTTCGTCGTAGACTGGTGATCCAGTGAGTAGGACGTTTGCCGCCAAAGCAAGACGTCCCGGGTTCGAATCCCGGCGGAGGTCAATACATTTTCCCAAATTTATTAAAATTTTCTAATTTTATATTAGTTTACAGCAATTAAGTGTAAATTAAAATATTTGTTAAAAGATACTACTAGTTTCAAAAGTTTACACAATTTATTTAAATTTCAATCGCATTTAACTATTGTTATTATTATTATTATTACTATTCTGAATTCGATAATAATTACATGGTTGATTGATTCTAAATTAAATAAAAGTGATCGAATTTGTTCTTTTAGTAAATAATTACAAACGTATTGGCAGGTACAATTCTATTCTATGGAAAACTTTTAAATTATGCAATTTATATAGATTATTTTACAATAGGTTATAAGAAAATTAATCTAATTGTAAGTTAAATAATAGATATAAAATTTTAAATTTATTTAAATAAAATATATGCCAACGATTTTTTTATCTAGATGAATTATTTAGATAAAAATATCGAGATATATCCCAACACTGCTCATTTTACACATTATTTATAACATATATTTCTTATATCTGCAATATGAATACAAAACATTTAAATTTGGATATATTCACCACAATAATAAAAACGAAATTTGAACAAACATTTTATTTCGATAGTTTATACATTATTTTATATTTATACATACATAATATTATAATATTAACTATTTTGTTTATTTAGGATGTTCGAAAATAATAATTTCCCTTAGCCCTGCAATAAAAATATATTTAATATTATAAACATGATATAATTTTGAATATAAGCATTTATAAAGCGTTTATAAGATGTTTACAAAGTGGATTAGCTATAACTTTGTTTATGAAATAATTTCAAACCGTTAGAAACGGTGACAAGCATGCGCAGTTTGACTTAAGTGTTCACAAAAGCTCAAAATCGCACGCTACGTAAAATCAAACAGCGTATGTTTCTGACAATTTCCAACGGTTTTAAATTCTTCTATGAACAAAGCCCATACTGTGCCTTTATTACAGTTTTGATCCGAAAAAAAAAATAAACAGATTTTGTCAGTTATAGTTGGGAACGAATAAAATTTAGACAATTTCCATTTGTCATTTACTACTAATGGCGAATACATTTTTTTTTACTTTCATTAAAAGAAGTGAAAACTCATATTTTTTCTAAAATATCCATATATGTACAATTGTACGTGTGTTGAGTTGACTATAGGTGTAATCGGCAAAAAATTTAAGAATTACATTTTTATGTTTTGGGATCCCGCCCTGCTTTGTCTGAAAACAATTTTAAGCATAATTTTAGTTTTTTCAAAATTAAGGCGGCCATGAAAAATGTAAAAAACTATTTTATATTCAGGTAAAGTGCCTTTTTGGTCAATAATACGGCATAATGTTCTTAAGAAAAGTTGTTCAGAATTTGAAATTATGACTCTATGCAAAATTTCAAAAAAATTTGCTAACTTTCATTAAATTCGCTTTTTGTGTTATTTAACGGAAAATCGCAGTAGTCGCAAAAGAAACATTTGTTTGTTATTTTCTTAAATAAACATCAAAATCTTTAAATGTTTGTTTGAAATTGATTGCTTATCTAAGTATTTTGCAAATTACTTGCTCGTTATTGTTTTCTTTGTTAAAAATGTTGACCCTAGAACAGCGTGTTTACCTAACACAGTGTTACGGGCATGGGAAATCATCTTATGCTCATGTTATTAATAGATTTCACGAGCGATTCCCAATGGCAACAATTTTTGTCAATGGACTAAAAAAACTTGTAAAAAAGTTTACAGAAACTGGAAGTGTTCTAAATGTGAAGAAGAAAGAGCTAGTTCATGATCATGAAGACGTTGCTACACTCTTGGTAAGAGAATCCGTGAACAATAATAATCACTTAATCAGCTATCATTGGGAAAGCGATCTGCTGAATTATCTATTAGTAAATCGCACATACAAAGAATTCTAAAAGAAAAGAAAATTCTACCATTTAGAGCCAGGTTCATTCATAAATTAGAAGCTGTAGACGATGGCCACCGACTGCTGTTTCGTTTTTGGGTTGGAGAAAAAATTTTGAACGATAGATATTTTTATAAAAAAATATTTTTTTTTGATGAATCAACTTTTACAACTAATGGCGTCGTGTCTTCATAAAATTGTCGGTATTGGTCTCATGAGATACAAAATTTTCGTATAGAAACTAACAGCAAACGGTACAAGAAAGTAGAAGTAAATGTAAATGTAAAGAAGTAAATGTGTGCAACTTATGACTAAATTATTGGCTCATATTTTTTTGACACTAATTTTAACCAACATAAGTATTTGAATATGCACGAAATCTTTTTTACCTGCCATGTAAGACCCGAATTTAGAAGGTTTCTATTTTCAACAAGACGGATGTCCATCTCATTCAACTCATCTGATTACAGATTTTTTGAATCAGCACTTTCCTGAAAGGTGGATTGGAAAACATGGTCCAATACATTGGCGAGCGAGATCGCCGAATTTGACCCCATTAGATTCTTTTGTAGGGTTATTTAAAACAAGAAATTTATAAATTTGATTTTAATGATAACATCGAATTATTTAAACAAAAAATTAGGGATGTGATAAATGTAATTAACCCAATCACAATAGCAAAAGTATATGACTAGTTTAGAGTTAGGGTAGTAAAATTGTTAGAAATTTATGTTTTTATGTTTTTTCTTTATCTAAGATAATAACAATCAAATGTTTCTTTTGCGACTGATGCGATTTTCCGTTAAATAACACAAAAAGAGGATTTAATGAAAGTTAGCCGATCTTTTTGAGTCATAATTTCAAATTCTGAACAACTTTTCTTAAGAACATTATGCCGTATTATTGACCAAAAAGGCACTTTACCTGAACATAAAATAGTTTTTTTACATTTTTCTTGGCCGCCTTGATTTTTAGAAAACTAAAAATATGCTTTAAATTGTTTTCAGACAAAGCAGGGCGGAATCCCAAACCATAAAAATGAAATTCTTAAATTTTTTGCCGATTACACCTATAGTGTACTCAATCCGGAGACACACTGCATAACATTTATTTTATAATTATAAATCAATTGCTAGTTTTTCTTCTTTATAAATTTTATAGCGATTTTCTCTTGCAAACAAATTTCTCTTATTGTAACTAGTAAAAAAAAGTATTGACAGGTTATTAAAATATTTGGTTGAATATATTACTGTTAGAAATTGTATACACGTGTTACGGGTCAAGTGATTTATCGATTTATAGATATTTTTGTATTAGTTATTATTAAATGAATTGCATACTTGATAATAAATATTACATACATTAAATGAATTACGTAAATATACGTATTAAAACAAAATTATTTATAATAAATAAGAAAATAAATTTTAAAGTTGAATATCAAATTTGAATTAGCTCGTTGTGACGTATTAGTGTATCAGCAAATATTCAGCGCCCATTGCGGTAAAACAAAACAGTGTTGCCTATATCTGTTATGTCAAAATTTATGTTATGTCTTCACAATGCGTAATTATAATATATATATATATATATATATATATATATATATATATATAATACATAAATCTGGTTAGTTGATAGATATATCATTTAAGGACCCTGATTCGATCCCAGGTCGAGGCGATATGAATTTTTCATTTTCAGATTATTCCTTTATGATTATATTTGAGTATATATATATATATATATATATATATATATATATATATATATATACATATAATATTTGGTATAAAACAGTATTTCACAAAGCAGTCACAGAAAGTAAAACACGTGGCGCGCAAAAATGTTTATTTTTCCAAATTTTTTATAATAAAAATACTGTAATATATTTTAAATAAATAAGATATTTTATACCATTGATTTTTTATATAATCCTTCGATATTTCACCTTAAAATGTTAAATGGCCCATTATAAAAAAAATTTACTTTATTTCGCATTACTACAAATCAAAATAAATTCACTATTAAACTTTAATTTAAGCTTACACTATATACATTTTGATATTTTCAAAGTCAACGCGTTTTAAAATATACTTTGCTAAACTGATAAACAAAACTGATTTTTTTATACCAATTTAACCATAGTTTCATATCGGAATATACTATGAAACAGCTAAATTAATGAAGTTTTTGATTTAAATGCAGAATTCTATACTCTACAATAATTAGGAATTTCTATAACCGACAGGGACAGTCACCACTTTGTATATTATACATGTACTTACTCTGATGTTATCCAGTAACCCATATGTTCTTCTTTAACTAAATATGCTGATGGGTCTGATACAGAATTGATAAAATATTTCACACCCATAGAATGACTACAAACCGCTGAAAAATATATTAATTTTCATGTATTCAATTGATTCACAATCGAATCACTGACAAAGCTGAATTCTATTGAGTGTAAATATTTCCTAGAGCCTCTAGATAACAAAACTGAATTTAGTTAATGACAGTTGAATTTAAGCTTAGTCAGTGACGATATGTTTGTGTATGTCGGAAACTAGCTTGCTCAAATAAAAATTATATAATACATTACTGACTATAGATCTATAAATAGATATAGATCATATACAATACTCCATCATCAGGAAGCTACAATAGCATATGAGTAATTATTATAACATTTTTTAACATATATTTAACTTATTTCGCAGAGTGTAAAAACTAAATTCGTTAATTGAACAAAATATTTTAAAAGGAAACCATTACCTATACGAAATAATTATAACATATCAACCGATAAATTTGTGCAGCTCCAGAAATAATAAAATTAGAGTTTGATCAAGATATTTGGCATAAAAGTCTTTATATAATGTTTACGCGTCAAACACGGTTAAACTAATTTAGTTTTTACTGCCTCTGAAAATTGTAAAATGATGATATAATATCAAAAGCTTAAATGGTATTTCAATTGAGTTTTATCTATTAAAAACCCTAACAGACTACTTTTAACTAACGAACAAATTTATATATATATATATATATATATATATATATATATATATATATACAGGATGATTCATAATTAATGATTCATACTGAAATGTTACATTCCTCATGTCAAAAGAAGACAAAATGTCAATGTCTATATAAACATATGTACTTAACAAAACGGTTACCGAGATACAGGCTGTTGCTTATTGCAAAAGCGAAATAATTTTTTCCAATTATTAATAATAACAAAACATATTAAGTTAAGCCATGAGTTCACCAAAACTAAATGTGCATTAAATCTAGTAGACAGTCATTAGTAGTATTTCAGTTGAGTGTAATTTCTCGAGTTTATGATTTACTGATTCATCTGTAATGCCTGTATTCGTGCTCATGGACAACAATTTGAGCATTTACTGTAAATAATATTAAAAATATTCATGTAATATTAACACTAATTGAAAACTGCTATACCTAATATGTTTTGTTATTATTAATAATTGGAAACAATTATTTCGCTTTTACAACAAGCAACAGCCTGTATCTTGGTAACCGTTTGGTTAAGTACATATGTTCATATAGACATTTTATCTTCTTTTGACATGAGGAATCTACCATTTCAGTTTGATTCACTAATTATGAATCCCCCTGTATATATACAAGGTGATTTATGACATCGGGGAAAAACTACACCGAATGATTCCTATGAGTAATCTAAATAAAAAACTTCAAATAAACATTTGTCCGAAAATGCTTTCTAACGGAACTGTAACCGTTAGAAGTTTATTACATCAATCGCGTTAGCGTTATTTATTATATCAGAAAAAAAAACAAGTCATAAACTTCTGAATAATTGTAAAATTACTGATTGATTTTCTAACATTTTGATTAAGCACTAGTAAACCAATTTACTAGTTAATAAATTTTTGTACACACATAAATAAATATTTAATAAACAATTTACAATAATTAAAAATCGAAGACAAATTTTGTCGGGACGCAGTAAGTCATAACTAGTAAATTGGTTTACTAGTGTTTAGACAAAATGTTAGAAAATCAATCAGTAATTTTACAATTATTCAGAAGTTTATGATATAATAAATAAAGCTAATGCGATTGATGTTACATTAATAAACTTCTAACGGCTACAGTTCCATTAGAAAACATTTTCGGGCATATGTTTATTTGAAGTTTTTTATTTAGATTACTCATAGGAATCATCCCCTATAGTTTTTCCCCGACGTCATAAATCATCCTGTATATATATATATATATATATATATATATATATATATATATATATATATATATATATTAAAGTGGGTCGAAAAAATAGATTGTGCCTGCTGGGTTCTAAAATGAAGTAATTTGATATAAAAACATGCAGAACATCAAAAAACTAAAAAAAAATTTTTAGAAGACGCGCGAGGCCCTCGAAAATGTTACTTTTAGAATTTTTTTTTGTTTATCAGTTATATCTCTGAACGTATTGGTCGCAAATAGCTGATCTTTGGATATGTTGTGCTCTCAACGATACCAAACAATATTGTTACAATAATGCCATATTCAGCCTGATTCTCTAACGAAGTTGTTAAGTTTTAGCAACGTTGCTAACAACTATAACCAATAGAAACAAATATAACAGCAGTCATTTTACTTTTTTATTTAGTGTCAGCTAATATTATTGGTTAATGTTGTTAGCAACGTTGCTAAAATTTAGCAACTTTCTTACTAAATTAGGGTGATTATTACCTACAATAATGCTATAATGTAGTAATTTAAGCTATGTTTAAAGTAATTTATCTATACTGAAATAGAAGATAAAAATGGGTAATAAATATAATTTTCGGATTCGTTTCTAATCATCGGCATTTATTTCAGTGCTTTAAGGTCGAATTCAGTGCAATTTTGTTTGCACCACACTTGTTTTAAGACATTCGTGTGTCACTGAAAATCGCACCTTATTAGCTAAAAATGCGGTAAATTGCAGAAAAATGATATTTAGGTTAGAATAACTCTTCTTGTTAGCTTTTCCATGTAAGCATGTAACAATATTGTAGGATATCGTTCTGGGCACAACATATCCAAAGATCAGCCATTTTTGACTAATACGTTCAGAAATATATATAAACTAAAAAAGGGCTAAAAATGTTTTTTTTTTTTTAATTTCTATTTAAAGCTATTATGAATGCGATATCGGGTTATCTGTAATAAGCGAACAATCGCAGAAACAATTAATTAATTAATTAATCAATTAATTTCACCGTTAAACTTGTTGTTCGTTTATCGCAGATAACGCATTTATAAGAGGTGTAAATAAAAATTTGAAAATTCCATATTTCGAAAAAGAATGAGTATTGGACCTAAATGTACTACAATTTTTTTCTTGTTTTCATCTCTACTATCACCTACCAAAGTGTGTAAAGTTTTTTGTTCTATTCGTTGGCAATAATTTCAATAACCAAATCCTTCAAGTGCATGAATCTTCCCTTAACAATAATCAACTAAACTTCTGGTCTAACTTATTTTGCAGTAAACCACAATACATTTTTCACGTACATGAAATTGTTATCATGAATTGAGCAAAATTTTGTCCGATTTACGAACTGAATAATTTCAAGATTAGGGTGTAAGTAAAACATAATTGTTTTATATACGTATCATGTTTATATTAACGCTCAACATATATGACTCCAGTTGTTAAACAGCGGTGTAACTATAAATTGTATACTCCTTCAAAAAACTTTAAAATGTCCTCCCCTAATTATACACAATTCGTAGAAAGAACAATTTTCAAAACATTACTGTAGTAGCTATATAATTTTGAATAATATAATGAGTTCTGAAAGTATTTTTTTTTTTACTTTATCAAAATGAGATATTCAAATTTTATAAAAAGTAAGAGATAGACTTGTCAGATAGCTAATATTTTGGTTAATTATCGCAGCGTTGCGTTCTATTGGCAATACAGTGATTTGTGCAGAATCGTATTCAAAATTTATATACTAACAATCTAGTAAAGAACATCCTGGTTGTGGGTGAATTCCATTGTTTGGCCAGAAATCAGCTGTACCACAAGTGAGTAGAGTACCAAGAGTGCCTGCCGATGAATGAATTATTTCTACAAATGATGCATCACTGGGTTCTATATGTCTAAGTTCAAATAACGGTCCAGCTGGATCAATACCTAAAAGTTATTTTAATTGTGTATAATTAAAAAAAATATTTGGAAATTGCGAATGAAGATTACATATAATAAAAAAACAATCATACCAATTGTTACGGTAGATAAAGTTACAAATATTTCTATTTGTTTTATGTTGATATAGTTGTTAGAAAACAAAAATATTCTGTAAAAGCAACAAACGCATTGCATGTATATTAAGTAGGTATACAGGGTGATTTATTAGTAATTGGAAATATTTTAACTGGAGTATCCTTTGCTCAGAATATGAAGATTTAACGCAAATCACTTAGATAAAATGTGGCTCCTTACTGAGCTACAAGGTGTTTTATTTAAAAATTTTAAAACGATTTTTGCCCAGTACTTAAAAACTATTTGACGAATCCTTATCATACTTGGCAGGAAGTATAAATACCGTACACCATACTAAATTATGTTAAATAAAAGTTTCTGACTACTACCAGTGGCGTACAACAGGGGCAAGTAAGAGGTTGATCCTTCCTAAATTCTACGCCTCTGGTGGAATTGTCATTTTAGCACAATTTTTCGATTCTCCAATACTTTCTGTGTAAAAAACATACTCTTCCTTTCTAACGATAAAGTCACTATTTTTCGAATTATTTAAAGTTAAACATAAGCTGCACCCTTGGGATTTTTTCAAACTTTGCTCAAAAAAATCTGAAATAATTGAATAAAATAGAGAAAAAAATTAGCTACATAATAACTAAGTAACTTTTTTCTCTAACTCATTCTGGTTTGGCAGGAAAAATTAATGAAAATTAATATTTTTTGCATTTTAATTTTTTATTTTCAATATTTTTTCCTGCCAAACCAGAATAAGTTAGAGAAAAAAGTTACTTAGTTATTATGTAGCTAATTTTCTTCTCTATTTTACTGAATTATTTCAGATTTTTTGCAGCAAATTTTGAAAAAATCCCAAGGATGCAGCTTATGTTTAACTTTAAATATCTCGAAAAATAGTGACTTTATCGTTACGAAGAAAGAGTATGTTTTTTACACAGAAAGTATTGGAGAATTGAAAAATTGTACTAAAATAACAATTCCGCCAGTGGCGTAGAATTTAGGAAGGATCAACCTCTTACTTGCCCCTGTTGTACGCCACTGGCAAAAGCCAGAAACTTTTATTTAACATAATTTAGTATGGTATATGGTACCTACACTTCCTGCCAAGTATGATAAGGATACGTCAAATAGTTTTTAAGTACTGGGCAAAAATCGTTTTTAAATTTTTAAATAAAACACCCTGTAGCTCAGTAAGGAGCCACATTTTATCTAAGTGATTTGCGTGAAATCGTCATATTCTGAGCACAGGATACTCCAGTTAAAATATTTCCAATTACTAATAAATCACCCTGTATATATATATTTAGTCAGGGTAACTACCGTGTTTATATATATAATAGCTGTAACTATAAGTTCGGTTTTAACTGATACAGAGTTTTAAGACAAAACAATTTTCATAAGATCCTAGACTAAACAAAATAAATAAAACATCCATAATATATTACTAGCCATTGTTTTTATTTTAATATAGGTACTTTATACTTTTATGTTTAACTCATATTCCATAATTTTTTTAAATAAAACTCTTATTTTAAAGGCAATTTATACAATCGATTAAAATACTCTTAAACATTTTCTAAAATAGCCAACAATTTAAATAAGTTTTTTCAATATTGTGTTTTACAAATCAAGTTTATTTCGTAAATTTACCAAAACTCGTTAATTACTCAAAAAGAGAATTAAGTTTACATCTGAAATAATATTAAAAAATATTTTAAAGTAAAATTATTACAATTTGAAAAAATTAAATGGAATATATACAAGATAACAGAATTAAATGATTTAAAAATTTTAAATATAATAAAATGTTACTGTAGGTTTTTTTTTAGTTAACCGTTTGAGTGCCACGGGTTTTTGCTGTTTCTCCGTCGAAAAGTGCCAAGGAGCGCTTTTGCGCTTGTCTTATTTCTTATTCTACATTATTTAGTTCATTATATTATCATAGTAATCGTTGTTTATAAGAATAAAAAGTGTACACCTACAACGACATGGGACATCGACAGAAACCGAGCTTGCTAGAGCGCTGGCAAATTTCGAGCGCAACAGAAGAGCGCAAAATCGCTGCTTGGCACTCAAACGGTTAAATTTTCAAAAAAAAAGTGTTACATCACTTTCGATAGTTAATAACGCATGACGCAAATACTGACAAATGTTGCTGATTTATTATTAAGCATAAATATATTTAATTAACTCTAATTTAGAACAGCTACCTTCCGCTGAAATTGACATTGGTAAGATTAATCAAAAAAATGAATTTTTTTTTTAGATTTATGTCGTCTAGAATATTTGTACAAATTATTATCTAGAACAAATGAAATGGGGTTATCTCAAAAAATTTAATATCGAATTTTGATAATAATTACAGAAAAATCATCAATAAATTATAAAGAAATACAAAGTCATTTTTAAAATATTTTTTATATATAAAATAATTATTCAACTATGAAATTTTAAATATGTTAACAATCTATATTTTGCCACTAGACAGTTTATAATAGTAGCGTACCTACTTTACAAATATGTTGATAGTTTCAAGCATATATATATATATATATATATATATATATATATATATATATATATATATATTTGAAAATAAATAGTAAGATGAAAAATAATATTGAAATTTTATTATAACTAATTTATAAAAAATAACTTTTTATCATCATAACATCGTAAAAAAAACGAGTTATATTAACTGTATTATAACAATTGACATTGTTTCTAAGTACCATATTGTAGCATATTGTGTTTTTCTGTCGCATTAACTTAATCCGCATAATCAGTAAAAAAAATTAATATACCACGTTTTTAAAATGGACTACAAAGTATAAAATAATTTCTTTTATCCCCATTAAAATTTATAACCCCATACAAATTCCTGACCCCATACAGATTGTCCTGAGACATTGTAATCGTGAATTTTTATTAGCTATGACAATACTTAAGTAAGATTTAAAACAAAAAGTGAGACGCAACAACAGCTGTTCCTTACACTCCTTACAATTATCTATTGCGTGCGCCCCACGTTTTTCGTATTAAATCTTACAATTATTTTCATAGCTATTAAAAATCACAATAACAAATTTTCTGGTCAATCTGTATAAATCTATATAAGGCTAGGAGACATTATTTTATATTTTTTAGTCCATTTTAAAAATGTAGTATATTAGAATTATTCTATTTAAATAAATATTTGTTGTAATATCATTAATTTTATACAAGAATCTAAAAATATTATTATTATTTTGACACGACTTCAGACGAGTATTTGTTTCTCGGTATTATATTATTATATTATGAATTCTATTATACATACACATACATACATATATACACGATCACGCCATGTACCTAAAAGTGTGTGACACAAACTCTTTCCATTATCCCGAAATCAGCCTCATCCAAACATTCCTATCCAAACAAGCAACTTAGCTTCATAATTCCTCATACATGCTCTATTTCTACTACTTGGAAACTTCCGATCACGCAATCGTACCACTTCAACTACTCATCGGACGTCCACGCAAACGTATACCTTCAAAATCATTTATATAAATATTTTTAACCAAACGTTCATTAAACATTCGCTCAAGATGTCCGAACCATTTTAACTGGCTAACACCAGACTCTTGCTGCAATTTTTGTTTTTCAAATTCACACTTAACATATACTAATCTATTTCGTACCCGGTTATATTAGTAATTAATTAATAAATTCGCTTTTTACTAATTCGCTTGCAATGGTACTTTCACCGACTCTGCCTCTATATGTTTATCATATTGAACTAAATTATGTTTTTTAAATACTCATAATAATTTACAAATAATTTCATTATAAATTTCAAAATTAAGTTTACAATAACTATTACTTAATATGTTTTCAAACTTTTGTAATGGTTTAGTTAATGTTACAAACTGAATTAGAAATATTTACCAATAATACGAGGTAATTTTTCAGTAAGACCTCTAGCAGTAAGTCCAGCAAGTTGTGCACCAAGACTAAATCCAATAAATTGTGTATTGCTTAAGCATTTACATTGACTGAAGAATTCATTAAAAAATGATTGTAGTGGATTTTCTGTTAACAAAAATATTAACATTAATTATTATAAGTGTAAAGTAAACATTATTAGAAGTATATGGGTAAACCCATATATAGACCACTTTGACATTTCTCGGAAAGTTGGCAACACTGTATTTTAATAATATTATAATTTATGTGGGCACTATGAGAAACTTTTCTGAATATTTGACCAAAATTGAATAAATAATGTAGCCACAATAAATTTTTAAAAAATTTTGTTTTTTTCCTCGATAAGTTGGCAACACTGTATTTTGTTAAAATTGCATAATTTATTTAGGCTCTAGGAAAAACTTTTATAAAAATTTGATTAAAATCGGTTAAATAAAATGGTCATAATAAATTTTTAAAAATTTTAGTAATTTTTTTCTCGGAAAGTTGGCAACACTGTATTTTGTTAAAATTACATAAATTATATGAATACTAGGAGATTTTTTTGTAAAAATTTGAGTAAAATCGGTTAAATAACATGGCCATGATAAATTTTTTAAAACTTTAGTAATTTTTTTCTCGAAAAGTTGGCAACACTGGATATTAATAAAATTATATAATTAATGGGAGCATTAGGGAAATATTTTCTGAAAATATGATCAAAATCGGATAAATAACGTAGCCAATATGAATTTTTTAAACTTTAGTAATTTTTTTCTCGGAAAGTTGGCATCACTGGAAAAAATAAAACCACATGACCATCTTGAGTACTAGACAAATTTATCCTGAAAATTTCATTAAAATCGGTTGAACCGTCTAGGAGGAGTTGCGGCCAGAAAATTTTGACATACGACCGAGTGAGCGAGCGAGCTGACGACGCACATCCACAAACCCACATAAACTAAGTTCAGATTCGTCATCTAGAGGCTATATGAAGGATTTCTATACACAATTTTTTTTTTTGAAAATGTTACAGACACCGTACCAAACGTTATACCACTTTTTCCTTGCAGTCAAAGTGGTAATAAAATGAAACAATTTAAAATACAATGCTCGCCGCTTAACCGTTTAAGTGCCACGGGGTCTTTACTGTTTCCCCCCGTCAAAAAGTGCCGCGGAGCGCTTTTGCGCTTGTCTTATTCCCTATTCTAGATTATTTAGTTCATTATATTATTATAGTAATCGTTGTTTATAAAAATAAAAAGGTGTACACCTACAAAATGTAATATTACTCCAATTTTATTTTTACCTAAAACGGAACGGTAGCCGTAGAGTTGCACATCGACAGAAATCGAGTTTATCGCGATTGTCGGCTTTGAAGCCTAGAGTACTGGCACTTTTTGAGCGAAACAGAAGAAGCGCAAAATCACTGCTTGGCACTCAAACGGCTTTAATGTGATCTTATTAGACCTTTATAACAATAACAGATTGTTTATTGACTAGAAATATGTATGTAATTAAATTACGCAATAAATTATAAAATCTTAAAATAAACATAATATTATTTAAATTAAATTAGAAAATAGATGTGTAATTATTTTACATATTATATGCATATGTATTTATGAGCAACAAATGCTGTCAATGAACCTGCAAGCTATTAACTTAAGAAAAACTAATTGCTCGTGAACAAACACAATTCTAAACAAGAATTGATGACATAAACCGAAGTTGTAAGTTGTAAGCGATGTTTTCTCTATGTAGTTGTATACGTCAGTCTCTGTTTTGCGAAAGTGATAACAATACACGAATAATAATATTACCCGTGATTCTAGTACATTGCGTACACTGTATTGATTTTATTGATATGTTTATTGTATAAATATTTGTGAAAAACGAATTTAAAATTTTAACTTGATGTTTATATCATTTTAAAAACAAATAAAATAAAATAAATTTTTTTATATTAATATGAAATTTGAATTTAATATATGTAAATTTAAAAAATCCATACACCAAAAAGATATAGGGAACTATTTGGTATTTGTTTAAAAATTAATACATTAGCCGGAAGTACCGATATCACTTTTGGTATAAGTTAAATTAAACAATAATTAAACAAAATTCAGAATAACTTATGTTATTTGTAAAAATTTCTAGAAAGTTATTTGAAAAATGTTTTGGAAAACCACTTTTGACTCTTATATAAAATTTTTGTTTTCATGCATTAATATTTAACAAATATCAATAAAGTTTGAATAACTATGTATTATTTTTACTTATTTGAATGCTTTCTTTATTCTAACATGAATTTTGTATTAAAAATAATAAATTTTAAAAAGTGTAATAATTTTTCATCATAGTAATACCTATTTATAAAAACTTACTAAAATTTTCAATGGCATTTACCTGTTTCACTAATTTTAAATAATAATGCATTAAAGACAAGTGATATTACTGTTAAATAATAATAAAATTAATTAGAACACACATTTCTCAAATAATTAAAAATTACAAATAGAAAATATTTAAAAAATTATTGTTTTACATTTTTAACTCTAAATTTGTATAGCAGCTTAAAAAAACTTTCTTTGATATTTTTACAAATAAAGTATAGGAACCTATTTTTTTTATAATTGTTTAATTTTGCCTATACCCGAAGTGATATCAGTATTTCCGCCTAGTGCCAAATACCAAATATTCTCACAATAATAGGTTTCAAGAAACAAGTAATCCAGACTTTTTAGCGGCCACTGTATTAATGTAATTAATGGAAATGAACTTACCCATGCAAGTGGCATTTTCTACTGATGAAACATATGCTGGAGCACCTTTTATCATCGTATTTAAAATATCATCATCACCCAATTTTTGCACTAAAAGACCATATGAGAGCACAATTAAATTTACGTGTTGTGAAAGTAATGCTGTAAAAACAATGCTTTTATTCTGCTGAAATTGTTATAAAGTAAATATATTATTTAAACATACGAGGTACAATCGAATACGACGATTGATCAGGATTTGAATCTAGTTGCAATGGATTCTCCGACCAACCATGAAAGTAAAATATAGTTGGCAGATTTATATCAAAAGTGGATTCTTGAAGCACAGACGATGCACTTGAGAATGGAAATATTTTTTTATCATTGATAGACTGTCTGCGAAATATAATTTAATTTTCAAACAAATTAAAATATAAGTTTTTCAGAGTATAAGTTTTATCCTACCAGAGATTTGAAAAATATTAAATGGTAATTTGAAAAATCAGTAAAAAAACTGATAATTTTGACAGTGCACAATTTACAGTATTTTTTTATATGTTTTTAATAATTATTTTATAAAACAAAACAAAGATAAAATTCTAAGATGACGTGAAAAATTAAAAACTGGAAGCCATAGTAAAATTCGTTTGTTATTAGGTTATTAAGCAAAATATTGATATGGAGAAATCAGAGCGAATGTTACTTTTTTAACAAATCAAGTAGCAAAAACAAATATTTAAATTTTAAGAAAGTTGAACGACCTCTCGAATTGATTTTAGTATATAAGATGACAGGAAAAAGGTCAAATAAAAATGCTCTAGTTTGTTAGCATGCGACTAGTTTCGGTATATTCAGCATACCTTCCTCAAGCAAATCTACAATATTATGACAAAGTAACTTATTAGTAATTAACCAACAACAGAATAAGTACAAAAATATTTTTTACAATAAAAAGTTACTTACGCTAATATGTTTGAACAAAAATTAAACATTTATATGGTTTCAATCGCAGCTCGGTACAATATATAAAATTATTAAATTAAAATTATTCAATTTGTCACAGTGTAAAATAATAATACAATCACAAGTCAGGAATAAAATATAAATAAATTAAAAGTAAAATAAATATAAATACAAAAATGTCAAGAATTTAAAAACAAAATTGATGTGTACACAACCGTTGTATATAACAGACTGAAACATAATTGAAAACAAACTGGATGTTTCAGGTTTTTTGATTTTTTATAAATTCTAAGATGTTACCATATGACGCGCTTAAATTCTCCACGTCCTGTTGTATGTTAATATTATTTTTATTAATTTTTATATAAACCATCTCTTTTGTTAACCTTTTGTTTAGTACGTTTTCTTTATCAAGAATTTTGATATTATCAAAATCGAATTGATGAATGAAATCGATGCAATGTCTCGCTATTGGTTTGTCTGCGTTCTTTTTAACATCATTCTTATGTTGCTGGATGCGTTTTTTAATATATTGCATAGTCTGGCCGGTATATGTAGCTTGGCAATTTTTGCACTGCAGTTCATATATTAAATGGCTTTGTGAAAGTATAGGTGTCGGATGTTTGGTTGTTGATAATATACCCTCAACTGTCTTGTTGTATTTAAAACAGATTTGTGTGTTGTCACGGGTTAATATTTTCCGTAATGGTTCTGATAACCCTTTTACATATGTTAAAGCACAGTAATTAACATTTTCATTTTTGTTAATCTTGTTACTGTTACTTAATCTGTTGTTGTTCATAATAAAATTTACAAGCAGTTTCGGGTAATTATTTTTCATTAATATATCACAAATTTTTTCTTTCACTTCACTGTGGTAAACCGGACTGCTTAATTTTAGTGCACGATCTTTTAAATTATACGCAGTATTCATTTTCTGTTGTTTTAAATGTTGTGACCTAAAATTGAGACATCTGTCAGAGGTTGCAGGTTTTTTGTACCATTTACTCAAAATTCCATTCTCCGATCTTTCTAAGGTTACATCTAAATAAGAGAGACCTTTATTCTGTTCAACTTCCATTGTAAATTGGATAGATTGATTGTAGTTATTGAAAATGTTAAGCGTGTCATTGGTGAACATCTTAGGGACAATCAATATGAGGTCGTCAACGTATTTTCTAATAAATTTAACGTTGTACGGTAAATTAGGAATGCATCCGTCTAATATATGGTTTAAAACTAAATTGGCCAGCGATGAACTTACAGGATTGCCCATGCTTACGCCAAAGATTTGTTTATCAACAACCAAACATCCGACACCTATACTTTCACAAAGCCATTTAATATATGAACTGCAGTGCAAAAATTGCCAAGCTACATATACCGGCCAGACTATGCAATATATTAAAAAACGCATCCAGCAACATAAGAATGATGTTAAAAAGAACGCAGACAAACCAATAGCGAGACATTGCATCGATTTCATTCATCAATTCGATTTTGATAATATCAAAATTCTTGATAAAGAAAACGTACTAAACAAAAGGTTAACAAAAGAGATGGTTTATATAAAAATTAATAAAAATAATATTAACATACAACAGGACGTGGAGAATTTAAGCGCGTCATATGGTAACATCTTAGAATTTATAAAAAATCAAAAAACCTGAAACATCCAGTTTGTTTTCAATTATGTTTCAGTCTGTTATATACAACGGTTGTGTACACATCAATTTTGTTTTTAAATTCTTGACATTTTTGTATTTATATTTATTTTACTTTTAATTTATTTATATTTTATTCCTGACTTGTGATTGTATTATTATTTTACACTGTGACAAATTGAATAATTTTAATTTAATAATTTTATATATTGTACCGAGCTGCGATTGAAACCATATAAATGTTTAATTTTTGTTCAAACATATTAGCGTAAGTAACTTTTTATTGTAAAAAATATTTTTGTACTTATTCTGTTGTTGGTTAATTACTAATAAGTTACTTTGTCATAATATTGTAGATTTGCTTGAGGAAGGTATGCTGAATATACCGAAACTAGTCGCATGCTAACAAACTAGAGCATTTTTATTTGACCTTTTTCCTGTCATCTTATATACTAAAATTTAAATTTTAAGTGTACATAATAAATAAGTACACTTTGTAGTATATAATATCAGGAAGACCGCATTTTGCTTGTTCTATTAGGACTTGATTCCTTAAATAATGAAGAACTCTTCATTTAATAGTAAAGGATATTATTTATTTGATTTGGCTTCGAATTTAAACCCCCTTGTATTAACTATATTATTGTTATATAAAAAATTAATAAGAATATATATATAAAAAAATCATTTGATTTGTCCGATAAACAACACTTTTAAAAATTGTATTACATTTTGTCATATTACCATGAAAATAAATTTGGTAATATTTCCATAGTGACCATATGACAGCAATATGTCAAATATTAATTTCAATTTTTTTACAAATTAGTTTTCCCAAAATTTAAACATACATAAATTGCTTATCCGCACCCGAAAAATCTAGATTGATTACATTTCATCAAAATTGTTACAGCCGTTTTAAAGTTTAGCCCACTCAAAAAATACAAAATATACCATGACATTCTGTACTATAAAGCAAGCAATTTTTATATATTTGTTTTTAAATTTAATATTGACACAGCTTATGGATTTTGAGAAAAATGTGGTAAAACTACTTTTTCGGATGCCTAAAAGTTATTTAACTAGATCCTGAAAACTCATTTTAAATTTTGTTTTTGCCACAACGAATATATTGACATATTGCTCTCCTATAGTTCAACCACCATGGAAATAATGGCAACAAATCAAAACTCAAAATATTTTTTAATAATAATTTTCAACTATTTAAGGATCTAATTTATTTTTAACAAACGAATATATTATTTTATAATATATGGTTTTCGTAAATTATATAATAATTTTTTTTGTTATAATTAGATAATAATATAGGTATTCTATCTACCATCAGTTTTGTCAAAATTAAATTTTGACAATAAATAAATTCGTAAAAAAAAATTTAAATGCTATAATTTTGTTTAATATTATTTGTTCTATTAAAAAAAAATAACTTGTTTGTGTAACTAAATAATAATATGATTTAATATTTGTCGTTCAAAATCCGAGCAATTTATTTGTAAATTATTTGTATCGGTAAATAATATGAAATATTCATAGAAATTAAATCGTTAAAAATGTTATTAATTAAAAATTTAATCATAATTTACAATAGTTTAGTTTTGTGTAACATAGTAACAACATTTTTAAAAAAATATATTTATTTTGTTACCTAGTAACTTGATTCTATGTTTTGTTTGTTTATTATTTAAGTCATTT
Organism: Clivina fossor; assembly: GCA_963966155.1. Taxonomy (NCBI): domain Eukaryota; kingdom Metazoa; phylum Arthropoda; class Insecta; order Coleoptera; family Carabidae; genus Clivina; species Clivina fossor. The sequence continues at coordinate 7,066,439 of OZ014554.1, forward strand.
ATATATTTTTTCCTGATGATGATATACGCAGAGTATATGGAAATGTTGAATTTCTAAATAAAATATATACAGAACTTAATCCTGAAGCAATTTTATTTTAATATTAAACAACAATTTGAAATTTTTTTTAGAAAAATATGACAGCGCTTAATTTAAGCTAATTTTTTAAAATATTTTTAATAAATATGTATTAAAACAAAACTAGAAGAATGTGTAAATTATAAAATACCGAAAGCTAATTTACGATTTGTTAATAAATTGGTCAATTTTCGAGTTAATTTAATTTTGAATTTTGTTCGGAAAGTTTTTTAATATTTTTCCAAAAACTTAAAAATTTATATTTTAGTGTGAAATAAATGATTGAATATTTTTTATAATTATTTAAACATATATATATATATATATATATATATATATATATATATATATATATATATATATATATATACATATACATATTTTTTCGATAAGATATTATTTTTATCTTTTTTTGTTAACAAATTAAAATATTTTGCAAAAGCAAAAACAAAATAATACAGTTGATATATGTTATTTTTCTAAGCTTAATTTAAAGTTAATCTCTGAAATATATTTAAATAATAAATTTAATTAAAAATTCACATTATTTGGAATTGACATGACTGCAAAGATTTGTATAATAAACTTTCACAGCAGGGAGTAGTTTGCCAGTTACTCAAGGGTAGTACTGGAGAAATTCCCTCTCATTTAACTTGAAGTGTTTGTAGAGAAAAGGTATATTATTTTTGCAGGCGATTTGTATTAGTTTGTAATAGGTAGTTTTATTTTTTAATTTTATATTCATTATTATTATTCCCATTATTATTATTATTCTCATTTTTATTATTATTATTTTAATTTCTTTTTAATTTTGTTATTTTTTTATATTTACTTTTGTTTCCATTCATTTATTATTAGTGTTAGTCTTTTTTCTTTTTATTTTTAATTTAATATTTAGTAATATTTTTATTATTATTGACATTATATTTTTTCTGTTGATAATTGATATTTTGTTTCAATTTTTTTATTTGAATTTTTAATGTTAAAACACTTTTTAAATACAAAAAATGAAAACAAACTTTTATGATAATTCTTTTCCCAAGTGTTCAAAAGTTTTGAAATATATATTTATGTAAAAATGCGAAATACGTCTAGGGTACGGCCATACACAGCGACAGCGGCAGAGCGACGAGCGATAGAGCGACGACTAATATTTTCAAATACAGTAAAAGCAATGTGTCTGGCCATACTGAGCTGAGCGATCACGCGACAAAACTCTGCGACAGAAAATTAATGTTTGATTTCAAGCGATATCGCTCAACTATTTTTTCGCATTTTTTTTTAAGAAAATGTTTATTTCATATAAAATTAAACTTAAATATTTAAAAAAAATAATATTTCTATATATAAAATACATATAAAATTATAAATTTTACAGAAAATATACACTGAATATATTCAAATATAAATATAAAAAACAGTTTAATTTACTTGCAATTTTCTCGGAAAATATTAACTTTTGAAAAAAATGTTTCAAATATAAAAGTTACTTTAAAGTCTTGTCTATAATTTTCTCACAGTACATATATATCTATTTTTAACAGAACGAAAATTTTCAGCAGGTCGAAAATTTTATAACATAATTTAAAAAAAATTATTTTATGTTGTAAGTTTTATTAATTTTTTATAATTATTTTTAACATAAATCTTATTATTATATATACAGTTAGAATCTTGAATTTCTAGACTATAATGTAAAAAAAAAAATTACTTTGATAAATTGTTTATTACAGGAAATACAAGAAGTTTAAGTTAATATTTCCGAGCAACATTTTTTTTCGTTTGGTTGATAAATTTAGGGTACTAAATAATTTAGGGCCTACATCTCGTCGCTTGTAGTTTTTCGAATATCAAATTAGTTTGATTTTGAGCGTCAGCGACGAACTACCGATAGCGATGAACAAAATATTATTTAACGAGCTGCTAATTTCAGCTGTACAAATCCGGCCTGCTTTGTGACGAAAAAAATTTTAAAAATTATTACAATTTAAACATTTTTTATATTTTATTGAACACTATTTTTAGTAATTTTTTTTACATTATTTTTATATACCATATATATATATATATATATATATATATATATAATATACATATATATATATATATATATATATATATATATATATATATATATAATATACATATATATATATATATATATATATATATATATAATATACATATATATATATATATATATATATATATATATATATATATATACATATATAGATATTAATAATTTGTATTGTACATAATAGTTATTACAATCATATACATATTTTATATTTGCGAAAAGAGTGACAATAGAAAATTGACAAATTTTAAACATTTCAGTTCAGCTTTGTGAGTTTTTATTTTCTAAATAGGTACCAAAATATATTTATAAAGATGGAAATATAAAATAGAGTTGAACTGGCACAACAAAGTTATACAATAAAATAATAAACATTTTTCAAATACATATATTTGTTGATTAATTTCATTATAATCAGAATCACTATCGCCGTCTATTTTTCTTATAAAATTGTAGAGTATACACGCACATTTAATAAAAATGCATGCATTTTTTGGTAAACTTTCGATATCTTTTGCCAGAAAACGCCATTTACTATACAAAATACCGAATGCACATTCAATGCATTTTCTGGCAATAGATAACCTGTTGTTAAAATTTTCTTGCTCGATATTTAATTTTCTACCAAATTGGTTTTCGCCAGTTTGTTGTTCGCTTTTGAATTTTGCTTTTTATTTTTTTTAATAAAATATCAAGTGCTTTTTTTGACATTCGAAAATACTCGAAAAATCTATTTGGATATCTGCGTAATTGTGGATATAAATGATGAAATTCCCCGTAATAAAATCTAAATTTATTAATGGGATGTACACTATATTTTCTTTTATTCAAATTATTTAAAAATAAAAATTTTCTGTAAGAACTATCAAATAGTTCTGTTTGAATTAAATGGCGCGACATTATAACAAGTAAATAGTAAATTAATATAAGCGTTGGTAAAAACTCAACCAACCAGTATTGCTTACTTGCAATGAGTGAATTGACAGCAGAGCGATAGAATTTTGTCGCTATCGCTCTGTATGGCCAGTACACATAAAATCGCTCTGTCGCTTACCGCTCTATCGCTCATCGCTCTGCCGCTGTCGCTGTGTATGGCCGTACCCAATACGTGTAATTTTAAGTGTGTTTTTCTACAAGTGTTGTAAATCGTTCCTTTTCTAATAGCATGCTGTAAAATAGTCAACGAAGTCAATTCCAAATAATATAACTGTAAGTTTTTTTTACATTATCATAATGAGCTTTGAAACAGAAAACAGAGTTTATAAAAGATATTTTAAGTAGGAAAATCATATTAATAATCTTTTTAAATTATTTAATTTTTAAAAGAAAAAAAGAAAGTTTAATTTTGTAACAAAATTTACTTTTAAATAAATGAAAATGTTGATTTAAAATAAAAAAGCTATTGTTAAGGAGAAATGCTGATATTAAGTTGAATTAATATTTTAGCAAAAAGTGTTTAATTCTTATTATCATTGATATTTTATTATATTTGAATTATAATTTCTTGCTGAAAATTGACATATAAAACCATGGTATGGGAAAAACTCAAATAAAAAATAAAGATCATCAAACTTATGATAATTTTGGTCAATGAAAAACTTTTTAAATAAAATTTGTTATTATTTTCAAATTGTATGCTATATATTTTATAAGAAGTAATTTATTTAAATAATTTTTCAATAAATAATGCTATATATATATATATATATATATATATATATATATATATATATATATGTATTATGTAAAAATATTCTTTATATAAATAAACACTAACAAAAAAATTAATCAATATATTTCAAAATTTTAAAATAATCTTACCCTACTTTTGCAGTTGATGATAAGGTTGTTAAAATGTGTATTCATTTAAATATAAGGATAATAGATTCTAGATTATAGAATATAGATTATAAATTCTTCTAAATAATTTTTCAATAAATAATGCTATATATATATATATATATATATATATATATATATATATATATATATATATATGTATATATATATATGTATTATGTAAAAATAGTTTTTATATAAATAAACACTAACAAAAAAATTAATCAATATATTTCAAAATTTTAAAAATAATCTTACCCTACTTTTGCAGGTGATGATAAGGTTGTTAAAATGTGTATTCATTTAAATATAAGGATAATAGATTCTAGATTATAGAATATAGATTATAAATTCTTACCCAGTGAAATATATAAAATGTATATAAGGCGTTAATTTATCAGAATCACATTCACATTTCACGTTGATAATTGTAATTGTAAAAATAAAATTTAAAATTATAAAACGCATTTTTTTCAAATTTAGATAAAAACCAAGAACGTGGAAGAATTTGGCTTCTGTGTGAATTAAATTACTCAAGTCACTAATGCAGATGTTACATATGTAGATATGTACTTTTATTCTATTACATAGTATACAAAAAAGTCATAATTTAAAAAAAAATAACAAAAAATATTATATTATATTAAAAAAAAGTGTGTTTAATCCAGTGTGAAATATTAAATTTAAAAAATTATAATAAAAATTAAAAAATAAAATGTAATTTTCTAACTTTTTAATAATAGCAAAATAAAAATATATATTATAGTGGATAAACTACATAATATTTATATTATAATAGTTATTTATATATTACGTGTCCATTATACGATTAGTGAAATAACATTTTATGTATGATATACTTAATAGTTATTCATGTAGTAAGTGAATAAAGTAGTAGTAATGGGCTATATCATGAGTGAAAAAAATAGATACTTTATGCATGGGTTCCATTTAATATTTTTGCTTCAAGCGTGTTGAACTATTAATATTACATTACTATGTTGCCTATGTAGAAAGAGGTTATTATGTTACTAGTACAATAATGTACATTACTATATAGCAGTTAGTTACTTATATACACTACTGGTAGCGGCACCAAACATGACTACAACGTCAATTGCATTTAATCTGACATCTTCGGCGGTCATATTAAAAATTACGCAAACGTATACCATCAAAATCATTCAAATAAATCTTTTTAACCAAACGTTCATTTAACATTCACTCAACATATCCGAACCATCTTAACTGACTAACACCAACTTTTGCTACAACATTTTTTTCAATTTCACACTCATCTATTTCGTACCCGATCTCTCCTATTTACACCACATATCCCACGTAAAAATCTCATTTCCACAGCAGTCATTTTCCGTTTATGCTTTTGCAACCAAACCCAACATTCACTACCATACATCAACGTAGGCACCAAAACTGCATTGTATATACTCAAACGGGCTTCTTTGGAAACATTTACATTCCTAGCAAAAATTCCCAAAGCACTCAAAACCTTACAACCAGCATTTACTCTCCTTTCAATATCACGATCAAAACGGCCATCTCTAGACAGCAAACTACCCAAATACACAAATTCATCTACCTGCTCTAAACGTGCACCATCAATATATACATTACATTCAGTCATCAAGTCACCCTTCTCAAAAACTAAAACTTCGCACTTATCAACATTAAACACAAGATTCATATCTTTACCAACAACATTAATTCTATCGCAATCACCCTTCTCAGTTGTTCTTCAGATTCAGCCAAAACAACCACGTCATCAGCATACGCTAAAGCAGGTACAACACAATCACCTATTTGTATACCATCATTACCACAGAAAGCGTTAAGTGTATTTAATTTGTTATCTCCGACGGCCACTTTAAAAATTATTAAGTAAAGTTAAATTAATTGACAGTTACATTGTTTATTTTAAATTTGATCATTGAAAATGTGTGAAGAAGTGCAAAAAATTCAATATACACTATCAGTTTTGTTAGAAAGTGTATGTTCAATCAAAGAAACATTAATTCTCACAAATCACGCGACACATATAAATAATATGTATACATATACATACTATTTTACAACTGTTACTAAGGTTATGGTTACTTGATATGTATTTTATTTGTTTTCAGTTTAGTTTCGTTTGGAACACTTGATGAAAAATAGCATGTCACTCGGAGCAGAATGCTCATTTTATGTTTCACCCAGATGGCCTAGCCTCGGCTCTGCCTCGGCCCAAGGGCGTAGCCAGAACTCTTGTTGGGGGGGGGGGGGCATATGTTCTATTTAAAAAAAGGATTAAGCAGAAAAACATTTGGGTTTCCGGAAATAAGTGGTACATCTGTGACGGTATCACTATTCCCAATATGTTCGGGGAGAATTTTATGCTTTGAATAAGTTGAAATATTTAGAAGTATGTATTCAAAATGATTATGGTTTTTTTGTCTTACATTATCATTTACGTAAAAGAAAAATACAAATAATCACATTTCTTTTCTTTATCTGTCTATCATTTTACCTCATTCACATCGTTATGTTAGAAATCATCGTTTTTCTACAATCAATTACAGAATATGTTTTTAATGCGTCAGAAAGATGTATAAGTAAAGAAATCGGGCTGCCGATTGAAGCAAAAATACTGTAAAATGAATGTATATACCAAAATATTATAAATAATTTCTTTGCTATTTCTAGGGGGGGGGGGGGGCTAATAAACTTCTAACGACTACAGTTCCGTTAGAAAGCATTTTCGGACATAAGTTTATTTGAAGTTTTTTATTTAGATTACTTATAGAAATCAGCCGGTGTAGTTTTTCCCCGACGTCATAAATCATCCTGTATATTAGTAAACAACACACCAAAATTCGAAAGTTTGTATGTATATCATATATATTGAAGGAGTTATTGTAATCATACCAATTTTATATTTAAATCTTTACTGATATGCACATAAGTAGATACAACTAAGCTGCTACTGGAGTACTTCGATGACCGTCCAAACATTAAATTATCATTCTTGTAGATGGTCGATAACATCGTGCGCACCTTCTTGCAGCACATATCTACATATCATTTTAAACATCTCCAATCGAATGGTGATGATTCAAACGCTCTACAATTAACCCCTTAAAAGTTAATAGTAAAAAAATATTTAAAAAATAATATTTCTGTATTCCCCAGTTTTTACTACTTTGTCTGCAAGGAAAAAGTGGTATAGTGATCGGTACGATGTCTGTAATATTTTCCAAAATTAAAAAATTCTTATAGAAATCATTCATATAGCCTCTATATGATAAATCTGAATTTAGCTTATGAGGGTGTACGGCTGTGAATCATTCGCTGGCTCGCTCGGTCGTCCAAATTTTATTTTCGCAATTCCTCCTATACTGTTCACCAGATTTACACCAAATTTTTAGAGTAAGTTCAGTTAGTGCCCTATATGCTCATGTAGTTTTAAATTTTTTCAGTATTGCCAACTTTCTAACAAACAAATTACAAAAATTTTTAAAAAATATTGTTGCTACATTATTTAGTTTTACATATTTTAGTTTTTCCTAGTATCCACAAAAATTATTTGAGTTTACTACTGTGCAATGCTGCTGTCTTTCCGAAAAAGAATTATTAAAATTTTAAAAATTTATTTTGGTTTTACTATTTATTCGAAATTAATCAATTTTTCACAAAAGATTATCCTAGTGTCCATAAAAATTGCATAATTTTATTACCTTATAACTTTCGGAGAAAAAAATTTCTAAAACTTTTTGAAAATGAATCATATCTGCATTATTTATCTGATTTTATTAGAACTTTCGTAGAAGATTTTCCTAGTAGTCACATAAATTATATATCTAGTTTCGGGTTACCTGTGAATATGAACTGTTGAATTATTACCCGTACGGATAATAGTTCATTTCTTGGGTAACGGGTTAATCCGGGACGAATTATGAACAAATGAGTGGTTATCCGCCCAATGTTAGCTATGTGCTTTTGTGCTTGTCCGACTATTCGAATTTGAACATATGAACATAAAATTATTGTTTTATGCAGAAAATTCGACGAAAACCTAAAAATATAGAAGTTACAGATACTATCAAAGTCTATCACAATTATGGAATGGGTAGACAGAATTGGATGTAGTTTCACATCATTATTCTACTGAATGATGGAGTTATAGCTTTAAAAAGACAGAATAACTAGGAAATAGTGCTTCTCATGAAATTTATATGTAGAAACTTATTTAATTTTTTACGTAATACCACTACCATTACAACTAAATTCTAAATTACGACAATTCAATAATACGTTCCGTAAAGCTAGATTTATTTTGCCAATTTAATTAATTTTTAATATTTGAAATTTAAGATTGTTTTTCTCAATTTTTTTCAAATCTAATATATTGAAAATTTTATATGGTTGGAAACGAAATAAAAAAATAATACCAAAATCAATAATAAAAAATATAGGTTGTCATTTAAAATAAAAAGTCAATGACGTCATAACCTGAAAAACAAATGACATAAGAAACTGAAAATAGGCTGAAAATATTCGCTATAGTCAAAATCGCTATACCCCTTCGAGATTTTTTCCGAAAAATTAATATCAACGAAATTACTGAATTTATTCCTTACTTAATTTCCACACTATATATATATATATATATATATATATATATATATATATATAATAAAAATTATTTAATAAATATATTTGTTCACACAATGAATATGCAGATCATAACTTTGTAACAAAAAAAGTTTTTGTTTGATTTAATCAATTTGTTACATATGTATATGAATTAGTAACTGGCTATACATTTTTTTAATGAAAATATCTAAAATATATAAGATAAATATAAGATAACCAAATTACAAATACCAGTATTGCAATTTTTGTTGCTGTGTACTGTTTGTTTGAAGAAATAAAAGAAAAAAATTGTCATTCAAGTTAAAATAAAAATATGTGCATGTACAAAAAAAAATTATAAAAGGGGGGTATGCACATATTACAAATAAATAATATTATTAAAATATATGAAATATATTATCGAATCCCTCACGGGCACCATTCTTTTCATTCCCGGTACAGCGAACGAGTTATCTAGCCGTACTTGTCTGATTACCGCACTATCAGTCATGTTCACATTCACAGTACAGTCAGCGAGTCATCCAGCTGTACCTTTCCGGTCGCCGCGATATCAGTCATATTCGCAGTATAGCCAGCGAGTTATCAAACTGTACCCGTCTGGTTATCCCGCTATCACTCATTCACAATACAGTCAGCGAGTTATCCAACTGTACTGGTCCGATTTTCACGCGCTCAATCGTTCACAGTACAGCCAGCGAGTTATCCAACTGTACCTGATTGCTGTCGTAGTAGTAACTACGACAGCAATCGTACTCGCGGTACAGCAAACCAGCTTTCCAGCTGTAGACATCCGCGGTGCAGCCAGCGAGTTTTCCAGCGGCATACACCTGGTTACTACAATAGCAATCGTATTCGCGGTGTAGCAAGCGAGTTTTTCGGCTGTACACACCCGGTTACTACTTTACTCGTTAACTTGTATCTTAACTGACGCTGTGTAAATAGATTATTACAACAATAGTTACTCTGTTTAGTGATATTACCATAGAAGTTTAAGTTATTTTTTTTTGACAATTTATTTGTTTTTTAGTATTTACTGACTAATGATTGTAATTCCTCAAGTTATAACCTTCGTCCCGTCTATTTATTTCATAATTTATTTTGTACAACTATGTTATTTTACAGAATAACTAGATAATATTTTGTAATTTAACTAGTTATTTCATGGAATAAATTACACCCCTTAACGGTGACATATACACTACAGTGTAATATAAGTTGCATACTTTTAGGCGTACTCACATATTTTAAAAATTATAATTTATTTTTAAAATTAATTTATTTGCACAATTTACAATTTATTTATGTTATGTGTACCTTACTGATGTAAATCTATTTGACAACTTGTTACAATACCGGATGCCCGGTATCAATAATACAACATCAAGAAAAATATTAAAATAAATAAATAAAAATAACTTTGTTATATCACTAAATTTATTTATCTTATCCAAAATGTAGCACAAAGTTACGGCTAATCAAGTTAAATATTTAAAAATATTAAAGTTGTTATTTTCTTAGAAATATAAAATATATATCGTTTGTAAATATTTTTTTCTTCAAGCGTATCAAAATATTATCATATTGTCTATATAGAAAGAGTTCATTAATATTAATGTAAAAATGTGAATATTATTATACAGCAGTTACTTACTATATATGAATGCCCCTAGTGACAGCACCAAACATGACTACAGAGTTAAGTGTATTAGCCTGAAATCTCGGGCAACACAACCATACTGAAAATTATATAATGTTAATTGAAGTATTCATTTTTGCTTAAATTTGAATTCAAAATGTATGAAAGAATGCAAGAAATATATCCAGATTTGTCATACACTATTGCTATATTTTTTGATTTTAAAAGAGCATTTGAAACAATAGCCAGACACAGATTATTGATAAAGTTGGAATCATATGGAATTAGTGGTATTGTATTAAAATGGTTTGAAAGTTACTTAACAGACAGATGGCAAAATGTTAAATATAATAATGTATTGTCCGAATGGAAGCGGTCGGAATATGGCGTGCCGCAGGGTAGTATATTGGGTCCGCTTCTGTTTATATTGTACGTAAATGATATAGTTCACAGCATTAAAAACTGTAAAATACAATTATTTGCCGACGATACAATGCTTTATATATCAGGTAAAAATTTTCAAGAGATAGAATGTAAATTAAAAGATATAGAGAATATCTGTACTGGATAAATATAAATTAATTAAAACTAAATGTAAATAAAACCAAAGCAATGATATTATGTAAAGATAATATGTTAAAAAATACGGTTAGTTTTAAAATATTAATTAACTCGGATGAAGTCCAAATAGTAAATTCTATTAAGTATTTAGGTGTAATTATAGATAGAAAATTGTTATTTAAAGAACATGTAGAAATGGTAGCTAAAAAAATTACAAAAAAGACTGGATCTTTACATAGATGCAGCCAATATTTGACAGAGTGGACCAAAAAAAACTGTGTATAATACTATAATCTTGCCGCACTATTATTTTTGTGGAACTATCTTATATATGTTACAACAAAATGATCTAAATCGTCTTCAGGTCTTGCAAAATAGAGGCATGAGAATAATATTACACTGCAATAGATATGAAAGTATAAAAGACATGTTAAACTCTGGTTGGAATGGTTACCAGTTCGAAAGCATTTGGAGATGTTGGCAATAATATTTATTCATAAATTTAAAGTTGGTCAATTACCTGAATATTTCAATAGTGTTGTAAATAAGTACATTCTCTCAGATATGCATACATATAATACTAGATATAAGGAAGATTTATATATATGTTATATATATTATATTATATATGTTATTTTCGCGCACAATTGACACAAGCTTCACCAACGTAAGAAAGTTACTTACCCTGTTTCAACTCTGGGGATATTATGAATTCGAAATTATTTTCATCATTGATTTTAATGAGTGTGAACGATAAACGTCACTTTTTTTGATAAACAAACTTGCAATTAATTTCCTTCATTATTAATCATTGAAAAATAATAAAATAATAAAGGTGTAAATGGGGCATGCAGCTAATTACATTTGTCACATTTATTTGACGAAAATAGCGGAGCTCATATTTTTATAACAAACAAATTGCAGCTAACTTCTTTCGTCATATTTATTTGACCAAATGATTGGTGTAAACGGGCTAGTAGTAACATTGGATATAAGACGATATATTTTGATTGCGTTTTGAATGGATTCACTTTTTAACTTCAATTTATTAATAATTATTGATATTATATATAAACTTTTTATATATTATTTATTATTATATTAACCTTAAAGTTACGATTTACATAAAAAATACAGATTTTAATTTTTAATGGATGACCCCATTAAGAAAAAAAACCTTTCTAGAAATATATTTAAAAATATTTCATGCCATTTAAAATTAGAAACATGTATTCAATATTTTAAGAACGACTGCTTGAAAATGATTTTATTATATTATTTAAATTTGAACATAATTTGGTGCATTGTCTAATTTAATTATTTTTTTCAACCGATTTTCAGCTAACTATAATAATATAGATGATTATACATCAAAAATTAAATACCTACCTTGTACATATAAATACTTCTATATGAAAATACAACACTTGATTAACTTTGAAAGCAATTTATTCCATAATTATTGTGAATTATAGTGAATAAAGTGAATTTTCAAAATTAACAGCCAACAATGTATACTTTTATTTGTTTTGTTCTGTTTTATTGAAAAGATAATGTGATTCAATAAATGATAAATACGTCGAGGTTCCACTATATTTAATCAATTGAAATTTTTTATTTTTCTATTAAGTAAGCGAAACAACGTTAAAGAGGATCAGAAAATTCGTAACTCAAGAGCTCTCAAGATATTATGTATGTGTCTTCGTTTCGATTCAAATTTCATATTTCTATCTTCACCTTGCATCTTATGTCGCCAGATAAACTCAACTCATCCTTCAAACTGATACTTTAGAATGAATTGTTAACTGCCATGTTCCAATTCGGAAAATACAAAATAAATTTAATTCGTAATGTTTAACATTTTACAGAAAATTGAAATTTCTTATACAGTAAAACTTGATATTTTAAAAATGGAAATGATATTTTAAAAATATGTAGTGTTCATGAGGGTGCTTTCAAAATCGGAAGTACAGCAAATTTATTATATTTTTATAATTGTAATTACATTGAATATTGATAGTACGTCTGTCGACGTTATACAATAATATTATTGTCTACCCTGGAACAGGTATGTTTATGCCGTAATATCCCAACAGCCACATTCGACCTGGGTCTGGTATCCTTGTTTCCATAGTATCATACATATCGCCCAACTAGGTACGCATACAAATTATCATTACATTTTGAAAAATATGAATAAAAATACTTACACCGTTTTCGTATAGTTAATCTTGAACGGCTGCGACCATTTCTAAAACAATCGGAATTAATGAATAAGTTTAATACTCATTTCTTGAATTTTTGAAAAGTGGCAGAGGAGGGGGGGGGGGGCTCAATCATCGCCATACCTACATGATACCTACCATTGCCGAAAATGTCATTGCTTTATGACAAAAATTTTAACATGTCTAAGAGTTTAAAGTTGTGTAATTAATTTATATAAGCATTATTTTAAAAATAAAATTGTATTTCTTTATAAGTTAATGATAAACTTTCTGTACTTATAATCAAAAAATGCAGAAAGCATTCAAATTACCAAAAATATTTTTTTAAAGATAGCAAAAATTAAGCATTATTCTAGTGTTCGAGTAGCTAGTACAAATAACACTCTAACTTTACTGTACTTATCTATTTAGTTGTAATTCAAATATTAAAGAGATACAAATCTAAGAATACATTTAATTCATAAAGACGATTCAAAAAAAAATTGTATAGAAATCCTTCATATAGCCTCTAGATGACGAATCCGAACTTAGTTTATGTGGGTGTATGGATGTGCGTCGTCAGCTCGGTCGCTCGGTCGTAAGTCAAAATTTTGTGATCGCAACTCCTCCTAGACGGTTCAACCGATTTTAATGAAATTTTCAGGATAAATTTGTCTAGTACCCAAGATGGTCATGTAATTTTATTTTTTTCCACTGATGCCAACTTTCCGAGAAAAAAATTACTAAGGTTTTTAAAAATTCATTGTCGCTACATTATTTATCCGATTTTCATCAAATTTTCAGAAAAGATTTCCCTAATGCTCCCATTAATTATATAATTTTATTAATATCCAGTGTTGCCAACTTTCCGAGAAAAAAAATTACTAAATTTTTAAAAAATTCATTATGACCACTATTTAACCGATTTTAATCAAGTTTTCATAAAAAATTCTCCTAGTGCCTAAATAAATTATGCAATTTTAACAAAATACAGTGTTGCCAACTTATCGAAAAAAAAAATCACAAATTTTTTTAAAAATTTATTGTGGCTACATTATTTTTTTCGATTTTGATCAAATTTTCAGAGAAGTTTCTCCTAGTGCCCACATAAATTATAATTTTAATAAAAATATTGTGTTGCCAACTTTCCGAGAAATGTGAAAGTGGTCTATATATGGGTTTATCCATATACTTCTAATCTTGTTTTTTTTAATATTATTTACATTAATTATAATAATTTTGGCAAGAAATTTCTTATGCATTTGTCTTTAATCTATTAAAGCCCGGTATTATAAACGATAGTTAAGTTTACTTCAGAAATAAATGTATTTACTCTACAAATATCCGTATTAAAAAGAAGGAATAAATTTAATCAAGTAGTATTAAAAAATATATAATTATTATTAATAATCGTAATGTAAATGGTAGAAATAAAATTTATATTTATAGTTATTTAGCTTAGATTAAATTTAGAAAAAAAATATAGATAAAATTGTTAAAAGGTAGAAAAATTCAACTATTTAATAGAAATAGTGTGTAACACTATGTTTGGTTAAATGCTCTTAACTAAACAATTTCTTATATAATTCATTTTTGTTAATTATTTTATTAAAACCAGAATGTAATTTAATGTTTGATCAATACATCAAAGTTTTACTATATTTAATCGAAATAATTTACCTTTTTGTTTTAATAATAATTGCATTTGAAGCTGATCCCACAATTTGTACTGTTATTGAATTCACTTTCATATTTATATCTTCAGATAAAACTAGTCTTTAATTTAGATTTTTTTCGGCTGTTTTGTTGACCCGAATATTCTGATTCTGAAACACAAAATAGATTTAATAACGTCCTAAAATAAATTTAATTTATGAAGACATACTTAAATAACATTTCTGTGTAACGACAATAATGCTGTGATGTAATAATTTCCAATTAATAGTAGTAATTAAATGAAATAAATAATAAAATAATTTAGAAATATATATCGATATGCAATTAATAAAAAAATTCTTAAAATTAGTAAAATATTTTTCAGAACTCATTGTATTAAAATAAAAACTGTTTTAGGATTAGCTTCTGTTTCATTATTTTATACAAACTGTTTCTACTACATTTCAGGTCTAAATCATCCAGAAAAATCTGCTATTGCTGAACATGCTTTAGAATATCTTCATGATGTAATATTTGCAGATACAGTAATAATTGGAGCAGATTAATAAGAGAAGAATAACATTAATTATTGTAAAAGGGCACTGCGTTAAATAAAATTTGGCTTCCTTTAATTAAAAATCTATAATTCTTATGAAATCTAGTTATTTATATGTTACCTAGTAACTTGTTGCTACGTACTATTATTTACTTTAAAGGGGCACTCCCTTTCTGGAGACCGAAAATAGGGCGTTTTTTAGCATATTTTAGTTTTTTAAAATATTATATTACTAAAATAAAACGGCTCTAGGTTTAAGTTCTGCATTAATATTTATTAATAATTGACGTTTCCACGAACTCACCGTCCGTCTTTATCAAGAAACATAATACAAATGACATTTAGAGTAAATAACAGAACATAGAAACAAGTTATTAGGTAACAAATAAAAGTAACTAGATCATAAACATTTATTTATGAATTTTTAATCAGTTAAATCAGTTACTAGTCACAGTAATTAATGTTATCGTTTTCTTTATAAATTTCTATTTCTTCTCTTATCAATCTGCTGTTAAACAAGATAGCATCAATCACTGTGAAGGCACTTATTTAAATAAAACTTGACTTCTATTAAATAAAAAATTTTCAATAATTGTTTATGATCTAGTTACTCCTATTTGTTACCTAGTAACTTGTTTGTATGTTCTGTTATTTACTGTAAATCAGGTTTTCTTCATGAAAACGGAAGTTCAGTTCGCCGAAACGTCAATTATTAATAAATATTAATACAGAACTTAAACCTAAAGCCGTTTTATTTTATATAATTAATTCTGAAATATTTTTACTATGTTATTTTCTTACTACTTTCTCTAGTTGCTTGAAGATCAGAATTGAAAACACTTAATGCAAATATATAAAAAACCGACCTATATGGCCG
Organism: Clivina fossor; assembly: GCA_963966155.1. NCBI lineage: Eukaryota > Metazoa > Arthropoda > Insecta > Coleoptera > Carabidae > Clivina > Clivina fossor. Next base: position 7,082,579 of record OZ014554.1, read on the forward strand.
AGTGCAGTGGTAGACAACAGTCGGACCGCAGAAGGTCGAAACTTAGACCGCCAAATATTGTTAAATAACTTACCTACCTATTCAATTTAATTAATATTTTTATATAACTAGTTTTAGTAGGTAGATATATAGCTGTTGCCATGTTGTGCTGTGTAGCCTATTGTGTTTTATATAATTACTTAAATCTGTCAAAATAAAAATTTAAAACTAGTACTTACGTATTATGAGTTTTTTTTACTGGACCTCGATAAAAATTTTCAATAGTATCCGGACCCCACTTAAAATTACTTGCCGACTCCTGGCCCAGTGATTTAAGGCTATATTTTAATATCACTCGTCATTTTTGTGGGGCCATGGTTCGAATCCTGAATGCCTTTGTGCTGTCCAAATTACACTTCTACGAAATCAAATTCTAGATTTATCTCCCCTTTTATTGTGTAACATCATCTTCCAAATTTTCTTCATTTACGGAATTATTCTCATCTGAAAAAGAAAAAAAAAACATACAAAATTGTTCTATGTTAATAAATTAAAATGTTTCTATATTACAGTGCACGCCACTTATTGGAATCAGGAATAATGTTATCATTCAGGTATTGTTATCACTTTGGCGAAAAATACGCTTTGTTCATGAATACATATGTATATATGTAGACATGTATCTATGTACACATTTAATTTCAAAATTTCATTAAAAGAACGTTATGTTTATTTTTAGTATATCATATATAATTTATTTATTACGAATATTTTCCCAATTTATTAGTTTTGATTGTGTGTTAAATAGGTACCTATAATTTATTATAAGTATACTTATTAATGAAGGCGTTATCAATTTCGAAATATATTTCATTTTCTTCTGAGTTATTATTGTAGCTGGAAGATTTCTTCAAATATAAAGCATTTTTTTTTTTGCTTCAATTTGTTAGCTTTTCTGGAACAGTGAAAATTCATATCATTTGGTAACTTCATATTAGTAAGCTCCATCTAAAAAGATACGATTATTTTTTCAATATTATCATTAAAATTAAATTTGTTCTAACTACTTATAATTCCCGATGTAAATTCTTTATAATTTGTTCAATAACGTTATATCATAATTATTTGAGGTTAACAAAGCTGTTTGGCATAACAAAAATTAATAAAAACAAGCACGTTCTACTTATTCAACTCCATTATTCAATATATCGTGTTATTATGTATCTATCACAATATTAATTTAAAAATTCAATTAACCCTTAATTACTCGCACAAAGAAAATTACATAACTGCTCGCATGGGGTCACAGGTGACCCCAAATTGTAGGAATAATTTATATTATTTATTAAATATATAAGTAAATAAAACTTGTTTATTATTAAAGTGCTTTATTAATTCTATTATATTTAAAAGGAATAACATGAACTAAATATGTAATTAAACAAAAACAAGCTAAATTAAAATAATTATAAAAAATTAACAATTTGTACTTATACTAAGATCAAAGTCAAAATTTTAGAATATTTTTAGGAATTCTCCGAATCACTTTTATTACACTGTTGACAGTATACTTGAGAGTGATCATTGCACACAAATTTTGCGCATTTTGTGCATTTTGTTGGTACTTTTCGATCGTTTTTTCGCGGGCAGTTGTTGCAACGCCCACGTTTTGCAGTTGTTGGTGGGACGCGGTTTTCCAACTCATGCACTTCCAAAAGCCGTTTTTTTACAATGTTAGGAGTTGCACTGACTTCAATTCGTCGTTTCTGGTGATTTTGAACAAGTTCAACAGACAATTGTCGCAAAAAATGACGCCTCACGTGAGTACGTGATTTGTTGGTATTTGCTCGATGTACAACGAGTGCATTTATGCCTGAAACATTTATAAGATGGAAAAAAATGGCTAACGGCCATCGTTTGGTTCGCCTTCCTACGCTGTATGTACCACACAAGTGATCATTGGTGTCCACTCCTCCTTTGGTGCTGTTGTAATACATTATTATTTCAGGCTTCCGCTGGTCACTTGAAGCTGGGTCGATATGAGCTGCATGGTGCGTGGAAGATAGCAACACAACCGCTTTATTCGGTTTTGGAACATACGAAACCATAGTCATTGTCTTTTGAAAACCGAAAAGAGAGCTGAATTGAGTTCTAGTTTTGTTTGGAAAAAATCCTGAGGTATATCGGGTTTGTTTTTCTTGAGTGTTCCAACTAAGGTGAGCTTGTAGGGTGGATTAAATAATTCATTTGCAAGTTTTACGCTCGTATACCAATTGTCTGTGGTAACATTACGGTTACTTCCTTTTATCGGCTCTACAAGACGTTTTACTATGTCATTTGAGCTGTTTGAGACTTGGTAAGGACCCACAGGCTGTTTGCCAGAATAAACCTCAAAGGCCAGCAAATAAAATGTTTTGGAGTCTACTAATGCTTGGTTTTTTATACCGTATTTATTTGGTTTGCTTGGCATGTAAACTTTGCCTTTGAACCGGCCACGGAACCGAATCAATTGCTCATCTATCGTAACATTTTCACCAGGCGAATAGGCTTCTTGAAATTTTGCTAGCAGCATGTCGCAGATCTCACGTATAGCTGCTAAGTTATCAATTTGCAAACGTTCAGCTCGGGTTGTTTTGTCGTCAAATCTTAAGCATCTCAATAAAAATAAAAAACGTTGATAGCTCATTGTCAGACGAAACATTTCCACACCAGTTCCATCGGTGGCCCAAAGATCTTTGAAATTAAGATGTGAGGCTCTCAACACTCCAGACATAATCAACAAACCCAGAAATGCTTTTATTTCTTCAACGTCTGTATCTTTTGCGTCACGTTCTCTATGAAACTTGTTTTTGACTTCCCCGATATATTGATTTGTACATGTTACAAGCAAACTGAAAATGTCATCAGAAAAAAACAAACTAAAACATTCCAAAGCAGTCTTTGCTGATTTAGCTGCTGACTTGACACCTGGTAAGTGTAAAATTATATTATGGGCTCGTGTTCTTACGGCGCTTGACGGTGGGGACTTTGACCATTTTTGTTTAGGACCATTTCTCCCATTATGTCTGGTAAAATAGAAATTGTCATACGGCCTTGCAGAGACGTCTTCTTCGTTGTCAGACGATTCACTTGATTGTGCGGACGATTGGTCGATTTCACTAGCACTATCGTGATCACTTTGTGTTATCTCGTCTAACTCCGACTCAGAATCTGACCCTCCAACTTGTTCTTCATCAGAAGCTTCTACCAACCATTGCGCAATTTGCTGTTCTCTTCTATCCATGACTAATTCTGGAAAAAGATACAATACTTACAATAAAACGTAATTTTTGTATAATTTCATTTTATCAAACTGTAAAAAACATATTTATAAAATAAATTTATACACTGGACATATAATAATACAAATCGAATTAATAATACACAAAAAAAATACATAAAATAAACAACTCACCTCTTTCAAAAAAGTTACGTAATTACTCGCACGGGGTCACCGCTCAAGAGCGCAGCGACGCGTCCTTCCACTTCCGTGACTTGGTCGCTATTGGAATACAAACTTCGACGCGGGTTATGAAGCTAGCGGGGGCACGGGGAAATTCGAGAAGCAGCAAATGCTTTATTTTTTAATGCGAAATTGCTTTGACCCCATGCGACTAATTAAGGGTTAAACTTGACGGGCCATACTTGCATTACCAAACTTTGAATCAGGGGGTGGAAACTGACATAGAACGAAATTTGCCGCTATATTATTTTGCTAGAACATTCCTAGATGGCATGAGAATGTACTTTCTGAAGTTATTGTTTTCTTTTCGTGTTACTAGATGTCGTTCATGGCTGCAGTGTTATTTAATTTTTATTATATTTCTATAAATAAGTAGTATTTTCTGATAAACATGATTGTTGAAATATCTATAAAGTAAATTCGTTTACTTTATAAATATTTTCCAATCATGTTATCAGAAAATAATTTAGCTTGAAAATTTAAATAAAAGCAAAGACCCGAACCCGAAGAAAACAAAGTCTATAAAATCCATACTAGTGACATCTATGAATGTTCTAGCATAATAAAAACTGTGTCATAAAAATTAACATGGGAGATTCCCATCTTGAGCGTAATCGATATAGTTAATCCATGCTTTGAATTGGATATGTAATTGGCCAGTTAAATAGTGACCATACTGACTACAAAATTATTCAAACGTTGATTGTAATGTCCCAATTACCAAATAATTATTTTTTAAATTTTCTTAAACATTGTCTAATAGAATGTTACAATTTAATAAATATAATTTACTGCACTAATAATAAAAAATAAATGCTTAGATAACTTTAGATAATTACTATTTACTTGGTCAATTCTATGGGGGTTGCGTTCAAATGATAAACTTTATTAGATTTGGTTTCTAGTTATAGCTCACTGAACTATATACAGGTGTCCCCGGATGGGGTTGGCCACTCTTGTAAACTTTTTTATTTTGGAGTTTTCGGCAAAATGTTATTCTTTATAAAAAGTTTTGCTTGGCCTGAAACTTATTTTTAGCCTACTTTCGATTTTTTTAAATCAAGTAGGCCTTTCCAGTTGAGCAAAAACTATTTTCATTTTAGGTAAAGTACCTTTTCTGTTCACAGTATGGCAAAATCTTGTTAAGAAAAGTTGTTCGGAATGAGAAGTTATGGCCATATGCAAATAAATAAAATTATAATAATAATAATAATTTAGAAGACGATTTGGAAAATTTAAAACAAAAAATCATAGAAGCTGTTGCTAGTGTGAATGAAGAAATGCTTTCATCGACCTACCTAGAATAGGGTCATTTCACATTTTTTTTTTATTATTTCAATCGAAAGATTTTATGTATTTATAGACATAAACAGCAACAACAATTTTTTTTTCGCATTATTATAGCCGTAATTAACAAAAAGATTTGCCCGCCAAACGGGTTGTCAAAAATCGACGTCGGCCATGTTATGACGTTTTCTAAGAACAATAGAGATGTTTGTCGTCATTGCAACGTCACCGTTAAAACACGTGCTATGCATGGTATTGTCATAACGGTACTTTTTTCTTTAGATGCTACTAGAATATATGCAAATATATGGTATTTTGCTATTGTCTTGTTACTTGTTCTTGTGTTATCAGTGTACTTTGCAGTTACCAGCGTTTCTTCTTCATTTATTTACAGTTTTTTTGGATTGAAATCATTATAAATAAAGGTAAAAATTGGTAATAAACACTCTTATATATAAGATTACAGCAGATTACATTAAAATGATCTTCGCAAACAAATATAGTACTTGAAAGACTATAATCTGAAATATTGCGTCCTACTGCTTCTAACCAAAGTTTTCTTCTATCATAATTAAGTGGTACAGTAATAAATAATTTGCTACTATCATTTGACTGGTACCTATCGCATGACAAAACTATGCAGTGCTTTTTTAAACTCATTTGTAAAATATATAAATAGAAACTTTATAAGAACGATCAACAGGTTGTTTGACATATGACAAATAATTTTAAATTCAAGTAACAGTAGCCACCTAACTAGGTGCGTTTGTTTTGCAATATTCATAATTTTCTACGAAAATAAACTTTTTCAAAATTGGTTCAAGATTTATTCTGTTAATTTAATTATACTTAGAATTAACTTTATAAATATATAAAAAAGTATTATATTAGAACTTGTATATTTTTTAATGTATATTATTAGTTAAAATATATAAAAAACGTTCTGAATTTTTTAGCTTGTATTTGCTATATATTGTCAGCCAATCAGGTTGTAAGGCGTCATACTATAGCTCTATTGTTCTAAAAGTACCTCATCGTTTTTAAAATGATTTGAAAATGTAAACTGATTTTCAATTATTAATTAAAAATGAACTATAAAACTTTTGTTGCTTTTTTTGTTATGAAAAATTATGTTTCATATTGGACTTTCGATTGTGATGTGTTTTTTTTAAAAATAAATTTTGTGAAATGACCCTATTTAGAACCCGAATAGAAGAATGTGTACTAAGAGGAGGATATTACGTGGAATAATTTCAATGTTTAGAATTTAATTTGTTTTTTGTTATGTTGTATTAAAGAATAAAATATCCTAGATATGATGTATGCAGTTACAGCAATGGGCCTTTCCACTATTTTTTTTTTATTTGAAATTTGGAAAGTAATAAATAAATAAAAAATTTTGTATATATTTATTTTTCAAATTTATTTATAGTAAAGCTTAAAAAAATTATTAAAAAACGCTAAATTGGCGCCGAGCTTCGACAATTCTCGGATTTGTCCGTCCCGTGACGTATACAAGTAGTAGACATTTTCATTGGTTGAATTGCGCGTGTTGTGTACGTATACTAATCACTGGTACTAATAGAATTTAGAAAAAGATAGATATAGTATACTAGATGACGTATATGGTTAGAGGTGTGGCTATGTTTAAAACATTTAATTTGTGATTTTTATAGCTTTTTTTCAAATTAGTTTATTTCAATAAATATAGAATTTTAGAATGTAAAATTTAAATTATATTATTATTTTAGGTTGTAAAACAACATAAAGGTATTAAAATTATGAAATTTGATTTTAGTGGAAAGGCCCATTGTTTACTGCAGTTCGTTCTATTTTTCCATTACATCATGCGAAGTTTACGCAATTTTATAATATCGTTCAAATAGCAGTACTTGACCTACCGTACTTTGATAATAATCAATATGGCGTCGACAATAGCAAAAAGATCTTTATTATTAATTCTGCGACGAAAATTTACATAACTCAATAACTTTTCGAATTTTATCAAAGTAGGACTATCATCCTGAAAATTTGCATATGGCCATAACTTTTCATTCCGAACAACTTTTCTTAACAAGATTTTGGCATACTGTGAACAGAAAAGATACTTTACCTAAAATGAAAATAGTTTTTGCTCAACTGTAAAGGCCTACTTGATTTTAAAATATCGAAAGTAGGCTAAAAATAAGTTTCAGGCCAAGCAAAACTTTTTATTAAGAATAACATTTTGCCGAAAACTCCAAAAAAAAAAGTTTACAAGAGTGCGCAACCCCATCCGGGGACACCTGTATATATAGTTCAGTGTTATAGCTGCATTTAGGTATTTTTTTGATTTCATTTAAAATAGTTCATTATAAATAGTTATCGATAAATTTATTTGAATCAAAAGTAAAGAGAAAACGTCAGATGACGTTATTTGTGTAAAAAAATAAATATGTTTTTATATAATTATATTTTGATTCTATATATTAGGCGTTTTCGGTTCGCTTTGGTTGGTTTGATTTTGGTTTGCCAAGCGGTTTGCAAACGTCATAATAATGACGTCACGGTTTGTTCTCAGCCGAATGTATTGGTTTATTTTTGGAAAGTGGCTATTTATACATACGGTATGTATACGCAATTGGCTTTTTATACATTCAGTATTTTTACGCAATTTAGGGTAGGTTAGGTTAGTAGGTTGGTTTAGGTTTTTTTTTTTTAGTATGTATAAATAGCCAATTGCATATACATACCGTATGTATAAATAGCCTCATCCTTATTTTTGGTGTTTGACAAACTTTCGCGCAGTTTGATTTTGACGATTTTGACTAAAGTAATACTGATATTTTCTGTTATAGTTGGTTTATTATTAGCAGAAAGTGGAAGTTATTATTATTTTTTTCATAGACTGTAAGTACTTACAATCATATTAATCAGAAAAAAAAGATTGATTTCTTTTATTTAAATAGGTATTATTATGACACTTCAAAGAAAAAATGAGGCATTAGCAATGTTTTTATTTATAAATCAGTTTATAAATATAAAAAGAAGTAATATATACAACATTTTACTTCCAAATATACTTCTTAATGACAAAATTTCAGTATACAATTTTAGTTTATTAAGAACTGAATATATAAAAATTTAATTTTTTTTTGCAAACATTTGCGAAGATATGAGATCTGATGTACAGGGATCCCGTAAGAGATTTAATTTGTGAAAATTTATAATAATATGATTATCTTAGTGATAAAACTGTACCTTTGTAGAAAATATATATATTTTGACTAATTGGTTTCTTTTTATATCAAATTTTAAAATGATTGAATTTGACTTTCTAAACTACAACAAATGTTATAGCAACTTAAACAAAAATTATTTAGAATAAAACACAAGTTTCAAATTATTTTTCTAATTTAATAAGTAAATAAAAAAACAAACAAACATAAATTCTTTAATATAATATAACTTATCTAAATATCCTATAAAAATATTGCATATATTTAAAAAACGTAAAAACTACCATATATTGAAAAAAAATCTAAATTAAAAAATTTTTTGGCTTAAATTAAAATTAAATTATAAAAAAACTAATAATAATAATAATAATGTAAATATAGTATATATATATATATATATATATATATATATATATATATATATATATATATTATATATAATTGGATGAAGATGATGGGTAAAACAGCCGATGTTATATATGATAATGATGTTATATATATATATATATATATATATATATATATATATATATATATATATATATTTATATATATACAGGGTGTTTCATTGGTAAACGGAAATACTTAAACGGTGAATAGAGGTTACCGAGGCGGTTCTAGAAATACCCCATTTATTGGACCTGACGGTATTTGTAATCGAGATACAGATGTTTTATCGATTTTGCTTATTTCTTCCTGAGGTCATAACTCTCGAACCACCCCGTATATTTTTTTGATATTTGGTACACATGTTTCTCATTCAGAGCCCAAATAAGCCACTTACTATTCACAAGAAAAATCCAGGTCCGGATTAACAAAAAAATAGATAGCAATTGTGACCTTGGAACAACATCCTGTATATTGAAATTTTCAAAATCCGTTTGCATATTTGGAAAGAGCACAAAAAACTAAATTAAAATGTGTACTTTAAATTTTTTCGCAGAAAATTTAACTATTTACATTTTGAACTTAAATTAAAGTTTTTAAGAACTTAGAGCCAAAAAAATAGTTATTATTAACTTTTAATAATAAATTATAAAAATTTTGAATCCATACTCATTTTAAAATTATTGAATAACTATTAATTATTAACTATTTTTATCTTAAATGGGACATATTTTACTGTAATCGTCACTTAAAGATCGTCTTTTGTTTTGAGTTATGGCGTAAGCAATAATTTTTTTAAATGGAAACCTATATTTTTTATTATTGATTTTGGTAGTACTTTTTATTCCGTTTCCAACCATATAAAATTTAAATATGTTACATTTGAAAAAAATTGAGAAAAATAATCTTAAAGTTTAAATATTAAAAACTAATTAAATTGGCAAAATGCATCTAGTTATTAGTGTATAAAACAAAAAACATTAGCTACAACTGTCAAAATTATGCAATTTATAAATGTCACAATAAAATAAGTGTTATTATTTTGCTTTTCCAAATTTGAAAAACTATTTTATTAATAAAAATTGTGTAATTGAGCGAAAAACAGAAAAAAAGCAAAATAATAACACTTATTTTATTTTGACATTTATAAATTGTATAATTCTGACAGTTGTAGCTAATGTTTTTTGTTTTATACACTAATAACTAGATTCATTTTGCCAATTTAATTAGTTTTTAATATTTAAACTTTAAGATTATTTTTCTCAATTTTTTTCAAATGGAATAAAAAGTACTTACTACCAAAATCAATAATAAAAAATATAAGTTTCCATTTAAAAAAACTATCGCTTACGTCATAACTCAAAAACAAAAGACGATCTTTCAGTGACGATTCCAGTAAAATATGTCTCATTTAAGATAAAAATTGACGTGTTCGATGATTTTTTTAAAAACGTTTAATAAAAAATTTATTGCGATAGTTCCAGACTTTATATATATATATATATATATATATATATATATATATATATATATATATATATATATAGTTAATACTCAAATATAATCATAAAGGAATAATCTGATTATTCCTTTATGATTATATTTGAGTATTAACTGTATTTAAATGATATATCTATCAACTAACCAGATTAATGTATTATATATATACATCATTTTTCACAGTGTTTTAAAATCAAATTAAAACTTTTTAGTAATTGCTCTTTAATTTCATTATTTCATTTTGTTTTTTTTTTTTGCTCGATTAATAATTCGAGGATCAATTCTTTATTTTCTTTATGTCTAGTTTCATTATCCTCATGAATTTTTTGCAGTAGCTCTGTATTTTTGTATGGTTTAGCAGATTTTTTTTATATTTTCGAATCTGTTTATACATGAGGTTGATGGCTGTGAAAAAGTTGATGGTTGCGTTGTAGAAGTCGAAGGTTGTGATATCGTTGACGGTAGTGAAGAAGTTGATGATAGTGAAAAGGTTGATGGTACTGAAGAGGTGATGGTAGTGAAAATGTTGATGGTAGTGAAGAGGTTGACGGTAGCGCAGAAGTTGAAGGTTGTGACAGATCTATATAAACTGTTCCTTCTGTAATAGTGGAGGATGTGTGGGGTGATTTTAATGTATTTGTTTTGTCTCTTAATGGTTTTTCTATCATTGAATCTGTCAAATATGGTGGTGTTGTTTTATGTTTTTCACCAATAATTTTATTAAAAAAATTAAAAAAATTTGGTATTGGAATTGACCTTGCGCCTGTTTGTTTGGAGTTAGAAACGTATTCCATATATTTTCTTAGTAAATTAGCATATTTTTGCCGACATCTTTCGGCAGCATCTCCATCTATTGCATAGCCTTTTTCTGCTAACTCGCTAGCAATTCGCTTCCATAAACTACTTTTGTTCGTGGATTTGTCGTTAAACAGCTTCACGTACGTTTCTGAACCCTATAGTTTGTAGTAATTCATGTGCAACTTCATCTGGAAAATCGCTTTTTTCTTTTTTTTCTTGCCTACAAATATATTACAATGTAATTAATTATGTGTTTCAACATTATATTAAAAGAAATTTATTAATATATTTTTATAATAATTAGAAATTTTGTGCTACAAGTACTTTATTACTTACTTTCGACCTCATCATTTTTTTTATTTTCTTCATCGACTCTATTTATCGTAATATTTCTTGGATCACTAATGTTGAAATTGCTTAATTTCCATTCTATTATTTTTGAATTGATATAATTCAATGCAAATTCATCATCTGAAAATAAGTTAATATTTATATTAATAAAGTTCACATATATCTATCGTATTATTAAATGTGAATAAAACATCATTTATAACAAATTTCACATTATCCATTTTCAATTATAATTTATAAAAACTTTCATGTAAATGCATAAAATGTAAACAATTTGACGTTAGAAAGAGAGAGAACATCAAATAGAAAAAGACAGATGGGTACCAAGTCACGAACCGTGCTCGGAGCTTGGTTTGTTTGGTCGGAAACCAAAGCCAAACCAAAACGCTCTGTGACGTCATGGTTTGCGAGCCGAAAGCGTTTGGTTTCGTTTTGACAAACCAAAACAAGAAACCAAAGGAAACCAAAGCGAACCGAAAACGCCTGTTGCTTTAATAATATTGATCATGTTGCATCGCAAATGTTTTACAAAGTTTTTTAACAATAAAGTTTATGTGTTTTTGTGTAAAACGTATTATATTCTAAATATTCAACATGTAAATTATATTAGTAATAGTGTAGATGAAAGTAACATATATATTTGAATAGAATTTAATGGTGGTTTCAAGAAAACTGATGGGAAGCATTGGAAAAGTAGTTCGTAGCAAAATGGAAAAAATCAAGTAAGTTTTTTAATAGTCTATTAAATAAAATTAGCAAATTTTCAGTGTAAACTGTAATTTATTACTGTAATTTATTTTTAAAACCAGGCCCCCTACAACTCTCATTGCCAGTCAGGAAAAAATGTGTCCTCTGAATCTGAACGCGTCGAGCATGTGGAGTTGAGAGGCGAGAGGAGATATTTAAGATGGCGGAATTGTAGGTCCGTAGTGGTGCGTGTTGTCAGTGATTTATACTGTAATTCTTTTGTAATTATTTATGTTTCTGTCTAGTAAATGTTATAGTGAGGCTGAAAATACATACTATTAATTGACAGGTAGATATAATTTTATCGAAATACCTGGAAGATGTTTTATGCCCAATTGCAAGTCTGTTTATGACAGTTGCAAAGAAAAATATAGTGTTTTTAAAGCTCCACTTGATATGGTTGATGTTTGGAACAAATCAATCCCTAGAAGTGACCGTAAATTGAATTCAAAAGATCAAGTTTGTGAAAGGCACTTTTCACAAGACAATATTATTAGGGAATGGATTAATATCAGCAACAGCGCAAAAGCGAAAATTATCGCGGTTGCAAAAATCATGATCAAATATATGATGTAATTTATATCTCTTGTATAAAATATATTTCAATTACAAATATATAATATTTTAAGGCGTATAAACCTTTTTAAAATTCCTTCGTATTACCTTGAAATGAAAATATTTAACAATTTTTTCTATAAAAAAAAATATGGAAATTGTACATTAATATCATCTGTAAATTTGATAATATATAATTTGAGTTATTGTTTGTGTAACATCTCAATTAATATTAACTATTTCCTATCTACGGCACTGATTCGATACAATTCTATGTTCTTGTAGATTCTATATTAATTATATATAATGCAAGTAGCTAAATACTTGACCAATGTCTTAATATATTATTAATTTAAAATAAATTTTGTACGTCGAACATATATTGTCAAATGTAATTTATGGATGGTTTTGTTAAAACTTGCAAATTTTGTATTTATATCCATTAAACTCTGTTTTAAAATAGGACTTACTGATGGAACCGCTCCTAGCGGCGTTACTGTGAACTATAAATATTTCAGAGGACACATTGTGACGACGAGTTAGGTTACCTATTATGTCTTGTACCGTGTGTAAAACTATAGAAAAAATTCCAAAGCAAAGAAAAATCTAATGTAGCTGTCATGTAAACAAACACAAATGTTTTCATCTAGGCCAATGGACCCTGAGATCGGAATATGCCTCGCTGGCGTTCGCACGTGACTCAGGGGAATCGTCCAGGCAGAACTTCCTGGCACGATTGCGTATATAGTTGATCTCGGTCGGTTCAATTATCAGGAACCCGGTGTTGACGTAAGGCTGATACTGCTCGTACAACTTATCTCACTCGGACACCGTTGAAAGTCACAGCCTGATATCTAAACATAAGAGGCCACAGCAGAATTTATTCAACGTAGAGAAGTTTGTACAATTCAAAACAAATGGTCTCGAAAATTTTTTTTCCAATAATGCAATACTTAAATCTATGTGTAGTACACTAATTCAATCTTTGAAATTATTACACTTCAAAGTACAAAGCAAAGATATACGGCAATTTCATAAATTTTAAATATTTAAACTTTAAATTTTAAATATTTAGAGATCGTAATCGGAATTGCTCCAAATTTTCGTACGCGACAATTTAAAATTGTCACAGTATTCATACTATAACAATTAGGGATACAAGAGATACAACAAGGCATATTAGTACTGGATATTTTAAAATTATATAATATTAAACTGCAACAAGTTCTAACAATTGTAAGTGACAAATGCAACAAATATGAAGAGTACTGTAGATAAATTAAATAAAGATGAAACACTTCACGTTGTCTCAATTGGAAATGACCAAGTCAATGAATCTGAATGTGATGAAGAAAGTCAATACAATTTGCAATTTATAGAGGAAACAGGAAAGGTGGCAGGACAACTTAAAATACGTCACATGCGCTGTGCCGTTCACACGTTGCAACTAGCAATAAGGGATGGTTTAAAGAAGGTTCACGTAGCTAAATTGCTTGAAAAAATAAGAAATGTAGTAGCAACATTACGAAATCCAAAGATTGATTCTGTATTAAATCGTAAAGCAGGAAAAGGTGCAATAATTGATCAAGCAACAAGATGGGACAGCACATATATAATGATTCAGCGTCTATTGGAGTTGAAACCACTTATACTCGATTTAGCCCATCCGGCCATTATTTTATCTGAAACCAACTGGGACAAAATTTCTGAATTGGAAACAATATTATGCAAACCGCACTATTTAACAAAACAACTGCAATCAGCAAATTTATCTCCCGGTTTATTTTTGAAAGAATGGAGAAGTGTAATATTTGATCTTTCACACAGACGAGGAGTGGTGGCAGATGGAATAAAAAAATCAATGGTTCAAAGAGAGAGAATTTTATTGGATAATGATATACTACTAGCCGCTATTTTTATTGATCCCATGCATAGAATTTTACTTTCCGCGGAACAGATACGACGCGGTTAAAAATCTTTTTATAATGTTGGATTGCGCCTATTTCATTTAAATTCAAAAAATGAAATTTCTCAATTTCAAATACATCTCCAGAAATACAGATTGCGATATTCAAGAAACTCCAGCACAATCTAATGTCCTAGAGAACACTGACTTTGATTATTATCTTGATCAACAAGAAATTGAAAAAGATCAGGCTTCAACTAACAGAATTGACAAAGTGGAAAAAGTTAAGGTAAACTTTGAAGAAGGTATAAAATTAGTGGAAACATTCAAAGGAAATTCCAAATTAACCGTATTGGAGGCCATACCTCAGTATCCTAAAATTATTCAAGATAGTGCGTGGGCTGTTGCGGCTTTACCTCCTACACAAGCAAGCGTCGAACGATTGTTTTCCGCTTTAAAACTTGTAAAATCAGACTTGAGAGCTACATTAAAGGAAAATATCTTAGATGCAATCCTTTTTCTACGCACATATGGTACATAAATATTCGTTCACGCTTCAAACATTCTTTCTGTTTTTATTATGTATTTATTTATGCTATAAGTACAAATATTTCTGTATCTTACATAAACATGTAAAAATAAATATTTATTAATACATCGTTTTTGTATTCGATATTTTAAAATTTGTATTAAAAAACTCGGAGAAGGCGTACTTAAAACGACTCCGACTCCGGCTCTCAATTAATGACAAAAATGACTCCGACTCTGACTCCCCACTAATGACAAAAATGACTCCGACTCCGGCTCCTCTAACAATCACCGACTCCATGACTTGCGACTCCGGCTCCACAGCCCTGTTCACGGCAATATGCGACTCACTTCATTTATATTGTATTGCGAGATATCTAAACAACTTCACTATAGTATTTTTGACGTTTGTTTCCTTCGTTTGAACTGGTTTGAACAAAGAATTTAATTTCCTTTTAATATCATTACAAATATTGTAAAAAATAAAAAAGTGCAAAATAAAGTGAAGTGGACGAGAGAAGCCACCTTGACTCTGATAGACGTATACAGAAAGAAATCCTGTTTATACAATATCAAGTCTGTAGAGTATAGAAACAGAAAACGGATAAGAGATGCCCAAGAAGAAATGACGATTCCGGTGAAGTTAATAATTCCAAACATTACAAGTATAGTTAAATATTATATACAGAGTTTATTTTAACATGCACACTACTGTAAAATAATGACAGCAATGTAATTCAAGTCCATTTTAAAATGCAACATACAAAATAAAATATATTCTTAATGGCAACCAATATTAAAGGGAGTGTCTATTTTCACCTTAAAACAGGAAACCAGAAACATGAAAACATAAAAAACCAGCAAACATGACGTACAGTGTTGCCGATCTTTACTGCAAACCAGAAACATGAAAATTGAAATTAAAACCAGAAAATAATATTTAAACGCGAAACTTGAAATTAAAACAAGAAAATTGAAATTAAAACCAGAAAATAATGTGGAAACGCGAAACTTGAAATTAAAACAAGAAAATTGAAATTAAAGCGAGAAAATGATATGGAAACGCGGATTTGAAATTAAAACGCGAATATCACGATATTCACATAAGAATATTCAAATCAATCCGCGAACGAGAAATCCGAGGCAAAGTGACATTGCGATGGTACCTGTCAGCTGCCTGTCAGTGTAGACATTGTAGGTTAGGTTAAGAGAATGAGGATTCGCGCATAATTTGAATAACTTAATGTGCCAATAAACCATTACACGCAACGTATTTATTTAAACAAATTTGAAATTATAAAAAATTATTTATTGTAATTAAATCCTTTCCCAAATCGTACAGTTATTGATTTTATTCATTCCTTTTAAACGAGAAAACGGATTTTGCGACAAAACAGTTAAATAAGATTATGATTCGTATTTGAAGGGTTAATTGTTCAGTGTCACGCTAAACAAATGTTAATGAGAATGGATATTCTGAAATAAAACAGGGTAAGTACATGAACATTATATATATATATATATATATATATATATATATATATATATATATATATATATATATATATATATATTTATTCATAACATAAAACTTTCACAAGATCTCATTTAGAGAATAAATTGTAATATATATTTTTTTTATTGACTTAAACTATATTAATTTTTTTCTTTTCATAGCTGGGTTTTCTTTTTCAGTACAACTTGCTTTCCTTTTTCCAATAAAGGTTTCGCCAGCTCTAGCAGGTTTGCCTTTAATTATAATTTTTTGGGGAATTTTGACATCATTGACATTCATCACCGTTTCTGCCTCAATATTCCTGACTGTTTCAACAACAAATTCTGAGATTTCCACAGTCTTATTATCTTTCCAAGCGTGTTCAATATCTTGCAGTACATTCACGTGCTCTAGTGTCAGATTTTTTGGCATAGCTTTAAAAATATCTAAGAACATCTTGCGACGAGATGTAAATGTGTAATTACGTACTGTGGTTGTATTAGCCTTTGAAGTTTGTGTTAATTTTTTTTGTACCGATACGGATTTCTTTTGTTCCCAATAACTCAAAATAGATTTTAAAACATTTATTCTTTCAGTGAAGTTACATCCAGTGGATAGTGCACCAATGAAAACCAAATTGCTTTCTAGGACTTTTATGCGATTACCAATAGCTTCTGTGGTGGATAGTTTTGATGGATCAATACTTTGAATAGTGGCAGTTAAGATTCGATCATCAACGGTTTTTTTAAGATTGATGGCACCTTCCAAAGCCTGAGCTTTAGTCCATCTCACGTTACACAAATCTGTACAAAATAGAGATTTTCCAAAAACCTTTCGCGTTGCAAAAATATGCTTGCACGGCAATTGCAGCGATTTGTAATGTTTACAGTTACACTCAGTGGTCGTTGATGTGATCATGAAATTATTTTGATTAATGTAACATTCACCTTTTGCGATATTTTGACTATGGAAAGTAACATGATTCGACGACTCTAATTCCGGCACGACATACGAAGAACCTTTTTGCGTTAAGAAAACAGAATACATCTTGCTTACATCGTTTTGAGTCGAAGAATTTGACGTTTTGGTAAAGTTTCGAGCAGTGTCAGCGTTGCGTTCAATACTTTGTGATTTTAGAAATACTAAAAAAGCAGTTATAAATTTCAAAAGTGAACTGTGCTTGACTACAACTTTCTTAATTTTCTCATTTAGGGACTCCAACCTGTTGTTTGTATTGTTATTAAAGTTCATGTTTTGCATGAATCCCAAAACCCATTCCTCTTTTATATCATGCCAATTCTTGTTAAAATATTCAAGAACAGGCTTTGGTACTTTAGAATTCAATTGCGAGTAATTGGCATTGTATTCTGCATTCGATTTGGAATATGCAATTTTTTCTAACAACTTTAAGCATAGATTACGTTCATCCGTCGAAATGTTCATGTTTCCAGTTGTTACTTGCCTCCCAAAAGTCTGCAGCGTGTGAAATAAACAAAGTAATAATTTTGCATTAGGGAATACGCGAAGTAGTACGGTTCGTTGACTATGGTCTTTGTCAGTCATAATATTGACAATTTTCTCACAAGCGTTTAAATTGCAATTTTTGAATGTACTGAAAAACCATTCCAGTACAGCAGCATTTTCAGATTCCAATAGTCCTGCAGCTACGACCCGGGTTTTACCATCTGCATTTTCAGTGACGATCAACATCAGAGTATAATTGATGTTCAGTAATTTGTAAGTACCATCTATAAATACTATTTCTGGCCACAAATTCATGGCGGTCTTCATTTCCGGTGTCTGGAATTAAAGCGCGTTGAACACATTGCCTTCCGTGAGAACAAAATATTCAGCTTCTGCAAAATAAAAAAATTAATTCGGTTGATAATCTCAATTATATTGTTTTACTGTAAACAGTAAAAAATTGTATAGGATTTATTTAAAAAATATTTAATACTCTAAACAGGTGGCGCAGTAATCACCAAAATTTAATATTTATTCAAAGAACTGAACAATTAATATTAAATGATCAACTAGATGAATTACAAAGTTTGTTGTTTTTCAACTTTTGAAGAACCTATACTTAGTTTGTGTCGCAAATCTCAAAAAAGTGTCTACTCTTATTAGGTTGATGTAAAATATGCAATCTACGTATCATTGTCTTTGAGAATTTTCAGCACCTCTGAAAAATCAGTCAAATTATTTTTTTCTGCTCTGCTTTTCATATTATTCAAATCTTTTAATGTCACGTGTTTGTCTTTGGTTTCAAGCAATTTGGTTTGCAGCAACTTCTTATTACACCCCAAGTTCATCAAATTCGCAACATGTTCTTGCGTTCCGTCGGATGGTCGTTTGACTGGTGGCAATGTGTCATAAAATGTCTAAAAATTAAATGAAATGCAATAAATTATTAATACATTGATTGAAATGATTTTTATATGAGGTTTTATTAATCAACGTAAATTGTGTAATATGTATTGCAATTACCTCGGAATTTTCATGTCCCAAATGTACGAAATTGCAATGTTTAATAACTAACTTTTGCAATTTTTTATCAAAACGAACTTTGACTGATGCAGGGCAACCCATTTTACAAGTCCTATCAATAAAGTAATATATATATATATATATATATATATATATATATATATATCAGTTAATAATACACAATAAAAAAATTTCAATTGTTATATTAGTAAATTGTCTTACTGCGGTGGTCTTTGTCCAGTTGATTGCGAATTGTGTGTCTTTTTTCCAAAATAGCATTGGTACTCGATGTAATAGTAGAGAAATTTAACAGGATCAATATTTCTGTGCATTAATTCCTTGCTTGTGCTTAGTGTGCCTCGAAGATATACAAAACATTGTTTTACTTCGTTTTGATAGTTTTTGAAATTTTGTTTAAAATTATCAAAACTGTCAAACGACATTCCCATTTCAAGACGCGTCATCTATAAAACCAGAAAATAAATATACTTTTAATTTGAATATAAACTTTAATTAATTTAATATTATATCATATACACAGAATCAACTTGAACGAAACATACCTCATATACGTAAACTATTACCAACTATGTCCAAAACAACTGCCAAAATATTACCAACAGTTCGAAGCAGTTAGGTTAGGTTAACTACTGTTATTTTGTTTATAACCCTGATACGCGTGATTCAGTTTGAAATTCGGTTACTGCAAAAACACTGTTTCTACGGATTTTGCTAAAAGGAACTTTCATATACTTTATTATAAGAAGTAAGTCATTCGATACTCATATTTTTAAAATTATGATTTATTGTAGCCTATCTATCTATCTATCTTTCTTCATCTATTTTCGTTTACAATACAAGTAATCAAATACATTAACCTTTGTTGTCGGGATATTTACGTAGCTTGTTATTAATATTAAATATTAATTAAACCTGCCACTGACTATTGTTTGCCTGCATAAACAAGTGTAAAAAACATCCCCAAAGCCAATAACAATATATGTAAACATTGTACATTATTCATAATGTTATTATTTCAGATATACGAAATGGCCCAGTACGGTTTTGTTGTGGGAAATGTGTTTCCAAATCTGGACGATTTTCTAAAAAGTGTTGATCAATATCATAAAGACTATGGCGTTAAATTAAATTGTCTAAGAAGCAACTCATTTGAAACAGCAAAAGTAAAAAAGTCAACTGCTTCACAATTGCATTTTTATTCATTACACTATCATTGCGAGTTTGCTAATACAAATAAAAATGTGCATTACATGAGGAACAAAAAGTATGTATGATATAATAGCTTTGTTCGCGGTAGTAATTCCGCATTAATTCGGAACCTGTTCGGAACGTCTTTAGGATCAATCCAAAGCGCATGTCCGATTCTGAATTTATTCAGGATTTTATATATCCGCAAACGTTAAATGAACATTACTTTTAATTGAATTGTTCGATAATAGAGTGCGCTCTGCCGTTCCCGTTATTTGACAAATTTCATTTTAGATATCAGCTGTTCTTGTTTATTCCATACATTAACTTGTCGTTTTAAAACACAAATCTAACATAAAACGTTTTAAATTGACGTGTAAACTATTGCTGGTAAACTTTCACGATCATACAATTTCAGTGCGCATGTGCGGATCAGAAATTCTTGATAAAATCCTGAGATGTGTCGAATACGTTTGAAACTAATTCCGAATGAAATAATTTTTGTTTAGAACATGTAATTTTCTTACCGTGAACGATTGACTTTACATTGCGCATGCGTACTTGTTCGGAATTAGTTTGTGATGTGCTCCTCGAACAAAGCTAATACTAATTGTATTAATTGTTTATATGTGGACCCAAGTGAGATATTTACATTCTTTTTAAATTTGTAATTTTATTTTATATTTTAGGATCAAAAAGATGGATTGCAAAATGAAGGTGTTTGTTAAAGCCACAAAAGATAAGCTCAACTATGTTGTATCTTGCTATGTTGGAGAACATAACCATATTGAACGGAGCAACACTACTCAGGTTAACATTTTTATTGTGCGCAAAATATTTAATTTAATTTTCTAAGTAATAATTGTCAGGTCCAAATGTTTATTCTCCTTTAAAATTTGTGTGTATGGGATGTCATATTAAGCGCTAATCTTTTGTCCATGTTTATTTTGTAGGACGATAATAAAGGTCATGGCCATAATTATGATGCGGGTATTGATGCGTAAGAAGTAGTGCAAAACTCTACCAGTCAGCATTCAAACAAAGACTTGCAGCAAGAAGGTAATTTAGACGTTTAACTTGATTTTGGGTCAAAAGCAACACTCTACCAGTAGCTGTCATTTGACATTTCTATAAGTTGTTATGCGATAGATAAAGATAAATACAGATATCTGACAATAGGTTGTTCTTGTCTAATCTGAAAAAGTTTGACGTCATAAGCGTTGTGGAGATTCTGTGGCGCGTAAAAAACGCTATTTTTTCTATATTTTTTTTTTAATACTGTAATCGATTTAGAATTAAAAAAATATTTTTTGGCTTTGTTTTTATATAATCTTTTAATATTTATTATTGAAAATAATAAATTTGATTGAGCGCAACGACCCCATTGATTATTGTTAGTAAACGTCAATGTGGATGCATTCCGGGACTGAATTTTTTTTTCGATTCCTTAGATTTTTGTTTTTATCTAAAAATCGATAAATGTCGCTGAAATTGTGGTGCATATTACACAATCGATTTCGCTAGACGCGCTCTGTTGAATATTTAAATAATTATTGTATAGTTAATTTATCAAAATAATAAAAAAGCAAGTTAACGTTCTTGTAACTTTTATATGAATTAATAATGTACGTTTAACATTGTTGCAGATGACGGTTTCACAGTGAAATTTCAGATGTGTGTGAACAAGATCTCAGAGCTGCTTAAATCCAATGAGCAACGTCAGAAAGACTGTTTGGAAGTATTCACCAAACTAATCGATTATTGGTCTGAAAACAGAGATGATACTTTACTGCTGCCGATTGACAAAAATTTCGGAGAAGATGCTGACTTGACTTTCAATGACTCGTTTTTAAAACTTGGAAACAGTACAGCAGAAAGTGTTAAAGGAACCAAAACTCCAATATTTAAATTTTGACCAACAACTTCTTTCGTGAAAGATCTAGAAGTTATTCTTGGCACAGCTTCTAAACTCGCTGACGCCCCAAGAGATGTATCCGATTGGCCAGCTGCTGAACTCGCTGACCCACACAGAGATGTATCTGTTTTGCCATCTTTTGTACCTGCTGACCCTCCTAGAGATGCACCCGTTTCACTAGCTTCTGTACCTACGGACCCTCCTTCAGATGTATCCAATTCGCCAGCTGCTAAACTTGCTGACCAATACAGAGATGTATCTGTTTCGCTAGCTTTTGTATCTGTTGACCCTTCTAGAGGTGCACCTGTATTGCCAGCATCTGTACCTACGGACCCTCTTTCAGATGTACCCTATTTGTCAGTTTCTGACAAATCGAGTGACAAACCTTCGCCAGCTTCTGGACACGTTCCGTCAATTTCTAGACCCGTTAACCCTCCTTCAGATGAACCCGTTTTGCCAGACATTATTATACGCAAAGCAGTTCCCAGAGGAAGGCGGAAGGGTGCAGCACTGACAGTAGTCGGATTGCCAAAAGACTCTGTCATTACTCCTTTCAATGAAATGACCGACTATCATAAGCTTATAGAAATGGTTCACTGGCTTGTTCCTGACCTTGTCGCGAAAAATGTTTTGCAAGGAGAATATTTTTTAAATTGCCAGGACATTTCAACGGAATCTATAAAAGATTCATTCCTTGATGAACAAGTAAACGTTGAAAGCCTTCAAAAGTTTTTTGAAATTTCCGCTTTCAATAAGTTTATTAAATTATTAACTAAAAAAACTGATTATAGTTGTGGCACATGCAAAGGGCTGCTAGCCGATAAATGCGTCTGCTGTGATCGTTGTCTGCTGTGGCATGATTTTAAATGCACTGAGCTGAAACGAATGCCGAGGTGTAAGACCAAGTGGTTCTGCAAATTTTGTAAAAAGAAGTTCATGAAAAACTAACTCATTTCTGTTGATACGTCATGCTAGCACTTTAATCTGAAGTAAATTTAATCAAAATTATTACAGTTTATTTTGTCGTTTATTTTGTGTTAATGAATAAATAAATATATATATATATATATATATATATATATATATATATATATATATATAAATATATATATATAATGTTCATGTACTTACCCTGTTTTATTTCAGAATATCCATTCTCATTAACATTTGTTTAGCGTGACACTGAACAATTAGCCCTTCAAATACGTATCATAATCTTATTTAACTGTTTTGTCGCAAAATCCGTTTTCTCGTTTAAAAGGAATGAATAAAATCAATAACTGTACGATTTGGGAAAGGATTTAATTACAATAAATAATTTTTTATAATTTCAAATTTGTTTAAATAAATACGTTGCGTGAATGGTTCATTGGCACATTAAGTTATTCAAATTATGCGCGAATCCTCATTCTCTTAACTTAACCTACAATGTCTACACTGACAGGCAGCTGACAGGTACCATCGCAATGTCACTTTGCCTAGGATTTCTCGTTCGCGGATTGATTTGAATATTCTTATGTGAATATCCGCGTTTCCATATCATTTTCTCGTTTTAATTTCAATTTTCTTGTTTTAATTTCAAGTTTCGCGTTTCCACATTATTTTCTGGTTTTAATTTCAATTTTCTTGTTTTAATTTCAAGTTTCGCGTTTCCATATTATTTTCTGGTTTTAATTTCAATTTTCTTGTTTTAATTTCAAGTTTCGCGTTTAAATATTATTTTCTGGTTTTAATTTCAATTTTCATGTTTCTGGTTTGCAGTAAAGATCGGCAACACTGTACGTCATGTTTCCTGGTTTTTTATGTTTTCATGTTTCTGGTTTCCTGTTTTAAGGTGAAAATAGACAGCGCCAATATTAAAGTTTACAGAGTTAATTCCGTGTTACAAAGTACGCAACTGAAGAAAAAATCAGTTATTCAAATGGTATAATGGTGGAATCCTTAGCTTAGGACAAGTTTCTGATTTATTTCATGTTACATATCTCGACCGTCCTAACCCAAATGTATTTTTTTGTTAATCGTGTGTAAGCTAATTTATTGGAAATATTGATAATACATAATTGTAAGGTTTTGTATGTTGCATTTTAAGATTGATATGAATTACATTACTGTAATTTTTTGGCAGTACATAGCGTGTACTCATGAAAGTAATTGACCATGTTGTATGTTTAAATAAATTCACTGTATATATATATATATATATATATATATATATATATATATATATATATAATATATATATATATATATATATATATATATATATATATATAATTATTACTAATTTGAATTTATGTTTAGCGGAAGACTGTATAAAAAATATCATAGTTCACGAAACCAGTACAGAAGACAACCAGCTTTACGAAAAATGCAAAAATAAAAGTGGCGCAGGAGCTGACGACGTAATAGATCCCAAATTATGGTGCTACGATAATTTGGATTTTTTAAAACAACCTTACCTACCTACCTTACCTTACCTTAAACAACGAGAAGGAAAAGTATTTGGCGTCAGTTCTTGCTAAGAACTTGGTGAAACACAGAGTTCTGAATCACAGTCACAGGGTACTGAAGATTCAGAAGAAGAATATAATAAAGAATATTTGGATGAAGATGAAGAAGTAAAAAAATATTTATAAGTGTTTATTTTAAATAAATGCATAAATTTTATTTTGAATATTTTTATAATGAAGATATTTATAATTTTCTATTTTTTATGTGTTCTTCTTGCCAGCTAACACTTCCAGTATTACTAAAATAGTCAACAAACGTGTTTCTCAAATTAATTGCATTTTGCGTTGTCCTATTTCCTTTTGTGATATTTCGATTTATTGTTTGTAGTAGTTGAAACGGTTCTTCAATATCTTCTTCAAAATCTGCATAATAATTACCCCTAGAACTAATAAAATAATTGTGTAACACGCAGCATACAGTTGTTATAAGTTCCACTTTTTCTACACTTAAACGGATTCGATTCAATAAAACTCTGAAGCGATTCGCCAATATGCCAAATGAATTTTCCACAACTCGTCTCGCACGACTTACTCGATAATTGTAAATATTTTTTCCTGTGATAATTCATGATATCGGAATGGCTTCATCAATTTCATAGTTAATGAAAACGGATCATCTCCCACAAATATATATGGTGTACATACGTTTGTTCCTGGGAGTGGAATATTTGTCGGTAAATTTAATTGATTCCTATTGATATATTTAGACATTAAACTGTCTCTAAAAACACCACCATCGCTTACTCTTCCATTGACTCCTATGTCTACGCATAAAAATATATAATTTCCATCCACTATTGCCATTAAAACAAGACTGCCAGTGCCTTTGTAGTTTCTATAAAATGATCTTTCCGATTTTGGACAGAGAAAGTTAATATGTTTTCCGTCTATAGCACCGCATCAGTTTGGAAAATTCCATTTGTTTCTCAATATTTGTTCTATTTCATTCCATTCATTAGTAGTTACCGGAAGCTAAAAATAATAATGAAAAATAATTTTAGATGTTTAGTGATCATCATTCACGGGTAACACCGACGACAACTTTGGCTCAAGAACAATCATCTTGTCAGGCCACTACACCTACACCATCTTCATTAAAACGAAAGGCACGATCAAAGAACACAGACGAACATACAGAAATGACAGACGTTCTTTGCTCATATTTGAAGGACAAAACAAGCCAAAGAGATATGCAATTGTTAAAAAAACAAAAAATTTCATAAGAAAAGGACAGAACAGAAGTCTTTGCAGAATATATAGCGAGTAGGTTAAGAAATTTAAAAAATAAGATAAATATTGTAAGCGCGGAAAACGAAGTAAATAAAATTTTAACTAAATATGAATTAGAAAAATTAGAATAAGTGTACAAATGTATATAGTATTAGCTTTTTTTAATTTTTTTTTATGTTAGTATTAGTTTTTTTCTTTTATGATTTCTAGTTTAGTTAAGTAAGTGTACATAGGTATTAGTTTTTTATTAAGACATTTTTATTTTTGTTATACGGTTTGAGTTTTAATATATTTATTTGGTGAAAAAAATGACAATATCAGATTTTTGTTCTACCTTGATATTTTCCTTGGTAGCTTCCAGAACTTCAGGTACAATTTTACAAATGGTACTTCTACCTAATCTAAGTTCATTATGAACCAGCGAAAGACCTCCTATTCCTCTTCCTTTAAATCTTCGATTAATCCACTTTTGTTACCCAAATGGATCTACGGAGACGTTTCTTACGCATTTCTTTTTCTTTCAGTTGATTTAACACGAATGTCGCAATTATAACATTTTCTATGGTACTACCACTTGTAGTACTAGCGCTTGT
This sequence comes from Clivina fossor, assembly GCA_963966155.1. NCBI lineage: Eukaryota > Metazoa > Arthropoda > Insecta > Coleoptera > Carabidae > Clivina > Clivina fossor. Next base: position 7,108,776 of record OZ014554.1, read on the forward strand.
ACTCATTTTTAATTCAAATCAGTTGTAAATCAAAGGAGCAAAAACTTTTCGCATTACTTTGCATCAAACTAGGTTAAAATACAAATGTCAAACATATAATAATATTCAGACAAATATAAAAAAGAAATCAGTTTCATCAATTTTCTCATCGAACAGCGTGACATATCCACTTCATCATTCACGATCAAAATCTCTTCTTCATCATTCGCCAACATTCATATGAATGATAGTGTGACATCGGCATTAGAGAAAGTATGCTTTGTGAAAATCTGCCTTAAAATTTTGCATTTTTTTAATTATACAATTTAATTACACATTATACCAAAAGATGTAAAAAATTATCTAGCGTTGAAAAAGTATAGTTAGGTGTAGGTATTTAATGTAATAATCTAAAAACTGTAAAATTTTAACCCAAATTACTTAATTGGCTCACCTGAAAAATTTGCTTTGTGAAATAAATATAATTTTTTTTTTAGTAAAGTGCCATAATTGTATACGAAACTTGAGTGAAACGTTCAGTAAGTGTTTTCTATATATATATATTGGATGTTCGTTCGCCAGGTTGATATAGGGCAATAAAATGGGAAACTGATAATACGCAGAATACTTCTTTCTGAAGTAAAATTCGGAAAAATACTTTTCGATAGGGAATAAAATTTGCGAGCATGTGTCGTTTGGGCACTAGAATTTTTTTTAAAATGTTTTTTAGAATTTTCAATAATATTTCCTGCTAAATCAGTATGAGTTAGAGAAAAAAGTTACTTAGCTTTTATGTAGCTAATTTTTTTCTCTATTTCACTGAATTTTTTGAGCAAATTTTGAAAAAAAAATTTATTTTAAATTTTTTCAAAATATAACTTTTTTCAATATACATATATATATATATATATATATATATATATATATATATATATCAAAATCATTTGTTAATCATTATATAAAGGTAAATTAATAGTATTATTTCATTTATGAGATATACTGTTTCTATTAATTACGTTCCATTTTACTTATACTGCAGTTTCAATTTGTAAGATTTTTTTTATTATAATTTCCATAAATATGAAAATTAGAAATATTTGTCACTATTTAATTTTTGCTTTTATTTTACAGGAATCCCATCCACGGGCAGACTATAAAGAACTGTTACTGTTAACTCTTCTCTTCTTAGGAGAATCAATCCAAAATTATACTTTTCGTGCGCCTGGAGCAATGCATCATTCAAGGTGGATGTCCAAGGCACTGTACGCTTTAAAGATTTTTATGTTTAAAAATCAATTTCACTTAACGAAGAAGGAAGAATCTGGTTTGCGTAACGTGTGCATTTTCGTCGTAAGATTTTATGTACATGCTTGGTTTAATGCCCCGTTAACTGTGTCTACTCCGTGGAATAATTTTGAGTTTCTTAAATGTCTTATCGAGTACAGAGTTGAAAATGAACAAATTGCTCTTGCAGCTCGTAGGAAATTTGGAAACCATTTATGATACCTTTCTGATGAAATCATTGGTCTAGCAGTTTTCGATTCCAATGTACCCTCCGAAATAAAACAAAAAATGGTTACAGCGTTAAAGAAAAATATTAATTTTAACGAACCAGTAAACCGAGTAGTGATAGATACGAGTTCAAATGCAATCTTAGATTATTGGAAGACACGTAATTTCAAAGAGTTAGTATCACAACATACACAAAAACTGTTCGAGAGATTTCAGATTAATTGTGATTTTCTTGACGATAATATCCCGTATCATGGGAATCAAATGATAATTACAGAAAAGCTAAATATTTATTTTCGCATTTGCGCGTTATCAACGATGCATCAGAAAGAGGAGTAGCATTGATCACACAATTCAATTCTTCACTCACAAAAAATGAAGAACAAAAACAATATTTGCCAAAAATTGTAAGCGAATATAGAAGGCTGAAACCAAGTTCCGCTAAATCGAATTTGTAAATATTATTATGGACTATTAACAAAAGATGTTGAATAAATAAAACTTTATATTAGCTCATTAAAATGTTTTAAAATTACTAATTATATTAATTAAATAAACAAAAACATCTGATTCCTCCAATATAATTTAGAACTATCGACTTATGTTGCTTAGCCTTTGAGACGTTGGATAGAAATATTTTGTTAAGTAAATTAAAAAAATATGATATTTCTAATGTTGTAGCTAAATGGTTTAAAAATTATCTATCGGAAAGATACCAAAGAGTAAAAATTGCTGATTGTGCTTCAGAAACTTTAAATAACAATATGGGAGTACCGCAGGGTAGTACACTAGGACCTTTGTTATTCATTATTTATATAAATGATTTAAAAGAAGTACTACAAAATTGTAAAATTCACATGTTTGCTGATGACACTTTGATATATTTTGTAAATAAAAATATAAATTTTTTATTTCACATTTATATGAAGAATTAAGTAAAATAAAGTTATGGATGGATGTCAATAAACTAAAACTTAATGTAACAAAAACAAAATGTATGATATTTTCAACTGATTCTGTATATAATTCAATAATTAATGACAATAGCTTGAAAATACGCATAGGTAATGATGACATTGAAATAGTTAAGGAGAGGAAATATTTAGGTATTATTATAGACAGAAAACTGAAGTTTGATGTGTATATATCATTCATATGTAAAAAAATAGCAAAAAAAATTTATTTCCTAAATAGAATAGGTAAGGATTTGTCATTATGGTCTCGGATTGTAATATATAACACGATAATATTGCCTCATTTTTCTTATTGTAGTACTGTGATATATTTATGTAACAATAGGGACAAAAATAGGTTACAGATGTTGCAGAATAGGGGAATGAGAACAGTTTTACGGGTAAACAAGTATACTAGAATTAAAGATATGTTACTAACATTGAACTGGTTAAATATTAAACAATTCTATGAATTCAATGCAATGATATTTATGTATAAAATTATAAATGGTAAATTACCTGGGTATCTTGCAAGCAGAATAATACATAACAAAGACATCCATCAATACAATACACGGCAAACATGTGATCTATATATAAGCAAATACAATTAGAAATCAACAAGTAATTCCATATTTCGGAATGGTGCCAATGCTTACAATAATTTGCCGAAAGATATTACAACATCTGAAAGCATTAGAGTTTTCAAAATAAAAATAAAAAATTATTTTCTAAATTTGTGAAGTATTTTGTAAGTATAATTATACCACTTAATATGTATATGTATGTATATATATTTTTTCTATGTAAAAATATGTTATTTTTATGCAAATTGTAATAGCTCTGCTAAATAAATAAAGATTATTATTATTATTATTATGTTATAAAAAAATAAGCTCAACATTTGGACCAGGCAAGGCTGCTTCCAAATCCAAGCAAGTAGATACTGAATGTATAATTTGTAAAATACCCTATTGTATTGATTGTTTTCAATTAACTCATCCATGAAAATAAATGTTCTTTTTTTTTTTTAAGTAAACGTCAAAAGTACTTTTGGCAAAAATCACTTTTATAAATGAGGTGAGAATACGGGTCATAATATTTAAAAACATTTTCGCATAACTTCTATTGAATGCGTTTGGTAGTTTATGTTTTGAGGACCCACTTTGTGTTATTTAACCCTAGAATGGTAACGTGGCGTCATATACGACGCCACTACCTTATAACTGCGTGTGATGACGGGTTCTCTGCTGAAAAAGATGTGATTTACATAACATAGACAACCTATCTGTACACAATGTGTTAATGATAATGTAAAAATGTGTGTTATAATTTGTTTAAATACATTTTATTGCTTCAGAAAGTAATTTATATGTGTCTAATTATATTATTTTGGATGGCGTCATATATGACGCCACGCTACCAGTCATGTACTAATATTTAGCTTTACCATTCTAGGGTTAAATAGTAGGTATTTTTTAAAAAACTATAATTATTTTTTTGTTGATTACACATTCTTCATTTAATTTAAGTGAAGATTTAAATTATCAAAATGCTTTTTAAAACCCTGAAACCTCGATGTTTCATTTAAATAATTTACTAATCAACCAAATTTTAAATGGACATTAAATTGTTTATAAAATAGTAAAAAAATCTTTCAGAACTCTTTATATTAGAATAGAAACGGCTTTATGTTCTAGTTCTGTATTAATGTTTGTTGATAAATCGATGTTTCAACGAACTCAACGTACGTCTTTATTTACTATAAATGTCATTTTTATCTTTTTCCTGATGAAAAGGCACGTAGAGTTCGTCGAAATGCCGATTTATTAATGGGTATTGATACAGAACTAAAACCTAAAGCCATTTTATTTTTGTTTTGTAAATTTTAAGAAATTAATCTATTCATGATTTAATACTGAACTATCATTTAAAATAGTTTGATATTATATACATTAACTTTTTTTTTAATTTTTGGAAAATATATACCTTAGGTGCCTTACCAGTATCATTTTTGCATATTTTATATTTTTGAACATCAGTAGGGGTGCGTAGGTTCTTGCAAGGAAAGGCTCTACGGAATTTCGTAATAACTTGCGTTAGATAATACTTCATTTCTAGCTAAATGCATTAGTTCGGAATCCCGCACAGTCCATCTCTTGTATTAATCTGCGCACCGCTAATACATATAATAGCAAGCAAATTTTTACAATTTGTGCCATAGATTAAACGTGAGACATCTTATAATTTACGAAGGTTGTTCATATTATGATTTAACATACGTGCTCATATGATTTTGTAAACGAATATTTCATGAAATAAATTATTTTTTTTTGATTTAGCCTTCGACAAGCCGACATCGAACGGGACCGCGTAATACAGACAAGGGTATATTATACCAATGTCGGATACGGGAAGCTTAAAAAGCATATATTACACTGTCTGTAATGAAGTTCAATTAACTAATTGAATATCAATTCACAATTAATTATTATTATTTTTAGTTTTACTTCGGAAAAACATAAGTGCGATTTCTCATGTAATGTAAATAATTATTTTTTGGTAGATATATGTTGGTTTTAATTAAGAACATGTACATTAAAAACAATTTATATAACATGTATAAACTGAAAAACATTAAATGAATGATAAGGATGCATGAAAGTATAGTTGTTTCAGCTATTATTATAAAAAAACTGAAATTTTAGCTCAGATAGCCAAGCAAATAGTTACGGTACTTCCGTAATACTCAACCGACGCGACGTTGACTTCAATCGTTCAGCAATCTTTCTAATACTGTTTTCAAATACTAAAACATGATTTATTGCATAAATAATAAATAGACGTGAATAAATATGAAAAAGTCTCCATAATCAATAATTTGTCGAAAACGATAACACGTTTTCGACTTGAGCGACCTCTAAATGTTAACCGATTTGGCTCAAATCCGGCATACTGCTATGTTTTTATGTATTGTAACATATACTAAAAGAAGAGCGAGAAATAAAAAAAAAATTTTTTTTTGGCACAGTCTAATATATATATATATATATATATATATATATATATATATATATACATATATACATATATATATATATATATATATATATATATGTATATATATATATATATACATATATATATATATATATATATATATATATATATATATATATATGTATATATATATATACATATATATTAGGGTGCATCGAAAAAAATCGAAATTGCTGGCTAGGGTCTCAAACGATAGTTTTTCATCTAAAAACATGCGGAACACCAAAAATCCGGTAAAACTAATTTTTTAGAGGGCGCGCGAGTCCCTCAAAAATGCAATTTTTAGCACTTTTTTCAGTTTTGAGGCTATATCTCCTCAGGAAATGGTCAAAAATGCGACAGATATGGAGATAATATGCTGATGATCTATACTTAACTTAAAATACACGTTTTTTGCCACTTTTCATTTTTTCGGTAATTTGGGGTCTTTTAAGGTAATAAGATGTTATTTTCTGGTTTGCTTTTCTCAATTACATATATTTTCTTTATTTTTTTTTAGCAAGGAGTGAATAGTATGTTCCAGTGTGAATCAGAATCAGAGATTTGCTTGTACAGATCCTTACGTAACGGTTTGGTTTTTTCTCACTATCTAATCCTAAAATCCAAAATATTTTGATAACTTGTGCCTTGATATGTTACCTTCCAGATGAAGCTTAACACGATTTTACTCAAATTACTATTTCACTTGAAACGAAATCAATACATTTTCTCCCTCTGGGAAAAAATTGTAAAAGAAAGCAATTTTTAGTGATATATTTTTTACATGGTGATGTCCCGGGTTTTCGTGGTGGTAATAAAAAACGCAGTACATTGCCGCATCTATAATACATCTTAAAACATTATTTTTCATATCGATCAGATTCTCCCACATTCCTAGAATGTTTTAAAATAACAGCAAGCGCTTAATTATTAGTTTACAGACAATAAATAGAAAGACCCTAACTCCGTGACTTTAGCTCTTTAGTTTTACCTCGAGCCATTATGGCTTTAAATTTTTTTGAGTGTAATTCAAATTTAGATAAAACTTCACTCAATATTACATGAACTAGTGGGTTTTTTAATTAAGTCGTTAAAACATTAAAATTTTACTAGAAACGAATTAAAAACATTCAAAGATATCTATTCTTTATTTTATAATGTTGAACGGCGATCTACCGCGATTTTGAAAAAAAAAAAGCGCCATACACGCCACGTGTATGATTCATCACAAACGCATTATTTTCAGATGGATCAAATTCTCCCGCAACTTAAGAATTATTTAAAAAGGTGCGATTGTTATTTGGACATAAAAATAATAAAATGGCCTAAACTTAGTTGGAACTTGCTGTTTGGTCTTAATTGGGTATCTAAAATTTGGAAAAAAGTCTTGTAATTGGTTTAAAATCAAATTTATTGTTAATAACATAGATAGCCATTAGCAGTCCAGTTAATAAAATGGGGTATTGAATTTGGCGCCGTGACTCTTTACAATGTGAAATTTAACGAATCACAAAATTCATGTTTCATGTCAGTTTTATCAACGGATCTATAAGTTGTTTGATGTGTAATGTCCCCAATACATTACTGTTTTCGGGATATAATTCCGCCAAAATCACGAAAACGCGTTTTGACTCATAATTGCAATCGTATTTACCAGCACTTTCCGCGCGAAAACGTTGTTTTGGAGTTTGTTCAACGTTGAACACTGCTTTACCGACCGCCGGCTTATTGCCGCTGTCCTGTTTAACCGCAGCGCGGTACTTTCGCTTTACGCCACCAGGGGCGCATACAGGTAAATGAACTGGCGAGCGTTGACTATTCAGAAGGCCTATTTGGGTCATTTATTGCGACATTTTGGAATCGGAACCATCCTCGTTCTCTTGACGCCTTCATTTAATGTGAGGTCGCAGTACTCTGTTAAGAAAATTGATTTCTCTGCGTATTCGGCGGCTGTCGATTTATATACATTCGGAGGTTGGGTTATGTAAACTTTACATGCATGTTTGTGAATTAGCTAAATCATAACCTCACCTAAATCAAGTGACATTGCTCAAATTTCGCATGACTTCACTGTTTTTTCTTTGTTTTTTCGGAAAATGTCGCGAGACAATTCTCAATTTTTCAAAAGCGAACTGGTGATTTAACATCGTTCATTTCAGAATTGTATTTCTTAAAACTGGAACTATTAACGCGATGTTTAAATGGACGGAACGATTTAAATGTATTTCAATTTTCATTTTCTGATATCCAAATTTGTAATTTACAAATCACCGCATAATTACATTTCGTTCTTTTAACTTAAGAAATATAAATTATAACCTCAAAAAGCAACATTTATTATTTGTAACATAGTGTCTAGCTTATAAAATTATTTCAGTTACTTTATTTAATATTCATTCATTTGCATTACGTCTTGCAGATTTGAGGTGGAAAACAAACGGCAACGCACATCTAGGGATTGCGATACTTCAATTCCTGCAGAGTTACCAGAAAATAAGCTTATGACTTGTAAAGAAGTCCTAAAATATTATCTTTATCTGCATTGCATCATATAGCAGGAAAACTGCAAACTATATGAAGAAAAACTTTGATACCTATTATTCACATAAAATCGGTAGTAAATAAAATCCAATCACGGAATGATACATATAAAATGTTGTTGGACAATAAAAGAAAAAGTAAAAAATCAGACTCCTCAATACAACGGATTAAACATTTTGAACACGATGCTGAGAAACTTTTCGACCTTGCTCGTTGCAGATGCATTGATTTTAACACCTGTAAATGTAAGGAAGATTCCGCAGTTCCTATAATAATGAAACACTTTTTACAAGATCAGAGGAATGACAGAACTATGACACTACTGCAAGTTGAACAAAAATTAAAAAGCAAACATGTACAAAATATTGCTCAAGATGACAGTCCGATTAGTACGGCAGATACGGAAGAATCAGATTATTCAACATCAATGGAGGTAACTTCTTCACAGGTAATCTAAGAAATATGATATTTTATTATCATGTTTTACTTTATCTACAAGGGTTACATCCAGTGCCGATATCCGATTAGAGATCTTTATTGATATGTTTTTCTTTTCGAAATTATGAAGTAAATTGAAACAACAATTAGTACATTTAAATATCTGATTGTTAATATGTGATCACGAATTTAATCTTCTCGTATTTGAAAAGAACGAAATCAATTGAATTTAATTTTATATTGAATAAACTTGCCCTTGAACGAAGGAAATTAATTTACGTCTAAAAAATTGTTTTGGCTTAAAATTTGTCTCTAGAAAAAACGTCCCCACAAAAGCATTAATTTTGATTAGAAACTAAATTCCTTCGATCAAGTGCAATAACATTTTATCAGCTGCAATTCCACAAAATTTAGTAGTTGGTTTGTAATGTTAATATATCCTTTAACTTAAGAAGGACGTTTGTTGAATGATTCATGTATTCCAAGACTATAAAACAGGCCTATGCATTCACAAAGCTTTTTGCATTATGACATTTTCTCAACATCGATGTTTCAAAATTTTTGACTGAAGGCAACCCATTTATTTGAACCATCAATTTGTAAATAATTGGTGAAATAATCAAATTCGCTTGTGATTTGTTCCTAAAACTAAAATGTCACAAAAAAATTTGTATTTCTTTCTAGTCCTTCACGAAACCACCGCAAATGCGATTAAAATTAAGAAACCTCGTGATAGCTATGGAACGGACTGGCGTATCCCAAAGAGCTGCAGCGATTATTGCTAATGCCGTCCTTCAGTATATAGGACTCATAACTGCTAACAATGGTTATAACACATTCAGAGATACAACGAGAGCAAAAAACATGGCGTGAATTTATACTTCATAAGCAATCGGACGATACGCAATTACAATCATTATCCTATGATGACCGAAAACACAAGACGCGTACTATAGAGCAAATAGGGGATAAACGATATGCCCGAGAAATTCGAGAAGAGTACATCACGATGTTGAAGAAAACCGGAGAAATGTATTTGGGGCACACAACTCCAGAATCAGGTTCTGCTTCAAGTATAAAAACAGCGATTTGCAATTTTTTAACATCAGATATTGATGTGACTACATTAGGTAAACAAGTTTGCCAAATATTTTACAAGTGTATTTATTCATTTCACACGAATATACATTTAATTAACTTTACTTGATAATTATTCTATTAAATTGAATACATGTTTTATATTTTACAAAAATAAAATATCATTATTTAATTTTATTCTGAATCGTAAAAACTATCTTTTAATTCAGTAAAAAAATTAACACATTAAAATTTGTATTATATTGTTAGTTGCAGTTGGATGTGATGGATGTCCGGTCAACACTGGAGTAAATAATGGCGTAATTCGACTTCTGGAGAAGGAACTAGGAAGATCATTACAATGGTTAATCTGCCAAATACATGGAAACGAACTGATTTTGCAAAACTTGTTTGAACATTATGATGGGCAAAAAACAGGTCCATCGTCTTTCTCAGGACCAATAAGTAAACAGATTATTGATTGCGAAACATTGACTGTGGTTAAGTTTGATCAGGTACAAGCAGGCACAGAACTACCAACAAATATCGACTCGGATCTTAGCACGGTTCAGCAATATTTATTGCATATCTGTAAGGCTGTTTCTAGTGGAAATTGCTCACAATAATTGGCAAACAAGAAACCTGGTAAAGCTGGTCATGTCCGATGGCTCACGACAGGATGCCGACTGCTCAGGTTGTACATAGGAACTCCCAAACCAAATCAGAAATTGAAGAAACTTGTCGAAGTTATTATGAAATTCTACGCACCAGTATAGTTTGCCATAAGAAAGAATCCGCAATGCTATATGGGAGCAAACCATATTATTTTGACGATAGAGCTTTCGCGTTCCTTGAAAAAAGAAGTTAGAGATATAAATGATCCCGTCATTCAAAGGAACGCGTTTTTTGCACATTGTGAAAACATATTATTATCTATGATGGTAGATGAAGATCTAGAAGTTCGAGTCAAAGCACTGCGCAGGATCCTGAGCTGCAGAAAGGCTCCAGAAACAGAACTGCGTATATTTCGAGTCCCGGAAATCAATTTTCAAGCTTCAGAGTACACTGGATTAATTTATTGGAATAACATTACCGAACCACCACTTGTTAAGGGCATCGCTGAAGATAAACTTGAAGATCTCATAATGACAGATTACGATTCTTTGAAAAAAAAATTTAACAATCCGTGCCTCACGCAAGCGGTTGAAAGGCACATCAAATTAGTGACCGAAGCTTCGAAATCTGTCACTGGACTCAAAACTCGAGACGCAAGAATTCGCTCAGTTTCAGTTTCAAGATCCGCAATGCCATCAATTAAAATCCGACTGGAAATTACCCGAGTTCGATTCATTGAATAAAACTATATTTTTGATCAAATTAGTACATTGTATCACTGATTTTATTAAACGAACTGCCATCTTCACTCACATTAAAAATCACTAACCTTTTGCACCCCCACTTTTATTTTCGATCCTTAACCTAGCATGCTTACTCCAGTCTAGCTCTAATTTGACCAAGAAAACGTAGTTTCTCTGCTTTAAAGTTAAAGTGAACACAATCAAAACGTATCCTCATAACTGAGTTGCGATTTTTGATATAATTTTACACGGAATAAATTATTTTAGAATTCAGAACGATAATAGTATTTCTGTATTTCAAGCATTGCTTATTTTAATCTTATTTAAAATTGCCGGAAAAGAATTACGCCAAAAGAATAAAGCGTAAATGGGGTTTATCATAAAGTTTTTATGAATGTGGGACTTAAAGGTAACATATCAGTGCACAAATTATTTCGGATTTTCTCATTATTCAGTTGTAGAAATAATTGCTCCGGCAAAACTTTGACAACCTCTAACAAAGCTTTGACAATCTCTGACAATTGGGACTATCAAATATTGTCTCAGATTGTCACAATTTGTGAGATCTTTGTCAGAGCAATTTTACTACAAGGGGTACCTTTACAAGCAAATGTCTTGATATCTGATTCACACTGGAACATACTATTCCCTCCTTGGAAGTAAGGGGGCCGACGTCTCTAAAATGCCCGGGCCAGTTTTAGGTCCAAGTCCGGGCCTGTTTACAGGCAACTGGAATCAACACCGAAAACAGAAAATTACGAATCAAAGTATTAAAACATTTGAACTAAGTAGTGAAAATATTCTAAAGAAAGGAGAGATATTATTATCTTGGATTATTATTCCGACAAATGTGAACAAATTTTTCCGAGAGAATTGGGAAAACGAAGTGCTAGTTGTCAGACAATCTTGTCCGGACTATTCGCATGATATAACATGCGAAGAAATCGACTCAGTCCTGCGGGGGAAACGTTGTATTTTACGAAAAATATTGATATTACATCATATTCGTAAGAAGCTGATCGTGAAACGCATAATCCAGTTGGTCGTGCAACAGCGCGTTTAGGATTGTTACTCAAACGGCTGCAGTATTCGAATTTTAAATCCACAACATTCTTTCCACACGTTCATTCCATGAATGCAACAGGCCAATATCTTTAAAATTAAAAATACATTGATTTTACAATAATCAATAAATCGTTATCGTACGATATCTGAAAATAACATAAAATTGACATACTTAACTCCTTTTATTTTGTAATTTCTAATTTATCTTTTTGGTTCAGTATATGTATAGTGTTAAAAATGTAAAATTATATAAATTTTTTGCAATGTAGGAAATAAAGTGCGTTTGCTGCACGATTGCACTATTGGCAGCCCTACAGACTAATGTCGTCTCTGATTATAGAAAAAAATCTTATGTTTTTGATAGATACAGTCTCAAAAGCTATTATTTCTCTATATTTTTCGTTCCTCAAGCTTTGACAACGGGCTGTTAGTATATTTCATTTAATTGTTTGCTTTATTACTAAATAAAGTTTATATAATAACTTAATTAATATTGAAACTATTTGTAACTTGTAAATATAAATTATATTGAATAATGAACTTATGTTCTTTAGGAGCACCAGCGTTTCATGGGACACGTTGAGAAACTCTGTACTGTATACAATTACAAAAAGTGCATCAAATTTATTGATAACAAAATATATTTATTTGTCTATAAGACAAATAAATTTGATATATTTCACAAACTACTTTATAAATTAAGTGTTTATAATATTGATAACTTATGTTTTAAAACAATTTTTTTATATAAAAGAAAAGTATGAGAAAACTAAACATTAAAATAATTAATTCTATAAGATATTTTTTTCTATGACCCTCATACACAGTTGTATTTTTTCTGTACTAAATATACATTGAAATCTGCCAATATCTACGTTGTTAAGAAATGATGTGAGAAATTATGTTTCATGTGAATATATTGATCTGGTGTACAAATTAAGTAAAATCCTTTAAAATCATGGTAAAATCGGAGATTTTTGAAAGTTTTGATAGTATACAATTTGTGTAGATTTACTTATTTCACGGTCTTGTACTGAAACTGTCACATTTCGTGTGCAATAGCTAACTTTTGTACTTGTAGCACAATATACTATTGGATTATTTCTTGTTTCAGTTACTGGACAGGAATCTACCAGCCTGCCCAAGCTAATTCCTCAAAAAATAACAATCTTCAAAAAAACGCTACGCTTCAAATAACATTGTGTATATTTAACTGTGCATAAAACTATATAATACATACGTTTAATTTTTAAATCAACAGGTGTCTGGTACAGCCGGCACAAAAACTTATATAACTTTCCGTGTCATATTATTCGAAAACTATTACAAATATATTTCATTATTATTCTATCACTGCATTTGCAAACTTTTCGCGGATTTAACCAGCGGTTATTGACAATTCGGACGGATTAAATGTGCTTAACAAAAGTGATGTGAATTTAATCGTAATATTATTATTTGTTTTTGATGGGCATCTCGTACCATTTCAATCATTAGGTGAACAATAAAATGCTAAATAGTAATTAATCGAGTAAATTATTAAAAATCGTACAAAACAAAAATGGCCACAGCAATGCTGACAGAAAGAGGTCTGCGCCGTAAGATCACCCAGGAGGAACCACGTGCCAGAGGCACTAAAAGGAAATCCAGCTCCAATCGGCAGACGCAAGCCCAACAACGTCAGGAACAGAATAACAACAACAACATCAAGAACCGAGCCGTATTTTCGATGTTTTGTCGGAGCAAATGTGTATCTCCCGGCTGATACTCATGGTTTTGCTCCGCATTATGATGATATTAAAGCTTTTGTTATGCAAATTGATGGCAAGAAATTATGGAAGTTGTATTCACCGAGAACACCAGAATTTCGGCAATTTCAACTACGACCACCAGGAATTGATACGGATTAAAATCGCTAGAGCATCCACCAACCAAAGCCGTTACTAAAACTTGCGGCGTCGGTCTATCCAATTTTCCTCAGGCGATCTAGTGCTACGTCGCGAACATACACTATCGTCTGTTGAAAAGGGCATCGTCCGTAAACTCTGACCGCGCTATTCCAGGCCATGAACGATCACCAAACAAGTCTCTCCGCTGGTGTACGATCTCTGCAACGGAAAAGGCGAACTCGTAAAAAATATTCATATCAAAGACTTAATTTTTTTTTTTTCAGGAAAATGGCATCATCGGCGAAGAAGACTGCGACCAAACAGCCGGCCCCGACCGATACGGACGATATGTCTACCCGACCCAACCTCCGATCACACGACCAGAAATCAGGATTCTGAGCAACGTGCTATTACGGGCGCGTCGCCAATCAGATATAAACCTCGTGGCACCAGCACAGGCTTGACTCCAACGCCCGGTTTGGCCAACTCGTCCGACCTTCGTCGCCAACGACACCCTTCACCTGATTGCGGAGGCTGGATAAACTGCTGCACCTCGTTAATTCCAACAACCCTCCGACCGGTCAATAACACCACGAATGATTCGTTTTGTATAAAATAGCATTGGGGTTCTCCTTTATAACTAATATGGGTATATGTATATTTAAAATCAAATCATTGCCACCACTAAAGTATTTTACTTTTGTCACTGTGCAGTGGTTTTGTGAATTTGGCATGCGCATTAAGTTTTTATTTATTTTCAAAAAAATTTAAATATTAAGACTACATTTTTATTTACTCTCATAAAATTTAAAGTATTTTAAATCAGACTAGAATACATGCCATTTCTATTTTTATGTTTTTCGAGAACGTAACTGCCTATAAACATTGCTGTACTCGGCTGAGCACAATGAGAACATGAGTTATATATTTTTTTTTTATTTTTTGCAGTACTAGACAAGTAAATATCTCTCTTATGAGTACCAAATTATTTTACGGACAGCGTTATCAATACCTCACTTCTGCGTTCGATGGTATAGTTACTAATACGACTTATTTGAATATCAATATTGTAAAGTTCTTCCACCTGATGCGGACGCACAAACTGACGAAGAAAACTTTGATGATAAACTATTAGCTTCCTCATAGTTATCTAACGAAATACCAGGCGCTGCTGAGGTTTATTTTTTGGAAAGTGATAGTGACAGTGCGATTGATCTACCCTTGTCTGTAATTAGAAACAAAATTAAAAATTTATATTCGAGAAAACGAACAAAACAAAATTTAGTGAATGTACCAAAATGGATCCACACAATCTATGAAACTAACCTATCCAAGAGACGAATATTTAAATCGCTTACATAATGCTAGGACTAAACTAGTAAATCTAAATATTTGAAAAGCTTTTGTACATCAAACAAATATATATGTTCGATAAAGAATAATCACACATTTGCTATAAATAAGGGTGATTTAAAAGTGTTTATCAGTATATTATTATTTAGTGGATACCATAAGCTTCCCAGAGAAAAATTATATTTGTCTTTTGTTGAAGATACAAGAATTCCATTTATTACAGACGCTATGCCACGCACCAGATATCAAGATATATAAAAAAACATCTCCTTTTTGCAGATAGTTCGGCAATCGACAGAACAAATAAAATGTAAAAAGGTGAGACCACAGATAAATTTGTTGAACAACAAATTTCAGCAATGGCGAATTATTCACAGGGACTTAGCAATTGATGAATCCATGGTAAAATACTTTGGCGATCATCCTGCGAAGCAATTTATTAGGGTAAAACCGGTGAGATTCGGCAATAAAAATTAGATGTTTTGTAGCGCCGATAAATGCCTATAATTTTGATACTTACTGTGGAGCAAAAATAGTGATCCATTACATAACAAAGCAATGCCCCTGAAATCAAAAGTTGTTTTAGTCGTCAGTGTGCCAACTGACCATATTTTTTACCTTGACAATTTTTTACGACCTACGTTCTAATGAAAACTTAAAAAAATGTAGGTCCGGAAACCTGCACCCCCGACCTTCATGGAAATAAAAATAAACTATATAGAATTTATGTGCTATTTATGTCCTGTAACCAAAAATTTTGTACTACACCGGAAATACCGTTTTCAAAATAGGGTGTAGGGGATCCGTGCACCTATACCCTATCCCTATCCTACTAAAATAATAATAATAGAGTAACCGCAACCGTATGGGAATTATGTGCTTTTTATTATTTTGTGCTGTACAGGAAATGTCGTTTTCAAAAAAGTATGTAGGAGATCCGTGCACCTACACCCTATCCTACTAAAATAATAATAACAGAGTGACCGCAACCGTCTGGGAATTATGTACTTTTTATGTGCTAATTAGGTTTGCACTATAGGAAATGAAACGGAAATTGTTTTTAAATATTTTGAAAAACCTAGTGGCGTAATGTACTATATCTCCGCCATTTTTAAATGTGTGTACAACTAAAGAATCTTGTCGGTGTGGTAAATTTTCGTCAATCACAGCGAGTGGTCGCACCCTAATACCGCACTAACTTGAAAAGAGAAAATACCAATAACGCTTGACAACAAATAATCCATGTTTATTTATGATTTTGTGTTGTCATGTCATTTGTAACTAATGCAAAATTTTGTAAATGTCAAAAATTTTTAGTAATTAGAAAAATTATGATACATTCTTTTAATAAAAAATTTTTTTTTGGAAATATAAACTTGTCGAAACATCGAGGATATCATTAGAAAATGCATTGTATTATTAATGGAATTATTCGTATTTCCTATCTTTGAATTACCGCGGCATCTTTACTTTAGCGTGCTGAATCTTGAAGGCGCTACCACCAACTCGTTACGCTCACAAATAAAATTTATTAATTTATTGTGTCAGGTATTTCATGTTTATAATGAAGTTTATTTCAAATAATATTGTCGCATCAAACTTAAACACTAATATAAAGAGGCATTATTTTGCGAAAAAAAGTTAACTATTGTTAGAAGTAATAAAGTATATAGTTTAACATTTTCGCAAACAAATTGATAACATTAGACGTTAAATTAGTTATTAGTAATTTGCCAAAAGGAATTAATTTCAATACTTTTGGTTTTAGTAAAAGACAACTTATTTAAGCCATTAAAATTTAGTGTTTTAATTTAATAATATTAATTTCAGGATTGTTTACAAAAAATCAAAACAATTCTTCTGGAAGAAAAGAACCATATTCGTTTCGCTGACTGGAACGTTAATGACGTAAACAATTTTTACTCAATTTTATTTCTATCTTTCTTTAACTCATATCATTCAAATTTGAAATTGAATCAAATTATAAAATCGACGTGTAATCGAAACGCGTGTTTCTTTCATAGCATTTAACAATAACCAATATATGTATCAATATCTGAATATCAATTTTTTTTGTTACCCTACCCGTTGCCTAGCAACGTGTTTATGCTAATATGATTTGTTTAGTATTTAGTGTTTAGGTCTGTTTAATCTGTATACGGTGTTGCTTGTCATCTGAAAAAACGAAAAATGGACCTTTGTGATTGATAAACTATTGAAATTTTTCGATTTTTTTGAGAGTCATCATATAAACGATTTGTAAAGTTTTGTTACATCGGTTTTAATTTTTTTATTTCTCATTTCAGTTGTTTTACTTTTTAAAAAATATGAAATTGAATATAAATTTTAACTAAGATATGAAATTGAATATAAATTTTAACTTTTTCAAATATTTAAAATATTATATTAATTTTCTGTTGATATCTTCCATTTGTTAGTTATCAAGCAAAAATAAAAGAATAATTTATCTCTTAAAAACATTTTTGAAATTTTTAGATAAATTTTATTTGAATCAAGCTATAAATTTATTGCTTTATATTGGTGTACTTCTTAGTATCTTGCTATAATTCTTAAATAAGTTTAACAGAAGTTTAAATTTTTTTGCAAAATATAATTTTACTTGAAAAAAGTTTATAGTAATTTTTCATTGTATTAAGAAAATGTTTTTCTATGCAAATATATAAATTTTTTAAAAATAAATATAAAAAAGTTCAAACCATGTTTGCAATAAATGGATTAATGTACTTTTCCTAATTATTACATTACATGTTTACATGTTGCGTACGCATTTTGTCACAATTATAAGTATTAAGTTAATTAAATATTAAGTTTTATTGTGTTTTGTGTTTTCGTATTTGTTATGTTTTATACTAATAAATTTTATGTTAACGTATGAGACGAGCAGAAAAAATATATAAATGTAAATGTATAAAATCAAAATTAATATTTTCCTAAATTATGTACAATTGTAATTTTTCTATTTATTTTTTTTTTTCTTATATATATTGTAAATATTCATGTTTTATAATTGTACGTATTTATATTTTTTCGTGTGTTTGTGTATTATAAATATATATATATATATATATATATATATATATATATATATATATATATATATATATATAATTTAAATTGAATAAATAACAATGATTAATTGAAAATTAAATTCAATTAGATTAAAAATTTGTCAACCTGTATCGTCTGGGAATCGAACCCAGGTCCACTATGTTTCCGGCACAGCGCTCCTACCTTCTGAGCTAACGACACACAGACGATTAAGTATTAATCCAGCATATTAGGCTACAAATTTGCTTAAATGTAATCGTAGTAATATGCAGGTGAATATACAAAAAATATGAATACTTTAAATTGATTAAAAATTTCAACTTAATCGTCTGTGTGTCGTTAGCTCAGAAGGTAGGAGCGCTGTGCTGGAAACATAGTGGACCTGGGTTCGATTCCCAGACGATACAGGTTGACAAATTTTAAATCTAATTGAATTTAATTTTCAATTAATCATTGTTATTTATTCAATTTAAACTATACTATTTAGATTTATGGCGTGATTTACTTACTTAAATATATATATATATATATATATATATATATATATATATAGATTTACTTACTTAAATATATATATATATATATATATATACAGGGTGTAACAGAATAACTATTCCTAATTTTAACTGGAGTATCCTGGGCTCAGAATATGAAGATTTAATGCAAATCACTGAGATAAAATGTGGCTCCTTATTGAGCTACAGGGTGTTTTATATAAAAATTTAAAAACGATTTTTGCCCAGTACTTTAAAACTATTTGACGTATTTTTATCATACTTGGCAGGAAATGTAGGTACCGCACACCATACTAAATTATGTTAAATAAAAATTTCTGGCTACTGCCAGTGGCGTACAACAGGGGCAAGTGAGAGGTTGATCCTTCCTAAATTCTACGCCACTGGCGGAATTGTCATTTTAGCACAATTTTCTGATTCTACAATACTTGCTGTGTGAAAAACATACTCTTTCTTTGTAACGATAAAGTCACTGTTTTTCGAGATATTTAAAGTTAAACATAAGCTGCACCCTTAGGATTTTTTTAAAATTTACTCAAAAAATTCAGTAAAATAGAGAAAAAAATAAGCTACATAATAACTAAGTAACTTTTTTCTCTAACTCATTCTGATTTGGCTGGAAAAATTATTGAAAATTAATATTTTTTGCATTTTATTTTTTTATTTTCAATAATTTTTACAGCCAAATTAGAATGAGTTAGAGAAAAAAGTTACTTAATTATTATGTAGCTAATTTTTTTCTCTATTTTACTGAATTTTTTCAGAATTTTTTGAGCAAATTTTGAAAAAATCCCAAGGATGCAGCTTATGTTTAACTTTAAATATTTCGAAAAACAGTGACTTTATCGTTACAAAGGAAGAGTATGTTTTTCACACAGCAAGTATTGGAGAATCGAAAAATTGTGCTAAAATGACAATTCCGCCAGTGGCGTAGAATTTAGGAAGGATCAACCTCTCACTTGCCCCTGTTGTACGCCACTGGCAGTAGCCAGAAACTTTTATTTAACATAATTTAGTATGGTGTACGGTACCTACATTTCCTGCCAAGTATGATAAGGATACGTCAAATAGTTTTAAAGTACTGGGCAAAAATAGTTTTTGAATTTTTATATAAAACACCCTGTAGCTCAGTAAGGAGCCACATTTTATCTCAGTGATTTGCATTAAATCTTCATATTCTGAGCCCAGGATACTCCAGTTAAAATTAGGAATAGTTATTCTGTTACACCCTGTATATATAAAATTCATATATTTATTTTTCTTTTTTTAGTTTGACTGGTTTTTTAAAATTAACAATTTTTTAATTAAATAATTAATATTTTTTTATTTTTTAAATTAATTTTGAATACTTATTATATTGAAAATATTAGATTTCCTAAATTTTATTTGTTTATTTATTTTCCATAAATTTATAAATTTTTGGTTAATTACGTTTTTATTAAGATGTTTCTTTCTTTCTTTATATTTGTTTTTTTTTTTATATAATTGTATTTTTTTAATTTTTAGTTATAAAGTTCAAAAATATGAAATTTAACAAATATATTTAATATAATTTTGTTTTCTTTATTTCAATTATTTTACCGATATATGAACTAGGTGGTAATCAGGGGCGTAGCAAGACCTTTGTGGGCCGGTGTGCCACTGGGATTAAGGGGCCCCGCCTTACTGCTAGTATTGTTTAAAATTTTAATGTTCTTTTGGCACATTTTAAGTACTAAATGTCATTTTAATTTTGTCAGTTTGCGCCTTACTCGAAAAAAAATTTCAAATAAAAGTTGTTTTATTTTTATGATAATCAAAATTCATTAAAATTACTTTTTGTTTAAATGCAATCTGTATTTTCAAAATTAATATATTAAAGTGAAATTCCTAAAGAAACAACTTGCCAAGAAATATATATGTATGTACCTAATAAAGTTGGCTTAACCATAGACAAGAAAGATGTGAAGATTTTTGATTTAACAGTTCAGAAGATAATTTTAGGATAAACGTTTTTAACGCTACGTTAGATATTATAATTGCACAATTAAAAGATAGATTTTCAAGTTTTACGGAAATAAATAAATTATTTGGAGTAATTTTCCCAGAAAATTTAAAACAATTATATGATTTATCGATGAATGCCTCCATTTTTCCATTATATGATGTTGAAATAATTGATTTATGCCTACCTTTACTAGACAAATATACTGATGATTTAACCGCAGATTTTAAGACACAGATATTATCTTTTAGGAAATTTTTAAAAACAGTTACAAAATATTAATTCGGTATTTGAATTAGGAAAATTAATATTTACAGAATATTCTATTCTTAGTTTGGTATTTCCGAAACTTTGTACCGCTCTTATTTTGTTCTTAACATTCCCTGTATTGGTACCCCGACATAAGCGCTCGCGACATAAGCGCCCCGACATAAGCGCCCCGACATAAGCGCTACCGACAATTGCGCCACAGACAATTGCGCTTCCCGACAAAAGCGCTCCAGATAATAAAAATTTAGTATTTTTGGGTTATGGTTAAAAATATAATTATAAATATTATTTTGAATTACTATTTATTTTTTATCAGCAGAGTAGATATGTAAATAATATTGTAAATATTATTATTATTAAAATTATGTGTTTTATATACCTATGTTAAAGTGACCAGATGTTTTACATTGGGATGTGGAACAGATAAAAACACACGTTCTATTTTTAATTATTATTTTATTATTATTATTATTATTATTTATTTATTTATTTGAAAATTCCAAAACATGTCTGTATTATATAAACATCTTTGTATTTACTCAAAAAAACAAAATATAATAAGTATGGCATAGTAAATATAAGAAGAGCGAGAAATAAAAAAAAAAATTTTTTTTGGCACAGTCTAATATATATATATATATATATATATATATATATATATATATATATATAAATGTATATAACCATATATAAGCACACATTTTTTTATTTTTATTATATAGAGCGCTTTTGTCGGGAGGCGCTTTTGTCGTGTAGCGCAAATGTCGGTAGCGCTTATGTCGGGGCGCTTATGTCGGGGCGCTTTTGACGGGACACCCCCTGTATTAACTTCTAGCGCCGAAAAAACTTTTTCAAAATTAAAACTTATTAAAACATATTTAAGAAACTCTATGGGGGAGAAGCGCTTATCAAATTTGATTTTGGGCATTGAAAGAGCACGTAAATTTAATTTAAGTGAAATAATTAGCATTTTTGCTTCAATGAAAGCGAGAAAAGTTAAGTTTAGTTAAAGTTAATGAACTATGTTTGTAAACCTAAACTTTAAATTTGATTTGTACTGTATGTTTTTGTGTTTGTAAACTTAAAAGAATCTATAAAAATGTATTTAACTTACTATAATAAATTAATTTATGTAATAAATGTATTTAATCCTATGAATGGTATTAATGAAAATAAGGCTCCATTGGGCACTTTGGCTCGTGGGCCCCTCTCGCTCATGGGCTCGTGGGCCCCTCTCGCTCATGGGCCCGTGTGCATCGCACTCCTTGCACCCCCGGTTGCTACGCCCCTGGTGGTAATGGTACTATTTTAAATCGAGCGCTATATATATTAGTTCTTAAGAGCTTCCAGCAATCGCGCCATATTCGCCAGTGATATTGCAAGTCTCTCATATTTACCTTTCTTGTCTATGGACGCTATCATTCAAATCCGTCGTTATAACGTATTTTTGTCGATTTGCCGTTGTACAACGGCATTTGGATCCTGTTGTCACAGCAATGTGCAAAAACGAATATTAAAAAAACCAATTTAGCACTATATACATATGTATCGTGGAATCACAATATAATAAAAGACAAACTTCTTCACAGAAATCCTGTTAGTTTGTATTAGTGTTTTCAAATAAGTATTGCAGGATATTGGAAGTTTAAGGGCAGGTTCTTTTATAATTGTACCAAAAGTACCTGATATTTGACAATTTTTTTTGAGGAACTGAAATGACTTAGACATGTGCGCTTTTTTTGCAAAATGTTTATTCAGGTTTTGTCTACAAAACAAAATTTTTTTAGTTTCGGATATTTAAAAATGTCGTCCAAAATGGCGGTTCCGGGAAACGATGTTGTAAAACAAAACTTATCCACGGGCACGATACAGGTCGCAATTCGTCACCTAGAAGCATGAAACCAAAACGACCTTAAAGATTATATTTCATAGAGGCATCTCTACCTAAAAAAACATGAAAAAATTCGTTATAGAAATAAAATGGCGGCCACTTGAAAATAAGGTAATTATTTTTGTTTATCCGCATGATTTTTCCACTTTGGCCTGCTGTAAAAAATCGTTAATGATCAAAATGTTGCAATTTTGTTGGTAGAGATGCCCGAGGATTTTGTTTCCTTTTAGGAGGACAAAACGCGAAGTTGATTGGTTGAACGGTTCAAAAGTTACAATCCCCGTGGATTCGAAAAATGTAGTTTCGTATAAAACGCGTTTAAAGTTTTGAAAACGGTTTTTTCTTATACAATATGAGTTACTTGATCAATTTGTCGAAGAATAAGTGAATTTATAGGTTTTTGGGGTCGCTGAACACGAATTTGAGGTTAGATTTGAAAAATTTAAAATGGCGGATCCAATATGGCGGCCAAAAAGTGATCTTAAATAATTTTTATAAAATTTTGACCACAAGGATTTTTGAGAAGATTGAACAAAAAATCGAGATCAGTTTTGAAGAATTCAAATGATCAACTTACAATCAATCCGCGATTCCGATTGAGGAGCGCGCGGCGAAATTTCTGCCTGAGCGTCCGTCACCGCTCAGGACATCAGTCCGTTCAAAGCCGTGTAGCGACGGAACTAAGTCACGGATCGCCTAATCATTTTACCCACATATTAAAAAAAGATGGCGGAAGGTTCTGTCATCGCATGTTTTGACTGCAAACAAATTGTGAGAAGTAAAGAAGATCTTTACGTTTATTGTTCTGGAAAGTGCAATAATGTATATCACATGGCTTGTGTTTCAATCAAGAAAAGTGAGCTTAATTGTGTCCTAGCCAACAAAAGTTTGCTTTGGATATGTGAAAAGTGCCTTAAGTGTAATGAATCAAATAATTTAACCGAGGTCAGTGGGCAAGGGTACCCCGTCATAAGCGCTCGCGACATAAGCGCCCCGACATAAGCGCCCCGACATAAGCGCTACAGACAATTGCGCTACCGACAATTGCGCCTCCCGACAAAAGCGCCCCAGATAATAAAAATTTAGTATTTTTGTGTTATGGTTAAAAATATAATTATAAATATTATTTTGAATTACTATTTATTTTTTATCAGCAGAGTGGATGATATATAAATAATATTGTATGTATTATTATTATTATTAAAATTATGTGTTTTATATATACCTATGTTAAAGTGACCAGATGTTTTACATTGGGATGTGGGACAGATAAAAAGACACGTTCTATTTTTAATTATTATTTTATTATTATTATTATTATTATTTATTTATTTGAAAATTCCAAAACATGTCTGTATTATATAAACACCTTTGTATTCACACAAAAAACAAAATATTGTCTCGAGTGGGACATTTTGTGGGACAGTTTTTGATGTGGGACAAGAAACCCAACTGTGGGACAGTCCCACCTAATGTGGGACGTCTGGTCACCTTAATCTATGTATGTATATACAAAAAATATAAAAATTTAAAATAATGGCATTAGGGTATTTCGTTCGTTAGGAATAAAAGTCAAAAATGTATTTCATAAAATTATTTAATTTGTCAAATATCATATTAATTAAACGAATAAAATAAAACATCATACGATAATAAAAGTTATAATTATAAATTTAGAAAATGTACTCTTAACTAGTGTCACAAAAATAATTTGCTGTAGAGTATTACAAATGCTTACAAAGTAATATATTCATTGCATAATAATAAAAGTTATAATAATAAATGTTACAGATAAACAATATAGTCTTAACTAATGTCAAAAAAATAATTTGTTATTATTTATTTCAAATGCAGATTAAATTATAAAATAATACATATAATATTAAAAGTAATTACTATAAATGTACGGGTTAAAAATATTCTCCAATTACTTACAATTCAAAATTATGAGATAATCCTTGTAAATAATTAATATGGTCCATTCTATTATAATTTTGCACTAGAGTTTTAATTCGCCTATTAATTAGCACATATTTACTTTTAGAAGCTTCTGGTTGTCGAAATCCAGAATTATGTCGATCTAATTTAATTTGCACCTGATGCTGTTCCGTTTTAAAATGTTTAATAATTTTATATACAGATGGATGGTGGCAGTCGATTGTCTGTTGAAAAGCTCTATGCCATCCTTCTACAGAATTATTAGTTCTTGGTAAATCACTAATCACTCTATCATAATTATTCCACACGTTTATGGGAAACAATGGTTCCAATCTGCGATTTCTTCTTAATCTACCGATGTACGTATCTTCCCAATAATTTAATATGCTATCCATTTCCTGTGGACACTGGTCAACTAAGATTTCGTATGCAGCTACAACATTGTCAATAGGCACAAAACTTAACGATAACATCATTTTTGTATGGAGACGAAAATTATAATCGTTAAGGTACAGGTTTGTTAAGTTTAACCCTTGAATTTTGCGCCATAAGCTCTGGCCCAAATGAAAAAAACAACCCGTCGCTAGATGTTCTCCGAATACTGCAGATAATGCATTCTGGATTGCTTTCTCAAAATCACACATAACACTCAGTGGCTGTAAAGTGTCTTTCATGTCGAGTAATTTTCGAAAAACACGAACATATGTTTCTTCCCGTTTATCTTGCATCAAAATATAAAATAATGGTAAAGCACGATTGTCTACCAGTGCATGAACAGTGAACACTTGGTAAAATATATTTGGTGAAACTTTAAATGTTCCATCAACAAACCAGTGACGGTTATGTAGCAAAGTATTCAAATTGTTTTCTGTTCCAAATATAAAAATTCGGTTAGGATCATCGTTGCCAGAATTTTTAGCTGGAAAATAGAAAAAAACATATATTACCTTACTAGTTTACATATTTCAATAAATGCTCAAGATGTTGTTCATTCACTATCTGACAGAAATGAAAAAAGAAAGAAATTTTTACTTTACTATAAAAATTTTATGAATTTTTTTCTTCGAAATTATAAAATATATCAAAACACGGTTTTCTAGGAGTGAAAGAATATACTTTCAACTTTATTCAGTAATTTTTATTTCTACTTTTGTTAAAAATCGAGCGAGTTCTAACTCTTTCTTTGCAACTCTGCCGAAACACATAACAATTCTACCGAACAAGACAAGAAACCGGACCAAATTTACAATTTTTTTACTGCGAAACTATAAATGTTAATTATCCGCGGTTTTCACTGGTTGAAAGAATAGTTTTTGAACTTTATTCAGCAATTTTTATTTCTATTTTCGTTGAAAATCAAGCGAGTTCTAATCCCTTTCTTTACATACTACGCAGGACTCTCACTTAAAATAAAACATATAACAATCCTTTAGGTCACGGTGTGACTTCGGATGTTATATAATACACACCAGTTAACACTGCGAAAGAAAACCACAATAATAATAATAATAATCATAATAATAATATAATAATTTTGTAACATAATTATATCATATCACTGTTGTACATACTTGCCTCCACGGAGGCCGTTGTACAATGTTGTGTACCTCTAGAGGTGAAGTAAAGAATAATAATCATAATAATAATAATAATAATATATATATATATATATATATATATATATATAAAACCATATATAAGCACACATTTTTTTTTTATCTGAGGCGCTTTTGTCGGGAGGCGCTTTTGTCGTGTAGCGCAAATGTCGGTAGCGCTTATGTCGGGGCGCTTATGTCGGGGCGCTTATGTCGGGGCGCTTTTGACGGGACACGGTGGGCAAGTAATGCTTGAAAAATATCTAGACATTATTAAAAATCAAGAATTATTAATTACAAACCTAAATAGTGAAATGAACTCATTAAAATTAAATTTAACCAAGATAAATGACAATTTGTTAAACATAAATACTGTTTTATCGATCAAGCCAAACAGTAATAATTTTGTGAACAAAAATAATAAACTGCCGGACCAAGCTGTTTCTTGCATATCGGCAAATAGCAAAACTGCGGTAAACAATATTAATTCAAGAGATGTCGACACCAGTACAAAACTGTATACAAATACACAAAATAAACGCTTGCATTCAAGTTCAGACAACTCTAGAACGTATGCATATAAAATAAAACAAAAAAATAATTCTTCTTCATCCATTAATAAGTTAAATACTGTGTTAAATGAAAATATTAATAAAAATAATGACATAAATAATACAGAAATTTTGACTGACAATAAAGACCCATTTATTCCAGTTACGCATAAAAAAAATCGTACATCTAAAATTATTTACGGTACAGGATCTAAACAATCAAGCTTAACAGTAGTTCCATCTAAGATAGCTATGGATTACGTTTTTATTTCTCGTTTTGCGTCGCAAGTCAAAGTATCACAAATTGAAGACCACTTAAATTCATTAAACGTTAAAGACTATGTATGCGAACCTTTGAAACCTAAATACGATACTTATACATCTTTTAAACTAACTATCCCGCGTACTTACCGGGATACAGTTAAGAATCCTATAAATTGGCCAGAAGGTGTATTGATAAACAAATTCTACATGAGGAAATCTTCAAATAAAAATACTTTTTTAGAAAACCGAGCATCGAAATCTCTGGAAATATAAAAGTTGAAAATCTCGATAACATAGAAAAAATAAACATTTAAAATCTGTGTGAAAATAAAAATAATAAGAGGCCTTTAAACGTATACTACCAAAACGTACGAGGACTAAGAATAAAAACAGATAACCTATGGCAAGCTACTCTACAATGTGATTATGATATTATAATTATGAGCGAAACGTGGCTGAACGATGATATATTTGACAGAGAACTTTTTTGTGACAATTACATAGTCTATAGAAAAGACAGAACTAGTGACACAAGTAACAAGAAAAGAGGTGGCGGAGTACTCATAGCAGTAAACAAATTATTATCATCAGCACACATTCAGCTTGCCAGCGTAAATGTTGAAGAATTGTACATTTCTGTGTTTCTTGGTGACATCCAATACATTTTTTGTGCAGTGTACTTCCCCCCCCCCCCAAGCAAGCCGTCTGTATGAAGATCACATCGCAACGCTTGAAAAGATAAGTAATTACCATCCTAACTCTATTATTTGTGTAACGGGTGATTTCAATTTGCCAGATATTGACTGGTTAATAAATAAAAACTTTTTAGAACCAAATATTGCGAGTAATAATGCTGCCGAAACTATGCGATAATTATAGTTAACTAGATTTTAAGCAATATAACAATATTAACAATAATATGAATAGATTACTAGATTTATGTTTTTGTAACGCTTCAGATATTTTAAAGGTTTCACAAGTTGAAGAAGTATTATTACCGATTGATGTTTATCATCCACCGTTAAACATTGAAATAATATTTAATAAGTATTGCAATAAGCTCCAATATAGTACAAACTTGATATATAACTTTAAAAAAGTCAATTATGACGAAATTAATGAACATATTTTTTCTGTAAATTAGGAAAACATATTTTCAAATGATATAAATTATAGCATTGAAATCTATTACGATTATTTAAATACTTTAATTGAAATGTTTGTTCCGAAATATTATTTTAAAACAGACAATTTTCCAACCTGGTATTCGAAAGACACAAAATTATTAATTAGACGTAAAAATAAAATATATAAATTATTTAAAAAAACCGACAATGTTTCATATAAATTTCAATATAGACCTTACGCACACAAGTCAAAGAATTAATAAAAAATGATTATTCAAATTTCGTTCGTATAACAAAGGAAAATGTGTCTAACAATATAAAATCATTCTGGAAATATGTTGACTCAAAAAAACGCAACAAAAATGGATTACCTGATACAATGTACTTTAACAATAACTCATCTCAGGATGGTAACAATATAGCAAATATGTTCGCGGATTATTTTAAATCAGTTTACAGCGACAATAAGAACTTGAAATTAGTAGATGGTAATATTGAAGTAAACCATATAAATATAAATAAAATTGCTGTAACACAAGATAATGTTTTTGATAAATTAAGCTCATTAGATTCAAATAAAAGTGCAGGTCCTGATGGAATTCCTTCTTATTTTATTAAGATGTGTAGCCCTTCAATGGCTTTACCACTTTATTTACTTTTTAATTTATCACTAAAATCTGGAATATTTCCTAGAGCCTGGAAGACATCTTTTATCACTCCTCTGTATAAAACCGGAGACAGAAGTAATATAAAAAACTATCGTCCTATCTCAGGTCTAAATATATTCTCAAAAATATTAGAATCTATAATTATAGACAGTATGAGTGCAGCATTTAAGAACGTTATTTGTGAAGAACAACATGGCTTTACAAAAAATAAATCTACTGTCACAAATCTTTTAGTATACAGCGAATATATTTCCGAAGCGTTAACAAAGGATAATCAAGTGGATGTAGTCTATACTGATTTTCAGAAGGCTTTCGACCGTGTAAACCATTCAATTTTGATACAGAAGCTTGAACTATATGGAATCTGTGGCAACCTGTGGAACTGGCTCAAGTCATATCTATATGATAGGTTTCAAATAGTAAAAATTAATAATTTTATTTCATATAATAGGTATTCATGTTAGTTCCGGCGTTCCTCAAGGATCAC
This sequence comes from Clivina fossor, assembly GCA_963966155.1. NCBI lineage: Eukaryota > Metazoa > Arthropoda > Insecta > Coleoptera > Carabidae > Clivina > Clivina fossor. Next base: position 7,138,339 of record OZ014554.1, read on the forward strand.
ATCTAGGACCATTACTATTCTTAATATTTGTTAACGACATTTCCAAAATTTTCACAATTGCAAGTTCTTACTGTTTGCTGATGACTTAAAGTTGTATTCAGTTGTTAATGATATTTACAATGCTAAGTATATGCAAGAAGATTTGAACTCCCTAGGTTACTGGTGTAAAATAAATGATATTAACCTAAATGCTGATAAATGTAAAATTATGAGATTTTCAAGAAAAAGAAATACATTATTATTTAATTACTTACTGATTGATACTCCGCTTGAAAATGTTTCTTTTATTAAAGATTTGATGGTAACTTTTGACCCAGAGTTAAATTTTAAGCAACACATAGATAATATTATTAAAAAATCATTGAAAATGTGTGGTTTTGTAACACGAATGTGTAAAGATTTTACAAACACTTTCTACCCCTACCCCCCTACCCCTTCCTATTTCCTCCTATTTATTCATTCATTCTCTATTCAATGGGGTACTTGCACATTTTTTTTTTATGTTAATACAAAGAATATGTTATATAAAATTATGATGTATCAATATTTTTTGTTATCGATGCATATTTTCGTAGATTTAATGAATTTAATTCAAACGCATAATATTTCGCGCGAAAACGCTCTGGCGCGCGTACCGTAGGTACGTGACGTCACGCTTTAGTAAACATTACAAGACGCGCGCTCTGTATAATAGCATACTGTTTGTATTTGATTATTTTATCTGTGCACAAATGTCGCAAAGTGTTAAAAAACTTCCACAGATTAATTATAAGTGGTGTATAGTGCCAGGATGTAATAATACATCAATAACAACTACTGGACCAGTAGCATCAATAAGCACTACAATACATGAATATGAAATATCACCAGGACCAATAGCATCAACAAGCACTACAATACATGAAACGTCACTAATAGATAAAGTATGTGATCAAGCCAAAAGGGAAGAAGTTAGTGAATTTGTTTGTGATTTAGGAATTAAAATAGATGTAGGAGTTACAGCAAATCTAAAGCCTCATTTTAGAAGCAAATACACTCAAACTATTACGCAAATGACGTGCAGTTACTGTTCCCCTATAAAGACTATTACCGTAGATTCCTCGACTTCTCCTATAAAAAAAATTCAAGTTGCAACAACTGATAGTATTAAAAAATCTTTGACATTTTATTCTGAAGAAAGTGAATGTGGACCGAGTAGTTCACAGTATGTTCCTTCCGTCAGTATCCCTTCATCGACTACCTTTACTACCGTTACCATTCAGAGCCAGATATGGCAACGTACAATGTATACTAGACTGTTTTGAAATCGAAATACAGAGACCAACTGATGCAGTTAAACAGGCTTTAACATGGTCAGAATATAAAAAATGTAACACAATAAAATGTCTGGTATCGTCAACACCTGATGGTATTGTAAGTTTCATATCAAAAGGATTTGGAGGTAGAACGTCCGATTCATTAATAATAGAAAAATCAGGATTTTTGGATTTATTACGAACGGGATGTGTGATAATGGCCGATCGCGGATTCAAGCCCATTGAAAATTTATTAATTAGTAAGGGTGCAACGTTACTGAGACCACCGAGTATTCCTCACGGTACAAAACTGAAAAAATATGAAGTGTTACAAACAAAGCGAATTGCAAGTTTGCGCATACACGTGGAACGTGTAATTCGTAGAATAAGAGAATATCGTATGCTCAAGCCTCATTCCTGTATTTCAACGAAATTAATTCCGTATCTAGACATGGTAGTTTTGATTGCATGCGGTTTAATTAATATACAAGGACCAATTGTAAAATAATTTATAAAACAAATACTTTTTATAAAAATATGTTTCTATTTACACAGTTTTATAATTTATTTTTTCGAAAACTTTTTATTTTACTAAAAGATAATAAACATAATTTTGTATGACAATAAAATTATTTCAATGAATATTACTCCTGTACAAACTAATTACACTAACAAAAAAAAGCGGTACTACATCTTAAATGGTAAATAAATAGTAACTTTACACATTTCTTATTTACAACACTTCATTAACATTATAATATAATAATATAATAGTATATTATGATACGAGTTTTATAAAAAGCATTTTGTTGTAAGCGCGGGTAAAAAGTAAATGCGATAAAATACTTCTTATAAACTTCATATCATACTTACAGTATTTTTTCTATCTTTTTTAAACAAAAAAAAATAAAATTTCAGTGAAAATATAATACTAACTTTATCATAACTATGTATATCTATTATAGCACTTCTTGTATGTGCGCGGAACTAAAACAAATGCGGGAATATGGGTTTTCGGATTGTGAGTTGACTACGAGAAGTTTCTAGAGTGAGTGCAAAAATTATTTTTTGAAACATGAATATATTGTAGGAAAAACAGAATTACACCAAAAAATTTTTGCACTATCAATCATACTTTCCAAAAAATCATTATCATACTCTTGATAGTAAATATTAATTTTATTATTAACTTCGAAACTTGGATCCGCAACACAAAATATGCCTTTTTTGTTTTGAAACAAAAACATTTGTAGGTTAATTTGTGCTTTATATTTATTATTAATATTGCTGTCTTTTATGTACAATGTATACGTTTTGGCGTTTGAAGGGCATTTAATTTGTACAACAAAATCATCTGAAATTGCATCAGGTGAAGCACCTAAAAATGGGTAATCTCGTGATAACATCAGTCCTACTGCGTTGAATTTAATTTTTAATTTTTCTTCCGACACAGTAATAACTTTTTTTTCTAAAAGTTTACCACGTTCCATTGCTTTTGTCTCAGGCACTTTTAAACTTCCTATTATTCCTTCTAGTAACGTACCAGCTGCACATTTTGATTGAGCTGTTTCATATAACCGAGATGCTGTTATTCTTCCATAGCGTAATTCGTGCCACAGCTTATTTGCACTTTGGTCTTCAGTTGCTTTACAAGCATCTTGACATTCTGTTTCAGCTATTACGTTGCTCGCAAATAATAAAAATTCATCTGCTTTCTCACCTCCAGTTTGTACAAACTGTGTTAGCAATTGATGCATGCCTAGTTTTCTATAACTAATATCATCGTCCACAAAATACTGTAACAATTGACTGCTAACTTTGTTTTTAGTACCCATTTCTACGAAAGATCTTATAAAATCTCCGTTAGAAGGTACTGGTAAAGGATGTTTTTCCACTGTTCCTAAATCTTCCACTGAAATATATTTCAAGGTAGTTCCAACCTGTCCTAGTTTGGATTTACGCCAATAGCATTCAATATCAGTAGGTGATGGCTCCTCGCTCCTTCGATGTACCCACATAACAAATGCTATGGCATGTTTACAACCACCTAAATGAAACAAATTGTTTAAATAAAATTAAAATATAATGCATGCTGTCTGGAAAATTCGGCCCACTATTGCTATTATTATTTAATTTTTTAACCAACTTGTTGTATTTTATATTGAAATATATACATATATTATGATTGTTGTGAACAAAAACTTTAATTTTTAGTGGATAATTTATAATAGTATCGTAAATATAAAAAATCAAGTAACAACCTTCAGAAAACATACTAGTACGTGACCCGCGCTCAAGTAACAATCGTCAGAAAACGTACTAGTACGTGTCTCCCGTACACAATGTGTTAATTAAAAAAGTTACTACCCACTTACCAGAAGAGGCTGCGCAATCGTTGCAGACAGTATTTAAAATTTTTTCATTTGTTTCATCCACGGTTAATGTGACACTGTAATTCTGATTTCGTACTTTGTGTTCGGGACAAATTTTTGCTTTTACAGTACATATATTCATTTCCCTTTTCAACTGAACATATCCCACAGCAGAATCACCATAGGAGTGTCGACCAGCACTAAAAGCCAAACATTACAATTACAATATAACCTCCAAATTGAAAATTTGTGTTGTCACAAAATAAAATTTGTATTATTTCTAATGATTATTACGGGAGAATTACTTACCCCTCTGCTTTTACTCCTCGAATTTCAGCTGAAGTAAATAACGGGCTGTTAGCAAAAAAATCGGCTATCATAAAAGCGTCAACTTTGGTTATCCGACTGAGCTTTTACAAATCCAGCGTCAACCATCGTATAATTTAAAAGGGTAATGTTCTTCTTTTACAAATTATTAAAAACAAAATATTAATTTCACCAGAATTTAACAAATTAAAAGCAAATGTTTAACGGTTTAAGCACGTATGACTATTGAATTCGCCGTGTTTACTAAATGGCTACGTCACACTAGCAGCAACCAATCATAGCGCGTTTTCAGTCACGTGATTTTTCGAGTTATTTTAACAATTTTAATTTTCAATTATTTTAAAAGGAGTTAATTATTAGTATGAATTTTACATACTGTTAACTTCTACATATATTTATCCAATAAAATTTGACATTTTAACACCATTTCGTGTTTTACGCAAGTACCCTATTCAATTCGTACATAGTATTTTCAGAAAGAAGATAAAAAAAAAACAAAAGATAAACAGTTTGTGTGTACTGTCTTGTGTGTTTTTATTATTCCTGTATATTCCTGTATATTTCTTACTGTATAAACTAAAAAAAAATAAAAATCTTTATACTTATGAAGAACGATTAACTACTGTTGGCTTCGATAGTTTGATTCGTCGAAGAAATTTAGCCGAATTTATCTTTGTATATAAATTGGTGAATGGCCATATAGATGCACCACAAATTCTTGAACTATTATATTTTAAAATCCCATCATTTTATTCTAGATCAAGACAAACTTTTTACACAGCTTTTAGTAAAACTACTTATGGAATAAATTCTGTGATTAATAAGTTGATAGAAATTGCAAATTTCATAGGTGATCAGATCGACATATTTGGAGTGTCTTTCAGTAAATGTAAAATACTGTTAAAAACTATAGTGATAGAGAAACCAACTTAGCCGTAATGTTTTCTTAGTTGTAGTATTGTTATTCTATCATACATTATATGAAATTACTGTATCATTTGGACTATAAAGTCTAGTGTACTTATATTGCTAAATAAATAAATAAATATTCTAGACACTTATAGCATTCGATTTATGCAATAAAAAAAAATCGATTTTTTAAAAAAAATTATAAAAGAACCTCCCCTTAACTGTAAAATTAATGTCGTATCTTTGCTATTATAGGATACAAATAAGCAGAGTGACAGCTTCCACGATTCATCAACGGCTGATGAAAGTATTATGAACGATTCGGAGGCAGAGGGAGTTATTAAAACCCTTTACTTACGTAAAGCTGAGTTCGAAATCATAACAAAAAAAAAGGTTTCAAGGGTAAAACGGAGGTTGTTTTTTATCCCGGAAAATGGAAACAGTTAATAACGGAAAGATTGTGAGAGCAGCATGCCGTGAAATGTGGATACCACTATCAAAGGAGCAAAGTGCACAAGGGTGGAACTGCGTCTTTTATTGGATTTTGCGACTGTGGTTCCACAATAACAGGTGCAATTGCAAATTATAATACTGACGTGATTTAAGTCGTGTGTACCATAATGCCAAAAACGCGTGAAGCTGCGTGCAGTAAAAGGTATATAATTACTTTTCGTATTACAAATTTTAATTTGTAAATAAACAAATAATTTTGTGATTCCAAGTGAGATTGGCAGAGTTATACAAGACGGGAAAGACAGCGTCAGTAAAAAGGAAAGAAGATGCCAATAAAATAATGCGTTTTGGAGACAAGGTTCCACCTCACGTGTATAAAGAGGCGATTTATATAAACGCAAGAGTGGAATTCGCCCAAAGTAAACACCTAGACAAAGATATGATGGCTAGTCTGCAATTACTACAAATTCATGATCTGCATGACATTGTACACCTGATTTCCATCAACCCCTTTTCCTTGGAATACTGGACAGCTTCGCAAACACATTTATATAATGCTTACACAAAGAAATATACATTTCCATCTGTATCGATGGATGCAACTGGAAGCATAGTAAATCACAAGAGTAAACGGACATAAGTCTCATGCAATTTTATTGTATGCAGCGGTTATTCATTGCAACGATGGACAATTTTCAGTCTCTCACATGCTTTCTGAAACGCAGACAGGATTACGAATTTCTCAGTGGCTGGAGAATTGGGTCAAACATCTAAAATTTGCTCTCCAAGAGAAATGGTTTCTGATTCAAGCAAATCAATTCTTATTGCAAGCATAAAATCTTTTACGCATTATCGTACAATTAACGCTTGTATTTGTAACGCTTGTTATTTATCTGAGAATATCGAATTTTATATACGAATTGATGTAGCGCACTTCATGGATAATTATGCAATATATTTAAAAACTTTACTGGCAACAGATTTCAACGTAGCTGAGTCTCTTTTCAAAATGAACTTGACGATTTCTCAATCGCAGACTTCAGGGAAGTTAAATGACGGTGCTGACTCTCTATGTTTCAAGACTGTTCAAAAAATGCAACAAGTACTATGCAGAGGACAAAATACGCGAATTGATGAAATATTAACCGAAGTGGAGAACAACGAAATACCCGAAGGTAATAATTTTCAATTAAATTGTTTTTAGCAATTTTGAAACTTTTATCAATATCTTTATATTAATCACATTTAAATTTTTATATTTACAGATAAAGTTTTCCTGGAACTGTCGTTGTATGAAGATGATCCGCTACGTGAAACAGGTTACTATCATTAATAGTTTACATGCTTTTGTTTTACAAACCCAGGAATAGCATTTTTCATGAAGGAATGTTTGCATTTTGCAGATTCAGAGAACCGTCCTGGACCACATCACATGCGGATCAAAATCTTTATTACAAATAGCTCAAAATATTATTAACATTGTGAAACATAACCAACCAGGGTGTTGAACCCAATACATACTTCGCTCCAATTGTAACCAAAAAATTGCTTTTAAAGCTTTCACAAAAACACGAAGATATCTAAACGAAGTTATATTCGATAAATTCGCCAATAATTGATCTTTTAAAATACGTCAACACCAATGGAATAACCACTCACGCGTATACGCGCCGAACTCAAATTTAAACATTTTGCACTCCAAATTTTTTTAATGTGGTACACCAGCTACTCCATAGATTATAATGCAAAAATATTAGGAAAAATTACCATATTTTTAGAAAATAAGAAAAATATATTTTTTTGGTAAGGTAATAAATAAAAAGATGTAGTTACGTTAAGAAATATATATTTATTATCATATAGGATTGTTAAAATTAAAGAAAAATTAGCATATTCTAATTTTTATGAGATTAAAATCGGAGACAAAATAATGGAGGAAACGAGTCAATACTATATATATATATATATATATATATATATACCTATACATATAGTTATACATTACGGCCTGTCTTAATAGTGAAAAACATTATGAGATATTGTAAGACTTATGTGGGGACTTATGCAGTTGCATTTGTAACGTAATTTATGCCTGTTCATATGACGTAATTCATTCAGTATTTAACTATAATTACACACCTCCGAGGAAAAGTTTTGCGGAAAGCCGGTTGATTTATGCTACTACTACGTTCAAAGTACACTTAAAACTAGGCAGTGGTATAATGAAATTGTATTTATTAGTTTTAATGTTTGGATAATATAATTTAAACTGAACTATATTTTCGAAATAGAATTCTTAGAATCTTCTACATTTTAATGTGTTTGTAGTTAAATTGCAAAATTAGCAAATGGCTAATTTTGAATAAATTTATTATTGTTTGAGGCAGTAATATTATTTTTATCCGTAATTTCTAAATCATGAATCGTACAATTCAACAGCTCTTTAAGTTGTAGTTTTGTATTAATTTTATTAATAATCGACGTTTCGACGTATACTCATATAAAACTTAAATAGAACTTACCGATATGAAACTGTGTTATATGATTTACTATTTACATAATTATGTTCTGTAATAGTCACATAAGATTTTCTAATATTTACTTATGAACAGTATATATATATATATATATATATATATATATATATATATATACCGGGTGTCTACTTTTTTTTTGTTACATAGGGAATAAAATGCTAAAATTTTTATTTGGTGATAAATTTTCCCCTAATTATTATAGAACAAAAGTACAAATACAAAAGTTGTTTAGAATTCAAAAATGCATCAAATGATGCCAAATTTATCAATATAGGATGTTCTGATCAAGAATTAGAAGCAAATTAAAATTTCCATTTTTGCGCTCTTTACATCAAAGTAACATTTATTTGTTTAATTTCCATGGCACTTTGATGTAAAGAGCGCAAAAATGGAAATTTTAATTTGCTTCTAATTCTTGATCGGAACATCCTATATTGATAAATTTGGCATCATTTGATGCATTTTTGAATTCTAAACAACTTTTGTATTTGTACTTTTGTTCTATAATAATTAGGGGAAAATTTATCACCAAATGAAAATTTTAGCATTGTATTCCCTATGTAACAAAAAAAAAGTAGACACCCGGTATATATATATCATTGTATTCCGGTTTTTTGAGATTAATTTAGAATAGATAATTATTAAACAATAAAAAATTATATGCAATATGTTAATGTATTTTTATGTAATATATAATAGCTTTGTGTTACATTATTATTATGTATTAGCGCAAGCTATGAATAAACATATTATTATATCATTATTATGAAATTTTAAATTTTTTTATCAAATTAGGGTTTTCAGTATGTTAGTGTTATTCTCCTTGGGTCCAAAGTTCAAATATTGTAACGGTTTATTAATTGTATGTATTTTTGTTCTGTCAGTCACAGCCTCCACAGCATATAGTCATATCATACGTAAACAATGGATTTTCTAAATAAATCTGTGAGTGTGATTTTTTTAAATACAATTTTTAAAAATACAATTGTATTTACTTTAATCAAAAATAATAGAATATTAATAATTTTAGTTCTTACGTGGATTTCAAATTTTGGAGACCAGCAACATGATACGATTATTATGCATCGTATATGGTATCCGTGCTCCAAAAAATAGTAAATATTTATTTTATAATTTAGTTTGTTTTTGTGTTAGTGGGCAGGGGTGAAGCAACTCACTCGATTAGTCCAGAGGGACCAAGATAGGAAAAGGCTGAGCAGAAATGTCCTGGTACATATTGGAACAAATGATATTTTGAAAGTAAGTAATAGCAATATTTAATAATTTTTCTGAACAAAATTTTTTTGTTTTTCACATCATACATTTTCAGTTCTATAACACAACTTATTTTCAGAAAATGTTTATCAGGCATTCAAAGCTCAGTTGCGGTGCTTGAAAAAAGCACTGCGAGGGCGTACCATTCCACTAATATTACAGAATATTGGCAAAAACAATGAGGAGGGACGCCTTGAGGCCTTCACAAGGCTATAAGGAAAATAGGTATATAGATATAGATACATATATAAATATAAATATAATATATTTTATTTCATGGATTCAGATTCCAAAGTCCTGGATATCTACGATATATTCATGGACCAGGCCAGGACGAATGTATCCGGCGGAATCTATTTTCTTTGTGAGTATGAGAAAACTATATAATAAACAGTTGATAAATTAATATTTGAATTTGCAGAATCTATACAAGGCCTCAGAATCAGAGGCATATCAGAGAAAAAATCGACGAAGTACATTTCAACGAAAGAATTCATCATGAGACCATACCCCGGCAAAGCATTATCGGATAAAAAAAGATTTTTAATTATCGATTATCCAGGGCAAAGCGTTATATTGAAAACGCCTTTGGTATTATGGCAAATCGATGGCGCATTCTTCATACAACAATTAATGCCGATGTCGAGAATGTTGATACTATTGTAAAAGCTATTGTCTATTAAGAACGGTATTCAAATTAAAATTTTAAATTTGGAATCAATCGAAGGGGAAACATCAAACATTTAGTCTAATCACTTATTTCGAGTTATAACAGACAACAATTTGAATAAGAAAATTTTGGCACTCTCGGCTGATAACACAAATACTAATTTTGGAGGACGCACCCGTAAAGGTGCCAATAATGTGTACACAAAATTACAAGATCTTCTGAAACGAAATATTTTGGGAATTGGTTGTAATGCTCACATTATATCAAATGCCATCAAGTTCAATGTCAATAGATGTGGAAGTAATTATTACAAATATATATATTTATATTTCAATCGGTTTACAGTACGGGTAGCAAGTTTGAAAGAATTTTGTGAAGAGGCTGGTGTTCAATACAAAAAACTGCTTGGTTATTCCAAAGTCAGATGGCTTGCTTTAACTCCAGCATTAGAATGCGTTTTGCAGTTATATGATCCACTACGTTCATATTTTCTAAGCCTTGACAAATGTCCTACAATTTTGAAGAAATTCTTTCAAAACGATATGTCAGAACCTATGCTTTATTTTATTCACAGTCAGGCGTCGTTGTTTCATAAAATTACTCTACAAGTTGAAGGAGATAAAATTTCAGCAGCAGAAGTGTGTTTTATATTAAACGATTTCATACTGCAATGTAAATCAAGATTTAATGATGGATTTTTACCACTAATTCTAAAGAATAAACTGACCGTTTTGGAAGATTCCAATCCCGGAATAAAAAAATGAATTTTTAAAAGAAGTTAAATTTTTTTATAAAATTTGCTATGAATATATCGAAGAATGGATAGTGAACTTTAGAGCATTAAATTGCTTCAAATGGACCCTTCTAAATAGTAAAATTGAATGGAAAGAAGTTTCTTCAGCAGTCGAATTTGTAATGAAGGAAGTAAAAGATATTGTTATTTGTAGTAAGTGATGGCCAAGAAATAAAACACTAGACATAAGATATTAGTTGATTTATTGTTGTAGTGAAATTTAACATGTCGCGCCATTAAACGCACACCTCGCCAGCTTGCTTCACTCTGACACACACACTGTATTACCGACCAGGAACCACCATCATGCCACCTAGCTCGCAACTATAACATCGCGGTAAATTCAAATTTAAATGTTTAGCGCTATAGTTCGGCCTTCCTGACACAATGATTGCCCCTAATCATCTGTAGGTTAACAGCAAAATTCGTATATCATTGGAACACTTAACATAAATGGTTCACACATAACTAATACATGAATTCGGTTGTTAAGACATAAGTACATAAATAATCTAAGTATACATAAATACATAAATTTGTTGATAAAGACATAAGTTCATAAATGATTCATAAAATCTTAAAATACATAAGGTTGGTCATAATTTTTTCTTAACCATAAGTTATACATAAGATTGGTTGACATAATTTTCTTAACCATAAGTTATACATAAGATAATAAGTAACATAACTAAAGTAAAATATATTCATAACAATTTGAATTCGATTAAATATGTTCCTTCCAAAGTTTCATGTTTTCCGGAGAACATATTCCTTCGAATGGTTTTTGAGTCAACTGATGTTCTTCAGGATCCGTAATTACATAACGATCATTGTCTAGAACTTTTCTAATTACATAAGGACCACGGTATTTCGGCAATAATTTTTTTATTCACTCCTGGAGTAACATCGACATTTTTGATCATAACATAATCTCCAATTTTATATTCATACGGCTGTTTGTGATGTTGATCATAATAATCTTTATTACGATTAGCAGTATATTGTATTTGTTTAGAAGCATCATCCCGCATTTGAATTAAATCACGATCAACGTCTTGTTGGTCTAATAAAGCTTGGCTTAAATCATCTTTAATTTTACCGATCTGGTTTATTCCGAATAAGAGTTGTGCGGGGGTTGTTCCAATCGAACGGTTTATAGTGTTATTTAACGCGTACTCTATATCGCTTAAAGTGGTATTCCATGTGAATAAACTGTTAGATAATTTACTTAACATTGGCGTCAGACTTCGATTTATTCTTTCGATTTGACCATTAGCATGTGGGGTTGCACTAGCAATAGCAATATGCTGAATATTTTCATTGTTTAAGAATTCTTTAAATTTGTCGGACATAAACGAACTACCTCTATCCGAAATAATTTTCCTCGGTTTACTATAATGGTTAAAATAACTTTTTAAATGCGTAATTACTTCATCGACTTTAGTACTAGTTGTGGCATAAAGTTTAACAAATTTAGTAAAAGAATCTATAACCTCAAAAATGTATTTATAACGATGATTCGTTTTTTCTAAGGGACCATAATGATCTACATGAAGACAATAAAATGGTTGTTTTCCTTTATCATGACAATGTAATCTACCTTCACCTTTATTAGCTATTGTAGAATAAGTAATGCATTTCAAACATTGAGAAATATAATTTTGCACTTTTCTCTTAATATCAGGGAACCAATAAACACGCATGAGATATTCTACGGTTTCATTTGTTCCTTGATGAGCGATCTCGTCATGGGCAACATTAATAACATTATTTATCATTGATTTCGGTACATAAAATAATAATTTGTTTTTTGTTTTCCGATAAACTAATCCGTTTTGCAATTCAAAATTTTTATCTTCTCGATGTTCTAAATCGTTCTTAATTTTGACAATATCAAGATCTAAATTTTGTAAGATAGCTAAATTTCGCTCAAAGCTATTTTCCGTAATAACAAGTACTGCAAATTGTCTACTTAACGCATCCGCATGCTGCATACGTTCCGCCGATCTATGTTCCAAAGTATAATTGTAATTCCTCAAAATTAACGACCAACGTAAAATTCGCGGATTGATTTCCTTGCGTTCTAACGTTAGTTTAAGGCTATTACAATCAGTTACGATTTTAAATGGAATTCCTTGTAGATAAATTCTAAAACGTTCTAAAGAATAAATTATTGCTAAAGTTTCTAGCTCAAAACTATGATAGTTTGCTTCAGCTTTTGAAGTACGTTTACTGAAATAACAAACAGGATGAAATTTACCATCGGTTTGTTTTTGCATCAGAACAGATCCATAACCGTGCTTACTCGCGTCACAATGTAACTCGGTATCGGTCGTATGAGAATAAACAGCTAAAACTGGCTCATTAATCAAAATGCGTTTTAGATATTCAAAGCAATTTGAACATTCATTATTCCACTGAAAGTCGGTTTTAGAGTTTAATAAATCATATAACGGTTTGGCTAAAGTTGCGAAATTTTTTATAAATTTACGGAAATACGATATTAATCCTAAAAAACTATGCAATTCGCGAAAACTTCTAGGAATTGAATACTGTGTCACGGCTTCAATGTTTTCTGGATTTGGACGAATTCCGCTGGCATCAATACGATACCCCAAATAATCAACTTGCGTTAACAGAAATGCACATTTAACCCATTTTAGTTCTAAATGATTTCGCGTCAAAGTTAATAATACTTCTTTTAAAATGTTTAAATTATCATCTATAGTTTCAGTCGCTATTAAAATGTCATCTAAATAAATTAATATTTTTTCTTCGTCTAATAATTTACGAAATGCAGCATAAATATAGCGAGTGAAGAATGAAGGACCGTTAGACAATCCGAAAGGTAATCTTACGTATTCATATTGTCCTAAATGCGTGGAGAAAGAAGTAAAAGGTATTGAATTCTCTTTTATTCGAACGTGATAAAACGCGTCTTTTAAATCTAAACGAGTGTAGTATATTTTATCTTTTAATCTATCTATATGATCATCGATTCTTGGCAACGGAAATATGTCGCGTTGTGTCATTTTATTTAGTTCTCGGTAATCGACTGCCATTCTATATTCACCTGATTTCTTAGAAACCAACACAATCGGACTAGCAAACTGTGATTTACTCGGTCGAATTATTTTCCTAGCTAAAAGATCATTTATAATTTCTTTAAGAGCTTCCTTTTCTTGATATGACAAGCGTCTAGGATTGAAATAAAAAGGTTTGAAGTTATTTTTTAAAATTAATTCCATTTCTAAACTCGTTTGTGGTTCGTTTGGTCTTTCAACATCAAAATAATATTTTTTAACTATCTCACAAACCTTACCACCTGATTGAACATCAATTTTCTCATTAATGTTTAAATTTACTGTGTTATTATTTTCTGTCGCAATATGTAGAATCTCATTATCCCACGAATTATCAATAATGTTAACAACAGGTTTTTTGATTATTTCAACAGTATTACTAAAATTTATTTGAATGTCGTTTCGGATAATAAAATCTCTACCTAATAGACAGGAACAACTCATAGTACAATCTGGTACAACATAGAAATTTACTAATAATTCTATATCATTAATCATTACAGTTAACTTTAATTGACCTAATATAATAATTTTGCTACTGTTGACACCTTCAAAATTATGAGATTTTACATTTGTATTCAAATTCACATTTTTGGGCACCTTACTTTCTAATAAAAGGGATATGGGGCTACCTGTATCTAGCGTTGCACATATCTCACTTTGTTCCAGTTGAAGTAACACCGTATAACTCGGAACTGGTAACACAACAGTTGGAGCAGATTCTATAAGATGGAAGGCATTACTTGTTTCACCGGTTTGACGACCATCATTGTCAGCAGGTGCGGAGCCACGTGCTTCTCTGCCATTTTGTTTACAGTCTCTTTTCAAATGTGCGGTGGATCCACAACCATAACAGGATCCTCTGGGCCTTCGTGGTCGGGGACAAGAAGCTGCAACATGACCTAAATTATTACAGTTAAAACATCTTACATGGTTAGTGTCGGTCTTCGATTTTTCTTCGGCAGGCATCTGCTTCTTACTTGTTTCATTTCGATCAATTCCTTGCGATCGACTAATGCTTGGAACGGACGAAGTTCGTTTCCATGAAGAATGGAATGATGCGCGAATCTTTGTATAGATTTCTAACTTGTCCTTAAATTCTCTGAAGTTACGTGCACCATACAAAATACTTTTTCGATTCGGGTCGTCGGTTATACCGTCAATAACATATTGTATAACAGCATCCGTTTCAATACTTCCCCTTGAAGCTAATTCTCGCATATGTAAGAAATATTCTTGCACCGACTCATCGCGTTTCATTTTTCTATCTTGTAACATTTTATGTAATTGTGCGCTAGTTGTTTTTGACGAGAATTCTTCAATAAGTTTTTGTTGTAAGAGTTTCCACGATCGGATGTCCCGTTCACTCTGAATAAATAGTTTAGCTAATCCACTTAGGCGTTTCTTCGCAAAAATAAATTTCTGTAGCTCATTCCAGCCCATCAAAATTGCATTATCCTCAAATTCGGTCACCCATAATTTAACAGGATAGTTATTACCATCGAACAATCGAATTGTGTCTTCAATATCTCTAAAATTTATAGTGGCATTAGTATTGACAAGTTGTTGACTTACGGAACTTCGTATTTCATCTTGATCCTCGTCGATTTCGTCATCGGGGTCTTCAGTGTCGACGTCTTCGTCACTGGGGCGACCTTGTAATAAATCTAAATTGGTCAGATGTTCACACAATCTTTGCGCGATTTCCTTAGGAGTACCCGTATAGTCTATTCGTAAAAGATTACAACTGGCTGTTAAATCACCGACAGAGCAATTTTGAACTGTCCACTCAACCTTCTGTGTGAATTCTTCAGAATCCGAAGCGAATTCAAATCCCGAAAACTTACGTAACCGGCTTCGATTTAAACGATCGCCAGTCACTCCGAATATAAACTTATGTAATGCTTTAATTACCGATGCTGGAGAAGTTTTAATATTATTCGCGATCTCGGGTATATCGATCAATGTTACTGTATTCTGTTCATCCCCCATAATAAATAATCAGAAATAAAACTTATAAAATCGTTGGCAAAACAGCGCGTCACTATCGTGCTCTCTCGCACTCACTAGTATTTATATCTCACTATCCTTTTCTACCACGTGTTTAATCCACAGTTCTAAGGTTCGAGTTAATTTCACTATTTCCCCTAATACACACAAATAAACGTGGTGATTGAATTCTTATAATCCCACTTCTGAAGCTGTAGTAAGTGATGGCCAAGAAATAAAACACTAGACATAAGATATTAGTTGATTTATTGTTGTAGTGAAATTTAACATGTCGCGCCATTAAACGCACACCTCGCCAGCTTGCTTCACTCTGACACACACACTGTATTACCGACCAGGAACCACCATCATGCCACCTAGCTCGCAACTATAACATCGCGGTAAATTCAAATTTAAATGTTTAGCGCTATATATTAATGACAATTTTCTCTTTGAAGAAATTCGAAGAGTAAATTTATATTTAAATGAAGAAAAATTGAAGAAATGGAACGATGAGAAAATAGAACTTGACAAAAGTTAAATAGAAATTTCCTTATGTTGTCCAGGCACTAATGCGGCTGTTGAAAGGGTATTTTCACTAGCGAATGATTATTGGAGCAGTGAGAAGTCGCAACTTTCTGTAAAAACATTATCTGCCGTCTTAACAGTCAAATTTAATATGCAAAATGAAAGTTGTTCGGATGTGGCTCCATTATTAGACGAACATCCTCATTTAGCAAAAAAATCCACTCCGAAGAAAAATATGTTTTTAAAAGAAAATAAAGTTTTTATCGTTTTTTCTTCTTTTTTTTTTTTCACCTATGAAATACTTGCAAAGTGTACTCTTTTTGAACAAAAAATAGTTGGTCACCTTACATATGGGCAATTTGCGAACTTACCAAAACGAAATATATTTTCATTGTCAGTCAACAGATGTCGCTTGGTACTCAAACCGCGACCTATTAGTTAAAATTTTCTTGATGGTTGCATAGTAAGAAGAATTTCGTACAATTATATATTATTGTAAGTGAACTGTCAAAATACGTATTCGTGAAACGTCATATAACAAATGCATATGATACACTAGCAAAAAACATAATCTTTATTAATTAGCTAACTGTATTGACAACTTTAATGTCTAATGTCATTTTCACACAAACAATCATCAAAACAGCTATTTGCAAGCGTTTATTTAATAATGACAATTAACACCTGTACAGGAAATTTTACAATAATTATAAAAGTAAAAGATAATGCACGCGATAAGGTAACAAATATTGTATTTGATTTAATCAATTAAACCTTTTTTGCAAATATTTAAGAAAAAGTTCAAATTTGCAGGTTACATTTTTAAGAATGATAGATGATTTAACTCAATTGAGTAATAGTACAATTATCATAACTATTGATACAGACATCCAAGTGACACTATGGTTCAAAGTTATATATAATATATATATATATATATATATATATATATATATAAATAAAGTCGTAGGAGTAATCTGGATTCCAACCACATTTATATAGATAATAGCAAATTCGGCTAATGTTCATTGAATGTTTATTTAATGTAAATATTAACTAGTTGAAAATCTGCTAAAAAGCAATATGTGTCGGAATATATTTTTAAATTAAAATTGTAATATTTATGAAACATTGATATTTATTTAAGTACGTTGAATATTTTGTTTTGTAATTGGTGTTTATATGTTAAAATAATTAATAAATATATACTTACCTTCAGAAATATTATCAACTTCGTAACTATAAATTATTCCTGTTTTTGTAAATTGAAGAAAAAATAAAATTTAGAAATATACTATATTAGTATGTGTCTTTTATATTTAATCACTTGTTAAAGATATGACAAAATAGTATGATATATAAAACACTCTACTTATAAACAAATCAATTAACTATTGTAACATTATTATCAATAATTAAAAAATTTAACACTAAATATTAAATTTAAACCAGCTTATCACAGTTTTACAAGTTAAATATTAAATTGACGTTCATAAATATATTCCTAAAGTTTTATAATGCTTATATTTCAAAATTTTTATAGAATTCGCTCGTTAATATATTATATAATAAAAATATAATTTAATAATAAATTCAGAAATTTAAAGCTGTAAATTTTTCTAATTCCCATATTTACAGTATTTAAATAAATTTGCTAAATATTATATTTTATATTAAAAATACAATTTCTGCCGGTAATAACATAATTTATTAATAAATTGTAATATCAGAATACATTAACACAGAAAATTGAATATAAAAATATTGTTATTTATGTTGTTACAAATTGTTAGTTGATATATTAATTTTTGTGATTATAAACAATCCTTTATTATTATAAAATAAAATCATTTTTGACGATTGTATTTTCTAACATTAATATTACAAAAATACTATAATAATATAAAAATGTACATTTCAAAAAGTCATTATGTTAAAAATATGAGTACAAAATGTTCTGTTTAATATAAAATAACGTATTTATAATTGACGACAAAATACAAATCATAAAAAACTGGTTTAATAAAAAGTTAGTAATGTAAAATACCTACATATCATACTTGATATTCAATTTGACTCAATGATATGACAGTGGAAATTATAATTCTTAATACGAAATTTTAAAATAATAATAGCAATTATTTAGAAATCATCTTTTTGCATTTATATTTTAATTTAACAATGTTATTATATTGCGTAATTAATATATATATATGGAATACCAAAGTAAAAAATCTTCCAAAACATATTAAAATTCTACATTAAAATAAATTCAACCAAATTATGTAACAAACAAAGCAAGTTTAGTTAATAAAGATATTTCACAAATAATAATGAAAATAAATACTAAAATTCTATGGCAAATTCATAAATTGATTGAATTTCATCTTAATACGATTAGAATAAAAAATATCTGGATATAAGATCTGTATAATTTTAATTAAAAATTATGCAAAACTTAATCCTAAAGATTTTTAAATTTTAATATAATGAGTTCTGAAAGAATCTTTACTACTATGTTATAACTTGTTGCTGAAAACATATAGTGTGTCCCCGGATGGAGTTGAAAAATGGAAATTTTTTTTTATTGATTTTGCGACAAAAAGTCATTTTTTACGAATATAAAAAGTTCTGCTAATTGAATAAATAAGTTTACCATCAGAAAATCTGAGATTAAATATATAGAATGTTCATAAATTAAGATAACATTAAAAGAGAAGTACAATTTATTGCATTTTTTTAGTTTAAAAACAAAATTTCAATCAATTACGAAAGTTAATAAAAATTATATTACAAGCCCACATCCAACTTTTGATCGACAAGATTAAATTATAATTATCAACATTAAATTCAAGATACAAGTTATCTTAATTAAACTTATTAAATTTTGTATTTTAACTAATTTTATGTTTTAAGGAAATGTTTCTATTAACAGTAAACTCTAAAATGCAATAAATGGTACTACTCTTTTCATGTTATCTTAAATTATGGACATTCTGTACATTTAATCTTAAATTTTCTGATGGTAAACTTACTTATTCAACAAGCAAAACTTTTTATAAATGATAACTTTTTGTCGTACTATCAACAATACAATTTTTTTTCCTCTTGCCAACTCCATCCGTGGTCATACTCTATTATAACTAGGTATTATTGTCGTAACTTGTTTTTTCTGTTTTGATTGTTTATGTATGCATATATCATCTGACCAGTGCTCTTCATTAAAGGCCTGATAGTTTTGCTAGCTCTAATTCATTCCTGAATAGGTGGTAATGTTCCTGAATCCAGGTTTATATAGAATTCGTTCTCTATTGCTTCTCTCTCTCTTTTACTCCAAGTGCGTTTGGAAACAAATTTGCGAGACGCTATTAATTAAATAAAAACAATTATTTGTAAATGCACATATATAATAATAATATAACATACTTTGAGAGAAAGAACTGGCAAGATGTTCCTTATTTAATTTTAAAAACATTACAGATTAAAAACATTGCAGATTAAAACATTACAGATTCTTTGGTTGAAGAAACTGAGAACGAAATTTCTTTCAATCATAAATTGGAAAATAGTTCGTATAATTTATAATTTATGCAACTTTATAAAGAGAAACATTGTTCTAATTTTTTTTTAAATTTCTAGTAACATTTCCAAACTATCAGAATGAGTCTCTATCTCAAACATTAACAAAAGAAAATATAAATGAAGAAATTTCTGCCCATAATTTGAAAAATGGTGTGTAAAATTTTGTTAATTATCTTAGTCTAAGTTAATTATTTAATTTTTATATAATTATTTTCATTTATTTTTAAATATAATACATTTATTTGATAAAACATTTACAGATTCAACAACACCTATAAATTGTACAGCACAACCTAACATTGTTTCTGTGTCTAATCCAAACGCAGAATATACAATCAAGGACTATTTTTGTCCGTATTGTAAAACAATGGTTAAACGGTTTGCTCGTCATCTTTCAGGGCGACACAAAAATGAAGAAAATGTAATGAAATTTTTGGTTTATCCTGTGAAAAGTAAAGAAAGAAAAATTTTAATCGATGAAATCCGAAAACAAGCATTGTTTGAGTATAATACAAAATCTGAATTTAATAAAGGCAATTTAATAGTAACACATCGCCCAGCACCTAACTTAGAACGTGAAGCTACAGATTTTTTACCATGCATAAAATGTTCTGGTTTTTACCGTACTAACAATTTAGCACGACATTATAAAATGTGTGCAAATACTTTAAACGCACAAGATATAAAAAGGCAAAGTAGAATATTAATTGAACCGAGAATGTCACATCATTTAGTTCTTGTGCAGGAAATATTAAAAAAAGCTAAACAAGATACTGTAACTCGTATTATAAAACAAGACGAAACTATATTATTGTACGGCACAAGGTTAGCTGCAAAATATATGAATTTAAAACATATGGATAATCAAATTCGAGCAAATATGCGTCTTTTAGTACGTTTATTAATTATTATGAAGTCATACGATTCCTCAATAAAAGAATTAGTTGATTGTTTAGTACCAGAAAAATTTCAAGACATTATCAGAGCTGTATATCAGTTATGTTGTTATGATAAAATTAATAGAAAATTTAAAGTTCCAAGTCATGCCGTACACTTAGGCGGAATAGTCAGCAAATGTTGTGACGCTCTTGCAACAAAATATATATCAGAAGGAAATAATGCAAAACATCACCGTATTGAAACATTTAGACAACTCATCAAATTAAATTATGCAACGCAAGTATCTGCAGTAGGTAATGCTAATTTGATTGAATTGAACAAATCCAAACCTTTACCAATAAGCACTGATATTCATAAATTAAATCAATATTTACGGAAAAGTGTAAGTTCTGCATATAATATATTAGAAAAAGAATTTCAATTTAATATTTGGCGAAAATTGGTAACAAGTACTCTTGTACTACTTATGATATTTAATAGACGTCGAGCTGGTGAATCTCAGCGTTTAACCATTGAAAATTATAATACAAGAACAAATATTAAAGAAAATAGTGATATATACCACATGCTATCCGAAGAAGAAAAACAATATTGTGCAATGTTTCAGCGAATTGAAATAAGAGGCAAATGAGGTCGAACCGTACCAATGTTATTGACGCAAGAAATTATTAAATACATTAATATGATAATAAAATACAGATTTAGAGCTGGTGTAACAAAAGATAATCCGTACGTTTTTGGTAATCGAGGTGATTCTTCTACACATTTTTTTTTACCGGAAAATTGTTACGAGAAGCGGCTGCCAAGTGCGGTGCAAAAATTCCAACTTCTCTACGCGCAACACGTCTTCGGAAACAAATTGCAACAGTCTCTCAAGCTGTCGACATGTCCGATAACGATGTATCACTTCTTGCTCAATTTATGGGCCACAGCAAAGAAATTCATAAAGAAAATTATAGAAAATCCGATTCTACATTACAAGTAACCCATTTATCAAAATTAATTCAAGCATTCAATGAGCCTTCTTTGGATCCAATAATAGGAAAAAAAATTCAGAATATATACATCGATTCTGATGATTCAACATCATTGAATAAGGATATACGAGATGCTTCACTAACTGAAAATAGTCAGATTAACAGATGCGATGAAACAGTTTCGGAGAAACCTGGACCTAGCAAAATAAGTGAGATTTTTTTAAATTCAATTTAGATAATTAATATTTTTATAATTATGAATGCAAAATTTATATTATGTTTAATCACAATTTTTCATTAACTATAATTATAAAAAAAATATTTTAATTTTATTATTACTAATAATAAATATTAACAAAATTTTTAGTATATTATATTATGATTATTATATCAATAATTTTAAACTAAACTAATTGCTCTAGAAAAAGTGTTTTCATCATTTTTTATATATCAATTTGACATATTTTCAATATGGCAGTGAGATTCATTTTTTTCATATCTATCTAAGTTTATTTATATATATATTAAATTTTTAAATGCGATATAAGGCACGATTATGTGCAAAAGGTTTTCTACAAAAAGAAGGCATCGATTACGGTGAGACTTTTGCACCTGTAATAAGGTATGATTCAGTTCGTGTACTTCTTGCACTAACCACAATTAATGATCTAAATATCAAACAGTTTGATGTAAAGACGGCATTCTTGCACGGTGAACTCACGGAACAAGTGTACATGAAGCAGCCTGAGGGTTACTCGAATGGCAATCTCAATCAAGTGTGTAAGTTACGAAAAGCTCTGTATGGCTTAAAGCAGTCTCCACACTGCTGGAACGAAAAGTTTATCGAATTTCTATCACAATTTAACTTCACACAATTGAATGCTGACAAATGCGTCGTCAGGTCGGAATACAAGAATAAAAAAGTCTACTTAGCACTTTACGTAGATGACGAACTCATCATGTGCAGAAAAAACGAAGCCATTGACAAGATCTTGACAGATCTTGGATCCATATTTGAAATTAAAATATGTGAACCAGAATGTTTTGTAGTACCAGATATAAAAAGGAACAGAACAACAAAAGAAATGTTTATCAATCAAGAGGGCCACATTTCAAGAATCCTAGAAAAAATCAATATGCAGAATTATAAACCAGTTGCAGTTCCAGCTGCCTCAAACTCTGAATTGACCACTGATCAGAGCCCCAAGAATGATGAAGAAAACCAAGAAATGAGCAAAATACCATGTCGTGAAGCAACTGACGGTCTAATGTTTGCAGCAATAGTATCACGTCCCGATATTATGTTTGCTGTAAGTCAGGTGAGCCGATTTCTGAGCAATTCTGGTCGAAAGCATTGGATTGCTGTAAAACGCATTCTACGATATCTCCAAGGAATAAAAGACATCGAAATTTTGTTCAGTGGAAGTACATGTGGTTTTAAGATGTTTTCCGATGCTGATTTCGCCGGTGACGTGGACACACGCAAAACGACATCGGGGTATACCATGGCAAACGCATCAATTACATGGTGCTCGCAACGACAGAAATGTGTTGCGCGTTCGACGACTGAGGCTGAATATGTTGCAGCATCAAACGCAACCCAGGAATTCGTTTGGCTACGGGCGCTACTACAAGAACTACAGGGACCAATAGATCAACCAACGAAGCTGCTGATTGACAATCAGAGCGCTATAAAATTGGTGAAAAATGCGGAACATCACAAAATGACGAAACATATAGACATTAAAGTTCATTTTATTCGTGAGTGTACTGAGAATAAAATACTTGAAACTATTTATGTTCCGTCTGAAAACCAACTCGCGGACTTTCTAACGAAAGCACTATCCTGTAACAAATTTAATACTAATCGTAGTTCTTTATCACTTCGTCGTTTTCAACAAAATCAATAAATCAAAAGTGGGAGTGTTACGAAATTAAGTTTTTCTTTATAATTTTGTTTCAACGTTTGTATTTCGCGGTAACTGAGTATTTTATTCTTCGCTCATTAGATGACGTTACATGTTACTTTCAAATATGTATGTGATAGATATTATATTGTAATACAACACATGTGTTTGAGTGTAATAAAAAGACCACGTTATATTGAACAAGTTTTGTCGTGATATATTTTTCTACATCCCAGATCTTCAAAAATATACGATTAAAGTTATTAATCATAACAGAAAATTATATTGAAAAATTAAAGCTTATACTGACCAGAACAAAAATCAGATATCCATGTTTTGAAGTAGTCAATCGACTAAAAAATACTTTTCGACCAAAATATTTGGTCATAACTGAAAATAACGTAACTTTACCAACTCTTTTAACAAAAATAAAAATACTGTACTATTCTAAAGTTACATGGCAAAGGCACTATTAGTGTTTATTCTCGAGAATTTCTCGAGAAATTTCATGTTTTTATTTTTCTCATTTCTCGAGAAATTATTTGATATTTCTCGAGAAAATTAAAAATTAAAATTAAATTATATTTTATTTCAAATATCACTTATTGCAATGTTGAATAGGTTTATTTTAATGTGATGTCAATCCCGCGATGGGATGAACAGTCCCGAGGTGTCGCAGTATAGTACACTGAAAAAACACTATAATGCTATTATGCTAATGCTGAAGCTGAATCAGAATCCAATAGCAAAGTACAATTATCCCTCCAAGAACAATTAAATTTAATTTAAAGAATGCAATATTTTTCAAACAACTGGTTGTTCCAGAACAAAAAATCTAGAACTTCTTAGGGATGCACTGTCAACAATAAAACCTACATCAACGTAAAATGAACAGAATTTTTCAACTGCCAGTGATTTCGTCACAAAGAAAAGAAATAGGTCATCAAGCGAGACATTGAATGCGCTATGTTTCCTAAAATTCTTTTTTAAAACAGTTAAAACAGTTCCACATTTACATTTATTAATTTAAAAAAATAAAATATTAATATTCATTTTCAATTTTTGTATTATGTATTTAGTTTTTCGTACTTCTAAATAAATTCTAGTTTGTAAGTTCTAATTTCAATATTTGTTAGTTAATAGTTATCATTTTTCAATTTTCATTTTTTTCGATTATGTAACGAATTTATTAACTATTTTTGAATAAAATATGTACTTTCAATGCGTTTGTTGTTATTATTTTCTTGCCTTAAATGTTTTCCAAGTTCATTTATATACATTTTGTACCTATGATTCAACATTTTTGCACAAATATGTAATATTTTCAATTCTCGAGATTTCTCAAAAAAAGAACAAATAAAATTTTATTTCTCGAGAAATAAAAATCATCGGAAAATGTCAAACGCTAGGCACTATAGCGACAGTCATTATACAATGCCACCGATGTCAAAGATGGGGGCATGCTACATCCAATTGTTACTTAAAACCAAATTGTCTAAAATGTACCAAAAATCATATTACAAAAGACTATACAAAAACAGACGCTGAACCACCAAAATGCTTTATTTGCGGAGAAGAACAAGTAGCCAATAAAACGACTTGTCCAGTATATACGTACCCAAATGCTGTCACGCCGATAAAATCGAAAACAGAATCAACCAGCCAATAATAATCTAAGACACATAAATGCACCAGTTCAAAAAACCAACGCTTGGTTCAACATAAATCAAACTCCCACAACACAGGTTAGTACACAAAACCCTACAAGCTCACAAGATTACCCAACATTACACGAAACTATGTACCACAAAAACAAAACATGATAACACACCCAAATAGTACACAAACAAACACGTTAGGTGAACTTAATGATTTAATGAACGAAATAAATACACTTAATCAACTGATTGACATAAAATAAACTCTTATGGCCATTTGCACCACTGCGGCTTAAAAGTGTAGTTTAATAAAGTTTGGCTTATTTTTAAGGAAAGTGGCTATTTATACATACGGTCTGTATACGCAATTGGCTATTTATACATACAGTATTTTTATGCAACTGGCTATTTAGGGTAGGTTAGTTTAGAATTATTTTTTTCAGTATGTATAAATAGCCAATTGCGTATACATACCGTATGTATAAATAGCCTCATCCATTTTTAAGTAAGGCTTAGGCCCGGTATTTTATATCTCCGATTAATCCATAGATTAAATAAGCGAAAGTTAGAATGTAAGCTGTGCTTATAAGTATATGATTATTTTATTGTAATTCAGTGTCCAGATTAACTAAACTTCAGATTATCTGGTATGTCAGATTGAAAATGAAGAAATTGATAATTCCGTAATTGATGCAGATTCATCAATTAATCATTCCGTAATTAATGCAGATGGAAAAAAAATATGGTGTAATTATACACCCGAATCATATCAGAATCTCTAATAGCATCGCTAAAAGTACGTCTATCTACTGCAAATATTTAATTATGCTAAATATATATTTGAATTTTTATAGACATCAGAAACATCGGATAATACTGAAAATGACAATTCAGTAAAAACTGTTTCGGAAACAAAAAAAAAGTATAAAAAATTTAAACATTTTATTGAATATGTAAGACTATAATTTTTTTTTTTTTCATTTCAGGTTCTATAAAACGTCCACTTAATAAGAGAGTGGGTCAGGAGCAGAGGTGCTTATTCCACAAAAAAAAAGAAAAACAGTAATACTTTTCCAAATACTTTAATAAATGTTTTTCTATCAGTGCCAAATATGCCTAAACCTCTATCTCACTAGAATATATGCTGACATCTATCATCATTTTTCGCAATTTCTATAACAACATCCCCCATGAGAACCAGATGTGCCTATGCAACATTTAAATGGCGAACGTTTTGTGACAACTGCATTAAAAATGAGTGATGATACTTTACTTGATGCCGATTTTGTACAAAATTTTGAAGAATTAGTATCCTCAGGTAAGCTAATAATGTCCTATTGAATTTGTTTTTAAATATTTGTAGCATATCACAGATTTTTTGCATAAATATGTTAGACAACTTTGTCTCTGACACATTGGGTTGTACTGAACAAAATTTTCATAAACTTATACGAATAGCTTTTTTTCAGCTCAGTGAATTTCCTTCAATAAGTTGAAGTAAATTATACATTATTATTTCTAGATTTAAGTGGTGCAAAAAACATTCAAAAATAATTGGAATCCAATGAAATAACAGAAGAAAAAATCGACTTTGGTGTAAACAACGGGAAATACGAGGTAAATTTGCCATAGATTGAAGATCATGCTCCGTTGCCTTCGAACGAAAATTTAGCAAGAAAAAGGTTAGAAAGTACCATCAAAAAATTGAACACCACAGGGTATTACGACCAATACCAAGCTGTGTTGGACATGTAGTGTCGGGAAGGAATTATCGAAAGGGTGCCGGATGTTGGAACAACTATTTCAATATATTATCTGCCACATCGGCCAGTTATCAACGAAAAAAGTACCACTCCTGCACGGCCGGTATTCGATGCCTCGGCAAGGGAAAAGGATTCACCATCTCTGAATCATTCTTTGGAGGCTGGGGGCAATCTTATCGAATTTGTGACTAACATCATAATACGGTTTCGACAATAATTCGAATTGTACAAGAAGAGACATTTTCGACACCCAGTTCCTATGCAATTATGGAAGTATTAAAAGATTCGGATGGGTTATTACACGTGAAGACCCAAATTGCTAACAGAAAAAATAATAAACACTTTTGTTACCCATACCTTCTCCCGAAGAACCATCCAGAGGTAAGTAAACTGATATTTCAAACCCATATCAAATCCTGTCATGTTGGCGGACAGGGACTAAAAAGCGTACTACGTGAAAATTTCTGGATCTTGGGCGGACGTCGATATATCAAACAGGTCGTAAATTCGTGCCAACTATGCAAACGTTATACTTCGAAGAGGGCTGAAGCAGTTGTACCACCGCTCTCTAAAGATCGAATCAAAGATGAAGTTGTGTTCGAGGTGACAGGCATTGATTTGGCGGGTCCTCTTTATTTAAAAAATAAAGAAAAAGTTTGGATTTTGTTACAATTTTATTTTCCTTAAACGATATGCAACCTTCTTGTCGCAAGGGAACTTGGGTCGTCTATTGATATTAGACGTATGCGCGAATTAAAACTTGGTGGAAACTGGTTAGTCTTGGTTTATCAGTTGAGCTGTGCACAAGTAAAATATTTGGTGGCATTTTGGAAAAGCATATTTTGGCTATTGGGATCACTAATCGACTTCTGTCGGATTTAAAACTGTGTACAATCATAAAGGAAGAGGCTTTCTACGACTCGTTGTCGGATTTGAAGCAAAAACTCAGCTATTAAACACACTTTAGAACCGCATTCCAACTCAGGTTCTTTTGTTCTTTTGGTTCTATTATTATTTTCGCATCTTTTTACGATTAATTGTAATCGTTTACTTCGGGATTCACTTTGGAGCAATTACTGGAACGATTCTGGGATCTTGAAGTTACGGAATTGAGTTCGAAACTTGGCAACACCATTTCATATTCGCCCAGACTGAACCATCGGACGGCAGTATCAGTTGATGGAAGAACCCGACATCAGAAACTCGCTGAATGCAGCTCGGATCGAACGGACTACAGCTAAGGATTCGTTATTTATTTATCTTACCGTCAACTATTCAGCTAGCCAATACCGCCGCGTTATTGCTTCGAACCATAGTACTATTTAGATAGGTTATTTAGTTAAGGTTCACAATTATTGTGCTTATTTTATTTGTATTTGTTTAATTAACGTTAGTTCAGGCTATAGGTTAGGTTATTATTGATATTTATACCGATCTGAATATTAGATTATATAATCGGTTATTTCCAGATTTATGTTATTTGGATTTTTGATATTGTTGTTGAGATTAGTATATCAGATCGTCAACTGATAAATTTAAGAGGATTTATTCCTGATAATTCATCTGTAATACAATTGTTTGAGATCAACATAATTTATTATATGTTCAGTTGTGTAATCGGGTATACAGTACCGATCTATCATTTGATATTATTTGTAAGTAGTAGTTTATTCACTACTCGTTTGAGAGTGTCTGCGTTCGTCGGTTTATTCTATTATTATTGTCAAGTAGTATTTCCTGCTCCGTCGTTAGGCCGGTTATTTACGATATCCGTGGTCGACCTCGCGATTCTCGACAATGCGAAGCCGAATATGACGCGCTTTCGTATTATAAACCAACGTCGTTGAACCGATCAACCGAGCGAATTTATAGTATTTTGGCTTATTGCATCGCTTACTTTACATACAATCTACGTGGCTCTAAACTCGAATTAGCGCTCGAAATATCGTTCGATTGTATTCGGAAGAGATTAAATCTTATAACTTATTTGTTTACTGTAATAATATTACTGTCCAAATCAACGTAGTTTGTAATATTATACGTTTAGTATTTAATATACTTATTATTAAGAATCGTGTTGGAATTTTCTTACGTCGTCTCCTGATATCACGTTTATTTCAGCAATGGTACCGTTCATTGCTTTGGCAACCCATCGGAGCTGATGACCGATCTGTAGGGTTTATAATAGCGTTCCGGCTGGTCAACTGGCGCCCATATTATTAATATTAATTTGTATATTTATATATACCATTGCTTGCTAATTGCGTTTTGGATAACATTACCGCACGACCGTCTCCACTGCAAGTTAGCCGCGGAAGAGCCATAGCAAAAAGGATATTTAGGTAGCAATTCGTCTTCTCACCTGCGCCACATATCGAGCAGTCCATCTAGAAGTAGTTACCTTTCTGAGCACTGACAATTTTATACAGGCATTAAGGAGATTTGTCGTAAGACGCGGCAGACCAAAATATATATATACAGATAATGGTACCAACTTTTGCGGCACTAATAACTTGCTAAACCGATTAAATTGAGAGAAAATACAAAAGGGCACTGCTGTAAATCGCATTATTTGGCAGTTCAATCCTCCTTCTGCGCCCTGGTGGAGTGGTTGATGGGAGAGGCTAGTCGGGCTCGTAAAACAACTGTTGCGACGTACATTGGGACGTGCGTCTCTTTCTGAACAAGAGTTGTACACCTTGTTATGCGAATGCGAAGCTGTAATAAATTCTCGTCCTCTAACCTATCTTTCGGATGATCTTAATGAATTGATACCCCATACTCCTGCTATGTTTTTAAAAGAATTACCTCACCATGATGTACCTGATTTTAATGTGTTAGATTCTATTAATATAAACAAGCGTTATAGGTATATACAAGTTCTTCGAGAGCAATTGCTTAATCGTTTCAGGATTGAATATCTGGGCTCGTTGATGAAACAAGGTAAAATCAAAAACAATACCGACATTTCGGTTGGTAGTTTGGTATTAGTCGAGTGCGACAACACAAAGCGACTAGATTGGTTTTTGGCTAGGATTGTTGAAGTGTATCCTGGTCGAGATGGGATTGTAAGACTCGTCAAGTTGCGGACGGCACATGGCCACCTACTGCGCCCACTTCAAAGATTATTTCCATTAGAAGATCAACCAACCAAGGAGGATGGAGTCGACAGTGTCAGTGTTGTCAAAGAAAAGTGATAGTGTTATAACAAAAAAGGCCTGTTAAAAGTGTCAAAAGAGATATTAGTGATAATAGTGACAAGAAAACTGCTGTACCAAAAAAAGACACAATCTGGACGTATAATTAATAAACCAAATAGTTTTAACCAATAAGTTATTCTATTTACTTTTATATGTAATTTCTTAGTTATAATTTGTTCAATTTTGTGTAATATATTTAAAATTAAGGTGGACACTAATTATTCTGATTATGTTTCAGGTGAGAGAATGTACTGACCTACAGTTGAAAATACGCCTTCGGGTTTTAGAGCCCACGTGACGAACTACGTCACAGGCAAAATCATTAATAAAGAAAGCATGGCTGATTGTAACAACATTGTAAAACAACGTGTGTTTCATATTTCCGTATTTTTTCATAGTTTGTAATTTTATACTTGCATTTAAAATAAAGGTAATAGTTAATGTACGGGTAGTATTTTATTTTTTACAGTTTACATTTGGCGACCGTGACAGAACTGTGGTAAATGCAAGTGAGTTTACTACTCTGCTAGATAGTCGAAATCTATTATAAAATTCATTCTCGTCCCATAAAATGAAATGATCATTTCTATTTTTTATACATACTTTCTTTTCGTGGACGTCCCAATCTTATTATAAAATTTATAATTTCTTCATCCTCACTAGACGATGAATCAAATAAATCTTCCATCGTTTATACGTTCGGAACACAAATACTAAATGGAAATAAAAGAAATATTTACTTAATTCTCTATATATTTAAAATATTTACTTATATTTGACAACGCATTTGACAGTTCTAATTTTAATCATCGTGGCTTATTTCATTAAATCATAGTCAGTGTGTAGTTTAAATTAATCTTTAGTTTTTTAAATAAACTAAACCAGAAATACGATTGATTTCGAAAAAGTAAAGCTTAACTTTTATTTATAGTTTAAACTAAATGTGAAATACCGGTCCTTGAATTATTTTCATTTGCACAATGTATCATTTAACGAATGTATCATTTTATGAAGTATGAACATATAGTAACATTTTATTTTTCCTCCAAATAATATAGTTACTTTTATATTATAAGGTTGACGACATTTTTTACGCGTATTTGTTTTTGAATCTATCATATATCAGTTTTGAGAGGTTATAGCGGTTATAGCAATATTTTGTATTTATTTTCTGAAAAATACGGTAATATAATAAAAATTTATATATTTTGTTATATATTTATCATTATTTGTAGATGGAGGAAAAAGCGAAACGGACTAGAAATCCGAATTTTACCAGTAACAAAAAATTTGAACTTTTAAATATTATAGAAAAATATAAAGCAATTATAGAAAACAAAAAGAGTGATCATGTTACATGGTCTGAAAAAGAAAAAACATGGATTTTAATATCGAAAGAATTTAATGCGGCATCATTAGCAGGTAATAATCTACATAGCAATATCCGTATACAATATTAGTAAAGACCTGTAATGAATATAATGTATCTGTAAAATTTATGTAAATAGTTATTTTTTAAATATTTTCATAAATATTTGTCTGATAACTTAATAATTTTATATTTGAAAATATAACAGTTCTCTAATTTTTTGATCAGGTATATATAGAAGTCCAGAAATGCTAAGAAAATATTTTGATAACTTAAAAAAAGCTACCAGAAAATTAGCTGCAGAAGAAAAAAATTCATTGAATAAAAATTCATTCAAGGAATGAAAACCAGAATTTAAACCTTAAACTTAACCTACAAAGGGCTTGTTGCACCTACACATGGTTTAGTAAATCCACATCGATGCCATTATAGATAATATTAGAGAGGCAACTGTTCGGAGCTATTCCTAAAAGGAACACGAATTTAAACCTTAAACTTAACCTACAAAGGGCTTGTTGCACCTACACAAGAGGTAGTGCTTGAGGGGAAAGGGGATTGCACTTCCAAGCAGCTCCAGGGCAACAAGCTCTACGTAAATGGAACAGCAGTGTAAAGCGCCGGAGCAGCTCTGAGCTGTTCCAGTCAGTAAAAGTAAAACAGTAAATGTTGAAGGTATAACCGAAGAATATAATGTCGTTATTCAAGAGCAGCCGGAAAAAACTGTTATTAATAATTTAGAATGTAATGTTGTTATACCATAGCAATCAGAACAAACTGTTTCTAGTAATTTAAATTGGAGTAAATACAAACCGGAGGATTTAAAGAATCTTTTCCATAGGTACAAAATTATTTCATGCAACTCAAGACACAAATAACGAACAACAAATTATTTCTCAAAAAAGAACTTGGGTAAAAGGACGACGACAAAATTTACCGGAAAAGGATAAATTGAGCAATCTTTATAAAACAATTGATGAGATCAAGTTGAAACTATTAAATACTCAATTAGAAGAAATAGCTAAAAAGTAGGGTTTATGAAACGGTTAAAACCGAACCGCAAAACCGCGGTTTTCAGTGTAAAAATCAAAACCGCAAAACCGCAAAAAAAAACCGCGGTTTCGGTTTTTACTGTAAAAGCCGTAAGAAAGAAATAATTTTTGTATAAGAAATTTAAATTCAATGTTAAAGTCAAAGGGAAAACCCGGAACATCTGTAAGGGATTATAGTAATAAACCATTGTGCTAATTCCTGTACCTACTATTGCCTGTTGGCTCACTTGCAACAATTTTTCGTAGAATTTCTATACACCAGTGGTGTATAGAAATTCTACGAAAAACCACCCAGATATGAAATTCTATTTATATCTTTGTCGTCAAAGAAATATTTTGTTTGTCGCAAACAGTATTATTTCTACTGCTTTTGTAGTGACAAGTGAGTGTTACAGAACTGGTCAGTGTTTTCGTAATAAAAATTTATTGATTTAGAGTATCTATAGTAAAAAAAATAAAAGCTGAAAACCGAAACCGAAACCGAAACCGCGGTTTTTGTTTTTTAAAAACCGAAAACCGCGGTTTTCAAAAAATGCGGTTTTCCAGATACTCTACTAAAAAGCGTAAGCGAAAAGAAGAAGAATTTGAACTTCGTAAAGAATTGTTGCGCTTGGAAATTAAAATAAAACAAGCCCATTTAAAACAATTGCAAAACGATAGTATTTAGAATTCAAAGAAAAATTATTGTTTTGTTTTCGATATATATATTTTTTTTTTTTTAATATTTAAATATTTTTAGAAGTTTCACTCTGTTTCACTACAATGTCTTAATAATGTCAACATCAGTGCTGAAGAAATAGAAACGGAAACAACAATATCGAAAACTACTAAATCACAAATTACTCATGCTTTAGTCAATACAAACGAAGACAAAAATAGAAAAGAACTGAATAATATCAAAGGGCCGCTTGATCGACATAAAAAAAGAAACAACAAAGCAAGTAAATCAAATATTATTCTGGAATATGCAGGGATACAAAAACTTATTTAGATTAAACAAGCAAGTAGAAAAAATACTTCTAGATCACAACATCATTTGTCTAAGAGAAACATGGATTAATTATAAGATAAAATCGAAATCAACATTTCTAGAAAATTACATTATACATCAACAACTAGCAGTTAAAGAAAACAATACTGGAAGATCCATAGGGGGAATTATAGTGTTCTCCCTAGCAACTATTGAAAACATAATTGTAGAGAGAGAAACGCACTGGAACACTGGATGTTCTTCTTAAAGCCATTTCAAGGCAAACAAAAGGCTATATTCAGACATGTGGTGGGAATACAAAAAAAATAATAATTTTATATTTGATTTATTCGTTTAATACTACATATTTATTATAACTAATTATCAGAAAAATTAGCTAATTTATGTATAATTAATAATTTAATAACAATGTTTATATATTTACTGAATTAACATATTAAAAAAATTAATCAAATATTTAATTGTCAATATTTTCATTGTTTATTATTATTTTGATTTCCAAAAAATATATATGTTGTTCATTGTAATAAAGATTAATCATATTTTTTTTTCAAATAAAAAAAAAAGTGTGAAATAAGAGAAAATCGCATTTTTCAAGGAAAATGATAAAAATTATTTTTTTACAAATAAACTGCACATTTTAAAATTCTGAAATTAATACATAAGTACTATAATAACATAAAACGTCTTCTTGATTTTTTTTCTTTGATTAATGATAAGTGGAATTTGATAAATAAAATAAAAATCATTTTCAATGCAAAAATTTAAAAAAAAACTGTCTATGCACTTCTGCTCTCTTGACGAAATTTGCAAACTAACGTATTGTCGATAAGATAAATTTGTAGAACCTGTATTACACAAAACATTAATTTTATTATTTTATATGTTTAATTATAAAAATGATTTTATTTATTTTAATAATTATTTTTATTATAATTAGAACAAAAGTAAAATATTACAGTTATATAGTATTTGTAAAATACATGTAATAGAGAAAAATATTTGGTGTGCGTATGCACAGATACTAGTATATCAAATTTACGTATATATATGTATATACAGGATGTAACAGAATAACTATTCCTAATTTTAACTGGAGTATCCTGGGCTCAGAATATGAAGATTTAATGCAAATCACTGAGATAAAATGTGGCTCCTTACTGAGCTACAGGGTGTTTTATATAAAAATTTAAAAACGATTTTTGCCCTGTACTTTAAAACTATTTGACGTATCCTTATCATACTTGGCAGGAAATGTAGGTACCGTACACCATACTAAATTATGTTAAATAAAAGTTTCTGGCTACTGCCAGTGGCGTACAACAGGGGCAAGTGAGAGGTTGATCCTTCCTAAATTCTACGCCACTGGCGGAATTGTCATTTTAGCACAATTTTTCGATTCTCCAATACTTGTTGTGTAAAAAACATACTCTTCCTTTGTAACGATAAAGTCACTGTTTTTTGAGATATTTAAAGTTAAACATAAGCTGCACCCTTGGGATTTTTTCAAAATTTGCTCAAAAAAATCTGAAAAAATTCAGTAAAATAGAGAAAAAAATTAGCTACATAATAACTAAGTAACTTTTTTCTCTAACTCATTCTGATTTGGCTGTAAAAATTATTGAAAATAAAACAAATAAAATGCAAAAAATATTAATTTTCAATAATTTTTCCAGCCAAACCAGAATGAGTTAGAGAAAAAGTTATTGATACATTATGTAGCAACAACAACAGCTGATTATTATTATTCTTTCTCTCGAAAAGTCATTTAGCTTTTTTATTTTACATATTTTGCGCAAACAGTTTAATTGGTTCGATTGTATTATTTATTATATATATTTTCTTTTTCACATTTTTGTTTTACGTTCAAGCTTCAAGTTAGAGGTACAGTAAACACATAATTTATTTTAATTGATTTATTGAATGATTGATTTCTTTGTTTATTTTAGTCATGAACAACCGTAAAAGAAAAAGTAAATATTTAAAAAGATCTGGCAAACATTTTGCTAAACCTGAAACGGTAGAAAAGAAGAAAAAATTTGTTCAAAGTCGTTTCTACAATCCGATACCGAATGTGAACACAGTTGAACCTTGTCATAGTTCGAAGTATGTATATATAGTATATCTATTATCTAAAAGAAGTAAAATTAATTTTTTGTTCCAATTTAGAAATGAATATATGTTTTCCGAAAAACAAGATTTATGTGATAATTATGAGCATGATTATTCAATGCAAATTGAAGAACAAACTGAAATTACAAAAGAGTATGAGAGTGTACAAGATTCTGCAGAAATAGAATTAGGAGCAAAAACAACAGCTATGAATGAAGAATATGGTGAGAGTATTCAGGAATATTTTGAAGTTGATTTTGCCCGTTCTGTAAGCACCGACGCCAATATAAAAAATTTAGAAGGTAGACGTGTTGTTCATCTTTCACATGTAATAAGTGAAACGAGAAAGTTGGAGAATCATATTTGCCCTGCAAATGGAAAAGGATATTTGTCATTTGAAAGGGAAGTAAGAAAAGGCTTTCAAAGTCTATTAATATTTAAGTGTACATCTTGTGTTGAACGTAGAACAATCGATACTAATCCGGTACTAGATGATGAACAAAATATAAATTTATCATGTGTTTCAAGATCTCTAAATAGTGGTAAAGGTTTATCAGGAATACAAGACATAATAGGGATAATGAATGTACCTACAATTGTATAAAAAATATCATGATGAACTTGAAACTGTAAGTACTTTTTTAGTATATAAAATTCATAATTCATAATTTATATATGTATGTATATTAAGTACTTATTCTATGCGGATAGATACATGCATTTCAAACCAACAACAGCTGATTATTATTATTCTTTCTCTCGAAAAGTCATTTAGCTTTTTTATTTTACATATTTTGCGCAAACAGTTTAATTGGTTCGATTGTATTATTTATTATATATATTTTCTTTTTCACATTTTTGTTTTACGTTCAAGCTTCAAGTTAGAGGTACAGTAAACACATAATTTATTTTAATTGATTTATTGAATGATTGATTTCTTTGTTTATTTTAGTCATGAACAACCGTAAAAGAAAAAGTAAATATTTAAAAAGATCTGGCAAACATTTTGCTAAACCTGAAACAGTAGAAAAGAAGAAAAAATTTGTTCAAAGTCGTTTCTACAATCCGATACCGAATGTGAACACAGTTGAACCTTGTCATAGTTCGAAGTATGTATATATAGTATATCTATTATCTAAAAGAAGTAAAATTAATTTTTTGTTCCAATTTAGAAATGAATATATGTTTTCCGAAAAACAAGATTTATGTGATAATTATGAGCATGATTATTCAATGCAAATTGAAGAACAAACTGAAATTACAAAAGAGTATGAGAGTGTACAAGATTCTGCAGAAATAGAATTAGGAGCAAAAACAACAGCTATGAATGAAGAATATGGTGAGAGTATTCAGGAATATTTTGAAGTTGATTTTGCCCGTTCTGTAAGCACCGACGCCAATATAAAAAATTTAGAAGGTAGACGTGTTGTTCATCTTTCACATGTAATAAGTGAAACGAGAAAGTTGGAGAATCATATTTGCCCTGCAAATGGAAAAGGATATTTGTCATTTGAAAGGGAAGTAAGAAAAGGCTTTCAAAGTCTATTAATATTTAACTGTACATCTTGTGATGAACGTAGAACAATCGATACTAATCCGGTACTAGATGATGAACAAAATATAAATTTATCATGTGTTTCAAGATCTCTAAATAGTGGTAAAGGTTTATCAGGAATACAAGACATAATAGGGATAATGAATGTACCTACAATTGTATAAAAAATATCATGATGAACTTGAAACTGTAAGTACTTTTTTAGTATATAAAATTCATAATTTACATTAAATTATGTTTGTTACATCGGAGGCAGTCGGTAATGTAATGACAAGAACAGTTGGATATTATTTTGATTTTGTATAATTTTTCTTATACCTAATGTCTTTAGGAATTAATGTTCTATTACAAATTTATTGTGTTATTTACATCAAACATTGGAAACCCTCACATCAATGTATATATAGTCAGTTTTGCTAACATCCGAAAATATGGTTTTGATTTGAGAATTTAATTTTTGTTTCGAATAGAAAATTGTAATCTGAAAATTAAAACCGAGAAATAATTTAGCAGTTGATTTAAATTATTAAGTAATTTATATCTTTCTCAATTTTTTTTCACTAAATTACACTAAATATTAGCAAAGTTTATTTAATTTATGGCTATATTTAGTGATATTTTCTGTATTTAGAAATGGTTTGATAAACTTACGAAAACAATGGAACAAACCGCTCAAGAAGAATGGAATCATGCAATAGAAAATAATTATAGAGATGGAAATATTGGGTTTTGTTCAGTGATAGTTGATGGTGGATGGAGCCACCGAAGCTACGGGCATAGCTATTCTGCAAAATCTGGTGTAGCAGTAATAATTGGATGTTTCACGAAAAAGATTTTATTTGTTGCTGTTAGAAATAAATATTTGTAAGCGTCATTCAAATATTTGAAATACGCGCGCCTGATAGTTTGAGTAGAGCGCCACAGATGGCACTAGTGTGAAATACATGGAGCCAAGGTGATGACTGTGTGTCGATCGCCTGTGTACCAAATAAGATTTAAATATACAATAATTATAACTTTGTGATTGTATTTATTCCTCCTGATAACCATCTGTACCACGCCAACAATTTACAGAAGTGGGATACGACGGATGCAAAGGATAAAACAGGATACGAACTGTGAACATTGTGAACTGTGAAACTTAATCTAGAACGCCACGTGGAAAACGCGTTTTACGAACATGCCAAATTCGGGTAACGGAAGTGATAAAACTGCAGCAAGTGATAATGCTAGACTGGAAGAAGGTGAACAAGCAATTTTAATAACTCCTACCGCGATACAAAGTATTATAACTAATGCGGTCACAGCCGCTTTAGTCGCCATCAACATAAATAGCGCTACTCCGCAGTCGCAGCAACGTGCTCCGCTGAGTGATATTGGCAATCAAATTCCAGTATTTAGTGGAAAACAAAGCGATGATGTTGAAATTTGGATGAATCGCGTAGATGTTGTGCAACGTATTAATAACTTAAATGAAAATATAACTGCTCTTTTGGCTACGAATAAAATGACCGACCGTGCAAGAAAATGGTATGATTCGTGTGAAGAATTAGCAGAGCTGTCGTGGTCGCAGTTGAAAACAAAATTGAAAATAAATTTCAAGTCGGAAGTGGATCGTATAATCTTGTTTGAAAAGATGCAAGCACGTAAGTAGAGGAAAAACGAGAAAATTGAAGACTATTACCATGATAAAGTGCAAATGTTGAATAAGCTAGGTGTCAGCTTAAGAGGACAAAGTGTTATACATCATTCGTGGAATAGACAATCCAATCCTCCGTATACAATTGAAGAGTGAAAAGTTTGATACACTTGAGAAACTGTTTACTGCTATGAAGTCATATGCAGACGAATTAACTGCAATAAACCAAACAACGCAACCTACGAAAATGTTAAAACAGCGTTTCATTCCTTGCGGTCCGATAGTAATAGTAGCCAACTGGAAAAATGGTTCACCTAATATGATGTCTTTAGTAATAGCTGTATCTGAAACTATGGAAAAGAACATTTTATAGGATTCATGACTAATTATTGCATCAAGATGGACTCTTCCTATGCAACAAACGGTTGTTCTCCCAAGTCCGGTATACACTTCGTTGTATGGTTCAATATTAGAATTTATTTGTTTAAATACGCTTTCACGCATTATATTGACGGTACTGCCACTATCCACAAGAGCAACAAAACTTTGGTCATCGATCGTTACGTTGGTTGTACACAGATTTTGAACGGTGGTTAGATTAATTTTCTTCGTGTTCTTCTGCGGATAGTCTTTCTTTTGGTGAATAGTATCGTTACAAATGAAACAGGCACCCTTGTCTCTTTTCTCCATGAGGCAACTAGAAGAATAGTGTCCATTTTGATTACAATTGAAACAACGGACATTTTGATGAAATCGTTCACTGCCACCTTCGGATTTCTTATCTGGTCTGTCAGTATTAGGAAATACTGCAGCAGTGAACCTGTGGAGGAGGTCAACGTTTTCAACATCTGTGTCGAAGCTGAGAACGATCCTGCTCTTCACGTCAATCCAAATTTGAAACAAGTAGAAAGAGATCACCTCCATACGATGTTGCATGAATGTCAGGCAGAGTCAGCTCATCCGAGACCGACTGTAGACGTCGAGGCGAAAATAACTCTAACCGAGCCCAAAGAGATTGTTCATCTTCCAAGACGCCTTGCAGTTTCCGAACAAGAACAGGTGAAGAAGATTGTGGACGAGTTACTTGCCGATGGAACGATACGGCCCAGTAAGTCAAATTATTGCAGCCCGATCGTGTTGGCTAAGCGTAAAACTGGTGAGTTAAGGATGTGCGTAGATTATAGAGCGCTTAATGCTATCACAGTAAAGGAACATTTTCCATTACCTTTAATCGAAGATATTATTGATAAGTTACGTGATAAGACTTATTTTACATTGTTAGATTTAAAAAATGGGTTCCATCATATTAAAATGTCGAACGACTCTATCATGTATACAAGTTTCGTTTTACCGTTTGGACAATTTGAGTATGTAAGAATGCCATTTGGTTTGACTAACGCGCCGAGTTTCTTTCAGCGTTATATTAACTCCGTGTTAGCCAAATTAATACGTTCCGGAGAAGTACTAGTTTATCTTGACGATTGTATGATAGCTACAAAAATGCTTGAAGATAATTTTAAAATTTTGAGTAAAGTTTTGATTGAATTCGCGAAGAACGGATTAAAACTTAGATTAGACAAATGTTACTTTTTTGTGAATGAAGTTGAATACTTAGGTTATCATGTGAATCGCGACGGTATACGACCAAATGATTAGAAGATAAAAGCTGTGCAGCGGTTTAGGGTTTACCTACTCGATATCGAATTTACAATTATAACAAATTGTAGCGCCGTGAAACAAACGTTAGAGAAACGCGATATATGTCCTAAAATAAATAGATGGTGTCTGATTTTACAAGAATATCGGTATAAGTTAGAATGCAGAAAAGGGTCTTTGTTACCGCATGTAGATGCGCTGAGTCGGAATCCGGTAATGTTAGTAGAAAACGATCTCACTATTAAACTAAGATACGCTCAAGTTGCAGACCGTGAAATTAAATCGATAATTGATCAAATTAATAAAAACGACGCGAAATTAAAATATGAATATGTAGTGAACAATGGGCTTTTGTTTCGTAAAATCAATGGTAAGCCATTGTTAGTCGTACCTAGTGGCATTCGTAAGGCAATCTTGCAAGAATATCGTGATAAAAATGCACATGCTGTGCGTGATAAAGTCGTTTTTGGCATAAGACAGTATTATTGGTTTAAGAATATGGTGAAATATACAAAACAGCACATAAAAAATTGTTTGATTTGTATTCAATATCGTAATAAACCGTATCAGGAAGGTGAAATGCACATTCAAGATAAAGGTGATTCACCATTCTGTATTTTGCATGTAGATCATTTCGGTGCATTAAATCGAACTTGTCAAGGAAATAGACATGTACTAATATTAGTGGATGCGTTTACAAAGTTTGTTTTCTTAAAGCCAGTGAAACAAACTGTTACAAAAAGTGTGTTGATATGTTTCGAAATCGTATTCGCCATATTTGGAAACCCAAAAATGATCATTACTGATAGAGGCACAGCCTTTACTTCAAGCGAATTTGTAAATTTTTGTAAACAAAGAAATGTAAAGCATGTTAAAACTGCTGTTAGCACTTCTTCCGCTAATGGACAGGCTGAACGTTACGTGCGAAGTGCTAAAAACGCGCTTGTGAAATGCAGTGAAGTTAGTGATTGGGACTTAAATTGTGAACTAGTCCAGTTAGTGCTAAATAATACCTACCAAAAGTCTATTGGTACATCTCCAAGTAAATTGTTACTCGGATATGAATGTGATTATCTAAATGATAAAGAGATTAGAGACTTGATAAGAAGTGCTAATGTAAGCGAATCTGTAAATATCAAGGAATTGAGGGCACGTGCAGCAGAACGTATTAAAGTTTTTCAGAATCATACAAAAGTACGGGTAGACGAACGGCGTAAAGTCGCATTCAATTACAAAACCGGTGATTTAGTTCCCATTAAACGTCCACTCGTAGTGGCACGCGGTGAAGCTGCTTTTGCCCCCAAATTCTGTGGTCCCTACATAGTCAGTAAGGTACTAGAAAATGATAGGTATGTTGTTGAAGACGTTCCTGGTCTTCAAAACACCCAACGATTTTATACCACTGTGACCTCTCCTCAAAATATCAAATTATGGTGTCCTTCTGATACCACCGACATTAGTCGGGACGACTAATCTCAGGTTGGCCGAGCTGTAAGCGTCATTCAAATATTTGAAATACGCGCGCCTGGTAGTTTGAGTAGAGCGCCACAGATGGCACTAGTGTGAAATACATGGAGCCAAGGTGATGACTGTGTGTCGATCGGCTGTGTACCAAATAAGATTTAAATATACAATAATTATAACTTTGTGATTGTATTTATTCCTCCTGATAACCCATCTGTACCACGCCAACATATTGTAGTATTTGTGCTATTGCACAGAGAAAAGATATATCTATACCGGATCACAAGTGTTACGCTAACTCAGCGGTCGGCAGACCGCGGCTCGCGAGCCGCATGCGGCTCTTTGCACAGGCGTTTGCGGCTCTTCAGACATCAATTTCAGTTTCACCTCCATTTAAGCAGCCTTATGAAATAGGGTCGCCGAACGAACTTAAATTCGAAAAACGTACTCTTTACCACTACCTTAGAGACATCCGCCGTATTCGGATTTTCCCCTTCCAGTTAGTACAGTATCATGCACCCTTGACATCCCCACCGTTCATTCGGTCGGTGGAGCACATAGATAACGTGTAGCAGTTAAACTTCGAACTTAGTAGATGCGTATCGTGTCTTGTCTGCATATGTATAACGTTGCTTTAAAATTGTTTGGATCTTCTGGCCATAAAGGCAAAATCACGGTAAGTACGTTTTTAAAGGCATGTATTTAAAAAGAATGGAAATGAAATTTAAAAAATGCAAAATGATATTTAAATAATTACGTAACTATAAACTTTTAAAAATTAGTAATGACATTTAAAAATATTAAACTGATCTAAAAAAAATTATTACTGAAATTTAAAAAATAATTTTTGAACGTTATAAAATAAAAAATTACATTTATAAAATTAAAACTGCCATTTATAATTGTAAACGTAATTTAATGTTTTTTAACCATTATAAAATTTTAAAAGTAAGTTAAATAATATGTTTTTACAATTAAGTTTTGAAAAATGTTTAACTAAGGTACAGAAAGTTTTTGTTACTTGATAGGACATTACTTTTTCTATAACTTTGTAACTATGTTTCTAAAAAATTTATGTTACAGACTATCTTTTTATACTGTATTGGTTTTATTTTGAACATTTTTATTCGAACTTTTTATTTTTGCGAGTTGTGTATGTATAATACATTTTCAACACATTAATTTTGATTTTTTAGATGTTGATTTACTTAAGTTTATACGACTAAACCTATTGACAAAATGACTTCGGCTACATCTAAAAAGAAGAGAAAACTAATTGACGAAAATCGTGTCTTTAATAAGGAATGGACTGATTCATTTGCATTTATTGAAAATCTGGATGGTCACCCGACTTGTCTCATCTGTCATGAAAAGCTCGCAAATAATAAGAAATCAAACTTAGAGAGACATTTCTCCATAAAACATAGTACTTTTGCGAACAAATATCCGGCAGGTGACGCACGGAAGAGAGCTGTTGCAGAACTTCAGCAACAAAATCGAAATTCGAGTTCCATGCTGGACAACTGGGCACATAGTGCAAATACCACCAATCTTGCGAGCTTTGCGGTTTCTCTGGAAATTGCTAAAAGAGAAAAACCGTTCACAGACGGTGATTACATTAAAGACTGCTTTATGAAAGCATCGGCAGAGCTCTTTACCGACTTCAAAAATAAAGACGCAATCATGAAAAAAATTAAAGAAATGCCTGTATCTGCGAAAACAGTGCAAGACAGAATTACCAAAATGTCTTCAAATATAACAGGACAGCAAGTTGAAGATATCAAGCTGGCTTCCGCAATATCAATTGCAATTGATGAGTCATGTGATATTAGTGACACGGCCCAAGTATCACTCTTCGTGCGATATATGTCGAAACAAGGTCCCAAAGAAGAACTTGTTGGACTGCTACCGCTCAAGGGACAAAGTAATAAAATTGATCATGAAATTCTAAAGTTCCACTGTGTAATACACCAACAAGCACTTTGCGCTCAAACATTGCCTGAAGAAATGGTTACAATTATGAACTCCGTTATCAAGATAATTAACAGCATCTTAGCCAAACCACTTTGTCACCGCCAATTTAAGGTACTTTTTGACGAAATGGATAGCGAGTATGTAGATTTAATTCTACACAATAAGGTTCGCTGGCTTTCCAGAGGAAAAGTACTGAAGCGGTTTGCTTCATGTTTAGAACAAATCAAATTGTTCCTACGCGAAAAAGGCATCGAACATCTAGAATTGGAGGAAGACACATGGTTACAAAAATTTCATTTCATTGACGATATTACTTCACATCTTAGTGCTTTGAATGTAATGTTACAAGGAAAAGGAAACGTCGCATATACATTATTGGAAGAGGTAGAGTGCTTTGAAAATAAACTACTAGTTTTCGCCGAAGATATAGAGAAAGGTGAATTACTTCACTTCAAGTATTTAAAACAGTACCGTGACGAAAGGAGTGCTTGTTTTGATGCGAATTATTTCAGCACAGTATTAAGAAAAATGAAGAACAGTTTTGGTGACCGTTTTCAACAATTCAGAGCAAATAAGGCTACACTAGCATTCATTGTACGTCCTCTGAAAATAAATGTCAACGAACTTAACTTGGCACCGTTCGGCACAGATGCTGCTTCACTTCAGATGCAGTTAATAGATATAAAAAGTAAGGAACTGTGCAGCAGCAAATTCGCAGATTTAACCAACCGGTTGGAAGAACTAGAAAGAAAAAAATCCAATTTAATTTCTCAGCACAAGTGGACAGCAATGAAACAACTGCCTACAATAGAAACAATAATATTTGATTCATGGAATAGTTTGCCTGAAACATATGACGCATTAAAAACACTAGCATTTGATATTCTCACAGTCTTTGGGTCTACATATTCATGCGAACAAACATTCTCTTCCATAAATC
Source organism: Clivina fossor (assembly GCA_963966155.1). NCBI lineage: Eukaryota > Metazoa > Arthropoda > Insecta > Coleoptera > Carabidae > Clivina > Clivina fossor. The sequence continues at coordinate 7,183,306 of OZ014554.1, forward strand.
AAATAAAAAATAAGTTAAGAAGCAAATTAACACACAATAATTTACAATCATGTATAATATTGAAAACAAGTAGCTATTTGCCAGACATAAAAAGCTTTCAAAAGCGATGCAAGGGCACCGTTCTAACTAAATTTTAAATAAAACATTTTGAAGTTATCACGTTTAAATAAATTCTTTCTATATATATATATATATATATATATATATATATATATATATATATATATATACCTATGGCTCTCTGATACCTTTGTAATCCTGTTTCCTTAACAACTTGGTTCTTCTAACTTAAAAGACTGCCGACCCCTGCGCTAACTGGTCAGGTTCTTCACCTGCAATGGAGGCAGATATAATAGTTGAAGGATTCAATAACAGTGAAAGTACCCATAAATTACGATATATAAAATTTGTAGGAGATGGTGATTCGAGTGTGTATAAAAAGATTCCAAGATAATGTACCATATGGATTGCAAGTTGAAAAAATGGAATGTTCGAATCATTTAGTGAAAAGAGTAAAGAAGGGATTATATGCTTATGCCAGTAATAGACCTCAGATACGAAGATTGTTACCAGCAACAAAAATAACGGAAATTTGTAAATACTGTAATAAAATCATAAGTTTAAATAGTAAGAAAAATAATCCGTCCGAAGAAAATATGAAAAAAGATTTAAAAACTGTAATACGACATTGTATTGGCGATCACACTATGTGTAGAAACGAAATATGTAATTATATTCAAGAAGATAATGATGAAGATAATGGTTATTCAGGACTAACCACAGAAATAAAAGTATATTTACATAATATAATTTCGTTACTAATAAATAATGCACAATCTTTGGTGTATAATGAAACTAGTAACAGAGCGGAGCAGTTTATGCATCAAGTTGCAAAATTTACAGGTGGTAAACAATTGTTTTATGGTAAACGAAATTCATACAATGTACGATGTTTTGGAGCGGGTTTATCCTATCAGTACGGTCCTAAATGGATTTGTAGATCTGTTAAAGGAAGGTACGTTCAATCGATATACGGGCGTCGAGAAATGATCATTAAACGAAATAGAAAGAATGCCACAAAATATAAAGGGAAATCGAATATAGTTTGTGGAGTAAAGAACAAGAATGTTGATTACTGTATTTATTATTTATGTAAACCTGTAAGATTTGTTTTTAATTTAATTATTAAACAACAAAAATTTCCAGATATGTGGAAAATAGCTCGTGTCAGTCCAGTGTTCAAATCTGGTGATGTTCACAATATATGTAATTATAGAGCGATTTCTATGTTAAACAATTTGACTAAGGTTTTTGAAATAATACTGTGCAATATCATATTCAACGCCACTAAACAAAACTTATCTGAATTTCAACATGGTTTTACAGAAAAACGTTCAACAACTACTAATTTATGTACATTTTCACAGTACGTTGCTGAAGCCTTGGATAACAATTGTCAAGTTGATACCATCTATATGGACTTACAAAAAGCGTTCGATCAGGTTGACTTGCACATTTTGCTAAACAAACTTGGAAATATTGGTCTATCATCATCTTTTGTACGTCTATTAAAATCCTATTTACTTGATAGAACGCAGTTTGTGAGTTTTCGAGGTTTTGAGTCGTCAGCATACATCTGTACATCAGGAGTACCACAAGGAGCTAATTTAGCACCTTTACTATTTTCTATTTTTATTAACGATTTATGTTTCAGCCTAGACATAAATGTTCTTCTGTTTGCTGACGATCTAAAAATATATACGTTGATTGATACCATCGATGATTGTGAAAAATTGCAAACAAACATTAATAAAATTATAAACTGGTGCACTGCAAATAATTTATCTGTCAACATAAATAAATGTAAAGTTGTGACATACACTCGTAAAATGCAACCACTTACGTGCAATTATACAATCAATAACTCTGCGCTAGGCAGAGAAACAGTTATGAAATATTTGGGTGTTATCTTCGATACACATTTTTCATTCGATCAACATGTCACACAAATTGTAAATTCAGCATACAGAATGCTTGGATATATTGTTAGAAACAATAAGCAGTTTAATTGTAGATCAGTTTTCACTACATTGTTTAACAGTTTTGTAAGGTCAAAATTGGAATATTACGCTATAGTTTGGTATCCTATATACGCAAAGCAAATAAATGATATCGAAAAGGTACAGCGAAAATTTTTAAAATTTTTAACTTATAAAATAGATGGTAATTATCCTCCTCAAGGAGGAGATTACAATTATTTGTTGGATACGCATACTTATGATTCGCTAGCTTCTCGTCGAATCAATATCTCAATAGCTATACTTTACAAACTGTTAAATAATGAACTTGATTGTGCTAACTTACTTGGTAAAATAAACTTCTGTGTACCACGTTCAACCACCAGATTCCCACAAGCTTTTTACACAAATACTGGCCGAACGAATATGTCGCAAAGAACACCAATATTTATTATGTGTAACAATTACAACAGCATAAACAATAATAATATTGATTTATTTTTCAACTCATTAAATGCTGTTTTAAACAATATTACAGCTTAAATTAGTTTGTTTTTTTTTTCTCTCGACTAAAATTTTTGTGTTATTTGTTTTATTGATTAATATTATTATGGTTTTTCTTTTTTGGTTTTTTTTTTCTTAGTTTAAATTAAATAGTTTATATTTTATTTTGTATTTTCTTATTCTACCATATATGTTAATAAATGTATTTTTATGTATTGTCCTATTAATGGATCACTCTGTTGGGCAATAGAGATTTATTATTATTATTATTATTATTATTATTATTATTATTATTATTATTATTACGGCGATCATTGTCAACAGCCTGATATGAAAGAAGATGAATTGAAGAGTAGTGTTATGAGACATATAACAGAATTAAACGTTACTCCAGAAAGATGCCACGAAATAGAAAAACAAACAATCGGACAAAGAGATAATAAAAAATGGTTCAGTGAAAGAAAGTATCGTTTGATAGCGTCAAATTTTTGAATAGTATGTAAGCGTAGAAACCGACCTGGTGTTTTAGTGAAAAATATTTTGTACGACAAGGTACCATATGGAAACGCTGTTGAATGGGGCATTAGCAATGAAGAGAATGCTATTGCAGAATATGAAAATAAAACAGGAGAGAAAGTACAACGCTGTGGTTTATTTGTATGTAGTCAACCAGATCTAGGATTTTTAGCAGCAAGTCCAGACGGACTTGTTGGCTGTGACAAAATTGTTGAAGTTAAATGCCCTTATAGTATAAGAGATGTACATCCACGAGATGGTCGAAGCAAAGTGAAAAACTTTTATGCCGAATTAGATTCGTGTGGTCGACTAGTTTTGAACAGAAGACATAACTACTATTATCAGATACAAGGTCAAATGTATGTAGCAGAGAGAGAACGATGTGATTTTGTCATATGGACACCAAAAGGTATTTCTGTAGAATGTATATATTTAGATAAAAATTTTGTAGAACAGCAAATGTTATCGAAATTACGTAAATTTTATATGGAAGAAATGGTATTAGAAATTGTTGATTCACGTAAAAGTAGAAAATTGCCTATAAGGAATTTATAATATGTGTTTTTTTGTTTTTTGAATTCGCTACATAAACTGTCGATTCTCGTAAAAATAGAAATTTACTTGGTAAGAAATTCATAAGTTTATTTTTGTTGTTTAATCGAATTTTGTAAGTATGTTAACAGTTAATCTATGTTTATATCTGATTAAGTCAGAATTAAGCTACTTTCCAATTGTTGTTGGAGTAGTTTGTTTCTCTTAATATGTTATATGTATAAATGATAATATTTCATTCAATTTATAAAAGGTTAAAAATTACAGTGGAAATAGGCCTGCAGGGGAAACCATCCACTTAAAAGATTTGGTTAACGCACCATGCCGTATTACCTCATTAGGTAGTGTGGAAATATACGGGCTAATTGTTATTATTATTATTTCAGAAAACTTTTTTATTTTGCACAATTTTTCTTTTAATATATTAAGTAAATGCCCACTATACTAGTGCATCAGTCATCGTAATAAATTGGACGAATCTACCATGAAGTTTGAAAAAAAAATTTAGCTGGAATCGTAACCGTTCCTTGGTGGGTACTTGGTCATAATCCACATTTAATTTTAACTTTAAAATGTATTAAAAATCTTTTGTTCATGATTTTTATATTTATAAAATTAATTATATTTTTGTTTATCTCATATTTTATGTAATTTACATAACATTGTATGTTTGTATTTGTAAATAAAAAAATCGAAAACTATTTTCGTTTTATATATTTTCTTAAAATATTGTAGTGTTGGATCACGAATATAATATAAAAATAATTTAACTAAGAAAGTAATAGAAATTTTTTCTCTATTCTAATAATAATATAATAAAAGTGGTAATGTGATACATTATGCTAATGTACGCACATTTGTATATAGTAGGAAATTTGCAAAAATATATGTTTATACTATAATATTTAGTTTTATTTTTATAACAAGTTGCACTATAAAAATATATGTAATTTATTCATGAAATATTTCTATACTTACTGTACATTTGTTATTGTTATACTTTTCCATGCGGGTTTCATAAATTAACATTTAGGTCACAAACACAAAAGTTTTATTTATATTTCACAAAAATATAATGTGAAAGTTGTATATGTATTTTATATATAATTTAATAAACTTCAATTACTAAATAAATTTTTTGCTTATACCTAAATTTATATTAAATATACGATTGAAAAATACATATTGTTAAAAATAATGAGTTAAATTACGCGCCAGGAAAAATTCATCGCAAAAATTACATCGTGTGAATTGGACTTGTTCTTGTTTTGTTGAAATAATTCAAACTAACGCTACTATTTTTTTGGTTCGTAGCTAAGATACTAATTACAGAGTCCCCTGTGCGGTTTTGATTCACACTAAAGGAGCCCGTGAAATCATGTTAATTGAGGCAGGTCAACAAAAAATTATTCTCGAGATCACATACTTTTCATCGTCTTATAACTATGATATACACTTAGACCTTTTTGCCAGCACAATCCGAAACAAAGTACAAACTTATCCTAATCACTATTTTATACTAGGCGGCGATTATAACAGTAGAATAGAAAATTTAAATCAATCTGAAAATGTTCTATTTACAAACACAAATCTCACCGCTACTCAAACAACGTTAGATTCAATTAATAATAAAAATGGAAGGGATTTATGTGAAATAATGGAATTAGAATATTTATTTATCATTAATGGAAGAACAACCAGTGACTCGCCATCAAACTTTATTTATATCAGCAAAAACGGTAAGAGCACCACTGATTTAGTGTGGGCCAATAGGAGTACATTGCATTTAATACAAGATTTCACTGTTCTTGCCGACATAGCAGTATCGGATCACATTATCACATGATCACTTCTTTAACAATTCTCAATATATTCTATCCAAATTATAATAAAATTGAACAAATCAAAGAAATATTGGAAATCAAGAATAAAAAAGTAGCTTGGCATATAAATAAAGAAATAGTATTTAAGAAAAAATGGAAGACAGATTCATATAAAAAGGAAAATAGATACTGTATCACAAGAAATAGGAATTACAAAATAAATAATATTGAAACAGCCAAAATTTACTGTCAAAAGAACAAACCGTGGTATACAAATATATGCCAAGACCTAAAAACTGCCGTTAGAAAAAGTCTTAGAGATTGTAGAAAACATAAAATAGATACGAATTAAGTTGATCTCCATCTAAAACATAAGAAAGAATATCAAAATACAATGACTTCAGAAAAGAAAAAATATGAAGACAACCGGTGTGCCAAACATTAGTCTACGCGTGCCTGTCAATCAGAAAGGGCCAGTGTGTTCGAATTATTTGGTAATTAATCTGGCGTGCCAAACATTAGTCTACGCGTGCGTGTCAATCAGAGAGACCCAGTGTGTTCGAATTATTTGGTAATTAATCTGATAAACAATTTGCAGTCTCATTATGTCTGACACAGACAGTGACGTTGCTAGTGGCAATACAAAAAGAAAAAGACAACCGGAAACAAAACGTTATTAAAGTGGGTAGGTTGCAAGGGAAAGAATACACTGGTTATCATGATCGTAAAGTAAAGCCTAGAGCAACAGGTGAAGATTGCAGGTTAGTGTTTTTTTATTTTTTTTACCGTATGAATAAAGTTCCAATGTTTATTATTTAATTCAGATGCAAACAAAAATGTTTCGAAAAAGTAGATGTCAACAGTCGTGCCGAACTTCTACGAAAAATTAATGAATTCAATAGTAAAGACACTCAAGATACGTACCTCCAAGGACTTCTAGAAATTGTATCTGTTCGTCAGAGAAGACCTAGGAAAGATGAACCCAAGGCTGGAAATTATAATTTGGGATATTATGTAGAATTAAAGGGCAGGCGTTTTAAAATTTGTAAAAAAGCTTTCTTAAGCATGCATGGTATAATGGAAAAAAGAGTTAGACGTTTAGGCTTGCTTTTAAGCCAAGGAAAAAGTCCTTTTGAGAAAAGAAGCAAAAGTTTGGGTTCTAGAAGCAGAGTCATCGAAGTAAAGCAAACGCACTATGCTAATCGGCGAATTCAATACCTAAATGCAAAATTAAATGTTAAAATTATGCATTCCTTATTTTTAAAGAAAAGTATCCAGAAGAAAACATTACATATCTGTTTTACTTAAATTATTTTCATAAGAATTACTCGTATTTGTTTGGACGTCCTCAGAAAGATGTTTGCTGCTTATGTGAAGAACTGAGCACTAAATTAAAAAATCCAGCACTCAGTGATAATGCTAAAAGAGCAATTGTTACTGAACAAACGGTTCATGTACGACGAAGTTCCAACAAAGCAACAAGTAGCTGTTGTATCCGCTTTTACTGATAATGGCTCAAAAAAAGTACAAATGGAAAGGATAAAGAAGAAGAAAGTAGCCAAATGAATGATAGTGATAAAGACCAATAGATAAGTAAAGAAGTTAATGAAGACGCGTCACAGGCAGAATTGACTGAAAGTAACCCTACCACTTGGAATGAGAAACAATTTCAGAAACGTTTGTTTGAAGACGTACGATTTAGATCCAGTACACTACTATACAACTCCTGGTAAGTTAAAAAATATATTTTTTTTAAATTATATATTTTAATTACTTGTATATTTCTAGGTCTAGCATGAGACGTAATGCTTAAAATGACAAGAGTGGAGTTAGAGTTGTTGACTGATATCGATATGATTCTTTTCTTTGAAAAAGGAATTCGTGGCGGTATCAGTCAATTCTGCAATCGTTACGCCAAAGCTAACAACAAATGCATGTCCGACTTCAATACAGAAGACCACGAGAAATATCTGATGTACTTTGACGCGTGCAATTTATACGATTGGGAACTGATCCAATCTTTGCCACCATCGAAATTTGAAACAAGCTTTAGATCTAGGTTTGAAATTAACAAAAATTCACGTTAAATTTAAACAATCTTTTTGGCTTAAAAAATACATTGAAACAAATACAGAATTTAAAAATCATGCAACAAATGAGTTTGAAAAAAAAAAAAATTTTTAACTCATGAATAACGCGGTTTTTGCAAAATCTGTGGAAAATATTCAGAATAGAATCGATAAACTCGTTTCTAAATGGAACAGCAAGGGTAGCGCCCGGTGTATCATACATATCTTGGAACACCATCCTCAACAGAGTAAACGGAACCAATAAACTTCTGAATTTCAAGCTCGATTTGAATACTGCTGTTGCTGCTTTAAAAACTCTAAAGATTTTCAACGAAAATGAACGCGACAATTTTTCACACTACGAACAGTCAGGAATGGAAAAAGCTGCAACATCGATGTATGCTATCGGCAGGATACGTCCCGAAATGTTCGCTTAATCCCCTTAAACTACGGAAATGCACCAGAAGTTAACCTCTCACCGTCTCAAAAATTTTACGTCGAAAATTTCCTCCCTGTGATTGATCAGTTTTTAACATCGGTGGATCAACGAATTTCAGCTTATGAATTGGTTTATACACGCTTCGGTTTTCTGGCCAACCTCGAGCATCTCAGTTCAGAACGATTGATTGATAACTGATATCTACAAAAACGACGTCGATGAAAATCTGGAGATGGAGCTTGTTCAATACGCAGAATTTCACAAACAATTTGCAGCGGAAGAAAATAAATATTTCAGTCAGGTTACAAACTTCAATGACCCAAAAACGTCTAATCGATCTTGCAATTTGAAGCATTAATAAAGATATCTTAAGAGAGTTATCTTTTTTTTAGGACGTGATCAATGACTTTGCCATGCGAAAAGTTAGAAAAGTGCCTCTTTAAGAATGTAAAAAAAAAGAAAATTAAAAATAAATAAATAAATAAATAAATAATATGATATGTTTACTTTTTTATTTTTTTAAATATGTTTCTTTATACATGCCGAAATTATCATTTGAAATGGATGTTAAAGAAAAAATTGCTTTGAATATACCGGCCGACGGCGAATTAGGTTAGGTTAGGTTAGGTTAAATTATTCTTGTATTATTATTGTGAAATATACTTGTTTTTGATAATGAGTTTTGTGATATTTGTTTAATTCTTGTGTTGCTCAGGAAGCCGGGAAAAGCTGGTACCGGGGCTGATGCATACAGACCTCTTTGCCTCCTGGATACGCTGGGAAAACTATTAGAGTTAATGCTGTCGGATAGATTAAAGGAAGAGGTGGAGGATCAGCTCACACCAGAGCAGTACGGCTTCAGGCAGGGAAGGTCCACTGTACACGCGGTACGGAGAGTGTTGGACATTGCCAAGGCAGAGATGAGCAAAACTCTAAAAAACAGAAGTATTGTGGCGATGGTCACTGTGGACATAAAAAATGCCTTCAATTCGGTGCCATAGTGGGCAATTATGGACGCCCTCAGGAGTATAAAGGTATCATTATACCTACAGAAGGTGATCGGGAGCTACCTGACGGACAGGTGGCTCATGGTCGACGGGGAGTTGAGGAGGGTGTATTGCGGCGTCCCTCAGGGGTCGGTCTTAGGACCACTCCTGTGGAACGTCGTGTACAATAGTCTCCTTATGACAAAAATGCCGGAAGAGATCACCCTGGTGGCATTCGCGGATGATCTGGCAGTGGTAGGGGTAGCCCATACTGAAATATGCTTAATGTACGAAGTAAATGAGGCATTAGAGGCGATACAGAAGTGGATGACGAGCAAGGAGCTGTGTATAGCGGCTGGCAAGACTAAGGCAATATTACTTAGCGGCCGCAAGAAGGTCACATGTATCACGTTTAACCTAAATGGGGATGAGGTGGTACCTGTAAAGAAATTAAAGTATTTGGGCGTAACCTTGGATAGCTGCCTCAAATTCACTAAACATGTAGAGCAGATTACCGAAAGGGCGGAGAAGACGGTGGAAGCCATTAGAAGGCTCATGCCCCGAATAGGCGGCCCAATGGATGCCAAAAGAAGGCTTCTTGCCAGGACCGTAGAGTCCATAGTGTTGTATGCAGCTCCAGTCTGGGGAGGAGTCACCCGGTATCGAAGCTACTGCCTCAGGCTCAACAGGTTCCAGAGACGACTGAGTTTGGGCATATGTAGGGCATATAGAACGGTCTCTGCGTTAGTGTCTGGGATCCTTGCATCGACGCCACCACTGGATCTGCTAGTTCGGGAAAGGCAAGACACATTCGGAGCGGGCAAGGAGGTGAAGAGGCTAGCCAGGGAAGCCCCGATGGTTGCCTGGCAGGAACGCTGGGCAAACGAAGCAGGCGGTGGTTGGCTGAGGGCACTACTGCCAGATATCTTGCCATGGATTAAGAGAAAGCATGGAACACTGAACTTCCACATGACGCAGGTACTCTCGGGGCATGGCTGCTTCGAAGCATATCTGTGCAGGATCGGCAGAGTGGAGAGCGACCTATGCAGGTACTGCGGGGAGGCGCCGGACACTGCAGAGCACACGGTGCTGCACTGTGAAAGGTGGGCTCAGCAGAGGCAGAGCTGTATGGAGCTGGCAGGGCTGCACGAGCTTACTGTGGCGAACCTCATCGGCACTATGCTGCATTCAGAAGAGTACTGGAACGTCGTCCGCGACTTTATGACAGATGTTATGAAACAGAAGGAGGATAATGAGCGGACGACGCTGGGCAGGTGAACTAACTAACCTTTGTATGTTGTCTGTTGCAGATATATCCGTGATGGCGTCGAGGACATGGTAGGATGCACGGGATGGTAGGGGGGTGGACTTGGCCGGGGCTCTGGGGTGGGGATGTGATGGCTGCTGGATCCTGCTCGTGGGGCTGTGGTGGTCTTGCCTACGTTGGCGGGTCCGTCGCTGGGCTGCGTACCGCCTGGCCGGGGGCGCTTGCCCCTGTCTTGCGCCCCGCCACGGCCACGGCCATCGTGGATGCCGCGGGTGTCAATGTCTCCCCCGGTGCCGCTGCCGACACCATATATATTTATTTATACATACATAATTTTGTGAAATTTGTGTTATTTTCAGTAAAAGGATTTAGTTTTTTCAACCCGAGGACGGCGGCCTTTTTCATCAATACAAAGACAAAATTAAAAAAGGGAAAGCGTGGCGACTTACGCTTGGTAAACATATATTTCGAATAATATTGTTTTTACAAATAATTTTTTCTTTTTTTTTTACAGCACAACGCAACATTAAAACAATTGTTTCGGCTCCGGTATCCGGAGTCGTCAGACTCCGAATAAATGTTATTAATTATAATGTTATTAAATTCCCTATCAGGTTCGTTATTGCTGACGCTGCTGAAATTGAAGCAGCTAAAGTTTATCAACAAATTCAGACCAATGCGCGAACAACAAATGACGCCCCACAAAAGATTATATCTACCGCTTCATGTGAGTACAGTAGCGTGGCAGCTCCTAAGCTTCCATTGCTAAATAGTATAAAAAGATGCATCAGAAACATTAAAGAAAACTTACACGGACCAGCTCTTCCGAACAGGAGAAGTGAAATTGTCTTCTTGGAAGAATATACGAAAACTTATAAAAACGAAGATTTTCTGCTTTTCGATTCCGGCCCAGAAGACGACAGAATATTAATTTTTACAACGAGAAAAAACCTTCAGTTGTTGGCAAAAAGTGAGCACTGGTACGTTGATGGCGCATTTAAAACGGTGCCGTTATTATTCCAACAATTGAAGGGGTCCCTCTAAAAACGTTACATCTGACAAATTTTCACAAACCGATTTTTCTGTGTAAAAACGTTCTATATGACTTGCTCTATCTAGTGGCGCCGAGTACAGTGCTTTTTTATAACTAGAATGATACGTATTATATTTTTGAAGTTTCAAGTTAGTGCAAGAACGTTACATCTACAGTTAAACATGGCGGACGCACCTGACTTGTCAATGCCTTCTCCAACTTCTCTTGTTTTAAAGAAGGCAAATAAAGGCAAGAAACGTAAAATAAATTATGAAGAGTGGAAACAGGTGAAAAACAAAGTGTTCAGGAACAGTGGAAAGCCTTATGTAGGCTCAAAAGGGGAAATAAAACCCGGTAGAAGATCTCCAGAAGAGGTGAGTTTAAAAACGTTACTTCTACACTATGCAAATTATATTTTGATTGTTCTAACATGCAATGAAATTTTTAATGTAACCATAAGTTTATAGTAATAATTTTAATCAACTTCTTTTAGTTTACTTGTTCTAATACATTACAATTTAAATAACCGTTATCATCTGCCGTATAGCTGAATGGCATTATTTCTACGTAGGTTATGTTTTGAATAAAATGTGCTTATGTAGTATTATATTTGCGATAAAATTATTAGATAGTATTTAAATTCAAACATCAATTTTTTAATTGTTGGTTACATTCTACTGATAAGCAGGTTGATTACATAGAAAATTTTCTTTATTTCTAGGCGGATCGATGTTCGGCAAAATGTACCTACGACGGATGTTTTAAACTTAATGAAAATCATGAACAGAAGATGTTTCTCTTTAACGATTTTTATGAATTTCCTTATAATGGACAACAGCATTTTCTTGCTGAGTGTGCGGACGTCATAGAACCGAAAAGAAGAACGGTTCCAGAAAATGTATCGCGGAGGAAGTGTTCAGTTAAATACTCTTTGCCCACAGTAGGAAAAACTGTTAAGCTGCAGGTATGCCAAATACAAATTATGAAAATCTTTGACGTAAAGAAGAGAAGACTGCAACTACTTGTAGAAAAATTGAAGTTCAAAAAGTGTGTTGAAGATGGACGGGGAAAACATCAGAACCGACCCAGAAACATACCTGATGAAGCACTGATATTAGCAGAAGGACATATCCGTTCATTTCCTGCACAAGAGTCACATTATTCACGTCATTCTAGTAAAGCCGCGTATCTCAGCCCTCATTTAAATTTGAACAAAATGTACAAACTTTTTAAACTCAAATATCCAGATTCAAAACTATTGCAGCACACATACCGTAACATTTTTGCTGAAAAATTCAATTTAAAATTTGGATTACCTAGATCTGATACTTGTAAGCTATGTGACAAGAATTTTATTAATATGGTGGCAGCAGAATCAGAAAATGAAATTGAGCAACTAAGAGTACAGTCGGAAATTCATCACCGGAAAGCTGAAAAGGCTTACAAATGCCTCTCGGATGACTCTAAAGTAGCACAACAAAATCCCAATGTAATTGTTCTCTGCGTCGATCTGCAGCAAGTCATCTTCACTCCTAACCTATCTCATTCTGATATTTATTATCAAAGACAATTTTCCAACTATAATTTTTGTATACACAATATGGGAAAAAATGAAGCTACCATGTGTGTTTGGAATGAAAGCACAGGGAAAAGGGGTGCTTCAGAAATAGCTTCCTCCATTCTTCGTTATGTTGAAGCAAACTTTGAGAAGCTCGTCCCCTACGAGTCCCGTGTGCTTGTCATCTGGTCTGATCGATGTGTGGGCCAGAATAATAATTGGAAAATGGTTACGCTCTGCCATTACTTGGTCTCGATGGGCTACTTCACGGAAGTCAACCAAAAATTTTTAGTAACGGGCCACAGTTTCCTTCCTTGCGATCGAGACTTTGCGCTAATTGAGAAGTGCAAAAAAGTTTCGAAATTATTTATCCCGGATGATGTCAAAAATATGATAATTTCTGTGAAAGATATAAACCCTTTTATACTCAAAGAAATGGCCGGGAAATTTGTTGATATCACTCCGATAGAGAAACAAATTTTCAAACACCCAGATTTAAAAATCAGCGAGTGCAGGTGGATTCAGTTTTCTAAAGACAGTCCAACTCAAATTCGAATTCGAAAATGTCATAGCCTGCTAGAAAGCTGGAAAGTTTTCGAAATAATAAAGAAAAAAAAAGGGCAGCCAACGACGTTCGATAAATTATATCGTAAATTAGAAATTACACAATTGGAAAATCTTTACATTTCAACCATAGCTATTAACCCAGCCAAGAAAGCAGATCTGGTCAAAATATCAGAATTGTTGCCTCCGGAATATAGACATTTTTACCTATCGCTAACTTCGTAAAACTAGAATTAAGTATATTTGTTTTTATTAATAACTTTTTTATCTGACAATAAACATTTTTCTAATTTTCGCTAACTTCATAAAACTAGAACTAAGTGTATTTGTATTTTATTAACAACCTTTTTATCTGACAATAATAATCCATAATATCCATTAATAATCCTGAATGTGCTACTAAAATAAAGTGCTTTCCGCAAAAAAAGCAAGCGACTAGAATAAAAAGGTTACAACTGTGCATTTGGCACGTTTTTACACTGAAAAAAAACTAATTTTTGTATAGTTCGATAAATTTATTGATCTTACTAAAAAAAAAGAACCTAATTCTTGTGAGATTGGTAATCTAAACGGTTTTCTACAAAAATTGTATTAACAATTTGTATATCTCAATGTTAAATCAATTATTTCGTTTCCTCACCATTTTCATAAATGCTAGTTGTAACGTTATTAGAGGGACCCCTTCAATTATTAACCGTACATGGACTAAAACAAAATTCATCAGTGCCACTAATATATGCGCTTTTACCAAATAAATTAGAACGAACGTACGATCAGCTCTATCAACAATCAAAAAATTTAGAGCCATCGTTATCCCCGGTGACAATTACGACAGATTTTGAAAAATCATTGATTAATGCTTCCAACAATATATTTCCGAACGCGAGGAAAAGGGGATGCTTTTTTCATTTCACCCAGTGCATTTTTCGCGCCATTCAGGCACAGGGTTTAAAAAAAAAGTACGAAACTGATGGTGATTTTGCGTTTAGGATGAAAATGTTATGTGCAATTGCTTTTGTGCCATTGAATGACTTAGTAGATGTGTTTGAATCTTTGTGTGACAGTGAAGTTTTTCCGCCTGAAGCCCAAGGCGTCATCGACTATTTTGAAGACAAGTGGATTGGGCGCCCACATAGAAGACAGCGACGACCTCCACAATATTCACACGAATTGTGGAACCTCCATCAAACTGTTTTAGCGGATTTACCTAAGACTAATAACTCGGTGGAAGGTTGGCATCGCGGATTTCAAGAGCAGGTTTCGGCTATGCACCCGAATTTGTGGAAATTTATCAATTGTCTAAAAAAAAAACAAAGCTTAAATGAACTACGAATAGAACAATATTTAAGTGGGGTGGAGACAGAACGTCAAAAAAAGAAGTACAGGGACTGTAGCCAACGAATTAAAATAATTGTAGAGGGATATGATAGAAATAATGTTATAGATTTTATTAGAGGGTTGGCTCATAATATTTCTTATTAATTATTTTTATTGTTGTAATGCATTTATAAATTTTGACAAAATTATTTTAATTGCAATTTTTAGTTTTCTTTTTTTAGATATAAATACTTATAAATATACAAAATTGACTCATGTAATTGTGATGCAGTATTTGTACTGCATATTTGTGTAAATGTTGACTTATAATATGTCTTACTAATTATTTTTATTGTTATAATGTATTTATAAATTTTGACAAAGTTATTTTAATTGCAATTTTTAATTTTTTTTATATAATTATAATACATGGTGCATTATGAAAGTAATGCGCATGATTTTATTGTGACGCGACTATCCATTGCAGCGCGTTCGGACCGGTCGTATAATGTGGTGTGGGGTCTGCTCTTCCAAACGCGCCGAGTCTCGGTTCGCTCCGAGTAGTAGGAGCTGTTGTACGTGTATTCGCGCGACGTCTGTTTTTCGATCGTGTCACGGCGTGATGGAGCGTTCGCTGGAACAACGATACGCGATCAAGTTTAGCGTGCGGCTTGGGAAAAATGCAACGGAAATTTATCAAATGTTTCAAGAGGCCTTTAAGGAGGAATGTATTTCGAGATGCGGAAGGTGGCATAAAGCCTTTAAAGAAGGCCGGGAGGAGGTCTTCGACGAACCCCGTTCAGGACGCCTAACAACAGCTCGAACTGATGAAAACGTCCAACGTGTGCGCGAAGTTTTGAATTCAGACCGTCAGTTAAGCATTCAGGCAATCGCTGACACCCTGAACTTGTCAACATTTGCGGTACATGGAATAGTGACGGAGGATTTGCAAATGCGAAAGGTCTGTGCGAAGCCCCCAGCCACACGGCTTTCGTCGTCACCAACTATCTGACTCAGAAAAAAAAACCCGTGGTTTCCCAGCCTCCTTACAGCCCTGACTTGGCTCCGTGTAACTTTTTTTGTTCCCCCGACTGAAAAGAAAGCTGAAGGGAAAACACTGGGAGTCAGTGGAGAACATCCAAGCCCGCGTTACAAGGTTCCTGAAGGGCATTCCAGTCGAGGAGTTTCAGGGTGCCTTCCAGGCGTGGCAGAATCGTCTCCGCAAGTGTATTGATGCAGGAGAAGACTATTTTGAAGAATTTTAACCATTTGTACTAATCTGATCAATAAATCTATTTTTCCCAGAAAATGCGCATTACTTTCATAATGCACCCTGTATATTATTTGTACTGTATATTTGTGTAAATGTTGACAACGTTACTGTATATTGTATTTTATTCTTTGTTACTTCAAATACAATTTTTAGTTCTCATATTTGTTTTTATTTACATTCAAATATTTCAAATTTTTTTTAAAGCCCTCGGGCATAAGGTTTTTACTTAGAAAATCAGTTTATACAATTACAAAAAAATATATCATTTTTTATTTTCGAAGAACGATACTTTCGAAGAATTGATATTCGAAAAATTGCAGTTTCGAAGAATTGCATTTTCGAAGATTTGTTTTTCGAAGAATTGCTTTCGAAGAATTGCTTTCGAAGAATGTTCCTAGATCCATTTACGACATCCCTACTTTCCAACAGACCAACATAGCTATGTTTGCGGATAATACAGCGCTATATGCGCACTCATTTTATGCAGCAGTTGCTGCTAAACAAGTGCAAATTCATCTCAACATGCTCGAGAAATACTTCACAAACTGGAAAACAAAAATATATGCCGCAAAATGCAAAACAATAGTTTTTACAAAAAAAATCAAAATCAAAACACCCACACTAATTAAAATAAACAATAATACAGTTCCCATAAAAAGCGACGTAAAATATCTCGGCGTACATTTGGATACTCGTCTAAATTTTTACAAACACATAAATTCTATTACAGCAAAGGGTCACAGTGCCATTAAATGTTTATACCCACTTCTCAAAAATAAACACATTAGTTTTGAATATAAAAAATTAATATACACAACTATGATCAGACCTTTATTGACATATGCTGCACCTACTTGGTGCAGTGCATCCAAACCTCTAATAAATAAATTACAAGTACTACAAAACAAATGTCTGCCGTATCTAACAGACTTTATAACCAACAAATCAGAAAATTTTTACCGAACCAAACTGTATGAAAATACATTGACTGAAAACATAACAAAAACAAGGCGACACAACTCGGACTTCAAAATAAAACACCGACTACCATACCAAACCTTACCAAGAATTTTAAAAAGTAAAAAAGTAAAGTATAGATAAATTCAGTAACAAGTTAAATTTTAGAGTAACAGTAGCAAGAACAAAAATATGTCCAAGACAATTTGTACAGTACGTTGTTACTGTGTACGATTTATTTGAAGAAGAATTTGTCGCCAATTCTGTATCTGTCAATGCTAGTTCTGATGCAGATTATACAGATTATTCAGAATCTGAATTCAATTCGGATACTGATATTGAAATGTATTCTGAATCAGATTCAGAAACAGAGCCAGAACCAGAATCAGAACCGGAACCAAAATCAGAATCGGAATTGACCCCCAAAATTTCACCGGATGGTCTTACAATTGAGCAAATCTAGCAAGAAGCATTTGAGTGGGACAAACACAACAATATATTAGAACGAATACAGCAGCCACTTGAAGAAATTTCAAAAAAATATTTATCAGTTTTATACATGTCGATAAGTGTACCCTTCGACGGACAACATGTTCGGGGTTACTAGTTCGATTGAGTCATCAGTGTTACAATAAAACTTTATTAGAATATGCTGTGCAATATTTAGAAACATTTGATGAAATTTTAAGCAGAGGCGTTTAAATTCCGAATTTTTATATATAACTGATAGAGTTAGTTATAATGTTCTTTTGAATGATAAAGCATTTCATATATTTAATACAGATATTTCAAATGAGTGTAGTGTGTGCGATAAGAAACAGTTTATCTATAGTGACAAAATGTGTTCATGTTATTCTCAATGATATACTCAATGTATTTTATTTGTGTAATATAAAACAGAAACACGTGTATTGTTACCGAATGTTTTTTAGTCTGTCTATACAGTAGTATTCGCGCATCATGCTTCTGTCAACTGTCTCAACTTACGTGGCGCGTGCTATAGATGGTCAACAGTTAAAATTCAAACACAAATTTAAAAAGACATTAATTGTGTGTGGCAGGTGAAAGGGTTAATTTTTTTTTATAAAATAAAGCTAAACAAACATGAGCAAGGTTCGAGCTGTAACGTAATTAGCGACACCGCAGCCGTAACCGCAAGCCTAACCCGAGTGCATAACGGAACTAGCTAAACCGCAGATAAAAAAAAAACATACAAAATATGTTTAATAAAAAATTATTTCATTTCATTTATAAAAAAGCAATCAGTATGAGCGAACTACACAGTTTTATCGTAAATACATTAAAAGTGAGTGTGTTTGAAAATTTATAATTAAATAAAAATATTTTAATGTGATTTTATTTATAGTATATCGATTTCGTTAACGTCACCCAAGGGTTTTTACCCGTACGGAAAGCTGAAATAATATATGTGGGGCCCGTAGGAAGGCGGGCATATATTATTGACAAAAAAGGGCGTACCTTGTACGTCCAAATGTACAGTGGTAGAGAATAATTAATGGTAAATGATTATATATATATATAAATTATATAATCATAACCATAATTAATTAAAAGCATAAGTTACTATAAAAATATAAACAATTAAGAGACCACCGAAATCGAGCAGGTTTAATTATGATAACCTAAACAACTAGCACTCGAACTTCGGTTCCATTAGTTGTATAAATAAACACACATAAATATAAATAAACAAAACTGAATAATAAAGCCATTCAATCTTGATTCCTCAAGAAGTTATAAAAACTCTATTAGACTAAGGTAAGTTGTTCTGTTACTCGTGTGACACTATCTGTATCGTATTAGTCGCTCGTATACTGTAAAGCGCTAATACTTGCTAATAAATAAAATTAATTTTTTCTAATTTCAAATCACTGAAATTATAATTGGCGCAGTTGGTAGGATAGCCAAAAGTCGATTCGTCGAAATAACAAAATTAAAAGTTATTAATTCGTTCAAACGAATCAGCTGTCAGTTTCAACTGTTAATTGATTATTCCATGAAGAAACGAATCTACACAGTGTAAAACAACGTTGAAATCCGAAGATACTGTCAACTCATTCACATCAGCACAACAGTAACCCGTCTTTCAAGCCGTCGTTCAGTCAGAGCAACAAAGACGCAAGAAAACTGCAAATCGTACGAGAAATTCGCATACAACAGCCACCTTCCAACTCAAACGAACGAAAATCGTCCCTGTACCGGAGCGGCAACCCACATCACACCGATGAAAATAACAATACTGCAGATATTGTAAGTCTAAAGACAATTTATATTTATTTATACAACTGTAGCTATTATTATAGTACATTTTATAAATTAAACATTAAACAATCGAAAATTTTATTTCTTAAAATGAGTACACCAGAAACTATAAGCGTTAGCTCAATAGGTACCATAAATAACAAAATATTTAAACTATTAGAATTAATACCAGAATATAACGGAGGTCACAAGACACTCTCAATTTCTCAGATCTGTAGATCGTATTGTAAATTTAATTAATAGAACTAACCCTAGTGAAATTACAAAAGAAATTGTTTTATTACATATCAAAAACAAAATAGTTGGTAAAGCAAACGAATGGCTATCGACCGGCCCAGAATTCAATTCTTGGCTAGAAACAAAAAAATTTCTATCGCATCAATATAGCGATAAACGTAATGAAGCAACTATCCTAATGGAAATTTGCGAAACTAAACAATTTAACGAGAATATATTTGACTTTCATGCAAAATTTTCCGAACTATTCCTTGCTTTTACAACTAAATGTGAAATACAATTACAAGGCCCCTCACTAACAGCAACAACAGCTACTCAAAGTTTTATAATAAATTGTAAAGAACCATTTAAATCTCAATTAGCTAGTAGAAATCCATCTACACTCGCAGACATACACAATTTAATTATTAACGATTTTCAACATCTGAAAATCGCACACACACAAAATAATAACATACCCAAACATAATAACAATATGCACAAACAACCTGCATACCAGGTACAAAGACCTGTAACAATGCAAACAACACAAACACAACACCAGTCACCGATGAACAGATATCCTCAAAGATTTCCTTCACAACAGCTGGCAGGAAATAGCAAACGCAGTTAATTTGTCTGGTGAGTTTTCGTATTATTGCCTTTTGTAAGCGTTACTTATTTAATCAAATTTTACAGTTGACGACTGCATAAAACTGTGGAAGAACTTGCGAGGTAGATACACAAAAGAAAGTCGTAAGCAACCCCCGTTCGGCTCGGCATCCGGACAAGAATCTGAGTGGGAATTTTATAAGACATTTCAATTTTATGGTAAATACCACGTAAAAATAAAGTAAGTTTTATTAAATAATAATTATGTATGTATTAATGAAATAGTATTTCAATACAATTAATACATCATACACCGTTATTCGCATTAGTTGGTTCCAGATTCGATTTAGAAAATGTAAAAAATTTAATAAATCGTTGTATGATGCATTTTGTTGAAGTATATTATTTTTTAACAAAACTGATATTGCATTTATCCGAATTTAATAAATAAGCAATAAAATTATAAAATTGTTTCTGAAAATGTGATACTTCTAGTAAAAAAAGATAATTTGAAAACTCTTTTTTTGGCTTAGAACTGCCACTATGGTGTATACATGTGTAAAATGGAGGAACGTTTGGTATCGGGGGCAAGTTCATCGAGTTGCAAATCAACATATGTTGAATATTTGTGAATACAGTGACTCCAGCCATTTAGTTTTTAATTCATTATAATTGCGATTATTGCTCCAAAAATATTATTTTGTTAACATGGATACATCTCTCTACTGCACCATAGGTGGTGGGTAAGTAAAATTATATTTTTAATCTTTAATATTTATAACACTTTAAATTCAAACACTTCAAAATATATAATCTATAATAGTGACTCGATATATTAATGTAATTGTTTATTATTCTACGTTAAGTGTTTCTTCAATATCTTGATATGTTTTGATGATCCGATATATCGGATTGTATGCATAACTCACATAATTTATTTACGGATTCTCATTAGCGCAATTATTAGCAGAACTCATGAAGGATGATATTTATGACCCTGTTGACATATATGCTGAACCACCTGAAGATTTTAACGATACTGATTGCGATACTGATTCCAGCAATTACGAAGAAGCGAGAAATTTAAACCATTTGGGGCCTAATATGTTACGAACTAATTGCGTACTGGTAACGAAAGACTGCTCCTACCGTAAGCCCACCTACCAGAATCTATGGGAGGCCCTGCAAAATCTGCGGGCAGACTTGGTGCAGAGCAACACCATGCACCTGGCGATACCCAAGTTGGGTTGCGGGCTCGATGGGCTGGACTGGAGAATAGTAAGGAGCATGATTGAGGAACTGTTTCAGCATACTGGCATCAGCATTCTCGTATGCAGCTTCACCCCAGAAATAAATAAACAAGAGAAAACGGTGGATTGTCACTTCTTCCTCACATCTTCATGTAAGAAGGGGGCCACTTGTAAATATCGACATGGTCCGACTTCTGCATTCCGAGACGGAACATTCTTAAGGAGGGGGCAGTGTAATGATGCCTAATTCCGACAATGTCTAAACATCGAACCTTCTCGAGATTAAATACGTGCACGGCGGCATGTACCGCAACAAGGGAAAAACGCTAGATTCATTTAGTATTTCTAGAAACGCATGGAAGCTTCTCGTCCAATCAGGCGAGCCATATATAAACCAGAACCGCTACCGCAACGGACAGTTGAAAATAAATATCTTAAGCGAATGAGTTCAAATAAACGTGTGTTATATGTGCGCGCATTGCTTTAAATATAATTATTAGAGTTTATAACATTAATATTCATTTATATTCATAGTGTTAGATTATTGTTTTTATATATAATTATTCAGAACTTATAATTAATATATATTTATATTCCTAGCGTTAAATTATCGTTATTTTTATGTACATTATATTTAATAAACTTATATAACTATTTCTTCGACAATTTAAACATTATTTCGAACCCAGAAAATATTACAGTGGTGTCAGGTGTACGGATTTGAAGCATTTAAACGAGTATCGCTATATAAAAATTATATAAATAATTTAAAATAAATAATTTTAAATTGTCGTGTTAAAATAAAAGTTACATAAAAATGGCTCAGAAGAAATTGTGGGATTTGAAAAATGCGGAGTTGAAAAATGAACTAGAAGAGAGAAATTTAGACATAAAAGGAAATAAAGCTGAGCTTCAGAAACGCTTAATAGAAGCTATGAAAGAAAGTGGCGAAGACCCAGACACATTCTTGTTTGACGTTGCTTTGGAAACAAATCAACTCGCAGCATTATTACAAAATATGCATGAAGAACTAAAATCGAATGCTGCTAGTGTACAAAATATGCATGAAGAAATAAAATCAAATGCTGCTAGTGTACAAAATATGCATAAAGAACTAAAATCGAATGCTGCTAGTGTACAAAATATGCATGAAGAAATAAAATCGAATGCTGCTAGTGTACAAAATATGCATGAAGAACTAAAATCGAATGCTGCTAGTGTACAAAATATGCATGAAGAACTAAAATCGAATGCTGCTAGTGTACAAAATATGCATGAAGAAATAAAGCAGAATGCTAAGAATACGCAAGATATTCTAGAAGAATTACAATCCAAAGTGTTTACAAATATTAACGAAGTGAGACAAGAGGTTTTTAACTTGGAAAATAAATTAGGAACTAATTCAAAGTTCCTAGAAGATAAAATAAAAATATTAGAAGAACAGATTGTCAATATGGCCACTATCAGTACGACTAACGTTGCGATGGCTAGCAATATCACCACGGCTGACCCAGCGCGCCCTGCGGTTGTCAAATGCGAGAATTTAGACTCCGCGCCGAAGCTACCAACCTTCGACGGCAAGACACCCTGGGAGGATTATTCAACATTATTTACAACAACGGCAACAATATATGGCTGGTCATCCGACAAGAAGTCGCAAGTATTGTGTTTATCGTTGCGCGACGACGCCCTGCGCGTTTTGCAATCCTTTCCAGCTGGTGAAAGAATTGATTTTCATGAATTAGTCAAAAGATTGGAAATGCGCTATGGCCAGAAACACATAAAAGGATTGTATAAAACGCAACTGAAGAATCGCGTCCAAAAAGCAAGTGAAACGCTCCAGGAATACGAAGCCGACATTGTTCGTTTGGTCCGACTGGCATACCCAAACGCATCTGACGATATGTACGAGAGTCTGGCGACCGAGAAATTTATTGATGGTATTCGAGACCATGAATTGCAACGAATGGTGAAAATGGCGCAGTCCGAAACAATTAATGATGCGCTTGTACAAGCACTGCAATTCGAAGCAATAAACCAATCGTCGCGGAACTCAGTTCGAGTACGTAGGCTAGACGGAACCGACGAGGAACCAGAAATAGACTCAATGCAGAAGATTGCCCAGCAGGTGCTAGAAGCGTTGGATTCAAGAAGAAAACAACGCCGTTGCTGGAACTGTGGCGAAGTTGGACATGTGCGAAGTCGTTGCGGAAAACTCCGCAAAGTCGACAAAGCACAGCCGCAGGAAAACTAAAACGGGTTGACGGGAAGGGGCGACTATCAACCCACCATGCTGAGGCCCCCGGAAAAATAGCACGAGTTGCTGGGAATTATCAACAGGCGAATAGCGTGTTTGTTGATGGCAAGATCAACGGAAATCCGCATTCGCTGCTGATTGACACAGGAGCAACGAAGACAATCATACGAGCTAACGTACTCGGAAACAAAGATCGATTAGCCCCAACTAAATGGAAACTAACAACGGCTACTGGGGCTTCGGCTAAGGTGTACGGGGAAATAGATGCCCACTTAACCATTGGTAACATCAGCTTTAAACATCGAGTGCTGGTGGCAGATGTTGATGAGAAAATAATACTGGGCATGGACATAATGACCCAGTATGGTTTTGAACTCAACCTTAAAGAGCGTATACTAAAAATCAACAACGAAGAAGTCATCCTGCACCATCAGGAAAACATCACGGCACAGGTTAAACTTGTGAAAGATGTCATGCTACCACCCCGTAGCGAAAATTTGGAAGACGCACAACTAGACGGCCAGATTCCGGACGGAGAAACAATTGTACTGGAATCGAAATTCGACGATGAAGGTTCTGGAAAAGGGGTACTGTTGGCTAAATCTGTGATACGTAGCAAGAAACAGATACCCGTACGTTTAATGAACATGAACAATTATACGGTTACGCTAAAGCAAGGTACTATTATTGGATATTGTTCATCTCCATCGTCGATTATTAGATACGTAAATGGTTCGTCTAACGTTCCTCAAGAACTTCCGGAGCCATTGAAAACCTTGGCCACGGCATCTTCTAGCCAAGTGATATCACAGCAACACATAGCCAGCAAAGAACGAAGAAATAGAATCCAATATGGCAAAAGCAGTACTTTTTGTCCAGTTCTTATTCTTCTTGCTGGCCTTTGGTTATGATTGTCCAACAGTGATTATGCGAAAAGGGTTGTTTATCCTTGATAAGCCTGACACCTGTGAAGTGAAGACAGACTTGAAGAGAGTGACCTTCACTGGTACTGTGGCACCTAGTAGGTGGTATGGGTTAGTGAAGTACAACTGCTCAGGATGTTTTGGTGCTGACCTGTCTTTATTAGAGGGGTGTGATGACTGTACATTCTGCTTGCACAACGAATCCTTTGATAAGTGTAGTAATAAAAAATTAATTGTAGTTTTAAGTGTGTTATTTGGATCATTGGTTATGATCCTATTAATTTTTGTATCACTAGTTTGTAAGTTTATAAATAAGAAAACAGCTTTTACCATCGGAACGGGATTGTGGCAATTTAAAGTCATGACGTTTGGTTTATGTAATGCTCCCGCTACGTTCGAGCGGTTAATGGAAAACGTGTTGAAAGGACTGCCTTGGAAAACATGTCTAGTGTATCTAGACGACATTATTGTGGTAGGCAAGTCCTTTAATGAACACGTGAAGAACTTGGAAGAAATATTCCAACGGCTGCGAAGTGCTAACTTAAAACTGAGTCCGAAGAAGTGCCACCTTTTTCAGAAACAAGTTAACTACCTCGGCCATGTTGTTTCTGGAGAAGGCGTGGCTGCTGACCCCGAGAAGATCAAGACCGTAGAGGATTGGCCAGTGCCTGCTAACAAACACGAATTGCGAAGCTTTCTTGGCCTATGCACTTATTATAGGCGTTACGTTTTGGGTTTTGCCGACATTGCAAAGCCATTAACACGTCTTACGGAAGAAAGTCGAAAATTCGTGTGGGACGATGACTGCCAGAATGCTTTTTTGGATTTGAAGCGATCTTTGATAAGTGCACCGATCTTAAGTTACCCGCGTCCAGAGGGAAAATTCATACTCGACACGGATGCGAGTAACTTTGGCATTGGTGGTGTACTTTCACAAATCCAGGATGGCCAAGAGAAAGTAATTGGTTATTACAGTAAAGCATTATCAAAACCCGAGCGAAATTACTGTGTAACCAGAAGAGAATTGTTGGCCGTAGTAAAGTCGCTGGAGCATTTTTACAAATACTTATACGGCCGCAAATTTCTCTTACGGACAGACCATGCAGCCTTGAAATGGCTGCTGCAATTCAAAAACCCAGAAGGCCAGGTAGCTCGATGGATCGAGCGATTGCAAGAGTATGATTTCAATATCGAACACCGGGCCGGAAATCGTCATTGTAATACCGACGCCTTGTCACGAAGACCTTGTTCTGCAGATTGCGGGCATTGCAGGCGTACTGAGGAAAGGACGGGAACCTGCCTACGTACGACTGCGATGGTTGACAACTGGCAGAATCATGAAGTTCGGCAAGAGCAAGAAAATGATCCCGATTTAAAAATAATTAGGGAATGGAAAATGATAGATCGACGACCCACCTGGGAAGAAATAGCTTCCTACAATTCCAGTGTAAAGTCGTACTGGGCGCAGTGGAATTCTATAGTACTAGATGATGGACTCCTTAAACGTGTCATCGAACAGGAAAATGATACTCAGAAGTTGCAGTTATTGGTACCAAGGATAAGGGTACAGGAAGTGTTAACAGAACTGCATGATGGAGTATCTGGAGGACACTTAGGAGTGAAGAAGACTATAGAAAGGGTGCGCGAACGATTTTATTGGATCAATTGTAGGAAAGATGTCGAAAATTTGTGCAAGAAATGTGTGACCTGTGCTACTAGTAACGGGCCGCACCGGAAACCAAAAGCACCAATGCGCCAGTATAATGTTGGTGGGCCGTTTGAACGAATTGCAATCGATATTGCTGGACCACTCCCTACAACAGACGATGGCAATAAGTATATTCTAGTGGCAATGGACTACTTCAGCAAATGGGTCGAAGCATATGCTTTGCCGAACCAAGAAGCTACCACCGTTGCTGAAGTATTGATTAAAGAATTGATTAGCCGATTCGGTGTGCCACTAGAATTACATTCCGACCAGGGACGAAACTTCGAATCAACGGTCTTCCAGGACATATGCCGAATCTTGGGAATCCGGAAAACAAGGACTACTGCTTTGCACCCGCAGTCGGATGGGATGGTTGAACGAATGAACAGGACCATGGGGAAATATTTGTCTAAGGTTGTCTCAGACCATCAACGAGACTGGGACCAGTATATTCATTTATTCCTCATGGCTTATCGGTCATCGGTCCATGAAACTACGGGGCAAACTCCTGCAAATATCCTGTTTGGGCATGAGCTTAAACTGCCGGCTGATTTAAAATTCGGCTGCAAACCCGGAGAAAACACAGCTGGCGAAGATTACGTGGATGATCTAAGAAGGAAGATGAATGAAATCCACGACAAAGCCCGTTCCAATATACAGTTAGCAAGCGACCGGATGAAAGAAAGTTATGATATCCGGGCTGAATCCGGAGGATACCAACCAGGAGACAAAGTGTGGCTGTATAATCCTCAGCGGCGTCGTGGACTATCTCCGAAACTCCAACGTTTCTGGGAAGGTCCGTACGAAGTGTTAAAGAGGATTAACGACATCATTTATAGGATCCGCAAAACACCAAATGGAAAGCCTAGAGTCGTCCACTTTAACCGGTTGGCCCCTTACGCTGGAAGTAACAACGAGGACAAAGATACTCAACGGGCTCGAATTTGCCGACTAAAGGGTGAACTCACATACGAACAGTTCATGGCGGGCTACACCAGTGGCCACAAGATACGTTACGGAGTTACCAGGGAAGTACAACAAGACCTGTTTACGGTGCCGGACCACTATGCTTTAGCACATTGCGTGGCCCAAGACTTAAAAATGAGCAGAGGCATCGCCGTTGTGTTCCGTAAGAAGTTCGGCCAAGTAGAAACACTAAGGCGACAGGAGCCAACTCCTGGAGAAACACTACAACTAACTGCTCATGGACGCCGTGTCTACTACCTGGTAACGAAAGACTGCTCCTACCGTAAGCCCACCTACCAGAATCTATGGGAGGCCCTGCAAAATCTGCGGGCAGACTTGGTGCAGAGCAACACCATGCACCTGGCGATACCCAAGTTGGGTTGCGGGCTCGATGGGCTGGACTGGAGAATAGTAAGGAGCATGATTGAGGAACTGTTTCAGCATACTGGCATCAGCATTCTCGTATGCAGCTTCACCCCAGAAATAAATAAACAAGAGAAAACGGTGAATTGTCACTTCTTCCTCACATCTTCATGTAAGAAGGGGGCCACTTGTAAATATCGACATGGTCCGACTTCTGCATTCCGAGACGGAACATTCTCAAGGAGGGGGCAGTGTAATGATGCCTAATTCCGACAATGTCTAAACATCGAACCTTCTCGAGATTAAATACGTGCACGGCGGCATGTACCGCAACAAGGGAAAAACGCTAGATTCATTTAGTATTTCTAGAAACGCATGGAAGCTTCTCGTCCAATCAGGCGAGCCATATATAAACCAGAACCGCTACCGCAACGGACAGTTGAAAATAAATATCTTAAGCGAATGAGTTCAAATAAACGTGTGTTATATGTGCGCGCATTGCTTTAAATATAATTATTAGAGTTTATAACATTAATATTCATTTTATATTCATAGTGTTAGATTATTGTTTTTATATATAATTATTCAGAACTTATAATTAATATATATTTATATTCCTAGCGTTAAATTATCGTTATTTTTATGTACATTATATTTAATAAACTTATATAACTATTTCTTCGACAATTTAAACATTATTTCGAACCCAGAAAATATTACAATATTATAATATCCTTTACACTACAAATTATTATAGTGACAATTTATTTTTTCTAGTTGTTTTTATCTGAAATATGTAAGTATGATATAAGTTTTTAGAATATATACTGAGTACAATACAACATAATACAAAACTGGCTCATCAATACCAACTTTATGTCTGACAAAAGGTAATTTTTTTACAGTAATACAACATAATATTTTTACAGTATAATTCGTTTTGTTTATAGAAAGCAACGAAAGTTCATTAAGTACATCTCACACTTTGACTGCAGTATCTGAGAGAGTAGAGTTTTTAGAGAGAGGTAGAAAATGTAAGTTACCATAAAATAACATTATTTCTACAATATATATATATATATATATATATATATATATATATTACAGAAAGTGACATAACTTTAACGACTCCGCCACCAACATCTGTTACGTCGTTTCCGGAATCTACAGAAATTCCTTTATCCATTACAGAAACAATAATTCCGTCAACACCTTCTTCGCCTTCAATAGAAACTTCTCCGTCACCTTATACAGAAATTTCACCTATACCAAAATCAGCAGAATTCTCACAATCATTATCATCATCAACTCCTATTCCGTCATCTCGTTCTTTATTTTATCCGACATCTGCTTCAATGTCTAAATTGCGATCGCCATTCACCGTCTGATGTAAAACGCCTCGCAAAAAAAGGTATTAATAAATGTTTATTTTTTATGTATTTTATAAACAAAAATATTTTAAATTTGAATTTTTATGAATTTCAAAAATTTGTTTTATATTCTAATGTCAAAATTATAAAATATTTAGATTCATAAGCGAAGCAATCGATATTTACAAAACAAAATCTTTTAGTTTAGTTTTGCCGAAACGTCAAATTATTAATTTATGGAACTTCAACTTAAAGCATTTTTATTTTAATATAATAATTTCTGAAAGATTTTTTACTGTTATTTGTTATTTTAAATTCTTTGTGTAATATTTTAGGTATTCTACGAATGCTAAATATAAAACGTATCGCTGATCTTTCATCAAGGAAGAAAATTTTGTATGACGAATTTAAAAAGCAATAACGGCGAGCCCAATGCATCCGATCAAGAGAAAGATTAGCGAAACGTAAACATTCCGTAGAAACTTTATTTAAAAAGGCAGCAAAAAAAAATACGGACGTGTTGGATATTTTTTTCGGAGGTTTAAATTGGACAGCAAAACATTTTCTCGAAGCAACGATACGCGAAAAAAATAAACGAAAACGTGGCAGGCGTTTTAACCTAGACGAAAAAGTTATGGCAGTATCTCTCTTGAAAAACCTAAAAGGAACTTACAGGTTGCTGGAGAAATATTTTACTTTACCCAGCATAACAACATTACGGAGATTGCTCAGAAAAACACCGTTCTCGCCTCCAGCCTCCAGCCTCCAGCAACACTTAACAAAAATTAATTTGGAAGATACTGTGGGAAAAGGCGAATACTGTGTGCTGCTTTTTGATGAGGTATCTAGTCAACCACACCTAACGTACGATATAGGTGGGAGTTTAAAAATTTTGGTGATAAACAAACAGCTAAGTTTGCTGAGCATGCTTTGGTATTTATGCTTCGTGGCTTTTGTCCCAGGTGGAAGTTACCATATGCTTTTATGTTTGTGTCGGGTGCGGTTGGAGCAGTTGATTTAATGCGTTGCATTAAACAAGTGTTGAAATCTGCTCTTGACGCAAACTTTAAGGTGGTAGCGACCATTTGCGATCAGGCAGCCGCAAATGTAAGTGCCATTCGTATGCTCAAGGAGGAAACGAAAGCTGAACGTTTGCGCCAAGGCCGAGATTACCGAACAGAATCATATACTCTGTTCGGTAATGAAATTGTTCATATATACGATCATCCACATTTGTTAAAAGGATTGCGTAATAATTTATTAACAAAAGACTTAAATTTTACATTCAACGAAACAGACTCAAAGCTCGATGGACGGACATTGTACGTTTTTACCTATATGACCGAGCTACTCTAGTTCGATGTCCAGCTCTAACAGACCAACATGTTTAACCGTATAAAATTAGAAAAATGAGCGTGAGGCATTGTGCACAAGTTTTTAGTCGTGGTCTCTACGTGTCAATGACAAATTTTCTGCAAGAGGCGAAACCAGAAATTGTAGACAGAGTAAGTGTGGATTCGACAACATTTGCGGACACTGCGAAATTGATACATTTTTTGGATCAACTTTTCGATAATGTAAATGGTTCTCGTAATCCGGACGAATTCAGTCGCGAACTTCGACGTCCACTGTCAGAAAGTTCTCGACATTTAGAGTTCTGGAATGAAGCAAAAGTAATTTTACGTAGTATGGAATTTGTGGAGAAGCCTGGACAAACTCGTATAATTCATTCCCAACCACCTTCTCGTACAAATTGGATTGTTACCCTAAATGCGTTACAATACTTAGGGAATTCTTTAAAGGATCAAGGTTTTATAAAACTAGATTTAAGAGCTTTTAATCAAGATCCTTTAGAGAATTTTTTTGAAAGTATTCGTGAACATTTAGGATGTAACAAAAATCCTACATATACTTCTTTTATTTCTTCATTCCGAACTTTATTAATCAGCAACTTTATGACAATGCATTCTAAGCAAGCAAACTGTCTTGAGAATGATGATGCATCATTTACGAATTTAAAAGATTTTTTTAACATCAGATGTATCAATTTTGGAGGATCCGACAATTGACCAACCTAGTACCAGTTCCATGTCTATGTCAGTGGAAGATGTAGAACTTGACACAACTGACATACTGTGGCACGTAGAACCAACTGCATATGTCGAAGGTTTTGTTGCAAAAAAAGTTTTGCAAAAAACCACTGCAACGACTTGCGATATTTGCAAAAAAAAATTATTGACAACGGACAATCTACCTGAACATTCTTTTATAAGACTGAAAGAATTGACAAAAGACGCACTGATTAGACCAAATACAGTTTTCACAAAGACGGTAGAGACTTTGATAGACACGACATATAAATTATTGCCAAGACTTTGTCACAAAAAAGAGACCGGAAAATATATTGAAAAGGTTCTCAAATCCACAAATGATTTATCGCATATATCGTGTGAGATTCATGATGTTGCGGGAATCACTGTCGAATATACAGTCAAATTTTCTATTTATATTTGGTGCAGAGGAATTAATAGAATTTTGACTGGACAAGACTCTCGTTCTCGTGATAGCATGGATCCAATTGAACGTTATGCGGCTGAAAGATATCACATCTATAAACGTAAGGGAAGAAAATAGTCCAGTGGATTTTATAACAGGTAACTATTACTTTTATTGTTCACAAAATATAGTACTAAAATAGTAAATTTATTTGTTTCAGGAAACAGAACTAGAAAAGCCAACAGTTTTAGATAAGTCATATTTTTATTTTTAATTAAAATTAAGTTTTTTCGTTAATATTATTTATAATATATTTTTATATTATTTATGATATAGTAGTATTTAAAATGAAAAACAATTTTAGTTTGTTCTATTTATTTTTATATAGAAAATGCCAACATTTCGATATTATTGACAATTATTATTATATTCCTGTTTCAATATGTAATTTTTACCCTGAAAGCAATATTGGTTGATAATATTGAAAGATTGCCATTTTCTACATGACTAAATAACTGAAAATTATTTTTAATTATAATATCAGCCTTTAAAAGATTTTTCTATAATTTATGATATTAATATTTTTTGTTATTATAATTATAATAAAAAAAATTTTTTTCTTTCTAAATAGAATTTTATATTATTACTCTACAATTATATTTTTTAGTTTAAATTAGTATATTTTTATATAATTTTATTATTTCTGATATTTTTTATATGTATACATATACGTAAATAAATTTGTTTATATAAAATTGTATTTTTATTTTTAAAAGTTTCCATTTTCAGGAAAAAACGTACACATATATATCTATCTTTATCTATATACTATATCTATCTCTCTTTTAAATACAGCGCCCTCAATTGCGCTCGTGGATGGTAGCGGAACTAAATATCCCCTTACCCCAACACCAAACACCTCCCCTGGCCTGAAGTGGCAGTTCCTGGTGTTCCTTAGACTATTCGTCGCCGTGCGTGGCCGTGCGCTGTTGTGTAGAATAATTCCAGTGACGCTCAAACTTTTTTCGAGTATAATTGACTTTTTCAAATAAAAATAATTCACGCAAAGTTAAACAGATGTCACAAATGAACAATTCGAGCAACTTCTCACGCGTGTTACTGGTTCTTTAAGTGCAAATATTGAACGTCTTAGAAATAATGCTTCCGATAGTCCGGTGCCGATCACTGAAAATTCCGGAAGTTTTGCAAAATGTACGTCTAGATTTGATGGAAGTGCATCGTCAGATGTTGACGCTTTCTTGGATGTAAGAATAATTTATAAAGAGTGTTTAAACATAACCGATGAGAACACATATAAAAGTTTACCAATGTTACTTGAGGGTTACGCGGCCACATGGTGGAAGGGTATTAAATGTACTTACGTATTAACTAGGGATTGTAATACCGATAAACCGGTTAACCGATAAATAGTCCAAAAATCCCATAATTTCTTACCGGTATTTCGCCAGTTTTTTACCGGTAATTCGTTAAATTACAAAATAGCAAAATAACGCATTTATGCGTTTTCAAGTTGCGAAACGCAAGTACAAAATGCTAGTTACGCGGCAACCGGCGAGTGGTGGGGAAAATAAAATAGCTCACAGCGACAGGGATTCATAGATGCGCTATTATTTACAACGTAGGACGTAGGTAGTGTCAGTGCTTTTGTTAACGCTCCATAGGTTGATCGATTGCTCGCTGATCAGTTTATAATACATAGTGATTAAATAAAAAATAAAAAGTAAGTAATGGATTTGTAATATTTTGTTATTATTTTAAAATGTGTTTATTTTTTTGTAGCCATGAATAAAAATTCACCGTGGAATTATTTTAATCGTACAGCAGAAAAAGATGTAGCTGCTTGTAAACAGTGTGAAAAAAAAATTAAAACAGCAGGTGGAAGTACCAGCGGTCTACGCAACCATCTCAAAAGTCAACACAAAATAAATTTATTAAAACGAGAAATAGAAAAAGCTGATGATATATCTACTTCGATTAAAATTGTTGATGTGGATTCTCGATCAAGAATTACAACATATTTCAAGAAAACAATTGATGAATCTTTTCCTGTCGTAGTAGCGCGAATGACAGCGCTTGATGGACTTCCGTTTGTTAAATTTTGTAAATCTTATAATTTGCACATGTTATTAATATCAAAGGGCTATAAAGATATTCCTAAATAAGGGGAAAATATATACAAATGGCATATGATTTCTTAATGACTATCCGTCCAACAAGTGTAGAATCTGAGAGAGCTTTTTCCGCAGCTGGATTGTTTTGTACCAAAATTCGGTCGAGATTAGGAGACAAAAGTTTAGATAAATTATGTTTTTTGCGAGCATATTTTTTAAAAATACAATAATATATAAAAAAATATTTGATTATGTTAAGATTTTTTTATTGTTTTCGTGGTGAAATTTGAACGCATTATTTCATATGTATTGTTTAGTTTGCCAATATATTTTGTGTTATTTTATATACAGAATAGTTTTATTTGTTTCAATTTTTTGTAATGCTGGAGAAATAATAATAAATTACAAAAAAAAAATTCTTTTTTAATATTAACACGTTCGCTGCCGGTTTGAAACCATGTACTTACGCCAGAGGCCGACAACATAAAATATTTTTAATAATGTTTTTTAACTTGTGTAAAGTCTATATTTTAATAATTTTTGACACAAATTTATTTTATTTTTTAATGTCACGAGCCACAACGTGGTCGGAACTGGTGTCAAATTTTATTGCCGACCGCCGCATCACGCGTGAGCTCCTGGTGAAATAAAATAAAAAAAGTCAAATAACGCGCTCGAGCGTAATCGGCACCCAACAAAAGTAACGAATCACGCGCCAGCGCGTTACCGGCAGCGAACGTGTTAACTCTTGTGTCCTACAACAATATTTAACCTTTTGGGTACATTTGACGGCTGATACTCGTCTTGCGCATGTTTTGGCGTAGTAACAATTGACGAGTCTGACTCGTCATTTCATTTAAAGCAAGCTTGCTCTGCCCGCAAAGCGGGCGGTGCAGGCGCAATCCTACGTAGGCGGTGACGTGTTTGTTTCGCGCGGCAGACGCGACCATATATTGGAATTTGCCGCACGTCAATTTGTGTTTATTCTGTTTTTTATGTGACTTTTCAATACCGCACAACCAACGTTATTTGAACGATATTATTCCATAATGTCGAAAATAAAAACTGTATTTTATGAAAATTGCAATGAAAGTAACTCTGAGCAATCTGATAAAAATTTCTCTAGTGATCCTTCAATTAGTGAATTAGAAAGTGAAAACAATAACGAATTCGAAAATGATAGTGATGATGATAGTGAAATACAACCAATACGACGAAGACGTGCAAGAGTCTTATCAAGCAGTGATAGTGAATCTTCTGATGAACCATTGCAAGAAGAATGGATATGGGAAGAAAAAGAAAATCTACCGGATATAAAACATTTTTCAGAAATTGCTGGAATCAATCCTTTGTGCATGCGAAGAGTATGTGATAATTTTTCGCCTTTGAAAGTGTTGAAACAAGTCCTAACTGAAGAGTTTTGGGATATTATAACAGAAGAGACAAATAGATATGCCAGACAAATGATAAAAAAAGAAGGTTTTTCAAAAAAAAGAAACCAAAGATGGTTTCCTGTAACTTCAGATGAAATAAAAGCGTATATTGCATTATGCATTTTGATGTCTCAAGTGAAAAAATCTAAACTGCATATGTATTGGTCTAAAAGAAATATTATAAATACTCCAGTTTTTGCAAACACTATGCCACGAGATAGGTTTTTTGATATTTCAAGTTTCCTGCATTTTACAGATAACGAAAAAACAAATAAAAATGATAGAATAAGAAAGATGAGAAATATAGTGGATTACCTGAATAATATATTCTCTCATATTTATACTCCAGAGAGGGAAGTATCTATTGATGAATCACTGATGAAGTTCAAAGGACGATTGAGTTTTATTCAATTCAACCCCTCTAAACGAGCACGATTTGGCATAAAATTCTACAAACTTTGTGAATCTTCATCAGGTTATTGTGTTCGCTTCAAAATCTATGTTGGTAAGGATAAAATACAGGGAGTTGATACACCTGCTTCTGAGAGTGTCGTGATGGAAGTGGCGCAACCTATTCTAAATAAAGGCCACACTTTATACATGGATAATTGGTATTCATCGCCACAATTATATTCAAATTTACTAAACAATGATACAAATGTCGTTGGAACTGTCCGAAAAAACAGAAAGCATATGCCAAAAGAGCTTGCTTCATTCAAGTTGAAAAAAGGAGAAAGCAAAATGTTATCCTGTCGTGGATTATTGGCATTGAAATGGAAAGACAAAAAAGATGTTTACATGCTTAGCACGAAACATTCAAATGTTGACTTGGTAGATACAGGCAAAAGACGAAAAATGAAAGATGGCAATTTCGAAAATATTATAAAACCATCATGCGTGCTTGATTATAATAAAGGTATGGGAGGTGTTGATAAACAAGATCAAATGCTAGCATGCTTCCCTGTTATGAGAAAATGTGTAAAAGGTTATAAGAAAATGGCATTTTATCTAATAGACATGGCTATTTACAATGCACATATCCTATATTCTAAAATCAACCGCACAAATGCAGGCATTGTTTCGTATCGCTTAGACATTGCTGAAGAATTATTGGAACAAGTGTTATTACCAAATTATAATTGCCGTGGGCGCCCTTCACATAGCGATACGCCACTTCGTTTACAGACAAAAAATTGGGCACACTTTCCCGAGAATATTCCAGCAACCGACTCTAAGCAACACCCTACAAAAAGATGTCGTGTTTGCTATAAAAACAAAATTAGAAGCGAGACTACTTGGCAGTGCAAACAATGCCAAATACCACTGCATTTGCCTGAATGCTTTGAAAAATATCACACCGTACAAAATTATTAGTAATTTTCGTTTTATTATATTTAGTTGTTAGTTATAACCTATTTAGGTATACTTTTTGTTCTTTTATTTATTATTATTGTTTTGTAATTCTTACTAACTTTCATCTTGTTTCAAGTATGTGTATATCAAAAATAAATTATTTCTTACGTAAAATGTATTTCATTTATATACGATTCCGTGTAGCAACAAATTAAATACGTTTTATACGTAAAGAAATTTTTAAATAAATCGGTACCCAAAGGGTTAAAAAACGGTAAATTACCGGTAAACTATTTTGCAGAGAAAGAAGCCGATACTATTTGGCCGGGTTGAAAAGATGGGAGCATCGCTGGGAGAAATGTATAAACTTACAAGGACAATATGTAGATAAATAAAAATATATTTAAAGAAAAAAGTCTTGTATCTTTGTTAGATCGGAAACTTTCAGACAACCTTCGTAAATGGATTGGAACTTTCACAACTTTCACGTTGAAAATGTTAGTAAAACTGAATGTTATTATATAATGTTACTGATTAAGTGTATTTGTGTATTTTATATTAGGTATATATGATTGTATTTGTCTGTATATTGCAACATGTTACATGTACGTATTATATGTAAAGACACATTTTGGACCTCAGGTCTGTTGTGTCAATAATGAACAATAAATAAAGAAATGGCAATCACTACGACTGTGGATGTCAGTATATTCTATCAGTAAAAAGAGATTTTAGGAGATATCGTCCAGCAGGTAGTGAGATTAGGCTTGTACATATAAGAAACGTAGTGCATTTTCTTATAATTACTAACAACACACCAGGAAATGTCTTTCGCCGAATATGAGATTTGACTAATCAACACTAGGAAAGCCATTAGAGCCCATAATAAGAAAGTCAAGAATCGAATGACCCTAAGAAGTCGCTTGATCGACTCTACATGCTACTGGACTTCTTATCAAGTGGTTTCTGTTAGTCCTTTCTATGATATTCTAAAGAAAGTTGCATGTTGCAAGTTGCATGCAAGAAAGTCCCATGAAGTGCAGCTCAAATTAACAATGGCTTCAGAATCAGTGGACATATCCTTATCAGCTGAAAATGGCAAATATGATGGTGTTTTATCAGTGGATTAATTATCTCACAACTATCCCAAAGATATTGTCAGAAGTCATGCATTACTAAATTTCTCCGGAGATTTAAGGCCAGTCATTGCTTCAATGCAGAACCATCCAGCAGTTGGTTCTATTGAAGATTTGCAATACATTAAATCAAATAAAGGATTTAATTACCACTCAGAAATGGTCAAGTGTGGTGTCCTTGGCTGCAACATGTCATGCACTTATCCTGCACCTGAGGTTGACAGGATAGATTGGGAGATTCTACCCAAATATCAAAATACTAATAACAATAGGAATACATGCACAAAAACAATGATCAAAAGAATACAAACAACGCACACTTCAGCGGTTGCCATGACAAAAACCTACAAATTACGATTTGAACTGCTTGACCATCCCCTTCTTAATCACCAAATCTAGCCTCCCCCGCCAAGCTACTTTTTTATTCCCTAAGCTAAAAGTTGCGCTCGCAGAAGAACTATTTTGCAGAGAAAGAAGCCGATACTATTTGGACGGGTTGAAAAGATGAGAGCATCGGTGGGAGAAATGTATAAACTTACAAGGACAATATGTAGAAAAAT
The DNA here is from genome assembly GCA_963966155.1 of Clivina fossor. Taxonomy (NCBI): domain Eukaryota; kingdom Metazoa; phylum Arthropoda; class Insecta; order Coleoptera; family Carabidae; genus Clivina; species Clivina fossor. The sequence goes on from OZ014554.1 coordinate 7,221,240, forward strand.
AAAAATATATTTAAAAAAAAAGTCTTGTATCTTTATTAAATCGGAAACTTTCAAACAACCCTCGTAAATGGATTGGAACTTTTACAAGGAATGACAATAACTACGACTGTGGATATCAGTATATTCTATCAGTAAAAAGAGATTTTAGGAGATATTTTCCAGCAGGTAGTGAGATTAGACTTGTACATATAAGAAACGTTGCAAACAATCAATGTATTACTGTAGAGTTTCTGGTTAATTGTTCTCGTAATATGCATCGACGTAGACGAACTGCATTTTCTTATAATTCTCGTGGTTACACAACAGAACGTGTAATATGTTGCAACTATAGACACTTACAAAAATCAAGTACATAAAAAACGTAATTGTTACATATTCACCATAATTATTTTTATAATATTGAAAATATATACAGTCCAAGACTAGCACAGCGCTCAAAAGAAAATTGATAAATGGTAAAATTACATACTAAAAAATATTTGTCTAATAAATCTGTAGAGGGAAAGTTTCAGAAGAAAACATACTATGGAGAAGAAAGTATTACAGATGAGCTAAGTTTATTGTCATCAACAAATAGTAATAATAGGTCACAAACACTAGTACCAAAACACTTCACAAAAATTAAACATTATTTTCCAACCTTCACGAAACAGACCACAATTCGCTCAAACGAGTTACGCCGGTGCCGGTACAAAAAAAAGAGTAAATAATATAGACGCGATTGCTACGGTCATAACAGCACCAGTCAAAATAGAAGAATCGTCGAACTGGAATGTAAAAAACGAAATTAAACATTATTGCAAATTTATTGGAAAGAGGCTTAATTATTTGCCTACATACATAGGCAGAATCAAAGGCTTTTGCCAACGTAATTTTAGTGCAACAAAATCGTTCTATTGCCCTAGTGAAACGACCAAATACACTGATGATTTGACTTCGAAGTAATGTCACCGTTGCCTCTATTTGAACTGACATTCAGGCATTTGGCAGAAAAGGCAGGCCTAAAATCCTTGATAATATTACTGAGAGTAATTATTGATGCTTATTATGCATTTAGATTTAGATAAAAACAGCGTATGTTCAATCGATACAAGAATCAAAGTATTAGAGCTGGGTAAAAAGTTTCATCACATCAAATAACAGAGATCAAAACTTGTTGACTGTATTTCATTAAAATCGCAAATTACAACTATCTTATATCAATTTAAAAAAAAAAATAATAATTTTGTTAATTGCTAATTACACTGAAATAAGAAAGTAAATATTCTCGTTCAAATAAACTTCAAGAAATTAATTACATACAAAAAAGTATTTATCATTGCTAACAAATTCAAATTTAAACAATAGTAGAAATAGCTTCAAAATTTATGAACATATTTTCATTTCTAGAAGAAAAATGTTTCTGCTAAATTGTGATTATATATCCAAATCTAAATATAAATTAGATAAAATGTTGCATCATATGCATATGTTGCAATCATATGCATCTAACTCAATATACAATTAAAAAAAATCGAATAAGTCAATTCTTTTGATATGATAAAATGAAGAAAAATCTGCCAATAGTTCAAACAAGCTGTAATCATGCAACACAATAATAATCTTCCATATTTCTAGTAAAATATCAACCATGAATTTTATACAATTAATAAAATAAATGTCAGAAAAAGATAGACCATTTATATATCATCTAACTATAGATCTATAGAAAATAGTATAGCATACTTTTTTCCTGAGACAATGGAAATATCAGTAAATAAGTAGTGATAAAATGGTTGCAAATAAATAAATAAAATAGGTTATACAAATAGTTACAACTCCGTTGTAAGTCTGCTTCTGATGTAGGCCATATATCTCATTTTTTTTTCATTACATAAACTTACATACATAATTTAATATAAATGAATACATAAAGAAACGCACAAATTAAAAATTGATGAGAAAGAATTGGTAAAAGTCCATGATTGTAAGTGTGGTTTATCATAACTCGAATTCGGCAAAAGTCGAGTAATCCCTTGTACTGATTGGAACCTCAAATTACTACATGACATACTGGACACTGGATAAATCCTGAAGATAATTATTGTAAAATCTGTAACAAAAAATATTTTTATTAAATATGAAGCTTTCCTTGTTAAAAATATAGAAGAAAACAATGTGCTACATGAGACTGCCAAAAACTTGTTTTTTTCATAATTAAATTTATTGCAAATAAGATTTCATTTAAGAAAAATTATACATTTTACTACAAAGTGGTGAAAGATTATACAATGAAATGAGAATAATGAAAATATTCAAACATTATTATATCTAGCTACACAAAATTATTTTAATCAGAATTACTAGGGTATTTGTAGGTTGTACAGTATTGCAAGTTGCAATAATTTATACATCAGATACACAGCTGAGACCAGTACTAAATAATTATTTAAATAATAAAAAAAAATATAATACATCACGTTTTTAACAAGGACTAAAAAGTATAAAAAAAAATCTCCTAGCCCCCCCTTCCCCATACAAATTTATAATCACCATACAGAAAACCGTCGAGCAACAACAGCTACTCCCTAAACTCCTTACTATTATCTATTGCATGCACCCCACGTTTTTCTGTATGGGGTTTATAAATCTATATGGGGAGTCAGGAGAAATTATTTTATACTTTTTGGTCCGGGTTAAAAACGTGGTATATTAATTTATTTCATTTAAATTAATCATTTTGTAATTAAATAATTTTATTAATTAAAATTATATAATTATAATTAAAATTATATAACTATAATTATAATTTAATTAATTATAATTTATAACTTCAATTTAATATTTCAAAAAAAAAAAAAAATTTTAAATTCTTAAATCGTATCAAATTTCCATTAGTCTAGCGGATTTTCAAAAGAAAATTCCCGTACATTTCCCGTACATTATAAATAAATTCCCATACATTAATTTAAAGGAATAACCAGCTTTTTACCCTAGAACGCCCAATTGCACATTTTTATGCCACATAATTATATTTGTAATCTTATGTATTAATTAACTTTGATTGACAAATTATTAAAGTTCATAATCTATGTTTTGTAAATTAATTCGGTTAGAAACCATTATATAATTTTGTATAAATATCCTAGAAAATGCTACTTCATCATCGGGCGTTTTACAGTTAAAGCGAATGTTTTGAATGTAAAAAAAACACTTCAAAATCCAAATTTGCCTGCTCTAAACATGAAGAAACAAGTTCTGCCAGTTCGAATATGATTGCGGAACTACGTTACTATATTCATAAACTAATTCTATATGAATGTAGATGGCGACTCGTACTTAAATCGAGGAAACCGAAAATCTAATGGAATAGGGACTTTTGGAGCCCGAAACCAACACTCGGCCACCGGCTTGTCTTAAGGCTGCCTGTAATTTTTGTTTATTTTAGTCTTAAAATATTCAAAAGAAACTTTTGTTATGTTTTAAAACTTCCCAGGGCACGAAGAGAGAGGAACTGATAAATTAACGCTTGACGTCAAAATTTAAAAAAAAAAATCTAGCAGTATTTTAAATATTTTTTAATTTTTTAAGTAAACTTATTAATATTTTAATTCACACGTTTCTATTAACTTGCTTTCTTATCTGTCTGTTTGTTTGTTCGGAACAAATTTTGCAATCGATTTTAAACTAACATCCCGATGAACTAGACTTGAAACTTTAAACATAGCTCAGAATGAATGACAATACAATATTAACTAACTAATTAATATAGAAATATTAAATTAAAGTTAATTAATTAATAAAAGATTAGAAAATGATCTACTGTGGCGAAATTTAAATAAAAATAATATTATAAAATTAATATTATAAAAAATCCCAAAACCACACTTAAATTAAAATAAAGCTAAATACGTATTTCGGAAGCTAAGCTTCCATCTTCAGTAGCAAATAAATTTACAAAAATCTTACCTGTGATCCTAGTACATGAACACTTAAGCACTTGTCAAAGGTCACTGGTGAGTCGAAAAATGAAAATAAAATATGTAAAACTATGTTGAGGGTGGGGGTGTTGGTTAAAAGTCAGTGGTCAATTTTGATTGGGTAGTATGTCGAAAAGAATAGATCGTGGGATTGGTCCGTCATCTGCGTTTATAAGATTGCCTATCTATTCTTTTCGACATACTACCCAATCAAAATTGACCACTGACTTTTAACCAACACCCCCACCCTCAACATAGTTTTACATATTTTATTTTCATTTTTCGACTCATCAGTGACCTTTGACAAGTGCTTAAGTGTTCATGTACTAGGATCACAGGTAAGATTTTTGTAAATTTATTTGCTACTGAAGATGGAAGCTTAGCTTCCGAAATACGTATTTAGCTTTATTTTAATTTAAGTGTGGTTTTGGGATTTTTTATAATATTAATTTTATAATATTATTTTTATTTTAATTAATTAACTTAATTATAATTAATAAAATTATAATTATTAAATTCAAATTAATTAAATTAATTAATTAGGTTAAAGTTAAACAAGACTAAAAAGCAGAAAATAATTATTTAAATAATAAAGAAAAATTAATATACCACGTTTTTAACACGGACTAAAAAGTATAAAATAATTTCTCCTAACCCCCCATACAAATTTATAACGCCATACAGCAAAGTACGTGAGGCAACGACAGCTACTCCCTACACTTCTTTCTATTGCATGGGTTATAAATCTGTATGGGGGGCTAGGAAAATTATTTATACTTTTTAGTCCGTGTTAAAAACGTGGTATATTAAAAATATTTTTGACCACTTTGACTGCAATGAAAAAGTTTTTAAAAATTTATTGTTGCTACATTATTTATCCGATTTTGATCAAATTTTCAGAAAAGATTCCCCTAGCGCCCACATATATCACGTAATTTTAATAAAATACGGTGTTATCAACTTTCCGAGAAAAAAATTACTAAAGTTTATAAACATTTATTATGGCACCATTTATTTATTCGATTTTAATCAAATTTTTACAGAAGATACCCCTAGCATCTACATAAATTATATAATTTTCGTAAAATACAGTGTTACCAACTTTTCGTAAAAAAAATTTACTAAAATTTTGACAAAAGATTCTCCTAGTATCCATATAAATTATATAATTTCAACAAAATACGGTAAAAAAAATATAAAATAATTATTCCTATTTCTGAGCATTTATGTGATAATGTCAAAGTGTTCTATTTATGAGTGTACCCACATACTTTTAATCTTGCTAATGTAAATAATTATTTTTATTAATTTTCTTCAAAAGTAATACATTTAGTTTTCGTTACTGAGTGTGTGAGCTTCGAACCAGAACTAAACCAAAAACACCGTTATTTTTTCAGAAACAAAAACCGGAGCTGAACCGGAAAAATAATTGCGATTTATTTCGGTTCGATACATGTTCGATACACGAGCGTTAACACAAACTTAGTTTCAACGTGTCAGTTGTCGTTCTTTTCATCACTTTAACTGCAAGGAAAAAGTGGTATAGAGTTTGGTACGGTATCTGCAACATTTTCAAAAAAAAAAAATTGTATAGAAATCCTTCATATAGCCTCTAGATGACGAATCTGAACTTAGTTTATGTGGGTATATGGATGTGTGTCGTCAGCTCGATAGCTCGGTCGTAAATCAAAATTTTGTAGCCGCAACTCCTCCTAGACGATTCAACCGATTTTAATGAAATTTTCAGGATAAATTTATCTAGTGCCCAAGATGGTCATGTGGTTTTGGTTCTTTCCAGTGATGCCAACTTTCCGAAAAAAAAAATTACTAAAGTTTTTAAAAATTTATTGTGACTACATTGTTTATCCGATTTTGATCAAACTTTCAGAAAAGATTTCCCTAGTGCCCACATAAATTACGTAATTTTAATATAATACAGTGTTGCCAACTTTCCAAGAAAAAAATTACTAAAATTTTTTAAAATTTATCATGGCCACATTATTTATTCGATTTTAATCAAATTTTTACAGAAGATACCCCTAGAGTCTACATAAATTATATAATTTTAGTTCAATACAGTGTTGCCAACTTTCCGAGAAAAATATTACTAAAATTTTTAATAATTTATTATAGCCATGTTATTTAACCGATTTTGCTCAAATTTTCACAAAAGATTCTCTTAGCGCTTACATGAACTATATAATTTTAGTAAAATACAATGTTTCCAATTTTCCGAGCATTTATTTCCTATTTCTCAGCATTTATGTGATAATATCAAAGTGGTCTATATATACAGTGTTTCCCAGGATTGATGTTACAAGAGGTGTAATGGACTAAAATTTTTTGAATTTCATTTCAAGATTCTGGAATTAAGCCCTGCTTGGCGTGAAACGAATTTTAAGAATTTTTTCGTTTTTTGAAAAACAAAATGGCCGTGACGGTGAAGCAAGAACTATTTTCTTTTCAGGTAAAGTACCCTTTTTGTTTAGGATACGACAAAATTTTATTAAGAAAAGTTGTTTATAATGACAAATCATGGCCGTATACCAAACTTCAGGACGATCTACCTACTTTCATTAAACTGTCTGTTTTAGATTGAACAAAATAAATTGTAGGTATTTAACTATTCGCATGGCAGTCATACGTGTAAGATTGGTGTTGGGAAATTTCTCGTTAAACCGCTGCACCACTACTCTTAGGGCAGTTTGTCCAAGCCCGTAACACTGAACAACGTAAATTCTCTGTTGTAACGATAACATAATCTAGCAGTAATTATACTTTGAACTAAAGGCAGTTACTACAAATTGCAATCTGACAGTACTTGAGATTATACTCAACGATTGTTTTTTCATGGCCTCCCATTGTTATTTTCTTTATTTCACGCCGTTTGGTGTAAATTCCGAATTCGCAGATAACGCTGAGTAATTTTTAATAAATTTATTGCACATCAATGATATTATTAAGCTTCGTAAGTTAAATTTGTTGTAAATACTATTTGTTTCGTTCAATGGTCTACAAATAAAAATTTTAATAAATTAATAGATACCTACAATTTATTTTGTTCAATCTAAAACAGACAGTTTAATGAAAGTAGGTAAATCGTCCTGAAGTTTGGTATACGGCCATGATTTGTCATTATAAACAACTTTTCTTAATAAAATTTTGCCGTATCCTAAACAAAAAGGGTACTTTACCTGAAAAGAAAATAGTTCTTGCTTCACCGTCACGGCCATTTTGTTTTTCAAAAAACGAAAAAATTCTTAAAATTCGTTTCACGCCAAGCAGGGCTTAATTCCAGAATCTTGAAATGAAATTCAAAAACTTTAGTCCATTACACCTCTTGTAACATCAATCCTGGGACACACTGTATATATAGGTTTACCCATATACTTCTAATCTTGTTTTTTTTTCATTTTCGGGGTTACGTAGCAGAGTCGCAATTCGTCTTACGCGAAATAGTATTTGGTTTTTTTTATGTGGATAAATACTCAGATATTAAAATTGAAACTGAAACTACGGATCACATTGAGGTAGGTGTATTTTTTTATGTTAATCATTAATATATTTGGAAAGATCCAAATTAATTTTAAAAAAATTTTAAATAACAATTTTTAAAAAATAATTTTTATTTTTCAAGTATTATAGGTTAAAACATGCCGATATTTGTATATTTGTAAACTCTTAGTATTGACGCAGAAAACATTGCTTTGATACCAACATAATAACGCACAACGAAACTTACGATAATAGAACTACAAATTTATTTTTATTTTATTGAATATGCCTTATAAAAAAATTTAAATTATAATTATTTATTCAACTTGCATAATATTTTAAACAGATATTTATTATGAGCTCATATAAACGTACTCAGTGATAATGTCATAAATTTAGTTACTTTTCTTGGGTTACGTGAGTTGTAAATATTTAAATATTTTTGAAAAAAATTTGCAAGAAATTTCATTAAAATTAGGCTTGGGAAACAATTATTATTTTTAACAGGATAATGAGCCAAAGCATACAGCCCATCTAGTAAAGCAGTAAATTTTATATAATGCATCACATAATTTAATTACGCCCCTTCACAAAGTCCTGTTATTAATTTCAATTGAAAATTTATGAGCAAAAATCGAAAGATAATTGCGAAAATACGAAATAAGGAATAAGGCTACATTAAAAATCGCAATGAAATATGTTTGGACAAAATTATTGATAGTGTAATATTAGTCAAAATTTGCTGCAAAGTAATCGAAAAAGGCGTACGTGTATAATTCAAGCAAAAGAAAGACTTACAAAATATTAAACAATTTTTTAAATTAGTCTAATATTTAATTGCTGAAATCACCATTAATGAACTAATTAAATCATTAGTTAATTTTCTTTTACATACATACATACATACATACATACATTCACAATCACGCCATGTACCCAAAGGGTGTATAAACAAACCCTTCCCATTATCCCGAAATCAGTTTTCACCAAACATCCCTATCCAAAAAGGAAACTTTAGCTTCATCCATTTTCATAATTCCTTTCATACATGCTCTTCTATTCCTCCTACTTGGAAACTTTCGCTCACACAAGTCACTCTCTCAGTCATATAATTTTTTTTTTATCAAATGTTCATTAGACATTTGCTCAAGATGTCCGAAACAGCTTAACTGACTAACAGCAACTTTTGCTACAACATTTGTTTTTTTTTTCAATTTCACATTCATCATACACTAATTTATTTCGTACCCCCGATTCCTCCTAGTTGCACCACATACCCCACATAAAAATCTCATTTCCACAGCAGTTTTTTATGCTTTTGCAGCCAAACTCAACATTCACTATCATACAAGTAGATACCAAAACAGCATTGTATATACGTACTCAAACGGACTTTTTTTTAACTAAGAAAAATTAACTAATGATTTAATTAGTTTATTAATGCCCATTTCAGCAATTAAATATTAAACTAATCTACATTGAGACACCTATGTATAATACATAAATTTTTTAATATTTTATATATATATATATATATATATATATTAATTAACACGTTTTTATTAACTCGCTTTCTTGCCTGTCTGTTTGTTTGTTTGTTTTCGGTACAAATTTAACAATCAATTTTAAACTAACTTCCCGATGAGCTAGAGACTTGAAATTTTAAACATAGCTCAGAACTTATATAATTATAATGAATAAAATTATAATTAATTTAATTAATTAATTAGGTTAAAGTTAAACAAGACTAAAAGCAAACACAATAATTATTTAAATTTAAAAAAAAAATAATATACGTTTTTAAAGTATATTAAAAATTTTTTATTTAAATAATTTTTTAATACTATTGTTCCATGAATTATTAATCTAAAATTGTTACCCAAAATAATAACATATTTTAATTATTATTTTAATTATTGTAATGTTGTCAAATAAACATATTGAAACATGGCATAATAGTTTAATTTTATTTATCTATAATTGTGATAAATTTAAAATATATTTTGACAATTTTAAAATTATTAATAATAATTTAGATGACGTACAACGGAACTTACAATAATCTTACGATAATATAACCATCTTTTCAATACGTTATTATTCGTTCAAGCCAAAATACTGTATCTGTTTATATCTCTTTTCTATTTCTTAAGGATTCAAATCAACATTTCTCAAAACTTAAAACTTATTAACCATTGAATGCAAAGAAGTGCAAATTTAATAAATAACGTAAGTAATTTTACCTTGTTTACCACGATAAAGCAATACTGAAATATTGAAGAAGACCCAGAGTTACGAATGATACTTCTCGTTGAAGAAAATATCGATACGATCTTCTCGTTGAAGAAACTATAGATTCGATCTCCTCGTTGAAGAAATTACGAACTAAAGACGATATTTCTCAAACTGCAATAAGAAAGAAATATAGTACACACATTCTTCCCATGTAATTCATATATTATGAACATAGTATTTTTGAATGAAACAACATCGCAAATATAACAAACAACATCTATGGTTCATCATCATATCAGAAGATTCACGTCGTCATTTTAGTTTACATATATATATATATATATATATATATATATATATATATATATATATATATAAACCTACGTATTTATGAATAAAAAGATAGCTCCTAGCAGCCAGCTTGCAGGCTAATATAGGCTAATTCACTTAAACCTGGTTGATTTTTAAAATATTGAAAAATAATCATTTACACAGCCAATAATTAATAATTATATTTGGTAAAATTTCGTAGAAATTGAATGAAAAGTAAGTTAACTGTAGATACATTATATGTAATTGTACTTATGCGGAAGTTCTTAAGAATAACAACCGTAATAATATAGAATAAAATTTACCAAAAGTGATTTATACCTTCGACAGAAAAAAATGTAATGATCATTAAGATTTAAGATTGGGTTTTTTTTTTAAATAAATGACTTACATCAAAGACGGTATTTTTGTTAATAGTTTTCTTATACAGTCATATCTTTTTGCGTTATTTTTTCATAAATTAGTAAAAAATTTGATTTATTAGAACTACTATCTATCTCTTCACCAAAACATAACACTAATTTCGTGATAAGTAGGATAGTCTGAATACATAATGGAGTTGCTTAATGTTAGAAATTCCTAATTTCAATACCTATATTTAGAAAAGTAGTGCAAATATAAAACGCGCTGAGTTTTAAATTGAATTTATTCATTTAATACAACAGATTTACTAAAATAATTATTCCAGAAACTTGATAATACATGTACAATTAATGAGTCAATAATAATTCATATGTACTTACAGAATTAACATATAATAAAAATTAATTAAATATTTAAAATTAATTATCTACAATCGTAGGCTTATTTTTTCTTTTAATCAATATATAAAATATTAAATTAAATAAAAAACAAAAAGTAAAAAAGTTAACACATCTCAGCTAATCACAAAATGGCTGTCCAATTCAAAAATATAACTAAAAATACGCCTTTATTCATTTGAATACAAAGAGACATTATTTATCAAGTTTTCTAATTACAGATAATCTCGTATTCATGAATTATTCTTGTTTGTATTTTCAATCTCAAAGTGCACCTACCGGAGATTTCTCATAAATTAACAGTCTAAACTTTCTTTTGATTCATAAATACATATTTCTTTTATATATATATATATATATATATATATATATATATATATATATATATATATATATATATATGTGTGTGTATATATGTAGAATAATTACGTATTTATATTTAAGGTGCATTCAAGAATTGAATTAAGTACTTACAAATATGCCTGCACGTGACAAATTCCGTACGAATAAAAGCAAATCATTGATTTATTCATTGGCCACAGACAGATATATATATATATATATATATATATATGTAATTGTAAGTACTTAAAAGTAAATAAAAATTTTAATCTCTGAATGCAGCTTAAATTGACAAAAATGTTACAAGAATTTTTAATTTTTTTAGTACATTGAACAACACATTTATTTTCTGTTTATTTATACATATGTCTAATCAATAAAGATTTGTGATTGTTTTTTTTCGGTTATTATTATCAATCGGTTATTTTGTTATCAGAAAACTCTAGTTCCGATATGATCACATGAAGCAACCTGCACTATACATTATAAATGACATCATTAAAATAAAAACTATTTTAGGATAAAATACTATTTAATTATTTTCGAAAAAACTGAACGATCGTCTTCATCAGGTCAAAGTTTGTCAATGACATTTTAATGACATTGATAAATTTTGACCTAATGAAGACGAGCGTTTAGTTTCGTCAAAACGTCGTCTTTATAAAATAATTAAACAGAATTTTATCCAAATAATCTAGATAAAGTAAAACAGATTGATAAGAGAAGCAATAGAAATTTATAAAGAAAAAGATAACATCAATCACTGTGAAGGCACTGAGTTAAATACAATTTGGCTTGCATTAATTAAAAATCTATAAAAATTTGATGATCTAGTACTTATTTGTTACCTAGTACTTGTTTATATGTTCTATTATTTACTGTAATGCCATTTGTATCATTTATCCTGATTAAGACGGACGTTTAGTTCGTCAAAACGTCGATTTTAAATAGATATTAATACAGAAATTTGACCTACAGCAGTTTTATTTTAATATAATAAGTTCTGAAAATTTTTCACCTATATTATAACAAGAACAATTTAATAATAATCCTGAATTTATTAATCTTTACTTTGTAGGCTAAAAACTATTAACGCATCGATTGGAATAAATAAATAAAGTACGAGGCTTCCTAGACGTCATTGCTTTGCGATTAAATTGGAGCACTTACTGACTTGTCTTAAGATTTCAAAATTACACTATAATTTTAAATATCAAATTTATTTCTTTATAAGTAGTAGTTTAATAATAAACTTTCTAAATTTATAATCAAAATACGAATTGCATATAATTGCAATAATTTTTCAAGTATACATACATACACAATCACGCCATGTACCCAAAAGGGTGTGGCACAAACTCTTTTCATCATCCCGAAATCAGTCGCCTCCAAACACTCCTATCCAAACAAGCAACTTTCGCTTCATCTACATTCATAATTCCTCTCAAACATGCTCTTCTATTCCTACTACTTGGAAACTTACGCTCACGCAAAACACTCTCAATCATATCACACCAACTACTCATCGGACGTCCACGCAAACGAATACCATCAAAATCATTCAAATAAATCTTTTTAACCAAACGTTCATTAGACATTCGCTCAACATGTCAGAACCATCTTAACTGACTAACACCAACTTTTGCTACAACATTTCTTTCAATTTCACACTCATCATACACTAATCTATTTCGTACCCGATCTCTCCTATTTACCCAAAATGGAGCTATGCGCGCGTACAATTAAAATGCGATTTCTGCGGTAAAAATGCGCCATCTTAAGTTGTCGCATATTAATAATTTGAAGTATATATCATGTATATGATAATAATATGTGTTAACGTAACAAATTCTTGTATCCAGGTTTTTATTTTTTTATAATTAGAAATAATGAAAATTATCCCTAAAATAAAATATTTTCCAATCTATTTTCATTTAAACTATTTCAAGATTAATAAAAACAAAGTTATTATCAAAAAAATACACATGCTTGAAAGTGATCCCTAGTGAAAATGAAAAAAGAAAAAATAAACGACAACTGACGTAAAAAGTAAGATTGCGTTAACGCGCATGTTTCAACATGTATCGAACCGAAATAAACCGATATTTGTTTTTTCGGTTCAGTTCCGGTTTTCGTTCTAGCAAAAATAACGGTTTTTTTTTCGGTTTCCGGTACAGTTTCGGTTTGAAGCCCTGATATACACTGTACAAAAACTTGGTAAACCTGGGGCAACTGATTTACAACAGTTTAATATGTAAATTTACAGACGTCATAGAAAAATTATTTACTTTTTCGATAAAAAGAAACATATAATACGGCAAAATTAATTATTTTACTTAAAATTACAAAAATTATAGTATTTTTACAAAAAATTTATATAAGCCATCGTCTTGATGAAATAATATGTAATTTGTTTTACTATGGTTTTTATCTAAAATGGCAACTTTAGATCCATATTTTTTTTATATAATCCAATTTTGTTAACTGTTCCATTAAAACAGAAATGTAATTCAATACATCGAATCTTCACTAGATTTAAAATAATAAAAGCTTTAGAACTAAGTTCTGTATAATTTTTAATTAAAATTCAACGTTTCGATATACTTCTCGTACACATAAATAATAACGAAATAAAACAGAAATAAGTTACCAGGTAACAAATACAAGTAATTAAATACATTGTAAAGTTTCTATAAATTATGAATTAAAAGAAGCCAAATTTTATTTAAATTCGTGCCATCATTTTGAATATGAATTCTATAAGATTCTTTAGTATGTTCACTAATATATTAATTGTAATAATTTACCTAATATTTTAATAAGGATTCCAATTAAATCTCCGATCATAGAATTCGTACTGATATTGAGCTGCTAGCAGCATATTATACTCGTTCCAAATTCATATTTCTATCTTCATCATCATCACTTGCATCTTTCGTCGTCAAATAAGTTTCTTTTTTAAATTTGATTCGCTGGTTCGATTTAGTTAACTGCATATTCAGATTCTGAAAACACAAAATAGATTTAACTACCATCGTAAAACCAATTTAAATATATCAATCAATAAGTGACAAAGGTCCGGTAATAGGAACATAATTTTTTTATACAGCACAACTTGAACAGAGACCCGTTGTCGAAACGCAAAGAAAAACATTGTGAAAAAAATGGGGCTCTTGTGACTACCACTGCCTCACCACTAACACCGAATTGTAGAAAAAGTGAAAGTGTCGACATTAAATGAAACAGAGATAACTAGACTATAGGACAGTACGAAATATGATTAATGCAGCAAGCACACTTTATTTCCTATTGAAAGTGATCGAGTTAACAGTAAACCGATCTAGTTTAGCCCTTACTTAATAGTGCTATGCCCAGCACACCAAATCCTACGCAGTTATTTCTTTCGAAAGACACTGTATTGTGCCGGTATAATCTCACGTATGTGTAGATAATAGAATTGTTTACAAAATGTAGCTCTGTGCAAGTTCTTCTGTATATAATTTTGTTCTTAAAAATTACCAATTATTTTATATGTGATTGCTAATAATAGCTGAACTATTAACTAATCATTATTATAAAATATCCAAACTATCGGACTTTCTAAATATCATTACTTTGCGGCAAAAATAAAGCATTTTAATATGACAAAGATTTTAATATTTTCTTTAAGCAAAAAAATTTAAAAATATAACTATATTTCTGTATAATTGTTAAACTTTCTGACTTTCTAATAAAAATACGAAAGTATTTAATTGTAAAAAGTACTTGAGTTACCAAAAATACTTTTTTAAAAGATTTCAACAACTACTTAATTAAACAATTGCATTGATTATTCGTAAAAAAATCTATTGTTTAAAAATCGTAACACTTTTTATAATATTACGTACTAAGTAACTTTATCCATCACATAGACCTACCCAATAACTTGTATTAAAAGTTTACAAGTATAAATCATATTTATCACTTTTATATAATCAATTTTTTGTTTAACTGTTTTATTAAAACAAGAATCTGATTAAATGATTGAACAATATTTCAAAGTTCCACTATAATTAATAAAATAAAATAAATTACCTTTCTATTTTAGTATGAATTCCATTTAAAGCTGATCACATAATTTGTAATAATAATTGAATCCATAAGCATGTTTTTCTGGTATCATTTTCTTTTCGATTCAAATTTCATCTCTATCTTCTTCATCACTTGCATCATTTTGTGTCGCTAGGATCAACATCTATCAGTTTAATTCTTCCGATTGATTTATTAACACCGTGTTCTGATTCTGAAAACACAACACAAATATCATTTATAAATGTTCAACATCCTAAAATAAATTTAAAATATGAATACATATATATATACAAAAGCCCGATAAAAGCACGATAAAAAATTCTTATATAGTATGTAAAACCTGCGCAGAGACCTGTTGCCGAAGCCGAAATGAGAAAAACTGAATAAATAAAGCTCTTAAACAACATATTGTTAAACGAATGAAAGTATCGGCATAGATGAAGCAAGCAAAATACACCCCCCGTGTAGTAAACGTACTTTATTTCCTTGCGAAATTAATCAAAGTTAATACTCGTAGTAAACTGGATCTCGCCCCGCTCTTGTGTATTATTAATTACTAATTTGTGTTACAATGTAGCTCGATACAAAATCCACTGCATATAAATTTATATATATAGTGGCTGGTACTATACTCCAAATGCAGTTTTTGACTATTTTATTTCATTTGTTAAGTTCATGTCGAAACGGCAGATTTTATAATCAGTGATAATAAATTTTGTTGAACAGTAATACCAAATAAATAGTTCCGAAAATTTAAAAAAATATATATTATCTTAGAAAATTACTTTATGTCTGTTCTGAATTTATCAATTTATTACAATTTTGTAAAGAAAAAAAAATTTAACCAACAAATAACATTTAGCAACTTCAAAGCTAAAAGTATGTGAACTCGAAACGAAAAAATTAACTTGTAGTTTATTAGTTATAATTAGAAAATAAATCTAATAAAATTAAAAGCATACAATTCAATGTTAAATACGTATTTGTTTTAAATTAATTTGCAGTATCAATATTATCAATGCTGAGTGACTCTCTCATTTGAACAATAATTCAAAAATAATTATTAATTTATAAATGAAAAATATAAAAGGCAAAAAAATAAAAAGATCATATTTTTGTAGAAAACAGAATTAGCTAGAAATGAATATTAGGGCAACTACAGAATAAACAAAAACAAACGTCCCTGAAAACAATTGTTTTTATAACTACAGAAAAATATATTACAAAACAAAAGAATACTTACAGTTAAAAATCGAAATTCACGAGTAGCAAACTAGTTTAACATAATTATACAAATCAAACTGCATAAAATCATACGAACTGAATGAACTAAAGAAAATAACTTCTCCACCGCATGGCAACGAACAAACACCAACGACAAAATCATAGGACAAAATGGCTGAACCAGGTCCTCCCTGGGCTGAAGCATAAGCAGTGGCGGGTTAATATTTGCTTATGTGTGCAATAAAATTAAATTTTATTTATGAGCATTAAAGCGACTCTATTATTTTTAGGAAAAAAAATTAATACAAATTACTAAAATAATTTAACACAAATGCTGCTGAAAAAATGTATATTTCATTTTCGAAAGTTTAATGACTAGTTGATAAATTCACTAAAAAGTTTTTAGTTCGTACGCCAATGATTAAATGCAAGTCTTTCATGTGAAATCAGTAACAAGAGTAGTCATGGCCTATATTTAAATTATAAATATATTTATTATATAAATTATTTTATTTATTTTTATTAATATTATTATATTAAATTGTAATTATAATATAAGTATATTTTGTATAATTGTATAAAATAACTTGAAATAGTTAAATAAATATGATTATTATTTCACGAAAAATTGATGACTTTTTTTATATTTTTACTACTTTGACTGCAAGAAAAAAGTAGTATAGCCTTTGGTACGGTGTCTGTAATATTTTCAAAAAAAAAAAATTGTGTATAGAAATTCTTCATATAGCCCCTAGATGACGAATCTGAACTTAGTTTATGTGGGTGTATGGATGTGCGTCGTCAGCTCGCTCGCTCGGTCCTCAGACAAAATTTTGTGATCGCAACTCCTCCTAGACGGTTTTACCGATTTTAATGAAATTTTCAGGATAAATTTGTCTAGTGCTCAAGATGGTCATGTGGTTTTGATTTTTTTCAGTAATGCCAACTTTCCGAGAGAAAAAATTACTGAAGTTTTTAAAAATTCATTGTAGCTACATTATTTATCCGATTTTGATCAAATTTTCAGAAAAGATTTCCCTAGTGCCCACATAAATTTCGTAATTTTAATAAAATTACACACAAACACAATCCCATCAGGGCAAGTGTTGGCCGTTTCTATATTTTTATTTAGAAATACTATACATACCTAGTGGCTTTTTATACATACCTATCTTTGATTTTAGTTAAATATAATCTGTCATCATAGACTGTAGGCCGGTACTGTAAGCTTAATTTTAAAATACCAGTACAACATAAATAAACTAAAACACCCAAAAAATCGAGCATGTAGTACTAGGCCTATATGTGTACTAATTAAATATATTTTCAAATAATTATCTTTTTTAAATGTTTCTCTTAGTTACACTATTAATTTATTCATATATTTTATTAAAATATTTAGTTTACATTTTTTACATTATCTCTTAATCTTTGTATTATCGCATATTTTAAAACAAATAATATTATCTCTTTTAAACAAATTCAGAAGTTGTAAAGGTAGGTAAATAAATAAATCGGGTCCGCGACATTTTGCCGCGGACATTTTTCCACGGGACATTTTGCCACTTGTCTGGTGGCAAAATGTCCCGGCGGCAAAATGTCCCGGCGGCAAAATGTCCCGGCGGCAAAATGTCCCGGCGGCAAAATGTTGCGGCGGCAAAACGTCCGTGACAAAATGTCCGGCGGCAAAACGTCCCAGTCCCAAATAAATCATATAGGTACTGAAAAACAAATTTATTTCTCTTTCGAAATAAACAATATAATAAAAACAATTATTTGAACACAGTCTTATTCGCGTATTTCATATTTGAAAAAAATTGTTTATAATTCTTCTTTAGGAACTTGGTTCATTTCCACCAATTTTTCGTTTTCAAAGAAAGGCAAGGAATCCCAGAATGCTAAATGACCGAGATCTTCGGTTTTTTCCATAGATAAGTTATCGGGTGAACTGATGTGCAGATAAGCTAATTGACTTTCTGGTTCAACAACATCCCACTGTACGTTTTCAATTTTTGGTTCACTAAATAGAACATATAAATATTACTAAAATAAGAGTAGCTTTCTAGATTTAAGAAAAATGTGTTTGTTTGATAAGTAAATAATTTTTTATTTAATTAATAAAGTAAAATGTAGGAATTATTTATTATATTTGCAAGGAAATGGTATGAAAATACATTTTTAACCAAAATATTATCCTAAAAAAATAGAATGAACGTTGTATCTATATGAAATTTTATATTTACCCAGTATTAGCATAAGATGTCCACATATTCATCATTTTCTGCTGTAATTTTTTGTCGCCTTCTGTTTCCATGTAAGTTGAGAACCAAGATGGATCAGGAGAAGCAACATATAACATATCATCAGCATGGGATGTTCCTTAAATATAGAAAATAATAAATGTATATAATTATTATATATTTTCAGATTAAATGTTTATATTTTTATTTGAAAAGAGTTCATTGTTTTATTATCTACTTTAGAAAGTATTTTGTATATGCGGTGAGCAAGTTTTTGTTGTAAATCAAATTTGTTATTGTTGTTAGTATAATAATTATATTATATTACTTTGACAAGACATTTTTGAAAAAAATGAAGGATACATGTATTTTTCCAATTTATAGACTAAACAATTAAATGAAACTTAAAAAATAAAAATACTTATAAACTTACCAAAATCTTTGGTAGTACCAGAATAATATTCAGAAATGCTGTGGTCACCACGATGGCTAAATTTGTAGAAATAAACAGGCGATTTGTTAACTTTAGCTTGAAGCTGAGCAGCTTTTTGGGCATCAACTACGAAAAGACGATCTCCAATTGCCTAAAAAAATTTATATAATTTATTTTCATGCGTACAGACAAACAACTTTTGCTTTATTCACATTTATAATATCTTTTATTTATACAACTTGGAAAAACACTCATCTACTCATCGGTTGCCCACACAGTGAATAATAAAATTTAAATTGATATTTACTTGGACAAGTTCGGGAAAGGTTTGTTCAGAAATTGGTTGTCCCTTCAAATAATGTTCCTTGATTTTCTCCGCAACTTCAGCATGTTGTTTGTGATGTATCGTACCATCAAAATGTAAAACGTATGCGGACAAAACTGCCCAATGTTTATCCAAGTGCTGCAATCTATCCTCATTTTGCATGAAATCTGCAGCTGGATATAGACCTTCGTGACTAGTAACCGATGTAATCCATGGCAAATCAGCGACTTTTCCTTGACTCAACAAGTCGTAGGGCTGGTCGCTCAAGAACCTGGTTCCGGGCTTGCCTTTTGGTTCGACTACAACGCCGAACGGCGAATAAGGATTGTACAACCACGGTTGGAATTTCTTGCCAGCTTCTTGAATTTGAGTCGCAGATCTTTGACGCATACATTGAACTAGATCTTTAGTAGAACGTTGACCACAACCAACCATTGCCGCTAAAGTGCGTGTTTTGTCTGAGGAATGTTCTGCAAGAGCCCAGTTGCTTAAGGCGGTACCACTTAGGGAAACACCACGATGGAAGAGACCTAGATTGTGAAAAAATAATTGTTTAAATATTTAGTAACTGTCTTTCTTTAATAACAGCAAAATTAAAATTTGTATAACGTGAACAAAATATTGCGTTTTAAATATTAAATCTTTAAATTTGATTGATTTTAAAAAGTTTTTGATATTAATTCGAATATTATTAAATTTCCTGTCATGTTCGTTATTATTTTTAATAATGACGCGTTTCAACTTTTCAGTCGTCTTCAGATTTTCTGTGTTTGGTCCGTGTTTGTGAAAAATCTGAATATGACTGAAAAGTCGGAACGCGTCATTGTTAAAAATAATAACAAAGCTGACAGGAAATTTAATAATATTAGAATTAATCGTAACGCAGGTTCAAGACCTAAGAACAAAAGTTTATCGTTTGACATTAATATTAGGTTTTTAATAGTTGATATTGATTTAAATTTTGGATTGTTTTTACTAATTTTGGTAAAAACTCTTTATATTTTATTAAATAAGTTTTTTTAATAAATGCAATTATTACCTTTGGAAAGAGGTGATAAATAATGGAAATGTACACTGGCTCCTCCAGCAGACATGCCAGTTAAAGTTACAGATTCAGGATTTCCACCAAAGAATTCAATGTTTTCCTGGATCCATTTCAATGCCAAAACTTGATCCTTCATACCCATGTTTCCAGGCATTACGTCATCTTCAGTACTCATAAAACCTATCGATAATAATTTTTATAAAAAATGGCATTTGATGATAATAGAATTTTAAATTTGAGGATTAGTGCATGAGTAAATAAATTTTTTGTAATTGAAAACTTATTGACAGAGCAAATGTTTTAAAGTATAGAGTAAAAAAAATGTATTATAAATGTAGACGAAGTGAGATTTGTTTTATTAATTATTGGTTAAATATTATTAGTTAAAAAATTACCTAGTGGACCAACACGATAGTTGAAAGTAACATAGACGACATCTCTATCCATAAAATGATCTGGTCCATACAAGCTGCCATGTCCGAACATAAAAGCCCCACCATGAATGTGAACGATTACGTCCATCAATTTATCAGTGATAACTTGGGGAGAATAAACGTTAACGTAGAGACAATCTTCAGTACCTATATATTAAATTCAATTTTATATTATTTTTTTTTTTAATAAAATTTTAATAAAAGTAAATTTAATATTTACCATCTACAATAAGCATGTCCTTCGGACAATGAAGAACTTGGATACACTTGTAGAAAGTTGTGGCGTCCCACATACCAGTCCATGGTTCTTTGGCTTCCGGGGCCTAATTAAATATAAAAAATGTAAATTACCTCATATTTAAAATTCAAAGAAAAGAAATTGGTTAGTAAACAATTTTTAAAATTTTTTGAAATCGCAGAATAAAAAATTGGTAGTGATTTAATTTGGGAAATATTACAAATATTACAAATTATTGAATGCTTTATTTTTTTTATAAATGTGAAAAAATGTTTTCAGTTATTGCCATGATATGAAGTCAGAACTTCTTTTTATGGCTGAAAACATATTTCCAGATTTCATTGCAATTATTGAAAGTATTAAAGAAATATTGACATTTTAAGTCATAGATAAAGTAATCTTAAATTTAAAATTAATATTCTTATTAAAAACAAATATTATTAATAGTCTAGCAGAAATCCCTTAGTTAAATCATGCAATTGTTTACCAACTTAAAATATATTTTGAGTAAGAAATGATAAAACTTGTAAATAAAATGTTAGTCAAAAGATATGATCTATTTTAAGAAATTATGAAAAAGAAAAACATTAAATTACAGACTATATAATAAATTGAAATAAAACCGATTTAGGTTGTAGTTCTATATTAATATTATATTAATAATCGACGTACGCAACATAAAGCCATTTTATTTTGATATAATGAGTTCTGAAAGATTTTTTACTATGTTATAATAAATTGATTTTAAAGTTAGAAATTACTTGGAAACGTAAGTCACCAATTGGTGGTTTGGCATATGGAACACCATCAAATGCAAAAAATTGTCTTCCATTTGTAGAGTTTCTGTACGTTCCTCTTACGAGACCATTCTTGATTTTCACCACAGGTCTTTCATCAGCAAGAACGCCTGAAATTAGAATATGTATATTTATAGATTATTTATTTTGATATGTATAAATACACATTATGTTCTGTTTTATAGTTGCTTCAGTATTTTAGTTCTGTTTCAAAAATAAACCAAGAAAATTCAAGAAAAATAATTTTTATTTTTATAAAAGTATGTAACTGAATTTTTTGTTATATTAAATTTGTATTGACGATTTCAGTAAAGCTTATACATTAATATTAACTTTAATATATCAATATTAAACTTACACAGTCAATAATACTTATTGTCAATATTTTCAAGTATTATCAATATTATTGATCCTATATGCAGTGGCGTAACTAGGGTATGGCAGGCATGGCACGTGCCATGGGCGCCAACTGAAGGGGGCGCAAAAAGCGCCTAACGTATAAATACGAAAATAAATATAAAAAAATATTTTTATAGATAAAAATATGTGTATTAAAAGACTGCGTAGGAAAAAGAAAAATCCAAACGCTCAAGGAATAACGCACACATTTGTTTTTCGTTTGTTTGTTCATGTTCTCTGTTATAGTTCAGTATGGAGATGAAAACGTTTTTCCCAATATGCGTATAGCACTGCAAATATTGCTGACAATCGCGGTTTTTCTATTGCAAGTTGCAAAAGATCATTTAGCAAACTAAAATTGATACTTGCATATTTCAGAGCTTCAATGGTCCAAAGTCGATTATGTGATCTTGCTTTACTGAGCGTAGAACGAGTAATGACCGAAGAAATTGACTTTGATAATATAATTAAACAGTTTGCGTCAGCTAAAGCAGGAAAGATAAATTTTTAATAAAGAGTTAATAGATTTAATTTGTGTGCTTTTTTATCGAATTTTAAAGTAACTTTTTAGAAAATAAAACGTAAACAACCTATCGTCAGAGAGGGGCGCAAGTTCGGTGTTTGCCATAGGCGCCATTTACCCTAGGTACGCCCCTGCCTATATGGTATCTATAATTTAATTAGTTTTCTAATAGATGTTAATAGATATTAGAAAATATTTACTTAATAAGCAAATAAATATAATTATATATTTTAGAACCACGTAGCGTCAATTTATTAGAAAAATAAATAAAAGGAAAGAAAACTGTTAAAAAACGGATTCATACAAATTATAGATACATAGAAACTTCATTAGAAAGTGCAAAATATATATAAAAGTGCAAGCAAATTTTTAAGTATGAAATTTTACAATTTATGATTAAATATTCACATATTTTTTATTTTCTCTTTTATAATTATTTGACAAATACAACATTTTAAATGTAACTAGAAGTTTTTGTCGATAAATATAATTATAAACAATTTATATTTTTATTAAAGTAAATATTACAATATCTATATTTCGAAATTGAATTTTGTTTGAAAAAAAAAATCTTTTGAAGAAAACTATAGATCAAGCAAATAATTAACTAATATAAAAACTGTTATAGGACAAAATTCTATTAATTATTTATATAAAAACGACGTTTCGATGAAACTGAACGCACGTCTACAGCATATTAAAAATTATCAATAATATTAAAATAAATAACAATACATAGCAACAAGTTTTGTCGAAACGTTGTTTTTATATAATTAAAGAATTTTATTCTAAAACAGTTTTTTTATATATATTAATACAATGAGTTCTGAAAAATATTTGTACTTTTAATTGTTAAGTAATATTTCTTATAGATACTTAATAACAGAAAATTTCTAGAAAAATAATCTTTTATCTTTCAAAAATATTAGATAACTTACCGGCTAAAATAGCTACTAGAAGGATAACCGCGCACTTCCACATCTTGACACTAAAGTAATTTACGAAAAAGATTTTACTAGTATTTATAAAACTCAGATTACATTTGACCTTTAAACTGAAATTTATTATCAATAAGTTACTTATTGTTACATAATATATATACATACATAAATTTGATACGTTAACTTTTTTCACATATTTTCATTAGAAAATAAAATAAAATAAAACATATAACAGACGAGTCTAATTAACATGTACATTTTTATCAAATAACGACGAACAATTTTAGTATATTTTTGATAAATATTTATTTATACTTTAATAGCTGATAGAAATATACAGTATGACTATTTGTAATGGGGTCATAAAAATATATTTAACGAATATGCAATTACCGGCATGGAAAATTGGTTATTTATTTTATAAGTAAATTTGTATATTTGCTAAAAATATTGGCCGGTATTCTCACCTCATTTATAAAAGTGATTATTGCTAAAAGTACTTTTGACGTTTACTTAAAATTATTTATTAAGCACTTTATAATAATTTATTTAAATTTCATAATATCAAATATAACAAAAAAAATCAAAAATAGTAAAATTATTTATATTTGATTAAAAGCAGAAGAAAAGTTATTTTGAAATTAATAATAAAAGCACTTTTTCACGAAAAAGTGAGGTGAGAGTGCGGGTTATTATTTTTTATAATTTCTGTATAATAATTAGTTTTGATAAACAATTATTATTAATTATTATTTATTAACAACTGCTCGATTCTTATATCTTATATGACAATACATTATAGTAATAAAAAATATTCAAACAATAACAATGGTCAATATTCTCACTTATTTTTTTTACAAAAAAGTGTTTTTTACTACTTTGACTGCAAGGAAAAAGTAGTATAGCGTTTGGAACGGTGTCTGTAACATTTTCAAAAAAAAAAATTGTATAGAAATCCTTCATATAGCGTGTAGATGACGAATCTGAACTTAGTTTATGTGGGTGTATGGATGTGCGTCGTCAGCTCGCTCGGTCGTAAGTCAAAATTTTGTGGCCGCAACTCCTCCTAGACGGTTCAACCGATTTTAAAGAAATTTTCAGGATAAATTTTTCTAGTGCCCAAGATGGTCATGTGATTTTGTTTTTTTCCAATGATGCCAACTTTCCGAGAAAAAAATTACTAAAGTTTTTAAAAATTCGTATTGGCTACGTTATTTATCCGATTTTGATCAAATTTTCAGAAAAGCTTTCTCTAATGCTTCCATTAATTACATAATTTTATTAATATTCAGTGTTGCTAATTTTCCGAGAAAAAAATTACTAAAGTTTTAAAAATTTTATTATGGCCAAGTTATTCAACCGATTTGACTCAAATTTTCACAAAAGATTCTTCTAGTATTCATATAATTTATGTACTTTTAACAAAATACAGTGTTGCCAACTTTCCGAGAAAAAAATTAGTAAAATTTAAAAAAATTTATTATGATCATTTTATTTAACCGATTTTAATCAAATTTTCATAAAAGTTTTTCCTAGTGCCTAAATAAATTATGCAATTTTAACAAAATACAGTGTTGACAACTTATCGAGAAGAAAAATCACAAAAATTTTTAAAAATTCATTGTGGCTACATTATTTATTTGATTTTGATCAAATTTTTAGAAAAGTATCTCATAGTGCCCACATAAATTACAATATTATTAAAATACAGTGTTGCCAACTTTCCGAGAAATGTCAATATGGGTTTACCCATACACTTCTAATCTTGTTTTATAAATTTTTAATTAGAAATTAAATTAAGAAATAAAAATAAACAACCTAAAGCCGTTTTATTTTAATATTTTTAAGTAGTTTGTAGTTCAAATAAGATCAATTTCTTTGCACATTCTTGAAGTAGGTATTTGATAGCATTTTCTTTAATAAAGATAACATTAAAATAATTGATAATAATCATTGCACTTATCCAGTTTTAGTATTACGTTTTGCATCAAAGCAAATAATACAAATTTTCAACTACGTTTCTGAATAGTGTTGCAACAGGTATTATTATAATTATAAGCAATAAGCTCGTTGCACTCAGTAAAATTTACGATTTTAAGGCGAAATATTGAAAGATTATATAATAACAAAGTTATAACACTATTTTTATTAAAAAAAAAATTGGGAATTATAATTGCACAACTGAAATTTTTTTGGTAAGATGTGTTTTACAACTGCTTTAAAAAATATAAAGTTTTTAATTTTAATTTCTGTACAAATATGATGTTTTTCATTTCCGTAAATTTATCTGTTTCAATGTTATGAGCAATAATTTGATATTCCAATAACAATTACAACCAATTATAATTCTCTTTATCATTAACACCGATATTAGATAAATAAATTAGGTATAGTTTCAGTAAAATAAAAGTGTAATAGAATAATTGTCCAAATACTTAATAAGCCACTTACTCTTATAACTTCTATTTTGTTCATTATAATATTTATAATCTATTCTTGTAGTTATCTAATAATAAAATACAGTTTTACCCAGCTGTGTTCAGTGGAGTCGATGTGGCTCGAATTTTATTAGAAACAAATCAATTTCACTTAGCGTCAGGTAGTTTATTCCGTATTATTTTTTATGTTTTAAATAATTAATTCCAACAAAAATACCAAATATCGGAAAGGAAACGAATGGAAAAACGAAAGGAAACGTATTTTCAATGATAGAGCTGCATTTACTAAAAATAATTATATTGAACAATAATATGTTAATACAAAATAAATTTTTATCTATATAAAAATGACATAGTATTATTGGATTGTTCTCATTAAGGGGGCGTTTACTCTTTTGAGGCCTAAAAATGCATATTTTTTGGCATTTTTTTCTGCGGCTGGGTAAGAAATATCGAATCTAGGTTTTAGCCACTTTGTTTATTGATATTTAAACTACAAATCGTCTTTTTTTTGGCTGCGAATCTCCAACTGTCCAGCTTGCAGGGACAAAAATGCAAATAAAAATTTGCGTTAAAAAGAATTTAAGTTACGTTACCGCGCGACTTTAAAAATCTGATTTCGAGAAAAACGTGATTGAAGTTTTGAATCTTACGGTTAGTCTGCGATCCCAGGACCATAGATTAGAGAAAAAAAATATTTTCGTTTCGAATTCGAAAAAACAGTTCCAGGGGTGAATATTAGACACTTCAAGTTATCAAAAAATGCAATAAAAAAAATCGATTTTTTCGAAAAAAAAAAAAGGTAAAAGCCCCCTTAATAAAAATTATGTTCCAGTTAATTATAGTTCTAACAGTTTCCTCATACGTATAACATATAAATCAATTCATATATTTGCAATATGAATAATTTGATACTAGCAATAAATAATTTAATATTTATAGATGAAAATTCTTACGGATAAAAAATAACAATATTTTCTTTTTATTAATAATACACAATTTTACACAATAATTTATTTATCTGATAATTATAGAAATTTAGAATTAAAAAATTTCAAAATTACAATAAAAAAATATTATTGAAATATGGATTGAAATAAATTATGTATATGTAAAATAAGTATAAATTTTAGGTTACCAATGTACTAGATTATAAATGTAGATTTAATGAGGGTTTTCATAACTGTATATGGTTTTTATATTGTTTATTGTAGGTATAGCTTTGTTTTTTTTGAGCTAAACAAAGTTATTATTATGTAGGGCCTTTCCGGTCTACAACAAACAATTTTTGAATGAATGAATGAGATGATTTGGGTTTGTGTTTAGTTTACGCTCATCTAAACACACATATTCGTAGTACACATACCATTTGAAAATATCGCATCATAACGTACAAGATATGATGGTAAAACTTGTGCAATTCGATTCGAAAATTAAAGAAACGGACTGAAAATATAGGAACAAAAATTATTATCACACACATGACAAGATCACTACTAGTGTGTATATGCTATTTATTAATTTTATTTAATTTTTTTTTTTTTTAGTTTACTAGATAATGCCCGGTTTTATAAACAAGATTTACCTCGAAAGTTAACTAACACTGGATTAAATTCAGTTAATTTATAAAATACATTTTGAACTTTTAAATTTGTTAGAAAATTCTAAAATTAATTAACATCATGTAATATTTGACATTTATTATGCACTTCACATATCTTTCTTCGATCATTGTTTTAACTGCAAATATTTACATTAAAAATTCAATTTCATAAAACAATAATAATACTTACATTATTATTATTTATTTATTTTTTAATATTGTGGTACCCTGTACTTTCTCAATAAAACAAAAGTAGAAATATCATAATTTTAACTCCACTTTTGTGAGGGAGTTATTTTAACACCCTGTTTAACTAGGGGAGAGCCATTTTTGACTGACATTTTCAAATATAATTTCGCATTAATGAAACCGGACATCTCAGCCTGGGTGCTTCATTTCTTTTGTTTAGTCCTGTTTTTATAACAATTACTTAAATTGTCTGAAAACCGAGTTTGTATTACCAGCTAGTATATTTACATATATATATTATATATATATATATATATATATATATATATATATATATATATATATAATAATAATAAATGTTGACTTTATATAAATGTTGAAAGGATATTATTGGGATTAGAAGTCAATACAGAATATGATATTAATAACTCAATTCATTGTATACGTTGCAAGCTTTCGGAGGTTGCTTGCCTCCTTCATCAGGCAGACCTATTTATTGTAAAATACAAATTATGTTAAAATACAATCAAATCTAATTAGTAATTACAATGTACAATGATTTAATAAACTTACAATGGTAGAGAATTCTGTGTGTTCTTTATCAACAATATTTAGAAATTATGTCCACAATGGAAAAAACCAATCCAGATACAAAACAGTTTTTTTGAAATAAGATTATAAATAAAATAAAATTAAATGTATAACAATTTGTACGTCAAAAATTAAAATTGTATTCTTATATATAAATAAAAAATAGTTATAAGTAATTGTCAGTAATATAAAATTCTTAAATTTTTTTCACAATACCAAATGTAAACGACGTTAGACACGAAATAATTTTTAATTACTACGATGGTTGATAAAAATAAATTTTTTATTATCAACTGATTTTTGGAGGGTTGATAATAAAAAATTTATTTTTATCAACCATCGTAGTAATTAAAAATTATTTCGTGTCTAACGTCGTTTACATTTGGTATTGTGAAAAAAATTTAAGAATTTTATATTACTGACAATTACTTATAACTATTTTTTATTTATATATAAGAATACAATTTTAATTTTTGACGTACAAATTGTTATACATTTAATTTTATTTTATTTATAATCTTATTTCAAAAAAACTGTTTTGTATCTGGATTGGTTTTTTCCATTGTGGACATAATTTCTAAATATTGTTGATAAAGAACACACAGAATTCTCTACCATTGTAAGTTTATTAAATCATTGTACATTGTAATTACTAATTAGATTTGATTGTATTTTAACATAATTTGTATTTTACAATAAATAGGTCTGCCTGATGAAGGAGGCAAGCAACCTCCGAAAGCTTGCAACGTATACAATGAATTGAGTTATTAATATCATATTCTGTATTGACTTCTAATCCCAATAATATCCTTTCAATATATATATATATATATATATATATATATATATATATATATATATATATATATATATATATATATATATATATATAGAAACTGTTGCAATTAATATGTAAATATTTTATGTGTACATTTATGAAATTTTAGATTAAAATTGATGTTAAATATTTGTATACAACAGTTATATGATTTACTGAAAATATTAAATAAATTTTATGTAAACTTTCACAAATAAATTTATTTTCAACATACTTGTAATTTGGTATAATTCATTATCTCTTAAAAAGCGTTATAATAATTTATAGCAACAATTGATACTCAAATGATTTAATGATTTAATTCAAGTTTTAACTCCATTTAAATATAATAGGAATTCAAACTTAACTAAGGCAAATACTTTCATATTTCGCGGTAACCACACTGTAATACGCCAACATACTATGTGGTTATTAAATTTATTAAATCTAAAATTTTTATTATTGTATATTTAAATTATATAATAATAATAAATAATTAATTAAATAAAAAAAATAATATTAAAAAAGTATTTCAAGAAATTTAATATATACGCATACGCAGCTTTTTAAACCTCATAGTGGTAAACAAACAATATTTTCAGAATACAATTTTAATTAATAAATAAGAAAAATAATGCATATTTATTAAATTTAAATATTTTATCGTTTTTTTTATTAAGTGAATTTTATACTAATTTTAAATAAAATAATATAAATATTATTAAAATAAATTATTAATTTTCAAATTATCCACTATTTCGCTAGTGTCGCACCAATCGCTTATTCTGCTCGTTGTGATGTCGTGATTGAATCTGAATCACTTGAATCTGAAATACATAAATGTCTCGCGAGCGGCGTTTACGGCGGCAGCAAGTTTGTTAATATGAAAGGACGCGCTGCCGCCAGTCGCCGCGGTAAACGCCACTCGCGAGACATTTATGTATTTCAGATTGAAATCGTTGTATCTTAAAAAATATTCAACCAATTGACTTGCAACTTTGCACAAAAACTTCCTTCTATATTAACAAACAACTTTCTCACTCAAACATATTCGTAGCGCAACTTTCGTCACTCACTTTATTAATCCGAAGCTAAAAAAACGTGCTTTTTTATGGTTTTTTGTTTACATTAAATTTTTAGTAACAAATTATCGTTACTTATATATGTCAGTGTAACCATCAGAATCGCTAAATAATTCTGAGTACGTATCAGAAAAAATCTGCCAGTTTTGTTAATATTTAATATCATTTATCGCGATTTAAGTTTTAAAAAACAATGAATTTAGCTTAAAATAGTGCAACAAAAAAAATTCGTTTTTATTTTTTTTCTTGGAATAAAAATGTTGGATTAAAAAATTTCTTATAGAAATCAATGTGTTTTTCAATGCTGCACACAACGATATTTTTTAAAGTGAATTTCGGACAACTTAATTTTTTTTCAGTTTTTTCTATACTTGGACTTTGGCCGGTCGAGTTTCGAGCGCATATCTGGTTATTGCATCCGGGCCTTCAATTATTATAATTTTATTTTACAGTTTTCTATTTCGTTAAAATAAAAATTCCTGAATTCTGTAAGAAATTTTGTTGCAATATACATAGAAAGATTTCTAACGGATTTTAAGAATTTTCATTTAATGAACCATTATTTTTAACGAATTATTTTAGATATAACATAAAAATTATAAATTGTGGTTTGACTATTTTAGTTTGACATAAAACAAATTTATTTTAATTTATATGCATATGGTGGATCAATTGTTGCTGACGACTACTTTTTTAAAAAATTGGAAGATTATTTGTTCTAAAATTTTCATATATTTGTTTTAAATATTATTAGAAATAATTCTAGTAGGTACATTAATATGTCTGACTGTCTCATTTGACATATACAAATTTTCGTCAAACTTCCATGCATATGTGGGATTATTTGCTTCTGAAGATATTTTTTCTAAAAAATTTGTATTTACATTTGTGTAAAATGTACAGAAATAGTTGGCAACACTGTATAATAAAACTATCCTAGATTAATCAAATTTTTAGAAAAATTCTCTTAATGACCGGAAAAAACAGAATTTAATTAAATTTTCAGAAAATATTCAGCCAGTATTTATAGGAATTATATAATTTTAATTCTTATGCCCTGTTGTCATTAGGGCTGGGCGATATTGGTATCTGATATTTAAAAAATATCGATATGTCAATATATTGATATATAGAAATATTGATAAGTGATATTTAAAAAAAATATCGTTAATATTGATTTATTGATGTTTCGATATATACACCGATACAATTTAAATATTTATATATTCAATGAAAAATGTAAGTTATATCAATAACTAAGTAAATTAAATAATTTGTCAATGTATCGTTACATTAATAGTATAATTAAAATTTTACTAATGTTTCAATTTTTACATTAAGAATAAATATTTTATTTTAAAAAATATCTGTAATATGATTTTTTTCTTAAAGAAATGCAGTAACTAGAATAACTGGCTTTTTTATTTGCTTCATTCATATATGGGAAAAATCTCAAATATTTTTACTTTAAATTAGAATTTGATTAATCTTGAATTTGCTCAGATATCAAAATGTTGATATATTGATAATATTGATATATCGATAATATTGATATATCGATAAATTATCGATATATCGATAAATTATAGATATATCTGCAAATCGATAAATTATCGTTATATCGAGAATTTTTTCCAGTCCTAGTTGCTATATTTCGGAGAAAAAAAAATATTTAAATTTTAATATTATATTTTATTTTGGCTATGCTATTATCTGATTTCAATAAAAATTTCTAAATAGATTTATAGATATATCTTCAACTCACTATTACTAGAGTCTTATTAAAAGGAAGCTAAGTTTTGACGGTTTTCCTTACATTTTTTCGGAAAGTTGACAGGTAGTGTTTAGATCTCTATAGCCGATTCAATGATCAAGTAACTTGTAAAATTTTTGATGAAAAAAATCCCAACATTAGAATATTATTTTATATTAATTTCACTATAAGCTTATGAATTTTTGTTCATTGTTATTATTATAAATGCTTAGTGCAATATTGCGTGTATGGCGTTGGTGGTATTTATTACTTTTCAGCTACATCTCTTTAATTTACTTGGCATAAAAGCCAGCCACTTGCATCAGTGTTTCCGAACATTGATCAAATCATCATACTGATGAGCTCCTAAAGAGCGAAACACGTGCCAGTCCATAGCTTAATAGCCGATTTAATGATTGAGTAACTTGCGAAATTTTTGGGGAAAAAATCCCCAACATTATAATATAATTATATTCTGTACAGTGTTGCCAATTTTTGGAGTAAAAAATTAAAAATTATTTAAAATTTTAATATTTCATTTTCGATTTATTATTTTTTAGTACCAATAATAATTTTATTTTTGTACAGTGTTGTCAACTGTTTGAGAGAGCTACAGTTTATCTAATTTTAATCGGATTTTTAAACTGATTGCCTAAAAAATTAAGTATTATGCAATGTTGCCAATTTTTTGGTAAAGTTATTCAAAATTTTGAAGAAATAATATAAAATTCATTTCTATTTTCTAATATTGATTAATAACATTTTTTGATATGCTAACAAATAATGATAAAATAGTGCAATTAAATAAAATATTGAGTTTTTCATATACCGGAAGTACTGTCATTTGTTTTCTTTATATCGAAATAAATCTTTCAATAAGCATCAACAAATAGCCTAAAAAGATTTTTTTAATAAATTAATAAAAAAAACTTATCCATATGTAACCAACATTTTGTGACACGTTGTGTGTTGATGAATGTGTTATGAATATTACATACATTTAGTGCTCGTTGAATAAAACATTGTGTATCGTTTTGTAAATAAATTCTGTCGTTAACTTTCCAACTGACCTATAAATGAGGCCCTTCAAAGACAGTTGACAATCTAATTGCTTAGTTAAACTTATTGATTAAGTTAACATAATTATTTGTTGGGTGACTAATGCTTTAACTACGATTGTCAACTGTTTCTGAAACATCTGATTGTATAGTCAGTTCGTTTATTTATTTTTGTTAACTAACAATTTAAATAAAAATAATTTAAAATTATTCTAATGATGGAAGCTAAGTTTTCGATATTTTGCACAAAATATAAATGTCAAAGAAATTTAGTTTTTAAAAATTATTATTTTGTTTCAGAACAACAGATTTACAATTAGAAGTTCTTTAGCTACTATTTCGAATTTTATTTATTCTTAAGATAAGTAAAAGATTATTATTTGTGATTGTAAATTTATTGTTTTGAAACAAATTAATAATAAAAGAATTTCTTTAATGGAATAAACCGGCTTTAGGTTCTAGTTCTGTAATAATTATTAATAAATCAACGTTTCGTCGAAACGTTGGCAGAATTAGAACTTAAAGTAGGTTTATTCTAATATAATGAATTCTGAAAGATTTTTTACTTCTTTAATTGAAATTTATATTTTTTCCGAATAAATTAACTTTTATAAACATAATAAAAATCTTTCAAAACTCATTATATTAGAATGAAACGTCTTTAGCTTCTAGTTCTGTATTAATATACATTAATAAATCGATATTTCGACGAACTCAACGTGCGTCTTTATCAGGAAAAAAGATAGAAATGATATTTGTAGTAGATCTTAAATGTAAATGATAAAGTGATAAGAAATATTTCACACTTGCTAGCATATTTTTCATTTATTTTATTTAACATTTCGTAGTTACAGTACATTTCGTAGTTACTTACAGTTTTTTTTTTTTAGAAATACAAATATATCAATATGAAGAAAATCTGATATACTGGTGTAACGAGGATTCTGGAAGCCAAGAGTTATTTGTGTACACAAATGCAAGAAAGTTCCACACTTGTAAACGGAGTTAGTTTCTCGAAAATACAACAAAAGTAGAAGAGAAATTTACAGAAAATTCGATAAAATCAAGACGAATTATTAGAAGTTTCTAGAAGAGTCGATGAAAATTCTGAGAAATTAGAAGGAAAAATTGACGGGAAGTTCTAACAATTTCGAAGAAAAAGCGGCCCAATAATTTTTAGAACAGCGAAGAATCTTTTAGAAGAAACACTACAAATATTTAAAAAAAATTATGGCAATTGTGTTTATTTTTATATTACAATTTTTACCTTGTCCTCGCCAAATTGAATATTTTTATTTTGCAATCATTCGGTAAATTGGTCTAGCTTTCAAACTTTGATTGACAGTTTTTCCAGTTTCTTAAAATGGTACGGTATATTCTCTTTTACAATTGGAAACCTTTCTATAACTGCAGTAATAAATTTTCGGCTGGGGGAATTTTTCATTCAATTGGGTCTACAAAACTTTGCCCGATGACGTAAAACAAAATTCCAAATGTGATTGGTGTGAGAATATTTCTGTCGTGTTTAAAAATGGTTTAAATGGTATTTTTTTTGGTTATTGGTTTAGATGGATTAGGTTGTTTGGTTCGGTCGTCTAGCGTTTAATGCTAGTGTGATTATTCTTATTGGTTAGGGTAACTGTAATTGCTTCTCGGGCAACATGAGGGAGATTGGGTTTTAATCTCAGTGGAACTCAAGTCGGGTATTATGGCAATACAGTTTTAGTTTTAGTAGACATTTGTTCTGCTTTATTTGGTCGTTTGTGTATTTATTATTGTTGGTGCAGGCTTCGAGTTGCATATTTGTAGATTGCTTGGAGAAATTGTTTAGAAATCGGCAATTGATTGATATTTGATGTGAGAATAGAATTTTTCGATTTTTGATATTCGATATTCTAGTACAGACTGATTAACAACCTGAGGTGGACTAGTGATGGGTGAATAATACAAGACATTTTATTCATTTATTTAACAATGTAGTATAAAATGTAGTAATCTACGAAGGATAGCGGCTCTGTTAAATTTAAAAAATAATTAAATTTAATTTTAAACGTATAATTAAAATTCTTACCAAATTTTCCATACTTAAAAATTAATCTAATAGATGAAATCGCGCGGAGGTCAGCATATACGTCAAATCCTTTTGTTTTCGTTTTTTATCACTTATAAAGTTGCTTTTCAAATTTTTGATTTTTTTAATAACATCGCTGATTGTTGCCTGATGGTTTTTTCCTCGCTCTTCTTCACTGTGATTTAACCGCTTATACAAAATCGGTAAGTTTTGAAATTTGAGAATAAATCTTATATCGTTCTCATCCATCGTGGTTAACTGATAAGCTGAAACCATAATAAAGTAATGAACGCTAGATATTTTTACCGAACAAAGCCGATTATAACCGATTATAAAAATGAGTTTTCAGACCCCGTTGATAGTTAGTCAATAAAACAAAAAAATATTTATGTTAATAACTTGTCTAGTAACCGAGATATAATCGGTTAAAATTAATTTTAAACTAATAATTATAATTCTGACCAAGTTTTCCACATGCAAAAATTCATCTAATAGATGAAATCGCGCGGAAGTCGGCATATAAGTGGCATCCCTATTTTGTTGTTGTTTATCGCGTATAAAGTTGCTTTTCAAAAACTTTTAATTTTTTTATAACATCATTGATTGTTGCTTTATTGTATTTTTGTGGATATATAGCGAAAAGCTCCATTAATGCAGCTTTATGAGCTTTTTGACTGTCACTATCACTTGGCCTGTAAATAAATTTTTCAATTTAATAATAAATTTTGTCATTTTTATTCAACGTGGTCAATTGATAATTTGCACTAAACAGAAAACGTAAACTGGACTGAACCATAGAACACCAGGCCAGGAACTGCCACTTCTGGCCATAGGAGGTGTTTGATGTTAGGGTAAGTGGATTTAGGGGATATTTAGTTCCGCCACCATGCACGGCGCAACTGTGGGCGCTGTATGTAAAAGAGAGAGATAGATATGGTATTTAGATAAGGATAGATATCTATGTAAGTTTTTTTTCTGAAAATGGAAAATTTTAAAAATAAAAATGCAATTTTATATAATATAAATATTTTTCTGAACATTAATTATTTCTTTTCTATAATATAAATAAAATTTACTACCATCAATATTAGGTAATTCATCTTCACCAAATTGAAACCTGTAGAAAGTTCCATATATATATGCCGAAAACTAATATTTAGTAAATATATAGTATGAGTGAAGCAGCACTTGTTTCCGACCAATCGTAACGGGCAATAAAAAGATCTTTAAATTGAGACCAATTTATACCCTCAAACGAGATTTGCGATAGCCATGTAGATGCAGAACCTGTCAAAGCTTGGCTTAATGCTATCATACGTGCGCTACCAGTCAGTGGATTTTCCAACATACACAAATTTGCAGTAGTACACCAAGCATGAGCGTTTGCCTCTTCTTTTTCAGGATTAAATTGTGGTAATATTATAGAAGCTTGTACTGTTTACTGTAGGATTCTTTATGGCTTTTATCAATTTAAGTGTTTTGGTTTTGTTTTTCCATTAAGGTACGCCACTGGTTTTCAGATTTTGATGCTTTTTCTTCATTTTGAATTTCGTTCATACCCACTTCTGATATCGGAGAAGGGGACCGGGAATGTTGATCGTCGCTCATATTGCCAATAAACAATTTATTAAAACACAATTTATTAATACACAATTTATCAATAAACAATTTATCAATACACAATTTATTAATACACAATTTATTAATAAACAAATTTACGATAGATACACTAGATTACAATACAGAACACTTTGCTTTAAAACACAGTATCATAGAACTTAACATATATCAGATTGTTTATAATATTCTTTACTTTAAGACACAGTGACACAGAACTTATCATATAACAGATTGATTATAATATTAAAATTAAATGATCGATAATATAGGATTTATAAAATAACTGAATATTTGATAATAATACAAGAACCCGCAGACGGTTTCAAAACAAATGAACGCTTCTGTGTCCCGACATACTCTGCTCTCTGCCGGGATCTATCCAGACACTCGCACGTGCCCTCAGCTTAGGAATGTGACCTCAGTCTTTATCTCGCTTCGTCGTTTGTTTATTTTGACTCCGTCCAGCACTTGGGCCGCTCGGCGCGTTGTATCAAAAGTGCTGACGGATTCTTGCTCTGACATATATATATATAAATAAATGTAGAAATTCCAATATAAGGAACTTCCGCTAATGACTCTATTGTTCTCTGTAATGAATTAGGCGCCAACACATTATCTACAATGGCTTGCGTTTTCGTACAAGCGCATGACATTTTATTCGCAATTTGGAAATCAGAAAACATGCATTTATATAATTTGGAAGAACAGTCAGTTGATCGATAACTTTGATGATGTTTCACAGTATAAAATGCATGTGTAGCTTCTGCAGCTAATATTTGTGTTTCTAGTGGAGTGTGACGTGTCACAAAAAATGTGTCAATTTTTTGAGAACTTCCTGCAGTCTGTATTTTATTTTTATGCCTAACAGTAGCGAGGTGTTGGTCTAAATCAGCTTTTCCCTTATTTCCTATTGAAACTGAGATATTACATGACTCACAAATTGCTTCGTGATCCGTTCGTGCTTTTTTGTACATAGGATATTTTGCTTCTAATTCTTCAGAAAATTTACATTTTCGACGAGACATCTTATTGTTAGCCCTAATCGTAAAAAAATCATTAATCGGCGTGGAATAGTGGAAAGATAACATTCGAAACGAATGATTTTTTTTTTTAATTCTTTTATTTTTACGGTTTGTATGTGCGACAAAACTATAGCACAAATATGTTTAGACACTATTGCTCTTGCTAAAATCAAATTTAATTTTATTTGATTTTTATCAGTCTATTTCTAAGCGTATTAGAAGTAACATCAACAAATTTGAGTAGTTTTGAAAGTAAAATGCTCCGGGGAAAAATTAAATATCACAGAAATTAATATAATACAAAAATTAATTAAAATCGGAAAAAATATTTCCGAAATTAGTAAAATTATTTAAAAAATCAAGAAAATTATCTCAAAAAGAACCTCTTTTTAGAAATTATTATAGGTGGTGCTATAGTTTTGACGCACTCAGACATTATTTTTTAATTTAATGTAAAAGGTAGTTTTTTGCGAATAATAAATAAATATTTGTAAATTTAATTCAGTGTAAATTATATTTTGTTATTAACCTTATTAATTACCATAAACATTTTTTATAAGATTGCATATTATTATTAAATCAAAAAATCAACATAGTGTGCAAAATATTTGTCTTGGACTGTATCTCAGAATCGTTAAACTGTCATATTTTCATATGTACAGGTTGTGGAAAAAAGTCTTTTCTTTCAATATATTACTTACTTGATTATTGCACACGATCACATATGAATAAATAAAATAATAGTACTATTATTAACAGTTGCCTGCTATACGGTACCTTGTTCACAGTTCACCCTCTACTAATTCATAAACATGAGGAAGTTGTAATTCGCCGACGTTGCGCTAAGCGACATGTCAAGACCTGTAGATGACCGTGTTGAACATGCATACGCTTGCATTTACGATCAAACTAAGAGCGTTTGAGCCTTGAAAGTATGGATATTTACAACTTGTTTACATTTTTTTCAGTATTGTGGCATCAGTGTATTTTTTTAAAAAGAGTACATTTATAGTATTTTTTGAAAAAGTAAGAGTACATAATTTTCCTTGCTCAAAAAGAGTACAT
Organism: Clivina fossor; assembly: GCA_963966155.1. Taxonomy (NCBI): domain Eukaryota; kingdom Metazoa; phylum Arthropoda; class Insecta; order Coleoptera; family Carabidae; genus Clivina; species Clivina fossor. Next base: position 7,260,341 of record OZ014554.1, read on the forward strand.
GTAATCTTAAAAGAGTACGGTTGGTCACCCTAAATGCACATCAACATCTGAATTTACAATAGCATTATAACACTCGCAGCATTCTCTTTTTACAGTAGTAAAACTGTGTTTACCATTTCGCGGTACACTTATTAAGTAATAATTTATTGATACAAGGAATCTAAACTCGGTTTTTACGGACATATCCATACCACTTACTTCTTGCTGCTGCTGTTGTTATAATATATCCTTTTTTACTGCTGCCTTACTTCGTTTCAATGGCAAGAAAAAAGAAAGAGGCAAGATAACCCTCTGACTTTTCTTGAATACCACTTCCACTCTCACTTTTTCCAACATTTTCTACTTCTACTTCATAGGCAACATTTAAACAATAAGCAACATTTAAATAATAAATAATATATAATATCATTATAACAGTAGATTCTAATAGGTATATTAGATATTAATGAGATTACCAAATATGACTGTTTTCGAAAAAAAAAAAACTTTATTTATTGTATAAATTTCATATTCAAGTTTGTATTCTTTAATTCATCATAAAGATAACTTACAACACTACAAATAAACATAACACAATCACACCTAATCAAAACAAAACACAAACGAAAAACATAACATTGAAAAATCATGAGAATAGTACGTCATGTGTCGGAAAATTAAAGAATGAGTTTAAACAAGAGACGACTTCAACTCGCAGCCAACGAATTTAGGGTCACGACGGTCACGACACTCGTAGCACTGTCTGGGACCGACACGAATATTTTGGACTTGGTCCAAACGCTATCACACGACGCTCTGTACGACCAGTGGCGCAACGATGTGAAGAGAAGTAATAATCTTAAAACTACAAAATTCCAATTTCATCTTTTTTCCTGAACACATTGCAATCTGAAATAACAGGTGGTACTACCGTCAGAATTTAATCTTAATATTCTTATCTTAATAATCTTTTATATGCTGCTTCAAATTATTTAGCATTTGGATTGTTATTAGCCCCCACGACTTCGTATAGCACTAAAAAAAGTTTCTAAAAAGTCCTGACTCAGTTTAGAAGTTAAAAAGGTATTCTAGATAACAATTTATATCTTTAAATAAATCAAAAATATTTGTTAAATTTACTAACAAACCTTAGAAACCGGATTTTCTTGACGTACAAATTATTTTTTGACTATTTGGTTCACGTAATTTTTTTTTTCTGTAGTCAGAAGTAATCTTTTTTTTTATTTTTTCGATAACTTACCTTCGCTACTTGTCAAGAGATGTCGCTCTAGCTTGACACATTCTATAACTAGCGGCTGAGCGATAGTTGTCTATTTATATTTTTGATTACAATCAAGGGGTGGAATCTGACATAGGACGAAATTTGCCGCTATATTATTTTGCCGGTGCAATACTAGATGGCATGAGAATGTACTTTCTGAAGATATTGTTTCTTTTCGTGTTACTAGATGTCGTTCATGGCTGCAGTGGCTTGCTGTAACGACCAGGCGACCATTTGCTTCGTAGTGCTTTGTGCGCGAACATTTTCATTAATAAAATATTAAAATTGCACTATATCATTCTATATATTATATAAAAACAAAATAGACTGCATTTATTTTTATTTAAGTTATTTGTGAGCTATTAAATAGATAATTCCTTAAGATAAATATATTAACATTAAATATATGTATTTTAAAGATGTTTTTTGGATTTATATAACATATGTTTAAAGAAATACAAACGATATATAAAAAAACATATTTTAATTGTATTTTGTTCTACAAAATATTTAGTTGTTATTTAATTTTTATTATATTTCTATAAATATGTAGTATTTTCTGATAACATGATTGTTGAAATGTCTATAAAGTAAATTCGCTTACTTTATAGATATTTTCTAATCATGTTATCAGAAAATAATTTAGCTTGAAAATTTAAATAAAAGCAAAGACCCGAACCCGAAGAAAACAAAGTCTATAAAATCCATACTAGTGACATCTATTGTTGCCCCGGCATAATAATAACTGTCATAAAAATTAACATGGGAGATTCCCATCTTGAGCGTAAGCGATAGGTTCGTTTCATCAGGCGGTTCCGATTCGGTTCTGGAACTACATAGAACTGATAATCGGAATTATGTGCGCATGCTTCAACGAGGAACTGTTCTGAACGGTTCAAATAAAAATTAGCCGATGAAACAGATTTGGAACTAAAAAGTTACTATTTTCTGCGCGCATTTATAAATTCTTCATTTATTTAATATAACTGGTCCTATATATGAGAACCACTACGAAATAAATTATTATGGGTAAATTAAATGAAAATGTTTTTGCAAATGGTTTAATTTTAAATGTAGAAACTAAAAGTGTAATACAAACTTAAATCCTAATGTAAACAAATAATATGATATATAATAATAATAATATAATATATAATAAATTAAATGAAAATGTTTTTGCAAATGGTTTAATTTTAAATGTAGAAACTAAAAGTGTAATACAAACTTAAATCCTAATGTAAACAAATAATATAATACAAACTTATTTTTGTAAAATATATACATTACGTTGTACACAATTATATATTTTTAACTAATTATTTTCTTTGCATTTGCAAGAATTTTTTTTTCTAAAATGGAATTTTTTTCTTTGAGGATTTCATTCCGTTCTTTCATAAGTTTTATTTTTTCTTGTTCTTGCAATAAACGTTTTTTTTGATATTCTAAACGATCGTTTCGAATAAGCTGCAATACTGTGTGTTTTTTTTTAATATTTACTTTTCTAACTACCTCCCCACGTTCTTCAGAAGGTTTCCTATTTTCTGTATTTGAAGTACTTGGAACTTCTTGGATTTTTTCTGTATTAGTGGTTGTAGTTTCTTCGTTGCCCAGATTTTCTACATCCATGTCTGTTGGGATATGGACGGTTGAAGTACCCAACAACAAATCGGGGTTTATTGTTTTTCTTTTTCCCATTATTTCTTCCATTTCCTCGGCATATTCGAAAATCTTTCTCCCTCGCCCTGTAGATGTTTTGTTTAAAATATATTTTTTATAGTTGCGTTCCAGTACTTTCCACCTGTTTTCGCAGCTATTACGCGAAATGGAAGTTTTATTCTCTTCGGTTATTTTTTGGGCAATAATCTCCCACATAGCCTTTTGATTCTTAATTTTAAATGACCCTACTTGTTTTCTGGACTTTCCGTACAAATCAATTAATTGTTTTGTCAAATTAGTCGACCAAAACGTACATTTTGGTTCATGAATCAATTCTGGTTCCAAGTTTTGGACTTGCAACACATCGTCATTGATTATTAGAAATTCGCCAATTTCTAGAACAAAACAATACCTTTTATAATAACTGAAGTATATAGTTATAAAACATAATTATATTACAACTTACGTTCCATAATCTTCATTCAAAGAAACCGCAAAAAAAAAAACAATGAAAAATCAATTTAAAAGCGTAGGTTAGTTTTACCGCTGTCAAAGCTAAAGTTGGCTAAAGTGAGAATTTAATTTAATAGTTGTGCACATACGAAAAGTTAAGAAAAAATGAATCTTCGTATATGATCGTCACAAGTCGGCTAGATAAGGGTGTAGTTCTTTCCAGTTCTTGCTACTGACCGAGAATTGTTTTGAACTGTAAGGAACGGTTCATTTACAGTTCTAACGTTCGATGAAATAAAGGATTTTTAGTTCTAGAACTATCAAGTTTAGTTCGCAAATCTGATGAAACAGTTTTTCTCTATTGCGCATGTGAAGTAATTCAAGAACAGTTCAGAACCGCCTGATGAAACGAACCTGATATAGTTAATCTATGATTACAATATAGGTTATGATAGATATGAATCTTCACGTGTTCAGTAAAATAAATGGTAGGGAGTGGATTTTCTGTTCAAATTAATTAGGTTCAATGATTTGTATAATGGTGATTTAGTGAGGATTTTAGAAGCTATATGATTTGATATAGGTAAGAAATAATTATTAGTAAATTGACACTTACATATATTCAGTGCTGCCAACTCAACTCCTCGTAAATTTAATATATAATTTATATAACTTTCGCATTATACACGCAAGTTATCTAATTTGTCACTAATACAAATTTCGAATTATTTTTTCTCGCAAATTTGTTTTTCATATTTAATAAATCAAAGATGTTATTATAAACAATACAAAAATTTTCCGTCTCTTCATAAGTAGTTACATTATCTTAATATTAGTTCTCGTATTATAAAACCAAATAAAATAATAACATACCTTTAAAACTAGGGCACAAATCTTCAAAGTCCCACTTTATTAACAACTTTTGCACGAATTTGTCACACATTTCAATTATAATAATTATATATTATTATTATATTAGGTATTTTATGAACAATAAACAAACAGAAACTTCGCAAGTGATGTGTTACCTTACTGCGTATTTTATTAATAACAGAAACACGTGCTTGCCTGTTCGTTAGACAAATAAACATTCAATGTATTCAGTTTAATGTTATAGATATTTGAATTTAATATACAAGATATTTAATTTAATATTCGTATATATTCGTAAATATTAAAACTGTTCAGGAGAGTAACAAGATTCTTTTAAATATAACAAACCGTTTCCTACACATAACGATTGAAGTTTAGGTGGCTAAATTTACACTCATTTTATTATTAAAATATTTGATATATTTGTCAGTAAGTTTTGTTGTCAAATGCACTCTTTCTTCCTTCTGAATTTTATTTAAATCCTGTAACCATAAAATTTGATTATTATTATTTAATATTATGCCTTTTTTCGCCAAACAATTTCTAATCAATTTAATCATGTGGCATGCTTCAAGGAATATACAGGGTGTTTCACAACTTTGAGCAAAAAATTAAAGGGTATATTCTGTACGACGTGCTGATCATGAAACAAAAAGATTTTTTTAAAAATTCGCAAAGTTAAGGGTAGTTTACTTGAAGTAGACATTTTTTAAACCACTGGAGGAGCATACGTCATAGAAAGAAATATTAAATGAAATTAATTATCAAAGAAACATTATGTAATGTTTGTTTTATTTAGAGACAATAATTGTTTTGAATACAAAATAATTTATAATATTATTGCATTGTATTTAATATCAAGATAATTTGGGAAATAACATATCTGAAGCACAAAACTACAAATACTGTTCAAAATTTGCACCATTCATCCCTACACACATTGCAGCACGTTGAATTAATGACCTAGTACAGTCTTGACACGAATTTTGAACTCGTATTATTTCTGCTGAATTTTCTATTCTCTGCCTAAGTTCTTCTTCGTTTTCCGGCGCATTTTGGTTGTCGTAGACGAGGGATTTAAAATGATCCCAGAAATAAAAATCCAGCGGATTTAGGTCAGGGGATCTAGCAGGCCAAGCTACAGGTCCACCGCGACCAATCCACCTGTCCTGAAACACTTGGTTTAAATATTCTCTTACATTTAGAGCATAGTGTGGTGGCGCACCATCGTGCTGAAACCATGTCTGGTGACGCACATTTAAAGGCACATTTTCAAGTAGTTCTGGCAAAGTATTTTGATTCCGTAACGTTGAAATAAACTCTTGATTCTCTAGTGTGTTTGGTATTTCCAGAACTCAATCCAGCATTTAAATTAACTCCCATGTTGGTGAGCTTTCTGTAGTATGCATAGCTTCCCATTCTTTTTTTGTGATTCGATCTAGTTTCTTTACTGTTATATGATTAATTAGAGCATCCCAATGTTGTGTTGGTAACCTTAATGACTGAAGAGAACGAAGATGTTTCGAAACCGTGCCGACAATGTTTCTTAAGTTACTGAATGATTTCCTTTGCATTGTTGGGATATTTCAGATTTCATCGATATGGTTGTGAATTATGAGTTGATTATTTTCATATCTCTCCCTCAATAGTTTCCATGCCACGTCATAATTATGCGCAGATATTTCTAGATTTTGTATAATTTGTTCCGCTCCATTTTTTAATGAGGATCGTAAATAATAAAACTTTTGTATATCCGTCAAACTTTGATTAGAATTTACAAGAACATCAAATGTATCTTTAAATTCCAAATAATTTTCGTATTTTCCGCTAAAACTCGGAAGTTCGATTGTTGGCAATTTTACCGCACTTGCTGTTGAAAATCTGCTGCTATTCTGTGATGTAGTTGATGAACTTTGTATTACAACTTCTTCACTTTTAATGCACTGTATTTTACCTGCAATTTCAGATGTTAGTTTATAATATAGAGCTTTAAATGCATTTCTTTCAGCATTTTCTACCGCTTCGTCATAATCATTACTTTCCACTAACTCAGATTCAATATCAAATTGTGTTGTATTGAATTGTTCTAACAATGGCTGTAGTATTTTTAATCTTGACTGTAATTGCAGTTTCGTATCTAAATCTGTTTGTTGTGTGCTAATACTATTAACAAACGTTTGTATGCGAGTCAATTGCGCTTTTAACACACCACGTTGCCGCGTATTCTTTTTCAATTCAGTTGACATTTTAGTATGTGCAAATAGATTAACAATTGCTGAAAGGATAGATGAATTATAATAATAAAAGGATAGTACTTACGGGATGCACACTTGCACATGTATATAGTCGTTTGATTTCTAACCAATGTGGCTTAGAAATGCTCAAATTGCTCTACACCTTGTTTGATTTTTACGTGGACTGTATGTACCTTATGATTTAGTTGATATCTCGTAGAAATTGAAGTTTTACCTCTGTTCCTGGTGTTTGCCGGCAAAACTAACCTCTATTTATGCATATGTTTTCACAAATTCTGGTTCGATATCCGATTAGAAGGATCAAAATGTAAATTGTAAACACTTATTTTGATTTATTGTATCAACATATAACAATATTTGTATTATTACACTTTATTAAATTATATAAAAACATATAATATATAACGTGGCTTCTACCCAATGATTTTGTGAACCCAGTCAACAACAGTGTTGCCAACTGTCTCATTCCAACCACCGTTCAGTCAACTTAGTGCCTCACAGATGGCGTTAGTGTACAACAAAATATTAGGTCGGTACGAAAGTTCTCAGGGTTTATCATGTTACTGTTTTTATTCATTTGTTTCTGAATAAAATATTCAACGTATTTCGCGTTTTGACATCTTATCTTGTAAAGAATTTTTCCCTCTATCTGATAGTGTAATTTGTTTTTTTCTAGGTTATTCTATTTTGTGACTTTTGTGAGCTTAATTCAGCATGTCTAAGGTACAATTTCGTATGATTTTTTATTTTAACTTTAAATTGGGACAATCCGCTGCCGAGACAGCTCGCCAAATTAACCAAGTGTGGGGCCCCAATAGCGTTGGAGAAAGCACCGTACAACAATGGTTTAAAAAATTTCGTTCCGGAGATATCAGCCTTGAAGATGCACCTCGTAATGGTCGACCTAAAGTACTTCAGGACGACGAATGGAGGACCCTGGTGGAAGCTGACCCATCGCGAACGGCTCGAGGGATTGCACAGGAACTAGGAGTCAGTCACCATGCAGTCTTAGATGGTTTAAAACGTCTTGGAAAAGTGAAAAAACTCGAAAAGTGGGTGCCCCACGATTTGAACGATCGACAGAAATTGTCACGTTTCGAGGTGTGTTCGTCTTTGATTCTGCGAAATCTTACTCCCGCAAGGGAGTAAGTAGTTATCTTCAATAGTACTTACTTTGGTGAACAGCGACACCACGGGGTATACCTGAGCTCGACTGAACAAATCAGCAAATTATTATAATCACTAGATTATATTAAAAAAATAAGATAAAATAAAAAACTTACATATGATTTTTGTGATGGGCTCGTAGTTTCTCTACTTCAATTTCGTGGAGACGAAGTAACTCTTCTCTATAAGAGTCCGAATCAAAATAATTAAATTCCTTTTTGTCATCCTCACTTTTTTTACAAATCTTCCACCATTCTTCTAATTCTAAACGAATTTTATAAATACCAATTTTAATCTTTGCTGCTTTTCTTTCATCTTTTAATTTAACTTCGGTTTTTATTATTTCGTTAACCAAGTCTCGGACTTGTTTCACAACTACAGTCTCTCGTTCTTTTCGAACATCATCATCATCATCGTTATAAATTATGTTCAAATTTTTATTTAAATGCGCAGTCAATTAGATCATAAGCGGGTTTTGAAAGAGGGTGGAGTCCGAGTTAAGAAACCCTCAAGTACAAGTGACCATACAGGTCATCGAGTCTTAAAGATCTCCGACAGTGGGGATACACTTCTATTTCCTTTAGCCATGGTTCTATGCAGGTATAGCAAAGGATTGAGGTGCAATACCTGCACAATCTGGGGTCGTTCACTCCTGCCCATGCAAATCAATTAGAGAATTGGGTAAATGTAGTTAATTAACAATGTTACTCAAATTTATAACTATTTCCTACCCATTTTTCTGCCTTCTATATTTTTTCTCTGCCAAAAATTTGCACCAATGTATTTTCTCTGCCCTCTGTAAAGCTGCAGCGCAGCCATCGCTCAATGTGTACGAATATGTCTGTAAAGACAAGACTATGGCATATTCTGCATTTGAATCTTTTACAATTCGCACACTCGAGAATGGTTTTCTATGTGTGCGAATGTGAAGTATTGGTGATGTGAAGTATTTCGTGCAAATATGCTTTTCTTAGACAATTTACTACACAAATTCGGAAATTCCCTCTCTCCTTAACACAACACGTAAATCTTCTTTGACTCCGACTAATATAATAGTAATATTAAAGTAATTAATAATAATAATAATAATAATAATATTTCATTTATTCAGTTGACCAAGATACATTGGTATAGAACAAGTCACAGATAGTATATATATAATAATAATAATAATAGAATAGGATTCGTCGACAGTATATGTATTAATTTACAAATAGTTCATTTATATTATAATAACACTTTTCAATGAGAAATTTTCGTAGAGCATTTCTAAATTCGGACAACTTAGCAATGCCAGTAATGCTTCTAGGCAATTTATTGAAAATATGGCTGGAGATTATATATGGATTCTTTTTTGATTTTTGCAAATTATGAGATGGAATCTTGAATAAATAATTATATCTTGTGTTATACTTATGATTACTGGCATGATTAGTAAACAAGTCGCTGCTACTTTTTACAAAAAGTGCTGTTTGAAATATAAACAGAGAAGGCAAACTTAAAATTTTTAATTTTTTATAGATAGGTTTGCAGGGTGATAGATATGCTGCTTCAGTGATATTTCTAACAGCTCTCTTCTGAAGTTTGAAGACTCTTTCTGAGAACTTGCTAGTTCCCCAACAAAGTAATCCATAAGCAATTAAAGAATGAAAATACGCATAGTAATAAATTTTTGTTGTTTCTGTGTTTGAAATAGATTTTAATCTTTTTAAAGCGAAACAAGCTGAGGATAATTTTTTACTTAGATTGGCAATGTGGTGTTCCCAGGTTAACTTATCATCTAATGTTAGTCCCAGAAGTTTAGTGTTGTGCACTTGGCACAATGATTGTTTATTTATTTTTAGTAGAAGACTGGAATAAATAGAAACGTTACTATTACAAAATAACATAAAATTAGATCTAGAGTTATTTAAAATCAAATCATTTGCCTGTAGCCAGTCCAATAAAGTAACTAAACTGCCATTAGCTACTGCTCTCAAGTCGTCTAAGTTTGAATTATGTAGCATCAAGGTTGTATCATCTGCGTATAATATTAATTTTTCAATATTACAATTTTTTGGTAGATCGTTTATGTAAATAATAAATAGTAGTGGCCCCAGGATAGATCCCTGGGGTACACCATATTGAGTTTCACGGGTATTTGATTTTATGCTATTGATATCGACAATTGAATATTGATTTAATAGGTAAGATTTTAACCAATTAAGTACATTACCTCTGATACCGTAACGCTCAATTTTTAATAATAATTTTTGGTGATTTATTGTATCAAATGCTTTACTCAGGTCCAGGAAAATACCTAGCACTTTGCATTTGTTATCTAAATTAGAGGAAACAGTATTCAATAAAGAATTTAAAGCTTTAGTAGTAGAGTAATCCTTACGGAAACCAAATTGCTGTTCAATAATTAAATTGAATGTATTGAAGAAACACAATAACCTAACAGAAAAAGCTTTTTCTATAACTTTTGAAATAACAGATAGTAAAGCTCTGGGGCGATAATTTTCTAAAAAATTCTTCTCCCCTTTTTTGTGAAGCGGAATAATTTTAGCTATTTTAAATATATTTGGAAAAACTCCAGTAGAAAATGACTCATTAATTAAATAAGTTAATGGAGTAACAATGAGAGTGGCACTATATTTTAGAATTTTTGAATTAATATTGTCCAAGCCTGCAGATGTTGAATTTTTTAAATTATGTATAATAGCTAATATTTCTTTTTCATCTACTGGATATAAATACGTGGTATTGTTGTTAAAGGTAATTGTGTTAGGATTAAACGTAGATGATGAGGAACTAGACAAAATTAAGTCCGCGACAGAATCAACAAAAAAATTATTAAAACTATCAGCGACTGCATACTCATCAGTGACGCTAGTATTATTTATTAGCAAAGATATATTTTCAGATGGTTTAGTATTTTTTAAGTTACTGTTGATTAATTTCCAGGTAGCCTTACTCGCATTGTCAGAATTGCGAATAAAGGATGCATTGTACATTCGTTTTGCAGTGTAACCAGTGAATGAAGAAATTTTAATTGTTTACTGGAGTTTCTTATACCACTAGTGAGCCATGGTGTCCGTGTTACGTTTTTATCATTTATTACTACACTAATTGGAAATGCAATATCTGCGTAATATGATAGTGTATGTACAAAATATTCAAATTTTTTATTAGTATCTATATTTTCAAAAGTAGGGCCCCATGACTCCCTACTTAACAAATATAAGAAATAGTTTATATTTTCATTTGAGTAAATACGTTTTTTTGCAATATTATGTTGATAAAAAGATTTAGGTATAGGAATGGTAATTATCTGTGCAAAGTGATCAGACAACATCAAATCAGAAATTTTGGCAGAAATGATTGATGTATCTAAGTTCGTAAAACAATTGTCAACACAAGAACCTCCATTATTGTTAGGTCTAGTTATTTCTTTAAAAATTATATTTAATCCTGAAGCGTTAATAATGTCCGTGAATGTACAAACAGTTCTAGAATTAGTTAAGACATCAATGTTAAAATCCCCCTTTACTAAAATAGTTTTATCTCTGAATTGATTATCAAGAATATTGAAACACTCTTGTAATTTATTGAAAAAAATGTCAATGTTTCCATCTGGAGCTCTATATATAGCAACTACTACAGCACGAGATGTGTTAGAAAAGTCATGTATGATTGTACCTGCGCATTCAAAATGCGATTCTACCGACAAAGCTGAGAATAAATACAGACACTCACTCTTAATACTGCTTCTACAAAAAATAGACACACCACCACCTTCCTTATTATCTCTGCAATATGAAGTTGAACTATAAAAACCAGAGATACAAATGGTTTCAGTCATGTATGATTGTACCTGCGCATTCAAAATGCGATTCTACCGACAAAGCTGAGAATAAATACAGACACTCACTCTTAATACTGCTTCTACAAAAAATAGACACACCACCACCTTCCTTATTATCTCTGCAATATGAAGTTGAACTATAAAAACCAGAGATACAAATGGTTTCAGTTGTATGTAACCACGTTTCTGTTAGGCACAGCACATCACAATCGAAAACGGAATTTTGTTTAACTAGTAATAATTCAAGTTCTTCTGTTTTGTTACGAATACATCGAATATTTTGGTGAACAACTGTAAGAAAATTTTTTTCTACGTGCCGGGCTTTTTTGGTTGAGTTGTTGGAAAAAACCGACGGACTGCAACGCCAGAAGGCCAAAAATCTGAATTGAACAGGTCTTCTTTGTCACTCAAAGGAAAACCAATTTTAAACGACGCATAATTCCCTTTAGCATTGAGTTTATCGCAAGTAAAGGAACTGTTTGGCTTCTTTTTAATTAAAAAGTTTGATACATCCTCGCAACTTGTTTTGGGATCAAGTCTGTAGACATGTAGCCATCCACGAGCAGGCATAGATGTTAGAGAATTATCGGTATTTTGACCAATAATACAAGTACGCTGTTTTTGCTTTAACACTTTGACAGTTGTTTGTTTATGTTTTGAAGAAACAGCTGTTTCGATATTTGTAATACCAACAGTATTTTTGTTATTATTGACACTGTTGATTACGTTGCTACTTGTCGGATTAGGAACTGTAGGTGTCTGTTGACCTTTAAGCGGATGATCACGAGAAACTACTTGACTGAATGGAACTGGTAATGACATCTCTGTGTTTTTTATAGAAGGTGATTTACTGGAATTACTATAAATGTGGTTTATGTCCGGGATTGTGACATTTGAAGACAAAAGATTTATTTGATGTTTTAAATTTTCCACTTGTTTGATTAGATCCAGATTCTTCACTTCCGTTTCAGTATATAATTTTTTATATGCTCCATTCTCACCAGTTAATAAAAGATATTTTCGTTCAAGTAATAAGTACCTGGCTTCCACGATTGTAGCAGGTGAATTTTTATCAGCACAATTTGGGCAGCACCACTTTAGCTCATCCAAAGAACCAGTAACACCACCACATCGCACATGATAATTAGATGAACACGATCCACACTTTACACCATTTTTAACTTTTTTATTGCATTTGCAACATTTAAAATCGTTGAGCACTAATGTATCATCAACATTACTGGCCGCCATCTTTATAGATTTTGAATATTAGTTTGATTTTTAAAACTTTATGATCACAAACCGTTTGGCTTCGAATTGCTACGCGGCCAGCTATATACTATATATATTAACACAGTGAATCTAAGTGAGATGATGCAGGTGTAGATGAATGTTGAGACTGTCCTAAATATTGACTGTTGGAAATGGATATCATTAATGGGGTTGGCTGTGATTCAATCGGTTTTTTAGCTAAATAAACTTCCTCTTCTGCGTCAGTTATAATTTTAAATACATCACGTTTAACTCTGTACAACAATGTATTCAAATACAGTAGAACCTCGATTATCCGGGCCAGTTGGAACCGAGCCTTCGCCGGATAATCGAAAACACGGGTATTCCAAAGACCTTATTTTTATTTTTTTAATAATTTATTCAGACAAATACATATGTCAAACGAAGAAAAGAAACGTGACACTACATTCATGTAACACAAAATAACAGTTTTAATATTTATACATAATGTATAAACGTACATTGCACAATATATATATATATATATATATATATATATATATATATATATATATACAGGGTGTTTGCAATCAAGGTATTTTATTTTTAAGGGGTCAAAACAGGGCGATTAACGCCAAAACACCTTAGTAAAAGTTTTCTAATAAACGAGATATTCATTTTTTTTTAAGTAAAATGGTAGCATATGGTATAATTTTTATTATCCAGCTCACAAAAAAAATTATTCTTCATAATAGTTTTGGATTTGCTTGAAACGAATAAAAATGTAAAAATATTCCAGGTTTTAAATACAGGGTGACTCGGATTTGCTGATTTGTGTTTCAACTTTTAGGTAAAATACCCTTATTTAAAAAATTTGAATAATTTTATTTGAATATTATGTTTAGAATTACAATTTAAGTTTACATACAAAAATTTGTGCCGATCGTCGATTGTTAAAACACCTTAGCAAAAGTTTTCAAATAAACGAGATATTAGATACTTTATTTAAATATTTTTATTAATGACACAAATCAAGATAAGTATTTTATTTTTAATGGGTGATAGCACTATGACACCAGTTGCTCGAAATTATCACCCTGCTGTTGTATGCAAAGTCTTGCGCGGCGTACCCATGAATTCGCATACGCAGCGAGACCCATGCCTTGTTGCCGAATTTCCGCCGCTGCTACTTCTACCCGATTACGGAGATCATCGAGATCATAATTTCGGTGGTGTATACCATGGTTTTCATAAGTCCCCACAAATAAAAATCCAACGGGGTCAAATCCGGCGACCGGGGAGGCCAAGGGATATGACTGCCCCGACCAATCCACTTATTTTCAAACACATCGTTTAAGTGTTGCCGAACGATATGGCTAAAATGCGCCGGTGCACCTTCATGAAGGAACCACATTTGCTGACGAACATTTAAGGGAACTTCTTCTAAAAGTTCCGGCAAATTATTTTGCAAAAAATATAAATAATTATTTGCATCTAATCGATCTGGCAACACAAAGGGACCAATCAACTGTGAGTTTACCAATCCGGCCCATACGTTCACAGAAAATCTGTGCTGAAAATTGTGACGATGAACAACATGCGGATTTTCGAAACTCCAAAAGTGTGTATTGTGGCAGTTGTTCATACCGTTGCGCGTAAATGTAGCTTCGTCAGTAGCCAGTACAATCGATGAAAAATTAAGTATTTCATCCTGTTTGCGCAAAAACCATCTACAGAACTCTACGCGTTGCGGATGATCTCGAGGTTGTAACGCTTGTACTCGTTGCACATGAAAAGGATGCAGTTGATGCTCGCGTAATGTTCGCCATACAATTTGATTTGACAAACCAACTTGCCGAGCAATTTGCCGTGTACTGGTTGAAGGGTTTTCGTCAACGAGGTTCAAAATTTGTTCCTCGGCGTCTACAATTCGTCGGTGACGACCTGCTCCTCCAGCACGCTGTTGATGGCCTCGCAGATTACCAGTATCTCTAGCACGTATTATTAATCTAGAGAATTGCTGAGCTATAGGATGTCGCCTATTTGGAAATCGCTCAGCGTATAGACGACTTGCAGCAGCCGAATTTTGATGCGCTTCTCCATAAGTTAGCATCATATCAACCAATTCAACATTAGAATAGTCCATCGTTCAATTTTTTCACAAGAATTAGTAACCAACCAGCAATAGTGCAACGTATTTTCTTCGGAAAATAGCTGCTCGTTTGGCGTGATACGGATCGGGCGCCAAACGGTGTTTCCGGGTAACTCGTGGTGTAGGGTTCAGGGTGAAAGTAGACACACAATTTGCTAAACTCTGGTTTTATTAAAGTAGTACTATAGAAGCAGGTAAACAATTTTATTACACAGAAAATAAATAATTGTCAAAGCAGCATCAATAAATACAACCAATATTATGTGCAAGGCGTTAGCATGTGTTACGTGTGCAAAGCAGTGTAGGATGTTAACAGTTAATTTACGTGCAGTAGTAGGAGACCAGTGGGGTCTGTGATTAGCTATACCGGAAGTTCGGATAATGCATAAATTGAGTTGTCTGTCAATAACACACGACGTAGAATCCGCGAAATCGTAATAAACGGTCAACGAGAATACTGCGGACCCGACTTCGTACCAGGTTATTACAAACAATCGCAAACGGACAGCGAAGGTCACCGGATCCTGACTTCACGCCAGGATATGCTAACCAAACTCAAACGGATCGCGAAGGTCACCGGATCCTGACTTCGCGCCAGGATATGCTAAACAAACTCAAACGGATCGCGAAGGTCACCGGATCCTGACTTCACGCCAGGATATGCTAAACAAACTCAAACGGATCGCGAAGGTCACCGGATCCTGACTTCGCGCCAGGATATGCTAAACAAACTCAAACGGATCGCGAAGGTCACCGGATCCTGACTTCGCGCCAGGATATGCTAAACAAACTCAAACGGTTCGCGAAGGTCACCGGATCCTGACTTCGCGCCAGGATATGCTAAACAAACTCAAACGGATCGCGAAGGTCACCGGATCCTGACTTCGCGCCAGGATATGCTAAACAAACTCAAACGGTTCGCGAAGGTCACCAAATAATCGCGAACGGTGTGACAGTACAACTCGGTTAGTACAGCTTAAGCAGCAAACAAAATTAACAATCAGTGTAAAAAGATCGGAGGCTTACCTTGCTACGGTTCTCGCTGGGTTGTTGCTTCAGCCTACACAACTGAAGAACTTTCTTCAGCCTACACAACTGAAGAACTGATTTCATATTGATTTCCCGGCGGTTTATATACTCTCTGAGCGCGCGAAAACAAAGTTTTAACTCGCCGAGTTTGGTTTTGAACGTGTCGATACGCTGGCTCAACGCTAGTTTTGTATGTATAGCATTATGAGATTTTATATTTCGGTTATCTCGCGAACTACTTTGCGCATCATGCTCATATATACATCAAATTACAGATCTTTTAACGGCGGTTACAATGGTATACAACACTTCATATAAAAGTGTAACAGAACATAAAATCTATCAAAACTAAAGTTTGATTGTTGATAACAATTGTTATATCAATGTCCCAACAATGACACATACTCCAGTGCAAAGTGCACTAAAGTCTCTATCCATTGATATATCATTTGTTACATTTTATAATTCCATAGCAGGATAAATAATTTATAACAACAGATATTTATGACACAATCGCAACAAACTGCTACAAACAGAGTTTGATTGCTTATACCAATTGTTATGTTTCGGATTTCAACGGCCTCTAAAATAATTTCTAACACATGTGCGTTTCTAGCGGAAATGTACTAGATTTTCTGAACAAACCATTTGTCTCGAAAATGGTTTGTTACATCCCCCGGTTACTTCGGGAAAAAAAAAAAACCGCACAAAAAAAAGCTTCCTAGCTTTCGGCTAGCTCACTTGAGGCGAAGCACTCTTCGTCCACAAACCGCGCACTGGGCGTCTGTCGTTTGGGCGATGCACGGGGTATTGTCGTCCACAAACCGCGCACTGGGCGTCCGTCGTTTGGGCGATGCACGGGGGGCAAGCGTGTCGAGGGGGAAACGAAACACTAGTGGGTAGCCCGGCCCCTTCGGATTGTATACCACAGTTGTTTGCCGTCTGGTGCGGCAATTCGGACCCGGCACTTTTTGTATGGCTTAAATCCTTCGGGCATCAGTGCCTGGGCCTCGGCGTCCGATATTCTAGGCCGAGTGCCCTCGTAGCGGGAGAGGATTCGCTCCACTACAGTCGCCCGAGCGAGGGCAGGAGCGGGCTGGGACGGTGGCAGCTGTTCGGCGGAGAGTGAAGGGGTGAGGATCGGTGTGGTGAGGGGTGGTGGTGACTGCGGCAGGGGAGATACGGGGTGATTAATATATTCCAGGAGAGTGCACGAGGGCCTCGGCACATCTGGCGTTCTCTCCGGGGAGTCCGGAGATATGCTGCCGAAGAGCTCCAACAGCATCTGCTCCCGGGCAGCTGTGGTGCAGGCTTCGGGTCGCCGGGCCTTGAGAAGTGGCCCCGACACTGGCCGGATTTGCGGAGCTCGGCGGTGTCGTCGGGGGCCGGAACGACCTGGTGGGGGCTTCCTGACACGCTGGGGAAGGGGCTGTTGGAGAGTTGCCGTAGGGGTTGCGGGCAGCAACTGCTGTTCCCGCACAGCTGGTGGTGGTTTCCTGGCGGGAGCCGGGCTTGGAGCCCGCCTCTTGGAGGGCCGGCGGACGGGTGGTGCCTCATCTTTGGAACTGGAGTTAATCGGGATGGGTGACGTCCCAATTAGTAGTACGTCCGGAGATGGGCTCCGGTATGGAGGCGTCAAAACCGGCGTCTCCCACTTGTTCGGCGGGTAAGGCCCAAACATTTCGCTCAATACCCTCCGGAGTTTTCGGTCGCCTTCCCCGGGGAGCCACGGAGCCCGAGGCGATTGGGGTTGACTCCGGCCGGCGGTGGTTTTGGCTGGATTGCCAGTTGCTCCACTTTTCTCTACACCTGTCATCTACCAAGAAAAGGAATTAGTATGCATTTTTATACAGCCGGCTTAAGGTCTTTTATATGAATGCGATGGAGAATGCGTCCACGCTCTCCTCGCAAATCATATACCACCGGCGACCTTTTCTTTATGACGGTCCATGGACCAGAAAATTTTGGTGCTAGCTTAGCAGCATATCCCTTGGCAGCGTCGGAAAGAGGATGTTCTCTCCGCATCACCTGATCTCCTACCCTACACTGCCATTCTCGCCGCCGTAAATTATAATAATGACCCTGCCGGTCTGATGCTCGAGCTAGCTGTATGCGCGCAAATTCCCTTATTTCGTTTAGCCGCTTAACACGGGCTAAAATCTCTTCCG
The DNA here is from genome assembly GCA_963966155.1 of Clivina fossor. Classification (NCBI taxonomy): domain Eukaryota; kingdom Metazoa; phylum Arthropoda; class Insecta; order Coleoptera; family Carabidae; genus Clivina; species Clivina fossor. Next base: position 7,278,438 of record OZ014554.1, read on the forward strand.
GTATTTTATTTGTCTTTGTGTCGAGCGGTACCTCCGGTTGAATTTCCTGGAATAATCCCGGCAGCGTCAATTCGCGACCAAAGTTGAGATATGCGGGAGTGTAACTGGTGGACTCGTGTTTTGCAGAGTTGATGGCCAGCCTTAATTCTGGCAAGAATTCGTCCCACGTACGTTGATCCTCTTGGCAGTATTGCGCGATCATCGTTTTTAGTACTCGGTTTACCCGCTCTACGGGGTTAGCTTGAGGTGTATAGGGCGGTGTCAGTAATTGTCGGATACCCATAGCCTCCAAAGTTTGCCTCAGCAGTTTATTGTCGAATTCCGTCCCGTTGTCGGTAATGATTGTTCTCGGGCAGCCGTACCGCGTCACCACTAATTCTCGGATTCCTTTGGTGATCGTGGCGGCTGTGGCTTTACGGAGTGCTCGGCATTCCACTCATTTAGTGAGTCGGTCCTGTAACACTAATAAGTACATGTGGCCACTTTTTGAACGGGGCAGCGGACCCATAATGTCAACTGCTACGGTATCCCAGGGTCCACGTATTTCTGGAGGGTGCATCTGACCCGCAATTCCACGCTGCGATGGCTTGAATTTCTGACAGGACGGACAGCTTCGGACATACTTCGTGATATCGCGAAACATACCGGGCCAATAATACCGTAAGGCGATACGTGAGGCAGTTTTTGCTACTCCGGCGTGTCCTGCATCCGGTCGGTCGTGATTCTCTTTCAGAATCTGTATTCGAGTCGGTTCTGGAATGCAGAGTTTCCACTCGTTGGCTCCATCATCCTCCGTTAAATTTCGTGGGTTGTGGATGCGTCGGTACAAGTGTCCATCTCTCACGGCAAAATCTGGAAAGTCGGTGGGTCGTGCCAGAACGTCTCGTTGCTTCTTTGCATACCATTTGCAGGTGGCGGCTACTACAAAGATTTCCGCGTCGGAACTATCTTCGGGTTTGGCTGCAAGTGGCTGTCTCGATAATGCATCTGCCAATTGATTCAACGAGCCTTTTCGGTACTGGATTTCAAAATCAAATTGTTGTAAAAACATGGCCCACCGAGCGAGTCGTCCTGGGGGATTCTCGATTACTTGTAACCATTTCAATGCTTGGTGGTCGGTGATGACGGTAAAATGGTAACCTTCGAGATAATGTCGCATCTTTTGAATTCCCCAAACGATTGCCAAACATTCCTTCTCGGTTACAGAATAATTTTTCTCGGGATCGGTCAGTGTCCGGCTAGCATAGGCGATTATTCGTTCTCCGTTTGTATCCGCTTGAATGAGCGCGGCTCCTAGCCCTTTATCTGACGCGTCAGTCTGTAGTACGAACGGTTTTGTAAAATCCGGGCAGGCCAAAACTGGAGCACTCGTTAATAGTTGTTTCAGGCCGTCGAACGCCTCTTGTTGCTCCGTACCCCAAGTCCATCGTTGCGCCTTCTTGAGTAACCGGGTCAGTGGTCCTACCTTTTTGGAGAACTTTGGGACAAACCGTCGATACCAAGATGCTGCCCCTAAGAATTGTCGTAGCTGCTTCAGGCTGGTAGGCGGAGGTATATTGCTGATGGCAGTTACTTTCTCCGGATCGGTGTGGATGCCTTCGTTGGTAATAACATGTCCTAATTATTTAATCGATTGCTTACCAAATTGACATTTCTCCGGGTTGATGCGCAGATTCGCCTCTTGTAGTCGTTGGAACACTTTTCTTAAATGCGTCAAGTGTTCGTCCAAGGTATTACTGGCTATTACTATGTCGTCCAGATAAGCAAAAGCGTTTGGTTCCATTTCGGGTCCGATAACGCGATCCAGCAATCGTTGAAAAGTAGCCGGCGCTGCGTGGAGTCCGAATGGCATTACGCAGAACTGATACAATCCTTTCCCGGGCACGGTGAGTGCGGTGAGTGGCTTACTTTCCTCAGTCAACGGTACCTGCCAATATCCCTGCTTCAGATCCAGCGTTGAGAAATATTTTGCTTGCCGGAGTTTTTCAAGGATCCCATTAATATATGGTAATGGGTACGCATCCTTCTCCGATACCTCGTTCAATCTCCTGAAATCAATGCAAAACCGGGGCTTGCCATCTCGTTTTCTTACAATCACCGCCGGAGAGCTCCATGCACTCTGCGACTTTTTAATAACTCCCTCGCTCAACATGCGCTCCACTTCCTCATTGATGATTGCCTGAATCCGCGGGTTCCGAGGTTGATAGCGTTGTTTAATTGGCGTGGGGTTCTTTAACCGTATTTGATGTGTTGCCATCGGCGTTACTCCCTGTAATTTTTGAAATGATGGTAATTCCGTATTCAAAAACCTTTGGAGTTTTTGTTCTTCCGTCGGCTCTGTTTGCATCATTCGTACTGCGGTTGCAAAAGGTGGCCGCGCAATACAGGCTACCCCTTCACACGTCGTCTCAACCACCATGGAAAATTTCCGAAAAGCGTCCATGCCGAGTAATACCGGTACCGAAAGTTGTGCTAAATGTAAAAACGCCAGCGTGTGACGTATATTTTGTATAATACACCCTACCATCGATTCTCCATAGACTTTAGCGGGTGTTCCATCTGCCATCTGGGCCTGACCGACCGGAGCTGGTTGCGTCTTTATTCCCGCTCTATTCAGTTCTTGTGCGATATCCTCGCTAATGTATGAGAACGTGGACCCTGTATCCACAAGAGCCCAGGTTTCTGTCAGCCCCAGCTGTACTGGTACAATAATCCGGTCTTGTCCTTGCGCTTGCAACACTGCCACGGATAACATCCCGCAATTCTGTTTGGGAGGGAGTCGTAATATTTCCAGCTGGTCCGGCTCCCTTACGGTCCAGGCTGATTGGCGTTTCCCGCCTGCGGTACACAGTTACACTCCCGGCTTAGCACTCCTTGTCTCCCACACCTGGAACAAAATAGCTTCCGCGGAGCTTTACACATATTCCTAAAATGTCCGGCCTGGCCGTATCTCCAACATACAGGTGTATTGTTTGCCACGGGACTTCGCCGTGAATCATTACTTATCGACGGCCGTGGTGTCTGTACCGTGGCCACAGAGGCCAACGAGTTCCGCGCGGGTTTTAGTTCCTTCTCTAACTCCTCGAACTCGTAAATTTCTTTAAGTAGCTCTGAAATATTAGAAAAATCGCGACGCCGGATTCTCTGCCTATATTCCGGTCGTAAATTATTATATACTCGCGAAACTCGTTGCTCTTGTGTCAACCGTGTGCTCCTGCGCATCATGGTTTCTAGTTCAGTAACATAATCTAGACCTTTTTCGCCAATTCGTTGTACGCGGCGACTAATTTCCTCTTCGATCCGCGTGTGGTAGGCTTCCGGAACGTATGTATCTGTAAAATGTACCTGAAATCCTTCCCAATTGGTCCATTCATGCCGGCGATTCCTATACCATTCCAAGGCTCTGCCTTTGAGCAATTCTGGCAATACTAACAACAGTTGCTCATTGGCAATATTGTAACTCTCCTGTAATTCGGCTAGCCTTTCAAGAAAACTAATTGGATCGGTCTTACCCTCAAAATGTACATTCCACTTGCGCACGGTTTCACAAATGTGAACCGCGGTTCGTGGCATCTCGTATCTTCCAGGGCGTTCCAGTTGTGGCTCGGTTTGAATTGGGACGGTCTCGGTTTGGACCGTGATGCACTCGGTTTGCACTGCTGCCGTCTCAGTCTGGACTTCAGCTGGTGGTGTAGCTTCTTCTTGGCTTTGGCAGGCGCGTCGAACGAACTCCACCATCCGGCTGCGGAGGTCTTCCTGCCTGCCTTCGGTGCTCAGCCCAAACTTTTCCAACTCTTTTTGTAGTTCCTCCTTGCTAAGTTCGTACACCCAGCTGACCTTCGGGTTGGTCGCGGGTTTATCTGTGTTTCCCGGCATTGGTGATGCTGGTGGAGATCTTTCCACGGGCATGTAGTGTGTCAATTAAGTCCCTGCTCGGGCGCCAAATTTGCAACGTATTTTCTTCGGAAAATAGCTGCTCGTTTGGCGTGATACGGATCGGGCGCCAAACGGTGTTTCCGGGTAACTCGTGGTGTAGGGTTCAGGGTGAAAGTAGACACACAATTTGCTAAACTCTGGTTTTATTAAAGTAGTACTATAGAAGCAGGTAAACAATTTTATTACACAGAAAATAAATAATTGTCAAAGCAGCATCAATAAATACAACCAATATTATGTGCAAGGCGTTAGCATGTGTTACGTGTGCAAAGCAGTGTAGGATGTTAACAGTTAATTTACGTGCAGTAGTAGGAGACCAGTGGGGTCTGTGATTAGCTATACCGGAAGTTCGGATAATGCATAAATTGAGTTGTCTGTCAATAACACACGACGTAGAATCCGCGAAATCGTAATAAACGGTCAACGAGAATACTGCGGACCCGACTTCGTACCAGGTTATTACAAACAATCGCAAACGGACAGCGAAGGTCACCGGATCCTGACTTCGCGCCAGGATATGCTAAACAAACTCAAACGGATCGCGAAGGTCACCGGATCCTGACTTCGCGCCAGGATATGCTAAACAAACTCAAACGGTTCGCGAAGGTCACCGGATCCTGACTTCGCGCCAGGATATGCTAAACAAACTCAAACGGATCGCGAAGGTCACCGGATCCTGACTTCGCGCCAGGATATGCTAAACAAACTCAAACGGATCGCAAAGGTCACCGGATCCTGACTTCGCGCCAGGATATGCTAAACAAACTCAAACGGTTCGCGAAGGTCACCGGATCCTGACTTCGCGCCAGGATATGCTAAACAAACTCAAACGGATCGCGAAGGTCACCGGATCCTGACTTCGCGCCAGGATATGCTAAACAAACTCAAACGGATCGCGAAGGTCACCGGATCCTGACTTCGCGCCAGGATATGCTAAACAAACTCAAACGGTTCGCGAAGGTCACCAAATAATCGCGAACGGTGTGACAGTACAACTCGGTTAGTACAGCTTAAGCAGCAAACAAAATTAACAATCAGTGTAAAAAGATCGGAGGCTTACCTTGCTACGGTTCTCGCTGGGTTGTTGCTTCAGCCTACACAACTGAAGAACTTTCTTCAGCCTACACAACTGAAGAACTGATTTCATATTGATTTCCCGGCGGTTTATATACTCTCTGAGCGCGCGAAAACAAAGTTTTAACTCGCCGAGTTTGGTTTTGAACGTGTCGATACGCTGGCTCAACGCTAGTTTTGTATGTATAGCATTATGAGATTTTATATTTCGGTTATCTCGCGAACTACTTTGCGCATCATGCTCATATATACATCAAATTACAGATCTTTTAACGGCGGTTACAATGGTATACAACACTTCATATAAAAGTGTAACAGAACATAAAATCTATCAAAACTAAAGTTTGATTGTTGATAACAATTGTTATATCAATGTCCCAACAATGACACATACTCCAGTGCAAAGTGCACTAAAGTCTCTATCCATTGATATATCATTTGTTACATTTTATAATTCCATAGCAGGATAAATAATTTATAACAACAGATATTTATGACACAATCGCAACAAACTGCTACAAACAGAGTTTGATTGCTTATACCAATTGTTATGTTTCGGATTTCAACGGCCTCTAAAATAATTTCTAACACATGTGCGTTTCTAGCGGATATGTACTAGATTTTCTGAACAAACCATTTGTCTCGAAAATGGTTTGTTACAATAGATAATGCACAGTTAAACAATAATGAAATATGTTTGACAGATAAACAATAAGAACAAATGAAAGTTTTCGCCCCCTCAATCATAAATTCAAATAAAGTAATATCTCGTTCATTAGACAACTTTTACTAGGGTGTTTTAACAATCGACAATCGGCACAAATTTTTGTATGTAAGCTTTACAACTTTTACTTTTGTATGTAAGCTTAAATTGTAATTTTAAACATAATATAATCCTATTAATCAAATAAGGGTATTTTACCTAAAAGTTGAAACACAAATCAGCAAATCCGAGTCACCCTGTATTTAAAACCTGGAATATTTTTACATTTTTATTCGTTTCAAGCAAATCCAAAACTATTATGAAGAATAATTTTTTTTGTGAGCTGGATAATAAAAATTATACCATATGCTACCATTTTACTTAAAAAAAAATGAATATCTCGTTTATTAGAAAACTTTTACTAAGGTGTTTTGGCGTTAATCGCCTTGTTTTGACCTGTAGTATCACCCCTTAAAAATAAAATACCTTGATTGCAAACACCCTGTATATATATAAATATATATATATATATATATATATATATATATATATATATATATATATGTATGTACATATGTCTGTTTACGTTTAACTAACGAGTCGGTCGGCATTTGGCGAAAATAATAAGTAAACACATAAACGGGGGATTTTCCGATCCGAACTCGGGTATTCCCAGAGACGAACGCCTGCACGGTGCATTCAGCGTTCATGCGCCTACCTGTGGCCGTCAGCCACGGATAATCCGCGCACGGATGACATTTTAAAAATGCCGCACGAAGAATCCGCCGCCCGGATAATGCGCGCACGGATAATCGGGGTTCTACTGTACAATGCAAGTATAACAAGAATGTTTTCATCTTTGTCTAATTTTGTCAAATTACATATCCAATTTCTGTAATATTTTTTAATGACATTTACAATACTATATTCTTTAGATTTAAGTTTTTCTAATTTACGTTTTATAACTTTGAAATGATTATTTTTTTGTTTAAAGTATAATGCATTAGAGTTATAAATTATATGATTGTATAACTCAATCGGAACATCAAACATTAGTTCACTTATAATTTCGTTTTTTTTTTTTATTAATTTGAAAAATTAAATAATGAGTCTCTTTAATTTTAAACTTTAAAAGTCTGTATGAATTATTGTATTTTAAAAAAATAAATCTTTTATTTAATCTTGAACGTGATTTTTTAACCAATTAGGTATAATACCAAAATCTTTACATTGATTCAGAAAAAATAACCTATTTTCTAGTCTTGCCTTTTTTTTGTGATATATCATTTAATGTCTTGATATTCTTGACTGTAGAAATGCCAAGCATCAATCGAACGAAATAGAAGAACGTGTTCATCGTATGCATCTAGATTGTAAAACTTGTAATTGTATTGGTCAATCCATAAAATATCATCGGTGAAGATCAATCTTGGAACACATGTTCTTAAATTTAACGGAATTTAGAGATTTTGTAAACATATCTCCTAGCTGATTTTCCAAAGGCACAAACTCCACATCAATGTCCACGTTATAGTAAATAAAACGTATTGTAACAATGTTAGATTTATCAATACTTAATCACAAAAATATAATCAAAAATGCAATTTATTTCCAACAGCAGTATAATAATTAATATACAACATATTATTGCTAGCTATTTTCGTATTACTGGCATTTCTCTCTGAGAAAAACAGCTGCTATTGCCAAGTCTTTGTTTTTTCAATCAATAGACTTTATAATAATGGATTTCCGTCTTGTACATACATTTTGTGTAAGTTTATTTTCTTGAATATATAATTGTTCTTGTTTTGTATTTAATGCATTAACCCAGTGATGGGCAAATTTTTTTGCGATGACGGCAATACTGTCATTAATACTTGCGAAATGTTTTCTTTATTTTCTAATAATATTGTATGATATTTATTAGTATCTGCACAACTTTATAATCGCAATAGTGGTCATCAAAACATCCTTCCCTTCTAGTATTTAGAAACGATTCTAAGCCCTAAAATAATATATTTTTAATAAAAAGAAAAATAACAAATTTTGTTACTTACATTTGGAAATAAACTTTTTCGTTTTCGTGTACTTGACGGTTCGTCATCATTTGATGTATTTTCTAGAAATATAAATATTTAATATATAAATACATACATACATACATATATATATATATATATATATATATATATATATATATATATATATATATATAGAGATGAAATGAAATTACTACCGTGACGAATATGTAATGAATTTGTTACGGGATTACGGTAAATGTTATTGATATTAAAATGCAAACATCATCATTCAATCAATTTATTGTTTGGACCAATATTTCGCCAATAGTTTTTTGGCTTCTTCAGGGTAGAACACTGAATAAAAGAGAAGATACAAGAAAATTTACAATCACCCAAATTAAAATTTCAAATTACATTGTATGTTTGACAAAAAATAAATTTTTAATGTATAACTTACATGTATGAAATGAATGTATGATATTATTGTAAAAATAAATAATTTTGGTTATTCTTATTACATGCCTATTGCTAACAAGTTTGTCTGTAAATAAAATCTTTAAACTAGAAAGTCGTTTCTTTGTAAAATAGTAAAATAATAAATTAATAACAATAAAACAATTAAAATTATAGTCGTAGAATAAAAATATGAAATAAAACACAAAACACTGATTAGTTTTTTTTAAGATTAAAAATTAAAGTAAGCTATGAACTAAGAAATTTCTTTTTAAGAAAATTTATATATATATATATATATAGTCTTCTCCATACCTAAAATTAACTCTCTCCGTAAAGAATGAGTATTAAAATTACAACTGGCATTGAAGGTGCACATGGTGGCGGTGCGGCGGCATCATAAAAGCGTCTAGTAGATCTCCGCTCTCTAATGATATGGTTGAAGAACTATCGTTGTTTTCTTATATAAGTATAATATATTTATATTTATATATGTATATCTAATATATAAAATTCCTGTGTCACAGTTTTCGTATTTATACTCCTCCGAAACGGCTTGACCGATTTTGATGAAATTTTGTATGTATATTCAGTAGGTAAGAGAATAGGTTCATAACTTATTTGTATACCCCTAAGTGTTAAGGGTGGCTCACCCTAAAAAAAATTTTTTCATTTTTTGGGGATGCGGTTCTCGGGAAGGTTCTGCTATTTCTTGAGTGTCAAATTCAGGGTATGCACTATCCAGTGGAATTCCCTCTGGACCAGTGATACCGTAAACCACGTCCGAACTTATAACATTTACAATTCTTTCTTCCAAATCAGTAAAATTTTTTGTGGTTGGTGGTCCACCGCCAGTTTGGCTTCTCCACTTGTTTATTGCCTAAGCCTCCAAACTCCACTTCAAACCTATACAAATAAAATACATGTGTAATAATAATCAATTATAGTAATAAAATAAATATTATAAATAAAATTAAAATACTTACCCTTTGCCATTTTTCCACTTCTTTTTTCGGATCTTGTTTTTTTAATGCGGCAACCAACTCCTGCCACAACTTTTGATTCCGCATTCGACCCTCATGGCCAACAAATTGCCCTCTTGCGAATTCTACATGTTTCTCCATAAAAGACACCATTATTTCTTTTTGTTTTTTCGCAATGCGAACATCTCGTTTTGCAGCTATATGACGTTCCATTATAAAAAAATGAAACATCTAACTAAAATACACCTACAAAGCTATTAAGAAAAAAAGGAAATAATACTAAATCGACAGAATTAAACTACAGTAAAACTATGGAACTAAATTAAATATAAAATCTAATATTAAAACAAGTAAAAAGAATTAAAAACTAACTACAAAATATTATAAAACTAGAACTATTTTACTAAGTTTACACACAAAAAAATCTTTAAAAAAAGCTGATTTATTTAAAAAAACGCACTAAACTACACAGAAACTAAAAAACACAATAAAAACAAAATAATATCAAAAACAGAAACAAACAATATTATAAACAAAAACTAAAGAGAGGTGGTACTGTCACAAGAACAAGTATTCGAGAACAATAAATCTTCAAAGTTTTAAACTGCTATTACCAACTGAAACCTGGTAATACAAACTGTAAATCTTAAATTTACTAAAAAAAAATACCAAACTTCTTCTTCATCTTTTCTTGGTTACGTCGTATCATTTATCACAATGCGTCATCAATTTATCGTTATTTTACTGTGGTACTTATCATAATCAGCATGCAGGACATGTTGCGCTTTGCAAAAGAGCATTCGCGGACATGTTGTGCTTTGTGATAAGAGGTTCGGATTCAGAGCCGTGTACTATTGGACATGTTGCATCTAGGTACATTCTAGAATATAACTTTAGTTGATAGCCAGTTAGTACACAAAACGCCATTTTTATCTCAATTTTTGAATTTTGTGGACATGTTGTGTTTCGTAAAAGAGCTCCTCATATAATATACTCTCTTTGGTATAATATATAAAATATTTTTAATGTACATGTAAAATCTACTCCTAAATTCAACGATAAAATAAAAAATGGAATATTCTATTTAAAATAAAAAAGTCAGGCTAGACTTCCAGTTAATCCAGAGGTAGCATCCTATTGAAAATATTTTGTAACATAATATTATATAGTTTTCAAAATAGCCTAAGCTCGTCGTAAGACACACTGTACAGTATATTATTATTATCCAGTAACAATAGAAAATGTTTCTAGTACCTGCATCGGCGGAGCCGAGTTGAGTCCCAAATATTTTAATCCGTCATAATGAGGACCGAGTTGAGTCCGGGGTGAGGGTCGAGTTGAGTCCGGCGTAGGCTTATGTCGTTAAAAGATTAACAACCTACCAACCTACCTGTTTTTAAAATTTTCGGGTACGTTTAATTTCATTGCTGAAATATTAGACACGAAGAAAACTTAAATTATATTTCACTTGAATTGCATAATTTACAAAAAAATGCTATGCAACTTTTATGAGCTGCTTTTGTTTATGAAATATACCCTGTTTCGAAAAAGTAAATTTTTCGTAATTTTCCTTACATAGGTCATCCGAAGCTTTTCGTTTCAATGAGTTGCTGATTTCATTTCGATTGAGGATTTTTTCCTCAATTGGCGGGTGATTATGTTGATCAAAAATGTCCACGATGTTTTTGTTTCCCTCCGTCTTCAAATACGCTAAACACTTTTTACCTCCACTATTTGAGCAAACCCACCGTTTAACACCACCAGATAGTCCTTTGTGAAAGCGAAATTTAAAGTTGTCTAACACTAGAAGCTCTTTTCCTTTCTCACTTACGATAACTTTAAGCGAACTCATTTTTACTATTAGCCGAGTGACATACAGTACTTAACTAAACTGAAGATCTAATAGAATTGGTAGTTTCTTGTATATTTTGAATCAGTGCAGAAGAAAATTTGTAACAGGTATAAATATACAACATCGTAAGGGCAGGTAGTTAAATAATCCCTTTTATGGCATAAGCTGACCCCGGACTCAACTCGGACATCTATTTTTGGGAACCCGGATTAAAACAGGTCAACCGGACTCAACTCGGATCTGCCCACCTGCATTTTCAGTATCATTGGCGCGTGATACGGGTGAAACATTATGTGGAATGTCCAATGCCTCAGGTACCAATGCACTACCTAAACTCTCAGCGGGTTCAGGTACCAAAATTTGTTCGGCTGTAGGAGCATTCAATGCTGTAAATGAAAAAAAAAAACATTAGAATTTTTCAGAAAAGTATTAAATGAAATTATAGAAATGCAATTATCCTATCTCAATTTTTGAGAAAGAAATTAAATGTATTCTGTAAATGATACAAGATACAATTTGATATGTTAAAACACATGGTGAAAATAACTCATTTCCGCAAAAAATGTGACTTAACACACCTTACCTCTGAGGTGCTGATATATATATATATATATTAAGGTGACCAATTTTTTTACAATAAAAAGGAGGACGAAAAAATTTAAGAAAAGAGTATGTACAACGTAAATTAATGAAACATTTTATTAATTCAAACAAAAATTCACATCCCTTTTAATTATTTAATTAAACAAATGAATACTTTTTGTCAATATATAATTTTCTAACAATATATTGGAAATTTCGGAGCAAGAAATATCCTTCATATTGAATTTTACGGTAAGTGGTATTTCTGAATACAGATATTAATATTAGTTTTAAATTATTGAAAAGGAAGACAGGTAGGAGGACACTTTTTATGGAAGGACAGAACCTACAAAAGTAGGACTGTCCTCCCTAAAGGAGGACGATTGGTCACCTTATATATATATCCGTCAAACACAACTTGACCTTGAACACCCTACTATAAATTACGCTCTATTTTTGAAGTAAATTTGCATATATATATTAGTTAAATTTTTAGTGTCCGTTTTTTCATTGAGAGTACTCGAATTATGTTTGTTAATATAATACATTTCAAGGGAAAGTCTTGAAATAATTTCTTTCTGTTGTTAACACTTCTGGTTGTTCATATACTACTTGGTGTTTTTCATTTCTAGTATGTACAGTTAATGCACATTTTTTGTTCATCTTCGTTACGTCACTTTTGTGTTGGTAGATTGTTTATCAACTTTTGAGATGTTTGTCCACTGTAAACTTTGCCACAGGTAGAATTTAATTTATATACTGTATTTACTAAATATTTATTATCTGTTTTATCTTTCAATCGTGAAAAAATGTTCTTAACTTTTTTTATATTTCTTTTAGTAAATAAAAGATTCGGTTCTGAATTTTTGAACAAGTCATTAAGTCTTGGTGTCAAGTTTGTAATGTTTGAGAAGCATACATATCGTTTTTCCCTATCTTCATTAGTTGTCTCCGGAGTAAGTCGAACCAACTGTTGTAAGTTACGTGTTGTTTTACCAGGTGAGTGGAAAATTAATTGGTTGGCTAGTGTTTTAGGGTAGCCATTCTTGATACATAATTCTTCTAATTGTTTTAGATTCTTATGAACTAACGAAGGATGACGTAGTTTTGTGATTCTGTTTTTCATTGCTGTCCAAGTATTAAATTTTATTTTAATTGGATTGTCTGATCTAAAATGAATATATCTTCCTGAAGATGTTGGTTTCTTGTACCAGTTCAGTTCTATTCGGTTACTAGTGTTTCTAATTAATTTCATGTCAAGAAATGGTATTGAATTGTTAGTTTCTCGTCCTATAAAGTACATTGTAAATGATGATTGAAACTGTTAAACGTTTGTAATGTTTCGTCTTCTTTGTTCAAAGGGACTGACAATATCAAATTATCTGCATACTTGTTAAGGAACCCCAATTGGAAATTTAGCTTCTTAACACATTGTTCAATCACATAATCTAAAACTAATCTGCTAAGTACAGCTGACAATTTGTTCCCCATACCTACTACAAAAATATGAAAGTAGTGTATACAATTATGTACGAAAACATTATTATTGTAAATGAATGTAATAATTCTCACGAAACTGCATTCCTCCATGTTTGTGTATGTCTGTATGATTGTCCATCGTTCGGTAATTATGTCTTTCGTTAGTTCAAGAAGTATATTCGTAAATAAACTAACTACATCTAGGCTAATAACAGTATAATTGACCGGAACTTGCTAATTTTGCATTAGTTTTGCGAAAAGGAAGCTACTTATCTTTTATGTTGTAAGTATCTAATTCATCGCATGTCTTCGTTAGTATTTCAGAAATAAGTGTGCAAAGAGGTTCACTTGGAGCATTAATTGAACTTATAATGGGTCATCCTGTCAACTCAGTTTTGTGGATTTTCGGAGTGCATACAATTTTGATTCTGTTGCATTGTATTTCGATAACTGTTTCGCTTTTTCTTCAGTTATAAAATGTTTTTCTCTAAGTCTTTAATTATTTTGTTGCTATTGTTTTGAATGTTATTTGTTCTGTCTGTGTTAATTTTCTTGTAATATTTTCTGTCTTGCAACAGTTCTTGTGTTAATTTTTCATAATTCTCTTTCTTCATTACAACTGAAACATTCCCTTTGTCAGCTGTCGTTATAAATAGATCTGAGTTTGATTTGAGGAACGATTTCGTTTTGTTATATAGTTTGGTGGTGTGATTTTGATCTTTTTTCGTATGTAGATAATTTGTTATCTGTATTGTTTGAGAAGTATACATATCATTTTTCCCTATCTTCATTAGTTGTCTCCGGAGTAAGTTGAACCAACTGTTGTGAGGTACGTGTTGTTGTACCAGATGAGTGGAAAATTAATTGGTTGGCTAGTGCTTCATGGTAGCCATTCTTGATACATAATTCTTCTAATTGTTTTAGATTCTTATGAGCTAACGATGGATGACATAGTTTTGTGCTTCTGTTCTTCATTGCTGTCTAAGTATTAAATTTCATTTTAATTGGATTGCCTGAACTGAAATGAATATATCTTCCTAAAGATGTTGGTTTCTTGTACCAGTTCATGTGTATTCGGTTACTAGTGTTTCTAATTAATTTCATGTCAAGAAATGGTATTGAATTGTTAGTGTCTCGTTCTAAAGTAAATTGTAAATGATGATTGAAACTGTTAAACGTTTGTAATGTTTTGTCTTCTTTGTTCAAAGGAACTGACAATATCAAATCATCTACATACTTGCAAAGGAACCCCAATAAATATGAATATATATTATGACGTTTTTCTGAGTATTATTTTATTTATTATTTATTTTATTTTTGGCTCCTACCTGAATCCGCCATACGGCTCCGGCTACAGTTGGTTTGGTAGGCAATAGGGGTGGGTTTCAGAGGCGCCACTGAGATATAAAAAATTTACAAGTATCGCAGAAACTCGAAGGCCAAAGGTTTGGACAATTACACAAGGAAACACAAATTTATTGGATAATGGTTTCAGTTTTGTTTATGGAATTATTTATTATGTATTTATTTATTTTTTTTTTTTTTTTTTGAAATGAAACTCAATTTGATGCAGCAGAATTTAATTTAAATAAATTTTATTTAGTTGAGTAATGTTTCTCACAGAGTTTTAAATTATTATATTGACTACAAATTGTTTAATTGATTTTTGGGCAACAAAAATATGATTGATAGATCTTACGCTTGTGAAAGTTACCGAGCAAGGTCCTAGCTAAGTCCTCTTCTCGTTGGAGTAGAAGGCTGAAGGCATCCAGCCAGGACTGTGAGTTGGTACAGCTCGTGGACGACAAAGATAAGCTCAAGTGGACGACAAATATAAGCTCAAGTGGTCGGGCTGATTTTCGTGACACTAGCGATTTAAATCCTCAGTGATCCAGTCACCTAATATTTGGAACTGGAAGATTTTCCTGAGCCGTGTTTCAGATAGATCGATTTTTATTAGCGTACTTTGTCTTAACGGACTGAGGCTGGTTCCACTTGGAGACGACGACCAAACGACACAGCCCTAAACTGAATCCTCCAGCAACAACTACACCAACCCTGAAAAATCATATACAAACAACAGTATCCTTGCTACGACTGACAAAATTTTACACAAGATATAAATTAAGTTGCCCAATAAAATCACTGCTCGTGAGCTTACAATGTTTTCTAACTTGAACAGAATAATAATGTAACTAAGCGAGAATGTCATACACAAACTATTTAAAATATTTAGCAAAAATCTTAGTACAATTCAAATACAAAAAAATTACAATAATTGAAACAATAGTAAATCGCAAATAAAACAAATTGAGCAGAATAATTAATACAATTTAAATACCAAAAGGTTAATAATTTCATCAATATCAAACAATAAATAATTACCAAATATAATTTAACATTAGGGCAGATATCAAATAAATACAAAAATCGTTACAAAAACCAATGCTACTTACATTTGCTCTTATTGTGTGAAAATGCTACTACGGAATGCTCCAACTCGAACTTCGCAGAATCTTATTAATTTTTTTAGATTGAAGCCAACAGCAAAAAATCGACAACAAGAAAGCTGGCTTCAACAATCTAAATACTCGAACATCAACTACAATAAATACAAATTAATAAGAAATGACGAGATTTCAACTAGCGCTGCGCCAACAGCGAAGTTCGGCCACAAGCTCCTTCACACAAACAGGAATGACTCCACACCGCACAAAATGATATGTTTGACCGCACTAAGCAAGGCCAACCATTATAAATTTAAGAACCCAAGGGTGCCCCAAAGACACCAATCTAAACAGAGTATTACGAATCTAAAGAGAAAACAAAACTGGAGTATTTAAAACAAAATTGAAGGACCCAGGTCCAATGGAAAGGAATAGCTATATGGTTCAAAAAACAAACAAACAAAAGAACTAAATTAATTAACATATACTATAATCCTGAACCACGAAAGGATGATTCTATTCCGGGCCGTACAAAAGCCACTACGCCAAAAAAATCGTCTCGCACGTGTTCTTAAATGAAAGCAAAAAAAATTTAAATTAACAGAAATTTATAAAAAATAATGATTCTAAACGATAGCCGAGATAATAATATATCATAATTTAACACTACTTTCAAAAATTTAAATCGGATGATTGAGATAAAAGCAGAAAAAAATATTACCAAAAATTGCAGTTACTACGATGTGGACGCTCGCACGACCGGGAACAGAATGCCTCAGTCAGCCCGTCAGCTTGGCCAAGACAGGTTAGGAGCCGGAAAAAGATAGTTCGCGCGAAGTTTGAGTTTGAATTCAATGCAATTTATTAGCCAGTAACAATAAAATTGTTACACGTCCCCGTTTCCTCCAAAAAAAAAAAAAATAATAGTTACGTAATCGCGAAGATAAGGGTAAGGCGCGAAGAAAAGAAACACACGGATGAAACGTCTATTCAACATCCTCTACGTCAACAGGTGAGGCCTTTAGGTCTTTTACGTGCAAAACGCCGATATCGACACCGAGCGAATCCGATAACCGGTAGGTTAAAGGAGAGATCTTGGTAGTAACCTGACATTCGGTATAACGCGGCGCAAGCTTAGAAGAAAAGTGACGAGCACCATCCGACAGAACGTAATTCTTCTTCCAAACCACGTCACCGACGTTAAACTCTAGATTTCGACGACGAGCATTATAGTACCGCGCATTTCGTTCGTAGGCGCGATGAATTCGGTCTTGAGTCGTTTTGAAAACGTCGGACAGAGACTGCAACCGATTTGCATACTCCAACGGCTCGCTAGAACAGATATTATCCGGCAGCTTATCATAAAATTTACCCGAAGTCGGTACATGACGTCCGAACATTAAAAAAGCAGGCGCAAAACCGGTAACCTCATGTACGGAGGTACGAATGGCTTGAGCGATGGCCGGAAGGTGCTTATCCCATTCCCGATGGTTGTTGGAAAGATAGGATCGGAGAGCCGTCTTAATTACGCGGTTAGATCGTTCAACGAAGTTGACTTGAGGGTGGTATTTTGCATTATACCAAACCTTCGGCACTTGATATTTTGCCATACATTCTGTGAAAACAGCACTCGTAAACTGTGTACCGTTATCGACCATCACAATTTGCGGCACACCGAATAAGAGAAACACATCGCGTTCTAAAATTTCGCAAATTTTGGGCGCGCTGGCCTGTTTAAGCGGAAACAAAAGAATGTATTTGGAAAACCAATCCGAAATCACGAGGATGTATTGATAGCGGTGGGGATGGGTAGTAGGAGGGAGGGGGCCCATCAAGTCAATCGAGATAGCTTGCCACGGAAAGTAAATTTGCTTTGCCTTACCCATTTGGCCGGCAGGGGGTAGCTGTTCTACCTTGTTCGCAAGGCAGGTCCGACAACGACGCACGTAGCGGATGACAGAACTGAGCATCCGCGGCCAGTAGTAACGCTCCGCGATGCGTCGCATGGTCTTAAAAATGCCGAAATGACCAGCAGTCGGTTCGTCATGATGCTGCCGGACAATATTCTGTTCCTCCGAACGCGGCACAACGAGTTTCCACGCAGAGAGATTGACCGGTATTTCCCCGTGATGCGACACAAGCTTAAAGATAACTCGATTTTCTACCCGCCAATCAGGATACCGTTCAGGAGTAGCGAGAATACGTTCGCGCATATGAATATACCACGTATCGTTGGTATCTTCGAACTTATCAACGGCAGCTATTTCTAAAGGAGCGCGCGAAAGTGCGTCTGGCAGTTCATGTTCCTTACCAGGACGATGAACGAGCGTAAAATCAAATTGTTGTAGTTTAACGGCCCACCGAGCAAGCTTCCCGGCAGGTTCAGACATTCGCATCAACCAAAGTAGAGAATGATGGTCTGTAACTACAGTGAACGGTAAGCCTTCGACATATGGCCGAAACTTATCAATTGCAAAAACCACGGCTAAACATTCACGTTCGGTTACAGAATAATTTCGTTCGGAGCGATTCAACGTACGACTGATAAAGGATATGGCATGTTCGACGCCATCGGTATCCTCTTGCGTCAACACGGCGCCGATACCGAAGTTAGAAGCGTCCGTATATATTCGGAAAGGGCGTACCGGCCGAGAGTAATCAGGACTAACGAGAATAGGCGTGGTGGTTAGAGCAGATTTTAATTTCTCAAAAGCGGAAACCGCAGCAGGAGTCCAGGAGACTGGCATCTTTTTCTTTCTACCTTTCGTAAGCTCCGAGATAGGTGCAGAAATAGAGGCAAAATTAGGAACAAAACGCCTATACCACGAACATAGTCCGAGAAACCGTTTAATCTCCGTTACGTTAGTAGGACGCGGAAAGTTAGCGATGGCGCTGACTTTATCCGGGTTAGTACGCAGGCCGAACTGATCGATCACAAAGCCCAGATAATTTAATGAATGACAGCAAAATTTACATTTTTCGCGATTTATCGACAAACCAGCCGTCTTTAAGCGACGGTAAACATCTTTCAAAGTATCTACATGATCATCAAAAGACGACGAAACAATAATAAGATCATCTAAATATACAAAAACTTTAGGTTCTAATTCAGGACCAATAATACGATCCATTAAACGTTGAAGTGTCTGAGGCGCATTACACAAACCGAAGGGCATACGAACGAATTCAAACAGTCCGCGGCCAGGCACCGAAAACGCGGTTTTTTCGCAGGAGGTAGGGGAAAGAGGAACTTGCCAAAACGCGCTCTTCAAGTCGATAGAGGTGAGATATCTAGCACTACGCAATTGATTGAGTATATAATCGACTCGCGGCAGGGGGTAAGAATCTTTTTTTGTGACAGCATTTAATTTGCGACCATCAAAACAAAAGCGGTATTCACCCGACGATTTCTTTACCATCAATATGGGTGATGACCAAGGACTAAAAGAAGGACGAATTACTCCCGATTTTAACATATCGTTAAGTTCGACATTCAAGTGTTCACGAACTACTTCGGACAACGGATATTGGCGTTGCTTAACTGGTAAAGCGTCACCGGTATCAATGATATGCTCAACTAAGTGAGTTTTACCCAAACCGCTTGTATTGAGAGATTCGAAATCAGATATCACGGAGTTTAAAGAACAACGTTGTGTGGCATTAAGATCATCATAACTAGACACGCCTCGGCACGTAGCAATTTCGGAAGCAGCTGACCACGAGTTATTCGAAAAATTTAACGACAGACCGAAGGCACGACAAAAATCCATACCCAGTATCAGAGGATGCCGAATAGACGGTACCACCGTAAAGGTACACTTCTTAGTCACGTCATTAACCGTAATCGGTAAAGTTACATTTCCTAGAGTGGCTTGTAACTGGCCATCCGCGGTAGTAATAGCAGAACGCGACGAAGTAAAAGTAACATTGCCTAAAAGAGACAGGCCACGACCGCCAATGATAGAAATATTCGCGCCGGAATCGAGCAGCGCAGTAACACATTTATTACGCAACATAACAGAGATAAAGGGACGATTATCACCATACGTTTCATTAAAAACCGGAGAAACGTCAGGTGTACGACAAAATTCAAAGATAGTGTTTAACCAGGCAGTCCATTCGCGTTTGTCAGCTCGGAACGGGGCATGTTTTCGAGGGCTGACGCGTCGGAAACAGCGCACTCGTTTTTTGACAGATTTGACTGATTACAAACACGGCATTTAGGGCGCGTAACATTCTTTCGTCCACAACCATAACAGAAAATATTTTTCGGCTTTGTACATGACAAGGACAAGTGACCGACAGCATGACAATTCCAGCATGACCTGGTTTCCGGAGTAGGTGAATTGACGATTGAAACTTGTGGTTTAGCAGGACGTTGATACGCGAGATCAGGTTCCAGTAATAATGGATTGCGAGTTGGTGGAGCTTTTAATGACGATACGTTACATTCGGAATCCTCAATCCGTTTACAACTATTAATTAAATCCGATAGCGAGCTAATAGATTGCAGCGCGCATAACCGTTGAAAGTGCGGAAGCAAGTTCTTTTGAATAGTAATAACGCGAGTGTTCTCAGGCGGTAAGGTAGGTAACCGAGAGAATAAATTCTCCATAACCGCGATATAAATTTCAACGCGTTCATTGGAACCTTGCGTTCGTTGACGGATTTCGTCCCAAAGAGATAATTCGTAGTTAGCAGGCAGGAATGTTTGTCTCAAACGCGATACTAACTCAGACCAAGTATTTACAGTAGAACGAATCATGCGAAACCAGACTAACGCGTCACCAGTAAATAATAAAGTCGCTTGTCGAAACAGTGTGTCCGGAGAAACGTTATGAGCATGAGCAGCTTCAAGAATGCGCTCCAAAAACTGATTGATCCCGGAAGAACCGTTAAAAGTAATGTTCCATTTTGGAATGATGTTAGAATTATCGGACTGATAAGCGGGTGTTCGTTCACATGGCGTTATTTCACGGAAGGTAACAGCCGGTCGCGCAGGCGAAGATTCGGAGTATGAATGTGAAACTTGTCCCGAACGATTCGGAAACGTATTACTGTTTACTGTACTATCAAAATTCAGGCGATTTATAAGCGTGGAAAATCCGTCTGAGGGAGGATGGATAGAGGCGGGATTAGCGGTATTGTTACTCAACTCAGAGTCAGTTGCAACATTCAAATTTATCAAATTTGGAGTAGTTTCAAGTGACTCTTTATTTTTCACATGCAGTTGCTTAACAACCGACAACAACGAGATGAGTTCGCGCTGACAATCAATATGAATTCTTAAAATTCTCGAATGTAAATACGCAATACGAGCAGCCGATTTCTCATCAAGTTGGCGTTGTTCAGCACCCGATAAATAAGCAAAAGTGTGTATCATACCCAAAAGATCATGCAACTTAGATTTACAGCACCGTGCATCCAATTCAGCAGGCAAACATAAAGCGGTTTGAACAAGCGAGGCACCCTCCAACTCCAACTGCAATAACCCCGTCAAGACTGTCCTCAAATCTGCGATCGTACCAGTGTTATCAGCATTCCGGATAGACAATTCATATATAATTTCCTCATCGGAAAGATGCTCAAGACAGAACGGTAAATTGGCCATAATAACAGAAAAATATAATATTAATACAAGAAAATATACGGTGTGTAGCAATGGTTTTACAACAGAATATAACAATAATTTTCTTATACACTAAAATCGAATAATAAGTAACAACTATACTGAATAATTAGTAGCACTGATTTTTTATAAAGCAATACAACTCAAAACAAAACCATTAACCAATCTAAGGAAGGAATGATAGGATTTTTACCACACCTAATGAATAATTGTATGTCACGATTAAGTATAACCAAAATAAAATATCAAATATCAATTACAAAAGACGCTAATCAGAAAATCAACAAAAGCCCCACGTTGGGCGCCAAAATATGTATGACGTTTTTCTGAGTATTATTTTATTTATTATTTATTTTATTTTTGGCTCCTACCTGAATCCGCCATACGGCTCCGGCTACAGTTGGTTTGGTAGGCAATAGGGGTGGGTTTCAGAGGCGCCACTGAGATATAAAAAATTTACAAGTATCGCAGAAACTCGAAGGCCAAAGGTTTGGACAATTACACAAGGAAACACAAATTTATTGGATAATGGTTTCAGTTTTGTTTATGGAATTATTTATGATGTATTTATTTTTTTTTTTTTTTTTTTTGAAATGAAACTCAATTTGATGCAGCAGAATTTAATTTAAATAAATTTTATTTAGTTGAGTAATGTTTCTCACAGAGTTTTAAATTATTATATTGACTACAAATTGTTTAATTGATTTTTTGGGGCAACAAAAATATGATTGATAGATCTTACGCTTGTGAAAGTTACCGAGCAAGGTCCTAGCTAAGTCCTCTTCTTGTTGGAGTAGAAGGCTGAAGGCATCCAGCCAGGACTGTGAGTTGGTACAGCTCGTGGACGACAAAGATAAGCTCAAGTGGACGACAAATATAAGCTCAAGTGGTCGGGCTGATTTTCGTGACACTAGCGATTTAAATCCTCAGTGATCCAGTCACCTAATATTTGGAACTGGAAGATTTTCCTGAGCCGTGTTTCAGATAGATCGATTTTTATTAGCGTACTTTGTCTTAACGGACTGAGGCTGGTTCCACTTGGAGACGACGACCAAACGACACAGCCCTAAACTGAATCCTCCAGCAACAACTACACCAACCCTGAAAAATCATATACAAACAACAGTATCCTTGCTACGACTGACAAAATTTTACACAAGATATAAATTAAGTTGCCCAATAAAATCACTGCTCGTGAGCTTACAATGTTTTCTAACTTGAACAGAATAATAATGTAACTAAGCGAGAATGTCATACACAAACTATTTAAAATATTTAGCAAAAATCTTAGTACAATTCAAATACAAAAAAATTACAATAATTGAAACAATAGTAAATCGCAAATAAAACAAATTGAGCAGAATAATTAATACAATTTAAATACCAAAAGGTTAATAATTTCATCAATATCAAACAATAAATAATTACCAAATATAATTTAACATTAGGGCAGATATCAAATAAATACAAAAATCGTTACAAAAACCAATGCTACTTACATTTGCTCTTATTGTGTGAAAATGCTACTACGGAATGCTCCAACTCGAACTTCGCAGAATCTTATTAATTTTTTTAGATTGAAGCCAACAGCAAAAAATCGACAACAAGAAAGCTGGCTTCAACAATCTAAATACTCGAACATCAACTACAATAAATACAAATTAATAAGAAATGACGAGATTTCAACTAGCGCTGCGCCAACAGCGAAGTTCGGCCACAAGCTCCTTCACACAAACAGGAATGACTCCACACCGCACAAAATGATATGTTTGACCGCACTAAGCAAGGCCAACCATTATAAATTTAAGAACCCAAGGGTGCCCCAAAGACACCAATCTAAACAGAGTATTACGAATCTAAAGAGAAAACAAAACTGGAGTATTTAAAACAAAATTGAAGGACCCAGGTCCAATGGAAAGGAATAGCTATATGGTTCAAAAAACAAACAAACAAAAGAACTAAATTAATTAACATATACTATAATCCTGAACCACGAAAGGATGATTCTATTCCGGGCCGTACAAAAGCCACTACGCCAAAAAAATCGTCTCGCACGTGTTCTTAAATGAAAGCAAAAAAAATTTAAATTAACAGAAATTTATAAAAAATAATGATTCTAAACGATAGCCGAGATAATAATATATCATAATTTAACACTACTTTCAAAAATTTAAATCGGATGATTGAGATAAAAGCAGAAAAAAATATTACCAAAAATTGCAGTTACTACGATGTGGACGCTCGCACGACCGGGAACAGAATGCCTCAGTCAGCCCGTCAGCTTGGCCAAGACAGGTTAGGAGCCGGAAAAAGATAGTTCGCGCGAAGTTTGAGTTTGAATTCAATGCAATTTATTAGCCAGTAACAATAAAATTGTTACAATATATATATATATATATATATATATATTAGGGTGGCCGCAATTTTGGCAAAGTCGGAAATTTGTTGCTCTCACCCTCTCAAACTAATCAAAATAAATAAAAAAAAATTTGAGCCGTCATCGCAGGTCCAAAAATTGACGTTAATACGTGCCTGTAGAGGGGTCAAAATTTACATGTAGTTTAAATGGGGAAAATGACTTTTTTGACACTTTTGTGTATAACTTTTTATACGTTTAAGCTAAAAATATTTTAAGATGCCTGCCAAAAAGCCCTTAAAAAAAGCTTTCAAGCAGACTAAAATTCAAGTCATTTGAACAAAAATTGACGGCGTAGCGTCAATTTGAAATTTGAAGTATATAAACGACAAAAACCTTTATATAAGAATTTCGATTAATATTTCAGTTTTGACCCCAAAAATTGATGTACCACTAAGAAAACTATAAAAACTACATTCTGAAATTCATTTTAACTATCTTGAAATGGTTTTAATAATCGTAGACATGCTGAACTGATAAAAAGTATATTTTAGGCAAATTAATGTAATAGTAGGTAAAAAAAAACTCTTTCCAAATAACTTATTAAATATTCCATTTTAAACCATATACATGGGTTCAACCAATGTGTCTTTTCGCGTATCGCTATATTTTTCTTTCTTGAATGGTTGAGTGACAGTACCATAAAATTAATAATTAATTAAATTTTCATAATATTTGCATTTTTCGATGCTAAAATGATAAAATTTTAGTCAAAATGGATAGAGATATGGAGTCCGGAAAAAAATACTTTATAGATTTTTTTAAAAACAATAGATTTTACAAAGTTATCGGTAGGAACAACAAAAAATTTAGCGATACGCGAAAAGACACATTGGTTGAACCCATGGATATGGTTTAAAATGGAATATTTAATAAGTTATTTGAAAAGAGTTTTTTTTACCTACTATTACATTAATTTGCCTAAAATATACTTTTTATCAGTTCAGCATGTCTACGATTATTAAAACCATTTCAAGATAGTTAAAATGAATTTCAGAATGTAGTTTTTATAGTTTTCTTAGTGGTACATCAATTTTTGGGGTCAAAACTGAAATATTAATCGAAATTCTTATATAAAGGTTTTTGTCGTTTATATACTTCAAATTTCAAATTGACGCTACGCCGTCAATTTTTGTTCAAATGACTTGAATTTTAGTCTGCTTGAAAGCTTTTTTTAAGGGCTTTTTGGCAGGCATCTTAAAATATTTTTAGCTTAAACGTATAAAAAGTTATACACAAAAGTATCAAAAAAGTCATTTTCCCCATTTAAACTACATGTAAATTTTGACCCCTCTACAGGCACGTATTAACGTCAATTTTTGGACCTGCGATGACGGCTCAAATTTTTTTTTATTTATTTTGATTAGTTTGAGAGGGTGAGAGCAACAAATTTCCGACTTTGCCAAAATTGCGGCCACCCTAATATATATATATATATATATATAATATATAATAATTTTATTTGTTATAAGAAAACTTATACAAAGGGTTGACAAAAGTATAAATATATACATACATACATACATACATACATACACAATCACGCCATATACCCAAAAGGGTGTGGCACAAACTCTTTTCAATATCCCGAAATCAGTCGCCTCCAAACACTCCTATCCAAACAAGCAACTTTCGATTCATCCACATTCATAATTCCTCTCATACATGCTCTTCTATTCCTACTACTTGGAAACTTTCGCTCACGCAAAACACTCTCAATCATATCACTCCAACTACTCATTGGACGTCCACGCAAACGTAAACCATCAAAATCATTCAAATAAATCTTTTTAACCAAACGTTCATTAGACATTCGCTCAACATGTCCGAACCATCTTAGCTGACTAACACCAACTTTTGCTACAACATTTTTTTCAATTTCACACTCATCATACACTAGTCTATTTCGTACCCGATCTCTCCTAGTTACACCACATACCCCACGTAAAAATCTCATTTCCACAGCAGTCATTTTCCGTTTATGCTTTTGCAACCAAACCCAACATTCACTACCATACATCACCGTAGGCACCAAAACTGCATTGTATATACTTAAACGGGCTTCTTTTGAAACATTTACATTCCTAGCAAAAGTTCCCAAAGCACCCAAAACCTTACAACCAGCATTTACTCTCCTTTCAATTTCACGATCAAAACGACCATCTCTAGACAACAAACTACCCAAATACACAAATTCATCAACCTGCTCTAAACGCGCACCGTCAATATGTACATTACATTCAGTCATCAAATCACCTTTCTCAAATATGGAAATAAGAATTCTTTTCTTGGAGCAATGAAAACAGGACAAGGAAATAGAAAATGGTGCAATGTATCGTCTTCATGCAGATTGCATATAGTGCAAATGTCTTCCTTATTGAATTTATGCAGAATACCATCGTGAAAAATATAAGAAGTATTGTTAAATGCTGACCTCAGTTGTACTATTATTCGAAGGGCTGAAAAGGAGACGTCTAACGAAAAGTAATTTTGCGAGTATATATACTTCTTGTAGTCGGTGTTGTACTTCGAATTAATTATTTTAATTGTGTCTGTCTCAAACAGTTGTTGTTTGTACGCCTGAAGTATATTTGACATTTCTTTCTTTAGTTCGATTAGGTTCTGTTGTTCCCAAATCCAGTGGAAGTTAGTTTTTAATAAGATGTTCTGGATTGAACTTAACCACTTGTACTGAATTTTATTATTTTTATATTTTTCAGAATTATGTAAATCCTGGAGCTGAACAAGTCGATTGGAACAAATTTTTGTATACCTATATTCAGGCTGTAGTAATACTTTGTACCACCAGATTATTATCTTCTCAAGAACCAATAATTCTACGTTACTCTGCCCTGTTTCTCTTCGAACTATATAATGCGGTGAGGTTTTTTGAAATCCTAAAATATTTTTAAAGTAGTTTACTTGCCCTTTTTCCAATGCGTCACAATGATTCATTGCCCAAATTTCTGAAGCGTATAGTAGTGTAGGGATTAGAAGCGAATTATATAGTTTTATTTTCGTGTCCCAGCTTTGAATCTTTGTTTTACTTAGGGTGTTTTTAATAGCCCCAGCTATTTTAGTAGATTTGTTTACTGATTCCTTGGCATGAAGACTGTATAAGACGGAAGAAGAAAATAGAATGCCTAAATAAGTATAAGTACTTGTAAATAAAATTTCATGATTCTGACAGCGATGTGTCTGGTATCATCTTGGAGGTCTACCACGATGAAACTGCATTATTTTAGTTTTGCTCGGATTTATGTTGAGGTCTAGAGTAGTGCAATAAGATTCTAACACGTTCAATTTTCTTTGTATGTCGACTTGAGAATGGCACAGAATGACTATGTCATCTGCATACTGAAGTGATAATATGTCAGTTTTATGGTTTATGTACAAGCCTTCTAAATTTGATTCTCTAAAATAACTTTCTAGATCTGATATATACAAAGCAAACAAGAGAGGGCTAGTACATTCTCCCTGAAGTACTCCTTGAGTTATTGGAATTGTTTCAGAGATTTCATTATTTATGAATAATTGTGGAGAAGCTTGCTTATATATGTTATTTAATTAACGAATAATTTTGTCACTAATTCCAATTTGACGTAGTTTATTCCAAAGAATTTGATGATTTACAGAGTCGAACGCCTTTTTGAAGTCGATGAAAATTGCGTAAGTGGATTGTTTCGCTTGGATGCGAGGCTGAATAATTGTGTTGATGACGAATAAATTGTCTGTGCAGAACCGATTTTTCCGAAATCCTGATTGAGCTTCTGGCAGTATATGGTAACTTTCCACCCAAGTTTGCATCCTGTTGTTTATTATAAAAGTGAGAAGTTTTGTTATAGTATTAACTAAAGCAATGCCCCTATAGTTATTTGTATTAGAACGATCACCTTTCTTATGTAAAAGGGATAATTTTATTTTTTCGAGAGCGTTGGGAATATCTTCGAAGTAGAAAAACCGATTTAATAAATTTTTTAAGTATAATTTTCCTGACTCAGGGAGATATTTTAGATGTTCATTAGTTAGTCCATCAGAGCCTGGTGTTTTGTTGGGTTTTAATTTTTTCAAAGCAAAATTTATTTCTGGTAGATTTATTTCCGAGTCGAGGTAGGGATGTCTTACGTCTATGTATGTAAAACAAGATTTACCAATTGAAGGCAGATCGAACCAATTTTTAAAATATGTAGTCCATTCTTGAATCGATATAGGATTTCTATTTTGATGCACTTTGTGAATTGATTTAAAAGTTTTCCAGAATTGAGAAACATCTTTTATGTTTTCTAAATTTCCTTTAATCAAATTTTTATAGTTTATTTTTTCTTGTTGAATTTTATCTTTGTAACTTTTTTTTGATGATAAATATGTTGAAAGAGATTCTTGATCAAAGTTTTGTTTTTTTACATTTTCTTAGATTGTTTCTTGCAGTTCTTTTCAATGCCTTACACTCTTTAGTAAACCATGATTTGTATTTTGAAGATACACTTCTGTTTGAAATTTTTATATTTTTAATCATACCTAATTTATTACAAGTTGAATTGACTGTGTCTAATAAATCTTTGTAATCGTTTGTTGGATTTTTAGTTCTTAGTACAGATAATAAATTTTCTAAATTTTCCTGATATTTATTTACCAGAGCAATATTCCAAGTTAGTTTTTTGATTAGAATTGTATTAGAGGAAACATTTTTATTTTTATTTCTTGTTTTATTTGTTGTATGATCATGACATAATTTCGTATTTAATTGAACTTTACATATTAAGTGATCAGAAATAATAATTTCGTTTTTAATAGTTAGATCGCTAATTAGTGGAAAGCAGTTCATGTCAAACCAAACCAGATCGATAGTGCTTTTACCTTGTTTGCTAATAAAAGTAATGTTAGAAGGGCTGTCACTTAGAGATCCACCGTTTAAAAGAATCATGTTCTCATTTTCCATTACTTCAACAAGATTTCTGCCTTTTAAATTTACTACCTTGGCTCTTGCTGATCTCTCTGCCGTGAGATTTGTATTATTAAATAAAGGAAAATCACATTGATTTAAATTACCAATGCGGCTATTAAAGTCGCCACCAATTAAAATTGCATGATCAACATAAATTTCTTTAATATGTCTTAAATATATATATATATATATATATATATATATATATATATATATATATATATATAGTATAATAAAGTTTGCGGCAGGAAGAATTATAGTTTTAAAATTTTTTATTTTGAGGGCGAAGCAGCCAAAACAGAATGAATGATTAAGGAAAAAAT
This sequence comes from Clivina fossor, assembly GCA_963966155.1. Lineage (NCBI taxonomy): Eukaryota > Metazoa > Arthropoda > Insecta > Coleoptera > Carabidae > Clivina > Clivina fossor. The sequence goes on from OZ014554.1 coordinate 7,307,281, forward strand.
TAAACACTCATTTGAAATTTTGACGAGCTTTCGACAACGTTCTTGTCTTTTTCAAGTCGCTACAAAAAGAATAAAAAACCATTTATTAGATAATTATAATTATACATACAACTAAAACTATATATATACCGGGTGTATACTTGGTTTATGCAATATAGGAAAAACAATGTTATTTTTTTAACATCGCAATTCCTGCTTCCCCGTTAGTTATAGAGAAAATTATAAGAGACAAAAATTATTTAGAATTAAAAACTACATTATTTACGCTTAAAATAATTGCGATATTGCGTCTCAGTAATTAATTATTAATTAAATAAATATTATCAGTTTTCAGCAATATCAGACAGCCATGGACGAAACGCGAATGTATTTTGTTCATAAACAACAATACACTGACATTTGTAAACAAAATACATTCGCGTTTTGTCCATGGCTGTCTGATATTGCTGAAAACTGATAATATTTATTTAATTAATAATTAATTACTGAGACGTAATATATCACAATTATTTTAAGCGTAAATAATGTAGTTTTTAATTCTAAATAATTTTTGTCTCTTATAATTTTTCTGTAAAACTAACGGGGAGGCAGGAATTACGATGTTAAAAAAATAACATTGTTTTTCCTATATTGCATAAACCAAGTATACACCCGGTATATGTATATATATACAGACGATTCCGCTTAATTGGGCCACCGCTTAATTGGGGCAGCCGCTTATTTGGGCCAAATCTCAAAGAACAGAAACCAAACCAAGGAACCAACAGTAAATTTACATGTTTAATTGGGAGAACATTCCGCTTAATTGAGCCAGTAAATTTAAGATCACAGTACATATTATGTTACAAATATTCACAAGAAAAAATATTTACAAAGAATTTAATAATATGATACGCATCATAACTTTTTGATTCACAAGATGGAAAATTATATTTAAAAAACTATCAAATATGTATCAATTAATTACATTAGTATCGCACGCTGTGAACTTTATTCCCAACACATTCATTCACGTATGACGTACGGACCTGCGCGCGCTGATTTTGTAGAAGTGAAATGTTACAAAAACAAAAGACAGACTACACTTGACATATTTTTGCATTGAATTAAAAATGTATAATAATAATAATAATAATAATAATAATAATAATTTTATTTTATCATCAAATTTTACATGATATGTCAAACAATATATTTTAAAAAGTACAATTTTTACAGAAGAGTATGTCATGTTTTCAAATACAGAAAATAATCATCAAATGTGTATATAGTCTTTTCCAAGAGCATCCATTTTGAATGTTTATTAAATTGTTTTATATCTATGTTATACAGTTTTGGTCCCCAATAGTAGACTGAGTTCTGACATTTGTTTGTTTTACAATATGGAATTACTAACTCAGATTTTCGTCTGGTGTTATGATTGTGATTGTCGGAATTTTTATGATAGAAAGTTTTATTAGAGTGTATATATTTTAGACACTCGTGTATGAAGATGCTTGTAACTGTTAGTATTTTTTCTTTTTTAAAATATTCTCTACAGCTACCTTTCCAATCTAAAGAGCAGAGTATTCGAATTGCTCGTTTTTGCAATGTTAATATTCTTTCTGTATGTGCCGAAGTTCCCCATAACAAAATACTATAGCTTAAACAACTATGAAAGAATGCGAAGTAAGCTGTTTTTGCACAATCAAATGAAGCCACTTGTTTTATTCGATTTATATAGAATAGAGCTGTTGTTAATTTATTGCTTAATGTGTCAATTTGTATCTTCCAAGTTAAATTTTTATCGAAATGTACCCCCAAAAATTTAATTGATTCTGCTACCTCTTCCTTTTGAAATTGAAGATGTTGTGTTTTACTAATATTTATTTTTAATTTGTTTGTGTTGAACCACTCCTCTGCTTCCTTTAAAACGCTGTTTGTTTTTATAATAAGTTCTTGTTCATTTTTCCTTTTTACCAAAAATGAGGTGTCATCTGCGTATAGCCATGTCATATTAGGATTTATGTTTGCCGGAAGGTCATTTATATATATATATATTGTGAATAATATTGGCCCCAATATCGATCCTTGAGGTACTCCTACATTTATTTCTTTAAGTTGAGATGTAATATTATTAAATTGTACTAGTTGTTTCCTGCCTGTGAGATAGGATTCTAATATTTCTTGCCAGAACCCTCTAAATCCATAATATTGTAATTTTTCAATTAAAATTTTGTGATCAACTGTATCGAAATCTTTTGATAGATCGCATGAAGTCATCATTACTTTTTCATCTTTGTTTTTCGATGCTATTATGCCGTCAATCATTTGAAGCAGCGCTGTTATGGTAGATTTATTTTTTCTATATCCATGTTGACTGTTGTGGTAAATTTGATTTTTCTCTAAAAATGATTCCATTCTTATTTTTATTGCAGTTTCGGCAACTTTAGAGAATGTAGGTAGAATAGACAGTGGTCTATAGTTTTCACATAACCCTGCATTATTTTGTTTATGAAGAGGAATAACTTTTGCTACTTTTAATTGTTCAGGAAATTTTCCAGTTTCAAAGCATTTGTTTATTATAATTTCCAAAGCTTCAGCGATTTCATCTTTTACTTCGTATAACAATGATGTAGATATTCCATAAATATCTTGTGTAGATTTTCTCTTTAAAGATGTTATTATTTCTTTTATCTCTTCTACTGTGACATTTGTCAAGTAACAAGAGTGAACGTTGTTGGCTTTCATGTTTTGTAGAAAAAGATTATGATCCTTTCCGGAATTATCTATGGATTTGTTTATATCCTGTCCCACATTTACAAAGTATTCATTTAACTCAGTTGCATTTATGGACATTTCTCTCTGTTTTGTTTTTTTTTTACCAACAGCAGTTTCTGAATTTATTATTTTCCATATGGCTTTCTGTTTGTTATCATATTTATTTATTATACTGTATGTACCTATTTATTATTTTATTTTGGAATTTATTATCATTTTTTCTTAAAATTTTATAGTTTTTGGTTATATGTAGTTTATAGTTTTGTCCAAGAATTTATAAAATAAAATTATTGAAAGAAAAATATGGATTGTTTAATTTTATGTAAAATTCGCTTAATTGGGGCAGCCGCTTAATTGGGCCAAAATGCTCTAGTCCCGATGTGTCCCAATTAAGCGGAATCGACTGTATATATATATATATATATATATATATATATATATATATATATATATATATATATATCATTTTCGGTTGACGATCCTGGCCGTGATTGGTCTTCTCCACTCCATGCTCTATCAGTGACATGACCGGGTAAGAAATAAATTTTGTCGGAAACGTCTGGATTACGAGGAAAAGATTCCTGCAGTTCGAAATCCGGATCTGATGTTTGAATTTGTTGCGGCTAAAGGCAACGCTGAGGTGACGTTTGAAGGGATGCCATTATATCGTCATCGTTCTCTCAGGATTGTTCAACATCCAATAGTCGCAATAATTATTATAAGATTTTTTAATGGGCCAAAAACAGGGTTGGAGTTTATGTGAACAGTGGGGTTAGTGGTTAGATAAAACTGTAATATGATGCTGTTGTCAAAACTGGAGGGCATGAATTGAGATATGAGATTGATGATTGTCCAGAACTAAAGCATAGAATTTGCCGCTGAAGCTTCAGACTGGTTATGAAAATAGGCCGATTACGATCTTACCCCGTTTACGATCTTACCCCGTTTACGATCTTACCCCACTTCACCATAAATACAATTGATTTGGCTTTAATTTTATAATGTCTTTTCACATGTATTGTAATAAACTTTAACAGTATATATATATATATATATATATATATATATATATATATATATATATATATAAGTTAAGTAAACGATTATGGTTCGACTTAAAAAAATTTATTTTATTTTTTACAACGGATAATGATTTACAAATCGATGTTGACAATTTCAAATACAGAATGTAACTAACTTAAACATATCAAAAAGTATAAAATGAAAAATTAACTATCAGCAGTTTTGCTTTACAATTTTATGTATTCAAGTATCATGCAGTGGTGGGGTTCTGCTGTTATCAGCAGTTTCCGTGGGAATCTACGATTCTAACTTATATATATATATATATATAATGGTTATTCAAAATTTCAAAGTTTGGAATAGTTTCGGAAATAAAAACTCAGTTGGGTTTCTGTAATAATAACAATTTGATATATTTTCCCACTATTTACAATGGTTATATGAAAAAAACATTACCTGTAATAATAACAAAAAACAACATTAAAAGTTTTTACTTCAGGTGATCAAATTGATAATTTTATTAACACGTGCGATCTTTGACAGTTTATCGATAAGCAAATCAGTCAACAGGCGCTCCGTGCGGTGTCAGCTGTCGGTAGCGCGGCAGATTCAAATTAAAGAAAACGATGACGCGGACAGTGTCGTTGATTTCTTTACATCTCCCCCCCCCCCCCTGGGAAGTGAACAATGCCCATGCAATTGTTCAATTTTCATATCCTTCTACCACTGGAGTTAGTTTCGTTATATGATAGAAATTTGATTCCTTTTTCTTGTGTCCGGTGTCGACTTCATAGATTGAGTTAGAGATTTTCCTTGATATCGAATATGGCCCAATTCTCAATTCATCTAATTTCTTCCTATTCAGGCGATTTCCATTTTCTACGTATACAAGATCTCCCTCGTTTAATTCAAGTTGTTTCCTGTGTAGGTCGAATCGTTTCTTGTTGTCATTATGAGATTTTTTTGTATTCTCGAGTGCTAGTTTCCTGTCTCTTTCTAAATCTTCGGCTGTGCATTTTATTTTTAATTCATGTGGTAGGATATTTATGTTTCTACCTTCTAACAAGTATTTTGGTGCAAATTTTGTCACTGTATGCTCTGTCTCATTGTATTTTTCCACAGCTTTTTCCGCAATAGTTGTCCATGCAATCTTTTTGTCATTTTCGTTTATAATGCATCTTATTTTATTTATTAAGGTCTGGTTTAGTCTTTCGTTTAGACCATTTGAGAAAGGTGCATCTACGGCAGTGAAGATCAATCTTATTTTATTCTTTTCCAAGAAATGTTTAAATTTTTTTGAATTTATTCCTGGGTATTGATCCGTTAGTACCATTTGGACATCATGGTTTTCTGTCAGATCCTCGATTAGTTTTATGAAATCATCAGCGTTTTGATTTTTTGACGTTAAAACTTAAGCGTATCTTGTGAAATGGTCGACTAGTAGATGTAGGTATTTTTTTGTTGATCGGGCTCCTCCAAAACCTCCTATGGTGTCTATAGACACGATCTCGAATGGGTATGTTGCAGGTCCTAAGTGTGACATTAATCCAAGTTTTGATTTTCTTCGTGATTTATTCTTTATGCAGATGTCACAAGTTTCACAAATCTTCTTTATGTTTATAATTAAATTTTTCGCTGTATAGAATGGTGTTATTTTATTTATCATCTGGACTCTTCCTAGGTGACAATAAGTATTATGTACATTTTTTAATAATATTTTGCTGAATTCTGCTGATAGTAGAATTTTTTCTCCTCTTTTAGATTTTTTATAATAAATTTCATTTTTTAATATTAGTTTATTCTTATTATTTTGTAGTTCTGTGTATTTTCTTTGATCATTTTTTATCTCCCCTAGGTTTACTAGGTTTACAATTTTTAATATGTCATCTGAATTTTCATCAGGTTCTAGAACTGGATTCCTGCTCAAGCAGTCTGCCTCTTGGTTTAATTTTCCAGGATTATATTTAACTTTAAAATTGTATTGGGACAGATAGTACGTCAAATCGCCTAGTTCTTCATCTGTCCTTGCTTTTATATTTAAATTTTCTAAGGGTTTATGATCGGAGTATACCAAAAATTCTCTTCCAAGAAGCCAATGTTGCCAATATTTCACGGCTTCTTTTATTGCCAAACACTCAAGGTAAATTGCTTTTTTATTTTTCTGAGCTTCACTCAATTTTTTTGAAAAATATGCCACTGGCTTACTATCTCCATTTTTGTCTTCTTGTTTTAGGACTGCTCCGATTCCCTTGATACTTGCATCAGTGTAAATATGGATTAGTAAATCTGGATCAAATATTTTTAAAACTGGTTCTGAACAAAGTAATGCTTTTATTTTTTCAAATGATACTTGACATTCCTTTGACCAGATAAATTTCACATTTTTCCGCAAAAGATTATGTAGTGGATCTAAAATAATTGCAATGTGTGGAACAAATTTATGATGATAATTAATTTTCCCAAGAAATTGGCGTATATTTTTTTGAGTTTTTGGAGTTGGAAAATGTTTTACTGCAATTAGATAATCCTGTAGTGGTCTTATAGAATTATTCTGTATTATATGACCTAAGTATTTTGCTGAATCTTTTGCGAAAGAGCATTTTGAAAATTTTATTCTAAAGCCTTCTTTTTGTATGGCTTCTAAAATCATTGATAAGTGTGACATATGTTCATCAAAAGTTCTTGAAAAAATCAGTATATCGTCTATGTAGTTTACTGAAAACTTTGTTAGCTCATATTTTCTCAAAATATTGGTCAAAATTCTTTGAAAAATAGCCGGTGCCGTTTTTAAACCAAAAGGGAGGCTGGTCCATTGAAAATGTCCATCTTGCGTTACAAATGCTGTTTTTTGTTTTGACATATGTTCATCAAAAGTTCTTGAAAAAATCAGTATATCGTCTATGTAGTTTACTGAAAACTTTGTTAGCTCATATTTTCTCAAAATATTGCTCAAAATTCTTTGAAAAATAGCCGGTGCCGTTTTTAAACCAAAAGGGAGGCTGGTCCATTGAAAATGTCCATCTTGCGTTACAAATGCTGTTTTTTGTCTATCTTCTATTTTCAATGGAATTGACCAGAAAGCTGAATTGATATCTAAGGTTGTAAAATATTTGCAGTTTACTGTTTTTACCATGAGATCCTCAATTAGTGGAAAGGGTTGTGATTGCGGTACAATGATTTTATTTAACTCTCTAAAATCAATGCATAACCTTGATTTTTTATTATCTTCTTTCTTGTAGGCTAGAGTCACTGGTGCAGCAAACGGACTGTATGATTCTTCTATCAAGTTTTTCTTCAGTAGCTTTTCAATTTGACTCTCAATTTCTCTTTTGTCTTCAATCGTACATCTGTATGGACGTTTATAGCAGTACCTGTCCACTATCAAATCAATGTGTGCTTCATAATTTTTTACAGTGCCGATATCATACTTATCTTTCGCAAATACTGGTTTATATTTTTCAATCAATTTGTCAATCTCCGATTGTTTATCTAAATCTAAATGATTTATTATAATTTCAAATTCATCAGTATTTACATGCTCATTGAAATTAACTTTATATTCCTTTTTTGTACCATCTAAATACTTAGGATTTGTTTCATTCGTTTTATTTTTATTTCCTTCATGTTGAAATTTTTCTTCCAAGTCACCTGGCAAATCAGGAATGTTTTCGTTTTTGTTTTTCTCTTTTTCCTCTTCTGGATTGTAATATTGTGTTATTTTTAAATCCTTATTTTGGATTAGTTTAAATTTTTTTATACAATCCAGACCAATTAAAAATTCGTAATTGAAATTTTCGTTGTCTATAATAAAGACATTCATTTCTTTCTCTATATTGTAGATTTTTATTTTTAGGGTTATCATACCTTTTGTTTTTTTCGCACCATTAATTGTTTTCAAGTTTACTGTTTGGAAATCATCCATGTTTTTTTGTTTTAACTTCAATAATTTTGCATTAATTAGTGACACATTCGAGCCTGAATCATAAATGCCCGAAATGTTTAGAGTGTCATTCAACAGTAACTCGATTTTTATTAATGGTGGTACCTCTAGTTTTTTGGATTATCCTGATTCAGTTCCACTTCCAATTCTGAATTGTTTATAGATTTTAGTGGTTCAGTCTTATTGTCATTTTTTCCTTTAAACCAGCAAATTGATTCAGGATGGAAGCGTTTACCTTTCTTTGCATTCTCACATATTCGGCATGGTTTTTTCTCTTCAAATTTTTTAAACTTATTGTCCGAGTAAACTTTACCTTTGTTATCACTTGTATATTTTTTAACTAGGTGTTCCAGCTTACTTATTTCATTATAGAGATCTTGAGTTTGTTGTAACGTATCTCTGTCGATATTGTTTAACACGTAATCTGGTAAACCAATAGCTATAAGATCAATTAGAGTTTCTGTATCCATAGATTTTCTTATTTGTAACAGCAGTTTTTCTTTTTTTAAAGCATAATCAAGCAAAGACCCAGATAGATACTTGAATGAAAAAGCATATTTGATCGGAGACCAGCCTTTATTCCCAAAAGTTTCAATAAAGTTCTTTTTCCAATCGTTCCATTCTGATTCTATTGAATATTTCAGAATCATGCATGTATACCAATCTGCGCTTGCATTTTCAAGGAGAAATTTTAAAACCTGAATTTTTTCCTTATCTTCCTCCACCATAAAGCGTTCACATTCTTTTTCAAACTCATTTATCCATTGGCATGCGTTTGAGTTTCTTCCATTAAATTTATCAATCATAAAATCATTAGCAATTTTTCCTAAGTTTTTTACTTCAGATTTTTGTTTCTTATCTTCTAAAATTTTCTTAAATAACTTCTCAATTGTTTCATTTGAGGTACTCGGTGTAGGTTTTTCACCTTCTTTCTCTGTAATCTCTTCTAAATAGTAGTCTTCAAATTGCAAATTTTCCTCTTTATCCAAATATACTTTTTTTAAATTCTCTGTTAGAGTAATCCAGACTTTTCTAAATTGATGTCTTTTTTTTAGAGTGTTTTTTATCTTACCAAATATTTGTGTTTCACTCAGTTCTTTGTGCAATTTGCGTTTTGTATTTCATCTGGTAAACCAAAAGTTCTGTCATCCGGTGTGCCGATTGAGGTTAGGCATAATATTGATGATCTTCCATCTGCTGCTCCTCTCATCATAAAATCAAACCTTAGTTTTTCCATTTTCACTTGAAATTTCCAAAACAAAAATGTTGTTTTATAATGGTTATTCAAAATTTCAAAGTTTGGAATAGTTTCGGAAATAAAAACTCAGTTGGGTTTCTGTAATAATAACAATTTGATATATTTTCCCACTATTTACAATGGTTATATGAAAAAAACATTACCTGTAATAATAACAAAAAACAACATTAAAAGTTTTTACTTCAGGTGATCAAATTGATAATTTTATTAACACGTGCGATCTTTGACAGTTTATCGATAAGCAAATCAGTCAACAGGCGCTCCGTGCGGTGTCAGCTGTCGGTAGCGCGGCAGATTCAAATTAAAGAAAACGATGACGCGGACAGTGTCGTTGTTTTCTTTACATATATATATATATATATATATATATATATATATATATATATATATATATATATATGTATATAACAGTAATTAAATAAATAATTCAATTAAATCTAATAATGGTTTTTTTTTTTAAAATAATACAATAATACAAAATAATTACATATAAATTTAGTGATAAAATTCACTAAGTTGCGAAGTTCTCTAAGTTGAGAACTATATAACCAGAAACGTAATAAATAATATTTTCTTGAAAGTCGGTTAAACTTGTTTTGTCTACAAATTGAATAAAACTATTAATTTCGTCAACATATTCACTTTTGGCTACATCTTACTTATATCTATCTTTTGACCTAAATTCAAAGGCAGGAGTGCAGTAGTTACCGAAATAGACACAATTTGCATTAACACCTGCAGTTACTGAATTTGGATTATTGTGCCACCCTCCCCTTGATGTAATGCAAGAGAGAAATAATTCCTGGTGATCCTGAGAGCACTTGTAATTTAAAAAATATTTCAAAGGGTTTCCCTCTAAATTAAAAAGATCGTTTACAAGTCCAAGCGTACTTTCCATAGTTAATATAAATCCTATTGCAAATGTTTTCCGATTGTGGCAAATCAGAGGTACACCATCGATTACTAATGTTTTTAAGTACTTGGTTGCTTCTGAAAAAAACTTGATCGAAATACTTCAGTGTATTTGGCCTGATGGGTGTCTTGTAACCCTTACCGTAAGTATTTCTGCAGTTTAAGATATTGTATATTTTGTCAACAATTCGAATAAATTCTATAGTAGCAAAACTTTCTTTAAATTCGGTAGCACCAGAATTTTTTAAATAGTCAATTGCGTCAGCCACTCCGCTGCTAAGCGCTTGAGCTGCCAACTTCACACTCATTACTTTATTTTTGTAGTTAACATGATGGGAAGTAAGCGAATTAGCTAATCGTAGTTGTTCCGACTGTAGAACTTGGTCAAGTTTTTTGAGGTATTCCCAACTAATTTTTCCTGCATTTGAATGTAAGTTTTTTTTTGCAAAAGTATTTCTAGCCAGCTTTAACATGTGGCAGGTATCAAACATTCAGTACAAGCTTGTTGGTGCAAAAAGTTGGCGAAAATGTGAAATCATTTTATCGGCATTAATTTTACAACCCAATTTGTTATAAGTCGCTATAGTTTAATGAATTAATTAGCGATATGGATCGGATGAAATAATTTGAACATTGAATGTTTACAAATTTTATTGAACGTTTCGGCTAGAAATCCTAGCCATCTTCAGCTATTAATTAATACATTAAGTACATTAATACTATTACAATAATAATATAAGTAAAAAATATGTTAAGAGAATTACATACTATGTTTTAAAATTTTAGAAAATCAGTAAGTCACATGTTTAGTTAAATATTTAAAATATTGTAAATATTATCGATGAATAGTGAAAATATAATATAATGTAATATAGGACATTTGAACAAATAAATGTTCGTATTGTCATGTGAAATTTAATATAATAGCACTCAAAAATATTGAGATTTTAAATTTTTTATCCCCAAATATTTCACAAAGATAATCAGTCATTGAATCGGCTGTTAGGCTATGCATCAATGACTGGCCAGTTTTAACCGTAGACACGTGTTTCGGTCTTTAGGACCTCATCAGTACGGTGCTCTGATCAGTTGCCTTTCAGCAACTGATCAGAGCACCGTACTGATGCATTCTTGAGAAATTTTATGGCGTGAAGGCCATCCTTTTTTTCAATATTCAGCGAGTTCACAACATACTGTATCTCTGTGCTGTTTTGTGACTATTTCGCTTAGTCTTTGGTCTGAAGATGGAAAATATGTTAAAATGGACTGAACATATGCTAATAATTCTTCATTTAACTCAGATTCTCCTTCTGACTCGACTGGGCTTCGGGATAAGGTATCCGCAATCACAACTTCTTTTCCAGGAGTGTATTTTATTTGGTATTCATATCTATAATAATAATAATAATAATAACTTTATTTAAATAGCATTTAGCTAATAAAATACATACATTACATAAATACATAAAATGGTACAAAATTGTGTGATATCTTTATAATAGTTTTCTTAATTTATATCTAAACTCTCCAACTGTAACTGAACATTTAACATTGTTTGGCAAGCTATTGAAAGCGTTCAGACCGTTATTATAAATTGACAAACATGTTTTAATTCTGTTTGTTCGGGGAATATATAAGTTAGTTTCTTGACGAGTATTATAATTGTGAATTTCATTTACATATTTTATGTTCTTTTGCAAATAACCTGGCAGTTTATTTGTTAATATTTTAAATATAAATGTCAATACATTGAATTCGATAAACTTTTTTATATTTAGCCATTGTAAATTATTCAGCATATTACTGATACTAGTATATTTATCACACTTCAGTATAACTCGCATTGCTCTATTTTGAAGTTTCTGTAACTTGTCTATTTCGCTATTATTACACATATATAGTATGGTGGAACAATACGTAAAATGTGGCAATATAATAGTATTATATACAACTATGGTACTCCAGGTTGTCAGATATTTTGAAATTCTGGCTAAATAATTAATTTTTTTCGAAATTTTTTTACACAAAAATTGAACATGTTTATTGAATTTCAATTTATTGTCTATTAAAATGCCTAAGTATTTAATTTCTGTGGTTTCCTGTATAGTATCATTATTTATTTTAATTACACTATTAGGACAATTATTACATTTATCTTGTTGTAAGGATAAAAACATTACTTTAGTTTTGCTGGTGTTCAATTTAAGTCTGTTGTTATTCATCCATAAATTTACTAAATCTAAATCTTTGTTAATTAGCTCCACTAAATTATTTTTATCCTTACCTTCTGCATATATGAGAGTGTCATCCGCAAAAAGATGTATATTAGAATTTAATAATACATTTCGTAAATCATTAATATAGATAATAAATAATAATGGTCCCAATACACTCCCTTGTGGCACTCCCATATTCACATCAATATTTTCAGAAATTGTGTTTTGTACTTTAACACATTGTTTTCTATCCGTAAGGTAGCTTTCGATCCATTTCAATACAGTGCCTTCTATACCGTAAGCAGCAAGTTTATTGATTAAAATAACTCTATCTAGTGTTTCAAAAGCTCTCTTAAGGGGGTAGTACACTTTGTCGGCCTGAAAAAAAAGTGATTTTCGGGATTTTTTTTAAAGATAACTATAAATGTATGACAAAAATGGAATACATATGTTTATTTTACCGTTCTTCGGCTACAAAAATAAATTTTTTGGCCTACATTGGGCAACTCCTTCGGCCGCTACATCAGGTGCAGCGTGGCACCTCCGATGGCAACCTGCTGATCGGCGGACATCATAGAGGCCGCACCGTTGGAGCTCGAACAAAATCGATATTTTTCCCTTAATCTCCAATAAATTTCCTGTCATCGTACGTAGGATTTTTTGATTATGTTGAAAAATGAAAAATTGACAACGTTTTAAAAAAAAAAATCAGGTTTTCGGACGCAAAAATAGACATAAAAGCTTGCACCGAAGAGCTATTTTTTAAGATAAAGAAAAACGGCTACGTACGATGACAGAATTCAAAAATTTAAACCGCGTTCAAATCGGACGAACCGTTTCTGAGTTATGATGTCCGCCAACTTTGAAAACATGGTTTCGAGATAATCGCAATTGAAGTTTTGAGTCCAGTTTTTCATCAAATTCGTTTACATACCTTCAGTGTGCTACACGGCTTCGCTTTTCGGCCTGTAACTTTGGAACGGAGTGTCTCATGAACTTTGGGTAAAGTTTACGATAAAGTAGACACTCCAAAGAATTTTTTAAACCAAAATAAAAAAAATCGATTTTTTGAAACTTGCAGAGTGTACTACCCCCTTAATGTCAAGAAAAACTGCACATATTATTTTATTGTCATCAAGTGACAATTTCCATTCATTAATTAAATAATTTAAAGCAGTTTCACAAGAATGATTTCTTCTGAAACCAGATTGTTCTGAAACAAGAATATTATTTTCAAGAAAATACTGAATAATTTGTTTATATACCACAAGTTCAAGTATTTTCTCGCAACTGGGTAACATATTTATTGGTCTGAACTCTGTTATGTCAGTAGTTCCTGCAACTTTCGGTATTGGTGAAATAGTTGATGTTTTTAACGCTAAAGGAACGATATCTCATTAATCTCATCTTGATTCGTTGTAATCTTGGTGTCAAGGAGTCTAAGTCTTTGTGTCCCACGATTGAAACTAAAGGCTTATGGTCGGTTTCGATGCATATAGACTTACCGATTATGTAATACGAGAATTTTTCGCAACCCCAAGCTATAGCGAGTGCCTCCTTTTCTATTTGAGCGTAACGACGCTCACACGGCGATAGAGTACGGGAAGCGTATGCTACGGGTTTGAATTGTCCTTTAGAATCTTTTTGCATCAGACAGGCTCCGAGACCGAAGGATGATGAATCAACTGACAACAGCGTTTCTAAATTACTGTCGTATAATGCGAAAACTGGAGACTTAACAAGAGCTTCTTTTATTAATTCGTAAGCTTTCGTTTGTCTGTCTCCCCACAGAAACTCGTTGCTCAATTTTAATAGTTCGTATAGAGGTTGAGCCATTGAAGATAAATTTGGCAGGAATTTACTTACAAAATTGATCATTCCTAGGAATCTTTTTAGTTCGGTTATACTTGTAGGTTTTGGCAACTTCAATATCGCTTGAAGTTTATTTGGGTCCGGTACGATCCCTTCCTGCGAGACTATGTGACCTAATACTTTAATGGATGGTTCTCGAAATGAGCATTTTTCTTTGTTTAAGGTCCAACCAGCTTTTTCAAGCTTCTTCAGTACAGTATCTAAGCGGCGATCGTGTTCTTCCATATCTTTGCCATGGATAATAACATCATCGAAGTGACAGATAACGCCATCTTGACCTTCTAACGTTACATTTATTTGTTTTTGAAATATTTCTGGAGCTGATGTCAATCCGAATGGAAGCCGTTTAAATTTAAACCGTCCGAAGGGTGTTATGAAGGTAGTTAAAGTTTGACAGTCTTCCGTCAGGGGTATCTGCCAGAATTCATTGTTTGCATCTAACTTGCTGAAGACTTTAGCTCCTTCGAGCTGTGCCAGCGTGGAATCCACATCCGGTATAGGAAAATTTTCTCTTTCCACGCTCTTATTTAGTCGTGTCAGGTCTACGCATAACCTGATTTTACCATTTGCCTTGTGCACTATCACAAGAGGAGAACACCAATTGGTTGGCTCATCTACAGGTTCTATTACTCCCTTTTTGCACATTTCATCAAGTTGTTGCTTGACTGTCTTTTTAAGAGGAAGTGGAACACGTCTTGGTACACTTAATGCGTATGGAACAGCATCTTTTAATAACCTGATCTGATATTTCTGTTTAGTATTACCCAAGTTTCCGAATAAACTCGCGTATTTTGTTAACGAATTAAAACTTTTATAAGCTTCTGATTGCACATGAAACAGTTTTTTTACTAGTCCTAATTTTTCAGACGCATGTACACTCAACAAAGTTTGTTTCGCGCCGGACACTACATAAAAGTTTTCGTCAATGCTTTTTTCGTTTACTTTTACTTTTGTTTTCAGAAACCCGATAATTGAAAGTTCATTACCACCTGGACCAGTGATTCATATCCGTTTTTAATAAATCGCGATTTTGAAATTTAGAATTGAACAAGTTCTCAGGAAGGATACTTACGTCCGCTCCTGTATCTACTTTTACCACTAATTCTGTTCCAGAAATGTTCACTCGCACTTGCCAATTGCTTGAATGCACACGAGAATAAGTTCCACCCACGAACGCGTCATCGTCTTGGCATTCCGTTTCTAAATTTTGCACCAGTTTAGATAGAAAATTTCTTTTATCAACAATTAACTACTATATTCTGGGAGCACATAATTAATAAAAAAATTTGGTATATTTTTTTAAAATTTTACAAGATAATAAAAATTTGGGAGGTAGCTTGATATATACCTAGCGCCCCTACTTTCACAATTACGATTTTCTAGTTTCTAATGCAGCACAAATTTTTTTATTGCGGTACAAAATTAGCATATAATTAGCACAAAATTATGGCATATTTTTTTTTATTTTACAACATAATAAAAATTTGGACGCTAGCTTGATATATACCTAGCGCCTCCACTTTTGCAATTACTTTTTTCTAGTTTCTAAAGCAGCAAAAAAATTTTCATTGTGGTACAAAATTAGCACAAAATTATGGCATATTTTTTTTTTAATTTTACAACATAATAAAAATTTGGGCGCTAGCTTGATATATACCTAGCGCCCCCACTTTTGCAATTACGTTGTTTCTAGTTTTTAAAGCAGCACAAAATTTTCCATTGTAGTACAAATTAGTACATAATTAGCACAAAATTATGACATATATTTTTTTTAATTTTGGCAAAGTGGGGGCGCTAACTATTTGGAGCTTGCAAATGGCTTCCTAGAAGTACGCGATTTTGATGTCATCAGGAGAGACTTTACAATGTTCAACAACAAATTCAGCATTGATTATGCGGCAGAATCACCATTCTTCGGAAGATTACAAGATAGTGTCAATAATGATCCCGGCATAACACTAACAACAACTATTGAACTGTTATTCCAGAATTACAGCCTTCGATACACCAGAAGGAATTGCATTGCTTGACCATAATTGCAGTTGTAAAATGCCTAATGAAGAATCTAAAATGTTAAGAAAGGCCAGGTTTATCGGCATACACAAACTTGTACTCGTAGGAAAAACAAACTACAAAAATCGTCGCACATTCTTCAGACGACTTCATAAGAAATGGAGGAAGAATCTGTTTGCTAAAGCGACGACAACAGGATAGATTGCTCAATAATTTTCAATCCAACACTCCTCAAGTTATGGAAAGGCAACATGGATATACAACCGTGTGGATCTAATGAAGCAATAGCGTTCTACAATGCTAAGTACTTGTCAAAGTCAGAGCCTACAGAACTAGATACCGGCATAGCACAAGCGATTCAGCAGATACGCAGAGAAGAGACAAATATATCTTGAAAGCTCTTCAAGATCTGTATGAAAATACTGACAGAACGATAAATATCTGCATGTGAAGCCGTGTATCGCTTGGGTCATCTGAAAATGAGAGATAGTTCAAGAAATTGTGTGTTCTTGAACACTCGCAAATCTGACCAGCGATATAAAGTTCTGCAGTTTGATGAACATGGACGTGCAAGTAGATACTGCAAGTCACTCTTCGATTGATATGAGCAAAGACCAGATAACCTTGAGAATATGTGCTTGGTTGAATTCGCAATGCTCTACGAACCTCACTACAATAACAGACAAAGAGACAGTGAGAAGAGCATTGATAATGTTGGAGAAGACACCGCAACGAGAAGGCAACTGCACACACTCAAGGACAATTCCAAGATGGTAGTAAGAAATACACCAGCGGTGATACGTGTTCCATACTTCATGGCATCATCTGATGAAGAAAACTACTACCTAAGTACAATACATGCCATATCGTAACGAAGATGAATTGACTAATGGTTACCCTAACGCAAAAGCAGCATTTACAGCAAGTGAACAAGAGCTTAAGCAAATGAATACACATATGGAAGTCTACAAGGCACGTGTGACAAACAGCTGGAAAATGCCTTGAATCAAATACACGCATTGGAAAAACTTGAACGATCTGAACCAGCTGCAGTTGAGAATGATGAGGAAGAAGTTGAAATTGATGATGTCCTGGATGATACTCAACTCGCAAATGCTTGAAGAAACATGAATGAAGGACAAAGTAGTCTCTAAGAACTTATAAAAAGTAGTATAGATGAGAGATGAACGAACAGAACCTAAAAGATTGTTCATCAGTGGAGGAGCTGGAATTGGAAAAATATTCGGGTTCAATCTGCTAGAGAACTTAGTATATCGATGCTTTGAAAATCATGCAGCAAAAGTACCAGCTTTAACAGGTGTTGCAGCGCGATTAGTCGGTAGATTGACAATACATACCTTACTAAAATTGCCAGTTTAGAAGGATGATAGAATCACCAACCTACCACTACTAACTGGTAGCTATCTCAGAATGATGCGCTTGCAATGGAAATATTGGAAGTTCCTCTTCATAGACAAGATATCAGTGGTTCCTTACGAAATGCTATGTATGATCGATTCACGATTAAAACAAATCAAGAATATCGATCAACCATTCGGTGGCATGAATGTCCTACTCTTCGGAGATCTGATGCAATTACCACCTATCAGAGGACATCAAGTATTCCAACAGCCAGAGAGAATAGTACCTGCTACACACCTATGGAGACTGTTCAAATTAGTAGAGTTGACACAGAATATGCGACAAGGCGATACGATATTCCAAGATATCTTGAATGCTCTGAGAATTGGTGAAATACAGCCGCAACATCTGGCAGTATTGATAGACAAAGTCGGAAAAGAAGCCACCGGTGAATTCTCTACAACATGGTTAAGTCTACAACATGAAAAAAAATTTTCAATAAATAGTACATTGTAAGACATAAAAATATCTTTTCGAACACATCGATTTTATAATAATTATAAAATTGTTTGTAATTATAATAATTGCTTAAAATTTTAATATTATTTATGTGCATAATTTTCGTTCAAAAGTCTGTCGAATAACAGCATTTTTTTGATCAAAGCAATGCCTTCCGCGAGTCAATGATTTAAAGGGGAGGTTGCTGTATTTATCGAAATTTTTTATTTTATTTTTGCGTAAGTTTAATTTCTATAGTGTCTAGAATATTTGGTTGAAAGAGATTTGTCGATATATATATATATGCACAAATGTAATGTCTCTGACAGAAGATGAAATTTTTCGTGAATATTAATTAACCAGTCGACCAAAGTGGAGCGCATTTGCACTGTTATATTGTGACAAACCAGGAATAATTCTTCAATAGGATATCTTAATTCTGCATTGCGTAAATATTGAAAAATATTCCCAACATATTCATTATTCAATTGAGAATCGACACTCGAATCTTCATCAAGATTTGCAACTTGTGGTGAAAAAAATTTCTTTTGCTCGATAACTGTTTGCTGTTTATTATTACCTTTTATTATCAACGATTTGATTATTTTTTGTTCTAGTACAATATATTGTTCGACTTGTTCTGGTTGAATATCATTATTATATTTTGAAGTATGTATAAAAGCCATTTTCAGCTATTTAAATTTAAAAGAAATTTAAACTAATGTACTCACACGTCAAACTGTATCGAACGTCAAACAGTAATAACAATATTCAAACATTTGAAAATCGTTCACAACAAATACATACGATTTTAAAAACTTTTTTTTTAATTTCAGACTAAAATTTCTTCGTCTTTGGTTAAAATACAGGGATATAGTTCAATTATTTTTTCAAATATTTTTTAAATAATATAATAAACGATATGACAGTGAATTTATTGCATCTAATCATTTAGTTTATTTGATTTTTTTACATTTGTCTGCCCTGTTACGACAGTTCACTTTTGTTTCACTTTTTTGTTGTGGTTCATGAAAAATGTAAAATAAAAAGAATTTGGTTGAAAAATTATCTTTGGTTAAATATTAGTACTAAAAATATAGAAAGAAGGATACTTAGAAAATAGAATGATATATCTGATAAAATAAATTTGTGTTGTTCATATTTTTTGTTTGTTTTAACTTAAGTTATTATAGTCAAATAATTTGAATCAAAACCGCGCAGGGTGTTTCTTAACAAATCAAGCAATTGCAGAACATAGAAAATACAAAAATATGAAGAGTTTAATTCACACGATATTATTTTTGTGTTCATATTTATCTGAAAAATAGTGACCCAAAAATGAATACGTTTATGTCATTTGTTTTCATAATAAATTTTCATTAGTTATGTAACATATAAAGAATAAAAATATGAAACATTTATTTTAATTTAAAAATAACTAAAATATTATTATATTTATTTTTCATAATTAAAATAAGAAATCATAATTAATTATTTTGCACATGTGTTTTATTTATCACTTTTTAATATAATTGTTATTAACATTCTTATAAAAATATTTAAAATTCAAATAGATCTTTTAAAAATTTTAAGTATTTTTTCAATTTATGTACACAACTTTGGCTGGAAATAATAATAATTTTTCAGTAATTATAAGAAAACTGTTACATTCTTTTTACCGAAAATAACTTTATGAAACGTTATATTTTTATCTCCATTATTATAAAAGCTTTATTTATATGAAAATATTACTTTTAATTTTTTTGATAATATTTCTATGTATTATATAGTGGTTGTTTATAATTATGACTTCTGTTTATGTTTTTTTAGAGTTATTTTCGTCCACGAATAATAACCTTGTTTACATTAATTTTTTGTATATATTTTCAAGCTTAAAGGATACCAACCCTCTCCCCATCCCACTTTTTCACTCACTTATACGTTTGTTGGATCTTTAGCAACATTTTTCTTTTAGTTTATATTTTATAACATACACATGCTTCTATATCTTACACAATTTTAAATATTTGGTATTTATAAACTAACATGGTAAAAAAAATTTCAGAACTTGCTACACTAAACTAAGAAGGTTTTTGGATTAAGTTCCGTATAAATTTTAATTAAAAATCGACGTTTCAATATACTCTACATGTCTGAATATAGCAATTAATTATGTTCTATTTTAGTTTTAACGCTAGATAGTTTTTATACCTTCTGGTAAATATGGTGTGGATTTTTGTTATTAATAAATGCAAAACTGCTCAAAACACAGTTTGTCAAATATGCGAATTTGAAGAGTAATAACTTGCAACAGTTTTTGGAATACTTTAACAAATTTTAAATAAAATTATGAAGGAATTTGTGCTCTTTTCAGTGATACTTATTAAAACTTAATGATTTGGGTGAAGAGAAGTGCTCTTTTTCTCTGGCAGGTAACATATGTTTTATTGTATAAACAAATTATTATTGTAACTATTATTTTGAATTATTTTGGAATTTAATACGTATAACAAGAATATTAATAATTTAACAAAATAAATATTTTAAAATAATTATTGCCATTACTATTATTAAAAATTACTTTACTCTTTTTATAAATATTTAATGCTACTTAATTTGTATAAACAAATATATAGATACAGTTATACCTGAGAAATTATGTAATATAGTGTAATGCTGAAAACTTTGAAATTATTTTATTTCATTTCACTTTCAAATTGAAATTTATATTAAAATATAATTTAAACATGAAATTGGGAATAAAATTACTATTTATTTTTCATAATGTGAAAAAGAAGTATGGTAAAGATAAAAATTTACAGCAAAGTTACATTTATAATATATTTATTTTTTAAAGTAGATGCAAAATGCTCTCTATACATTTTTCTTTTTTTATTTTTTTTACCAACATTACAAACTTAGATGATAAAAAAATGACATTTTGTATATAATACGATTATGTAGAATCAGCAATGTCACTAAAATATATTTTTATTTTGAGGCTAGTGTAGTAGTGAAGCGACAAATACAAATCAATGAAAAAAAATTCAACAGTTTCAAATTAATATATCGAAAAATGATAAAAATACCTTATTTAGAGCAATTCCACAATAGAATCTCACCGTGCATCGTTTAACAGGTACGTTTAGCTATAATTTAATATGGGACTACATCCGATTCGCACCGTTTTACCGCAAGAAAACGCATTTTAATGTCATGCGCGCATAGCTCCCTTGTGTGTAGTAAATTATTTCAGTCGCCTGTGTCTCAATCGACGCGACGTAAACAACACAGGAATGTCAGTAAATATCATCGGCGACTTAAGAAAGAAGTACCCGGCTAACTAAGGTCTTGTGAAGGGGCTATTGTTGTGATATGATTGTTTATAATTCCGTGCTTAAACAAATGAATTCTTTAGGATATAATATGCTACGTTGCAGACACATTGAAATATAGAGGGCAAATCTTCTAAGAATATCGATTTATCTATATATCAATATATCGATATTATTGATATTATCGATATATCGATATTATCGATATTTTTTAAATATCAAATATCGATATTGAAATTCTAATATCGCCCAGCCCTAGTCAAAATCTGAATTTATAAATCATATAAATTTTTCAGAAATTAAGCATCTTTTCGGCGGAAAGTCAAACACGGCAACATAATGTGAAAAAAAAAATAGCTTCATATTTTAATCTCTGAAATTAACGGAGTGTATAATGTAATCATCGTTGGCATTTACCTGCATTTACAGTATTGTCATAAAATGCACCAATGCTTTCAGATTCCATTTCTCTCGAATCGGCCGAACTGTCTGAAACATCTAAAAATTACCTTTGTAAAACGTGTATTAAATAATTAATTAAATATTATTTTTATGTTGAAAGTTATCATACCTTTTCTCTGGATCTCCATTGTCATAAAATTCACTTCACTATAGTTTATTATTATAATATTCAGTCCCTGTGCCGATTTTTTACAACTCGTTTTTTGGTCCCGAATCGGTCCGAAAAACAGTAGTGTGAGAACGTAAAAGTTTAAATGCATATAAGTGGTGTAGATTGAAAACTGCGAATGTTAAGGGACGCGCGCCCTACCGGCCGCATAAGCAGGAGATTCCCCATCCAGCGTTTATTTCAGGCAAAATTGTAGTGGGGGAGTGCTCTTTCTTATTCCGGTATTTCGCTCTCCCAACCCCCCAACATACACGGAATTTAATATAATATGATAATGATTTAAATCAATTTTAATTAATTAGATGTTTTTATTTCTAAACTTTATTTTAACAATTGATTAATTAAACAAAATAAATCTGTCACAAAATAAATATTGAAATAAAATATCATATAATATAATAATATTAAAATTAAAATATTCAAAATATATTAAATAATATTAAATGATAATGCAGTCTACAATGATAGGAATGTGAAAGTGTTACAAATAAAAATTTTGACATACATATAATATATATATATATATATATATATATATATATATATATATATATATATGTAGGATTTAGCATATCAATTGTAGGAAAATCGGGTTACTTTATCCTTATAACGATACGAGAGTTTAAACTAAACAAACTGATAACTGAACTAAACTGAATTTACACTTGCGCGTAATCGAATAATGGTCACAAACACAACTGAACTCATCTAATACACACAACGCACTCTACTACGCGTCACTATAATCCCGCGCGGTCGGTTAGCCAACAGTACCAAGATGGTTGACCCTGCTCGTGGTACCAACATAAGTTTAGTTTATAAAAATTCCCTACTCTACACTCGGCCATCCTGCAAAGCCTTCGGTCTCCGATGGCGTCCCGTAGGGCTTCATGTAATCCGCTGCAGACGACGTCATCCTCGGACCTTCATCTTCGGAATCCAGTTTCACTACTTCGTAGCGATCATTGCCCTTGCACTGCGTGACTTTGTAGGGTCCCAAAAACTTTTTTCTAATCTTCAACCCGGGCCCGAACTGGGTGCGCTTTATAGCTACGAAGTCGCCAACTGTGTACTTCCGAGCTGCTTTGGAACTCTTACCATGTGTCTTCTTGTTTTCTTCTTGTATTTGTAATATGCTCTCCTTAGCCATCAAACGCAGATCATCTCTCTCGTCGTTGAAGATGTTGACCGCTTCCTCTTCCAACAACCGTAAGACGTCCACGTTCTCTTTGCAGCGCATCTTTACGCCGAACATAACCTCGAACGGAGTCATGCCCACGCTACGATGGAACGTGCTGTTAATCGCCTTCTGTACCTTGTCCACGTGACGGTACCATGAATCTGGATTCTGCAGTGCTAGCTTCGTGAGCACAGAAATAATTGTTCTGTTTGCGCGCTCAACTTGGCCATATCCCCGTGGAACTCCAGCTGTTGTCAACACGTGTTCTATGCTCTCGTTTGTGCAATACTCTTCAAATGTCACAGAGGTAAATGCTGCACCTCTATCGCTGACTATTCGTCGAGGATTGCCGAACGTTTGCTGCATTACATTCAGCTTGTTCACGACCTCTTTCGCGTTGGTAGTTTTCGTCGGAAATATCCACGTGAACTTCGAGAAACCACAAACGACGACAAACAAATACTTGTACTGCTTACAAGTGGCCGTCATTGGCCCCAAGTGGTCTACGTGGTAGGTGTCTAAAGGTCGCTCTCCCTTGGGTATGGGCTTGAGGACACCTTCTTTCTTGCCTTTCTTCTTTTCAGCCAGAACGCAGGGAATACAGCACTCGATCAGGTGATCCAACTTCTCTTTCAGCCGCGGAATGTAGTAATCTGCCTGAAGTGCTTTCATAATCTTTTTCGTGCCGAAATGCCCATTCTCATGAGCAGTCTTCATGACGTTCTGCTGCATGTTTGTTGGTAAGACGATTACACTTCTGTCGCCTACCTTCTTCTTCAGAATACCATTTTCCACAACGTAGTCTTCGTAGGGTTCTGATAGCAGTATCTGCTTGATGATCACCAACCTATCTTCGCGGTCTTGTTCGCGCTTGATCGTAGCTAGTATCGTATCTTCGACTACCATCACCGGACTCCTGCTTAAAGCATCAGCATGCTTCATACGATTGCCGTCGCGATGCTCGATTTCGTCTGGTCACTTTCGGAGGTAGCTTCTGCTTATTTAAAGTTTTCTGAAACGCTTGGCAGTCAGTTATTATTTTAAATCGTAGTCCTAACAAATGAACTCTGAACTTTTTTACAGCTTCGACGATCGCTGACACTTCAAGTTCGTACGAGCTCCACTTTTGTTCAGCTTCACTGGTCTTACGACTCATGTAAAATACAGGATGGAAATTTTTTTCGTCTTGAGACTTTTGCAGTAATACTGCCCCAAGACCGAGCTTGCTGGCATCGGTGTGCAACTCGGTGATTGCGTTGGGATCGTAGATCCGCAATACAGGTTCGCTGCACAGTATTTCTTTCAACTTGCAAAAAGCTTGCTTCTGAGCCGTGCCGAACTGAAGATGTTGTCCGTCTCTTGCTGCATACAACGGAAGAGCAATTCTGGCGTAGCCCTCGATGAACTTCCGGAAATACCCTGTAAGTCCAAGAAAACTTTGAATCTCTTTGACCGTTTTCGGTTCCGGAAACGATTTCACTGCTCGAATTTTATCCGGTGCCGGCTTAACAGTCCCATTCTGTACAACGTGACCTACGAATTCTACACTTGTTTTGAGAAATTGACATTTCTTAAAATTTACATTTAAACCGTTTTCGGCCGCTACATTCATCAATATAACCAACTTTTCAAACGCGTCGTCGTAGTCGACTCCCGGAACAATAATATCATCTAAGTAATCTAAAACAATTGAGTTCTTGCGCAAGTCCTTGAGAACACTACTAACAAAACGCAAAAAGCTCGCTGGGCTATTTGACAAACCGAAAGGCGTGTACAAAAATTCATATTGTCCGTCGGGCGTTACGAATGACGTATACTTGACACTGTCTTTAGCCATCGGCACATGAAAGAATCCGTTCTTAAGATCAACGACAGAAAACACGCGGTAACCGGCGAGAGCGTCAATCTTGTCGTCGATCAAAGGCATTGGAAATCTGTCTCTGACAATCTTTCTATTTAACAGTCTGTAATCAACACAAATTCGATGAGAACCGTCCTTCTTTTTAACGATTACAACGGGACTCGCATATTCGCTATCACTTGATCTAATTATACCGTCTTTTAACCACTGTTGTACTTGCTCATCCAAAATCTGTTTCTCTTTCGGTGCCAACCGACGCGGCGGCTGGCTGACTGGTGTTTCATCTTTTAAAGTAATTTTCGTCTCAATTTTCGTCTCAACATTTTTTTTCGGCTGATGATTGTTCAATAGCTCCTCAACCTTACTCTTGAACGGTTCTGGGCAGTCGATGTCGTTCACTGATGAACACTGGAGGCTTTGGAATTCTTCGTAGATACCGCTCGGTGGTTCTGCATCCGTTTGGTATGCTGCCGTGTTCGACATCTCTGCTACTCGATGAACGTTAACTTTTCCTTGTCTAATCGTCACTTCTACGTCTTTCAGCCACTCTTGCCCCAACACCAACTCGTTGCTCATGGCTTCAGTCGGAATCACATAAACCGGTGTGTTGTAGGTTTCGCTCTCAATGGATATATCTAACTTAACCAGTCCCAGAGGTTTCGTAGTCGCCTTCCCCAAACCTGTGAAGTGCCGTGTCGTCTTGATTAAATCGGGAGATCCCAGTTTCCGATATACGTCTTCTTGAATCAAGCTGACGTCGCTGCCGGTATCCAATAACGCATGGAAAACTTTACCCTTT
Organism: Clivina fossor; assembly: GCA_963966155.1. Classification (NCBI taxonomy): domain Eukaryota; kingdom Metazoa; phylum Arthropoda; class Insecta; order Coleoptera; family Carabidae; genus Clivina; species Clivina fossor. The sequence continues at coordinate 7,332,941 of OZ014554.1, forward strand.
ACTATCACTGGAGTCAGCCTGTCGTCAGTAGACTGTACGCAGCAGACAGAGCTAGACTCCTTCTTGCAGTTCGGCGCGATGTGCCCGAACTGATTGCACTTGAAGCATTTGGGCCCTTTGTCCTGTTCCGTGCACTGGCCTCGCTGATGATCCTTAGAGCCGCAATTGAAGCAGCGTTTCATGCTCGAGAACTTTCTCTCACGTTGGCCCTGACTCGAAATGCCCTTTGATTCCTTCTTCGCCTCGAAGTATTTGTGCTTGTCTTTCACAAAAGCAGGTTTGCTTTGACACGACTTGTCCCTGATTTTGTCGTATATCTCGAAACATCTTTTCAGCTCTTTGATGCTCCTTGCACTATGCAAAATTGCTTTGTTATTTTCTTTGTCTTGAACGCCATCTATGATGTGTTCGATGATAGCAGCTTCTTCGATTTCACCCTGACTTGCAATTTCCAGCATGGCATAAATGTACTGCTTTCCCGACTCAGTGGATTTGTACTTACGTTCACGCAACTGATTGTGAATCGCTGCGCTATTCAACTTAGTCGTAAATTCTTCAACTAGTGCCTTCTTAAACGATTTCCACGTTTTCAACTTCACAGTGGACATAAATTGCTTTGCTGAATCCTTCATCATGCGTTTGGCATAGATCAGCATTTCTAAATCATTCCACTGCAACAGCTCACTCATATCTTCAAATTCTGCAACCCACTTTTCAACAGTCAATTTGCCTTCGCCCGTAAAATTAGACAAACTGTCTTCGACGTCACGGATTGAGAATTTCGCACTGCGACGATTACTATCCCGTACACCGCTTCGATTGTTCGCGTCGCGGTCATTTACGTACTGTCTTTTCACTCGTTCACTGTCTTTTCGCGTTTCGCGCCGAGACCGATCGAGTTCGCTTTCTTCCGAATCAGAATCTGAACTGTACGCACTTTCCCGCACTTTTTCGTATACCGATTTTTTCTTGCGAATTATTTTGTTTTCACGTTCTAGATGTTTCACTCGCGACGATTCGGAACTATCTGATTCACTGTCCGTGTTATTGTTTACAAACTGTTCGACGGCCATTTTAGATTGTCTCTTTTCTACTGTACCGATTGTACTACTTTCTGCTTTACCGACTTCGCTACTTTCCGCTTTACCGACTTTACTACTTCCCGCTTTACCGACATTACTACTTCCCGCTTTACCGACATTACTACTTCCCGCTTTACCGACATTACTACTTCCCGCTTTACCGGCTTCGCTTTCTTCCGTGTTGCCGGCTTTGCCACTGTCTGCTTTCAAAAACAACATGGCTGTCGTATAGCGTTCGTGCAACTGCAACTTAGTTCCCTCTGTCGACAAATGAATCTTTTCCAGTTCTTCTTTCAGCTTTTTGGTTGTCCACTTGTCGACGTTCTCGTTCTGGAGCACAAACTTGGACGAGATGCATTCTTGTTTCTCTTTTGTTTGTCCTTCAACGTTCGATTCGACTGCTTGTTTGTCCGCCATTACGATTCGCGTTTCACTTCAACAACTTACAACTTAACAACTGCTTATCAACTGTTTTTCAACTGTTTAACAACTGCAACAACTGCACACGAACGGGCTGAATGACGAGTGACCAACTTTCACTTGTCCAACTGTTTTGTAACACCTTTCCCGTTCCGCGTGATAGCCACTTACGTTTGTTAGAAAAACACCGCGTGTCGTTAGTCTATTATTTTATTTCGGCTGAGCCCCCAAATGTAGGATTTAGCATATCAATTGTAGGAAAATCGGGTTACTTTATCCTTATAACGATACGAGAGTTTAAACTAAACAAACTGATAACTGAACTAAACTGAATTTACACTTGCGCGTAATCGAATAATGGTCACAAACACAACTGAACTCATCTAATACACACAACGCACTCTACTACGCGTCACTATAATCCCGCGCGGTCGGTTAGCCAACAGTACCAAGATGGTTGACCCTGCTCGTGGTACCAACATAAGTTTAGTTTATAAAAATTCCCTACTCTACATATACCTATATATATATATATATATATATATATATATATATATATATATATATATATATATATATATATATATACCGGGTGACCCATTTTAATTAATCCACTGAAATATCTCGAGAAATATGTGTCGAACAAAAAAATGTTCCGAATAAAAGTTGGATGGTTTAGAGGGGGCCATCTGATCCTGTCACATTTTTTCACCCCCACCCCCCTAGGGGGCGGGGGGGGGGGGGGCATGTTTGATATCTTAAATGGGAACCCCTATTTTTTATTACAGATTCGGATTCTAAATAAAAAAACTATGAAGATTTTATTGGAAAATTTTTTTTAAAATTTGTAATTTGATTTTCGGGGTACCATGAGTCTTTGTGTGCAACAAAAATATGAAAAAAATTACATCTTATTTGTTTATTATTGTTTGGAAAAAGTAAACTTTACGATTCTGGCGCCATCTATGAATAATAAACAAATAAGATGTAATTTTTTTCATATTTTTGTTGCACACAAAGACTCATGGTACCCCGAAAATCAAATTACAGCGCCACCTATTATGATTTTAAAAAAATTTTTCCAATAAAATCTTCATAGTTTTTTTATTTAGAATCCGAATCTGTAATAAAAAATAGGGGTTCCCATTTAAGATATCAAACATGCCCCCCTGCCCCGCCCCCTAGGGGGGTGGGGGTGAAAAAATGTGACAGGATCAGATGGCCCCCTCTAAACCATCCAACTTTTATTCGGAACATTTTTTTGTTCGACACATATTTCTCGAGATATTCCAGAGGATTAATTAAAATGGGTCACCCGGTATATACAGGGTGTAACAGAATAACTATTCCTAATTTTAACTGGAGTATCCTGGGCTCAGAATATGAAGATTTAATGCAAATCACTGAGATAAAATGTGGTTCCTTACTGAGCTACAGGGTGTTTTATATAAAAATTTTAAAACGATTTTTGCCCAGTACTTTAAAAGTATTTGACGTATCCTTATCATACTTGGCAGGAAATGTAGGTACCGTACACCATACTAAATTATGTTAAATAAAAGTTTTTGGCTACTGCCAGTGGCGTACAACAGGGGCAAGTGAGAAGTTGATCCTTCCTAAATTCTACGCCACTGGCGGAATTGTCATTTTAGCACAATTTTTCGATTCTCCAACACTTGCTGTGTAAAAAACATACTCTTCCTTTGTAACGATAAAGTCACTGTTTTTCTAGATATTTAAAGTTAAACATAAGCTGCAACCTTGGGATTTTTTCAAAATTTGCTCAAAAAAATCTGAAAAAATTCAGTAAAATAGAGAAAAAAATTAGCTACATAATAAATAAGTAACTTTTTTCTCTAACTCATTCTGATTTGGCTGTAAAAATTATTGAAAATAAAAAAAATAAAATGCAAAAAATATTAATTTTCAATAATTTTTCCAGCCAAACCAGAATGAGTTAGAGAAAAAGTTACTTAGATATTATGTAGCTAATTTTTTTCTCTATTTTACTGAATTTTTTCAGATTTTTTTGAGCAAATTTTGAAAAAATCCCAAGGGTGCAGCTTATGTTTAACTTTAAATATCTCGAAAAACAGTGACTTTATCGTTACAAAAGAAGAGTATGTTTTTTACACAGCAAGTATTGGAGAATCGAAAAATTGTGCTAAAATGACAATTCCGCCAGTGGCGTAGAATTTAGGAAGAATTAACCTCTCACTTGCCCCTGTTGTACGCCAGTGGCAGTAGCCAGAAACTTTTATTTAACATAATTTAGTATGGTGTACGGTACCTACATTTTCTGCCAAGTATGATAAGGATACGTCAAATAGTTTTAAAGTACTGGGCAAAAATCGTTTTTAAATTTTTATATAAAACACCCTGTAGCTCAGTAAGGAACCACATTTTATCTCAGTGATTTGCATTAAATCTTCATATTCTGAGCCCAGGATACTCCAGTTAAAATTAGGAATAGTTATTCTGTTACACCCTGTATATATACTGTATATTTAGTTTTTATTTTTAATATTTATTAAATTATAAACATAAAAAAATATTATATTGTCATTTCATATTAAACTTAGTGATATTTCTAAATAGAAATAAAAATAATTCTAAAAATAATGTAAAAGAAAATGCTACAAATTTAATCGTTTTCGTTAAAATATTTAAATATAAATACTAACTTTTCAGTATCTAATTTGTTCCTTAAATCTGAGTGTACGAAACCAAAAGATGAAAATATACGTTCAACCGAAGCTGAAGATGTTGTTGCATATAAAAATTGTTTTATAATATAAAAGATTTATTTTATAACTGTTACGTAAATTTGTTTTATATTTTATCTACTATACCCATTGATACCAATTACATATCATGGACACTATTTCCATGAAAATAATAGACATTACCTTCAAAGAGATTAGTGCATTAGGTGGTCGATAAACTGTAGAATGTATTTACGTAGAAAATTTGACTAAAATCTAAAAAGAATATAGAATTGCAGGACCTAGAATAGCAAGTTTTCGTTAAATATTACACATATAAAATTATATGTTATATTTATATTTATAAGTGCATAAAAATAATTAATAAATTCTTAATTTCAAAAATCGTAAAAAAATTACCAACAGAGCCCAGCCCTGCAGACCGCTTTGCAATTTTTAACACGTTAATCGCCATTTAATAAAAAAAAAAATTTACCCATCAGGCCACCACCTAATTTTTTAGTATTACATATATCAGTTTTCTCTATACGAACATAATTATTAGATAGTTGTCCAAATCTGGAGTGAAATCCCCGGAAAGTAAGTGTAAAAGGCTCTACAGGCCACCTATTTTAAACGTGCATAAAGATACGTGGGCTCTGCGGCACGAACGGCGTGCCATTCAACGTAAATATATTTCTAACAATGCGACACAAACCTTGTGCCAGCCGAAATCAGGCGCGGCACAAGTGAATGCCGCGCGGCGGTCAACGTGTTAATGTTGCAAGTTTAGTAGAGACAAAAAAAGTTCCGGGCAAAAATGAAATAAATGACAAATTCGTTTTTGCCTGAACCTTATCAGTTGTTGCATTCTTGCGCTGAACTTCAGGTGTTTCATTTTTACTCAAATAATATTAAAAGAATCAGTTTTGCTCTCATAAAAATTTTAACTTCATCTTGCTCAACAAGGTTTTTTTACATCTATTTTGTTCTGGGCGCGTCATATGTAAAATTACATTGTTTTAAATCATAAAAATCACAAAAAATCTTAACACAATTGACAGGAAAAGTATTGACATTATTAACATATTGTGGTATATTAAAGTCACCGAATACTAATATTTTCGAGTTTATTTTTGTTAAAGCAGGCAAAGTATCAAAAATCTCAAAGACGCTACTATAAGAATAATTTGACGCATTAGGAGGAATGTATATACTAAAAACATATAATATATGTCAATTGTGCCAAAATTAATGCAGATTCCTACAATATCAATATTAGATGGAACATTGTTTAAAGTAACAGCATAGCTGATAAATTTATTATGAATTGCAATTAACACTCCACCGCCACGTTTGACATTACACTCACGGAAATTACGATCTGAACGATAGATATTATATAAGTCATTAGAAACTTCAGAATCTAATATATTAGGATTAAGCCAGGTTTCTGTAATTGCAATGATGTCACAATCAGAAGTAGCCAAACAGGTAGTCCAATTGAAAAGCTTTGACTGCATACTGCGTACATTTTGATAATACATAGAAAGATTATTTAATGTTGATGTGGAACTCGAAGAATTCAACGCATTATACTTGAATGGTGGTTGCTATGATATGCCCAATACATAGTTTTTAAATTTTTCCGCATTATTGGTAAATATTTGACAATTGTTGCTGTCCCAGGCAAAGTGATCCGTTTTTAAATTTGATTTTTGTATTTCATTGTGTCTAACACAATTTATACATTTTACTGTATCAGACTTACATTGTTTCAATTGATGATTTTCACCACATTTAGGACAACTGGGGTTAGATTTCGCACATTTGTCAGATAAATGATGAAAGTCACAACAATTGAAGCACCGACGTAATTCAATGGCATCAAACACAGAGCAAAAATCGTACAATATTATTACTTTATTAGCTTCGATTAGACTATGATAAGTAGTAATGTCCGTCTGAATTACTGCTTGATAAACATCTTTTTTTTTACGTAATTGTGATATGTCAATTACGTCACAGACAAAGTTATTTGTAAAACAAGTTTTATTTTTGCTTTTTCAAATATCGCAGAAAATCATCTTTGGAATATTTCTCCGACAATTCAACCATCCGTATTCTAGGATTAAGTTGCGAGAGTTGCTTAGCGCTATAATTATTCGCCAAGTTGGTATTGACTAAATCTCGGATTTTGTTTGAGTCGTCGGGGGTTGCACAACTAATTGCTAGCCCTCCATTTTTAGTGGGCTTAATATTTTTGATTCCGATGTTTGTTGCAATTGGATCGGCATTTTTAATTAAGTCGCATTTAGTTTTTGTCACAGATTGGTTTGCTTTTGGTTGTAAAACTACTATAGAATCAGGTTTTTTGCCAATTTCAGCGAATGATTTACTTGTAGTTTGAGCAGCGGGAAGATTATCAAATGATTTTTCAAGGCTAGACATTTTTGAGACAATAGTATTTTGAAACTCCGAAATTTTTTCCGAAACAAGAGTAAATAATTCATTTTTAAGCTCTTTTAATTGTTCATTTAAAAAATGCGTGTCCGAATTAATTGTCTGAATTGCACCGAAAATGTCCCTAGTTGTAGATTTAATTGCTTCAGTGCTCGATTTAGTAGTTACTTCGCATGATCGTTTACAGTCTTCACACAGGAAAAGTAAGTAACGCGTTTTTTGCAATATGCCATAATCCGCGTATGTCAAGCCAACACAGGCAACATGATATGATTGTTGACAGCGACCTTCACAACTCACAAATAAAGAATCCCGTTTTGGTATTTTACATGCGCCACACTCAGACATGTTGTCAAAATATAGTAGCACAGATACAGTAATTATATGTAATTGTTTATGTACGTACATATACGTTTATATACGTACATATAATAACAAAGAAAGTAATATTAAGCGATAGCAAAATGTAAATGACACTCACCGGCCTTGCTGTCACAGTTTGTATTGTCAGCAAATTCATAATATTTAAAATAACGATACACTTATAAACAGATATAAATGATATTAATATTAAATATTAACGATTATATGGTACAGCATCCCTACACAAACACAACTACACAATCACAAAAATTCAACTTTACCCATTACTCCAAAAAACGATAATAATTTAACTGTATAACGGTTCTACCACACTGTGCGTCACTTATAACGAGGGTTCTTTAATATAAATAATACACAGATCGTTAATTATATGTAGGTTCTATTAATGAATAAACTTTACAAGAAATCACTAAAACAATACAGAAAGAATATATAAACTAACAAAGTATTTTATACGTGTGTACTCGTAGCTAGTCAATGTTCAACTGTCTCTTTGCGGCGCACGTATTGTTGCTACCGCCGTCCCCACCAGCAACCATTCTCAACCGCCAGTAACGGTCGCCGTATTCCTGGAAGCGATAAGGGTTTACCAGTGGCGTTACAACTGCAATTTTAACCGGTAAAAGACATCAAAAAGCACAGAGCTAATGACACACGTACACACTACGGAAGTTGTATATGTATATATATATATATATATATATATATATATATATATATATATATATATATATATATATATATATGGCCACTTTTCCATAGAGGACAGTTACACGAATATGATATTCCTTCAGTTCCTGTCGACTTCGGTAACAATAACATACATTTGATTACTCCAATAACGAAGTCGTTCCCTGCCAAATACAGTTACGGCACTAAGGAAAGAAAAATGCTACCTATAATACTATCATGGGCATTAACAGTTCATAAGATGCAAGGTAGCACGGTAGATTACGCAGTGATTGATCTAGGACCAGCATTATTCGCAAGTGGACAGGCCTACCTAGCATTGAGTCGAGTAAGATCATTAGACGGACTCCAAATACTAGACAGATTGCACGAAATTGACTGGAAAGAGGCCTTGTAATAACGAAGCGTTAGCAGAAATGGACAGGCTAAGATCAGTTCCAGACGACTAAGGGGCTTTGATCGATTATCAAAGTCCAAAAAAAAAAAAATTGACATTCAGAAAACTTGACTAAGAAAACTTGACATTAAAAAAACTTGACTTTAAACAACCTGATATAGTGCTCCCGGATCACATTCTAAAAGGTAAAGTAAGGTCCAAAGATAGACTGCAGTCTATCTTTTTGTAAAGAGTCAATTATATCTAGTATTGGTATATTATAATATAATATATAAAGTGAAGTGGCATTTAAAACCGATTACAAGATATGACAAGATGACAAAAAAAAGCAGAAAATAAAATATATACATTTTTTTTAAAAAAAAAACACGCTAATATTTAAATGCACTAAAAAGGGGAAAATAAATTTTTCTTGGTTATCCAAAAATTTTAGAAAGAAATAAAAGCGTGGAGCGCTTAATCATTATTGCGAAATATATACTTTCCTGGCGCTCCACGCTTTTATTTCTTTCTAAAAATTTTGGATAACCAGGAAAAAATTTATTTTCCTCTTTTTAGTGCAATTAATTATAAGCGAGGTTTTTAGAAAGTTTATTTTTATATATTTTATTTTTATTATTATTACATTGAAAATAATTATTTAATTTAAAACCTAGTTCGTTTGTAAATAAAATAATTGTTCGCGAATTTTTGGAAATTGTCATTCTTTTCGACAACACTTGAAACTAAATCATGTTAACAAATTTGATTCTATCAGTAATAAAACAAATATTTTAAAACCTTTGCGTAAGTTAACTATAACAAAAAATGACACTTCGAATACGGCACATGCAAATAATTTAGAAGATAAAGAAACGTTATTGAATCACAGAATAAAATATTTTAATTATGGAGTACTACGAGGGCTGTTTGATAAGTCAGTGACTTTTTGAATTTCCCGTGCAGTAACTTTAAATGCAACATTGCTCTCGTCAACTGTTATCTATTGATAGAGTACTGTACAATTTTGGGTATGCTACACCATTTAGTTTGTGTTTGACAGCCAGTTAGAACCGACAACCTCCTGAATTTTCACGAAAATGGAAAAAAGTGAATTTCGTGTGCTAATAAGCATTATTTTTTGCGTAAAAAAACCATCACCGAAACCAAGCCAAAGCTTGATAAATACTATGGGAACTCTGCACCATCAATTTCAATGGTTAAGAAGTGGTTTACTGAGTTCCATTGTGGTCGTACAAGCACAATTGACGCCGAACGTTCTGGTCGCCCAAAAGAGGTCGTCACGCCAGAAATAGTCAATAAAGTCCATGAATGATGTTGGACGAACGGAGAATAAAAGTGCGTGAGGTGGCTGAGGCTGTAGGCATCTCAACTGAGCGGGTACATCACATTTTACATGAATATTTGGACATGAAAAAGCCCTCCGCGCAATGGGTGCCGCGATTTCTCATACTCGACCATAAGTGCAACCGTGTGACCATTTCAAAGGAGTGTTTGGCGATGTTCAGCCGCAATCCGAACGAGTTTTTGCGCCGTTTTGTTACCGTAGACAAAACATGGATCCATCACACCACACCAGAGACCAAGGAACAATAAAGACAGTGGGTTTCTTTGGGTGAACGTGCACCAAAGAAGGAAAAGATGGGTCTGTCGGCTAACAACGTCATAGCCACAGTATTTTGAGATGTAAGCGGTGTGATTCACATCAAAAGGGTAAAACGATCACCGGCGAATATTATTCAGAGCTTTTGGACAGATTCGATATTGATTAGAAGCAGAAACGACCGCATTTGGCAAAGAAAAAAGTGCTGTTCCGACAGGACAATGCATAAGTGCACATGTGTGTAGTCACCATAGCAAAATTCTATAAATTGGGCTACGAACTGCTACCCCATCCAGCATATTCACCAGATTTATCCCCCTGCGACTATTTCCTATTTCCAAATTTGAAGAAATGGCTGGGAGGTAAGAGATTTGGGTCGAATGAAGAGGTCATCACTGAAACGAACGCCTATTTTAAGGGACTTGAAAAAACCTATTATCTGGAAGGAATATAAAAATTGGAAAAACGGTGAACTAAATGTATCGAGCTAAAAGGAGACTATGTTGAGAAATAAAACACTTATTTGCCGAAAAAATTATATTTGATTCAAAAAGTCACTGACTTATCAAACTGCCCTCGTATATACAAATAAATCAGTACTAGTTTTGCAAAGTCAGATAAATAAAAAATGCATTATTATGACCGCTTCAGAAATGCTTTTTCTTATACAAAATTTAAACATTTTGATATTTGATCTCGTACCAATAAATGATGAAGTATGGGATATTTATTTAGTTATAGTTAATTTTTAGCATATTGTTACAGTCCAAATTTGTCATCGTCCTAATTGTACCTTTAGTACCTTATCAGTCCTGGAAACAATCCTATCCCATTAATATATCCATTCCAGAAATCCAAATGTCAAAGCCATGTGTTGTATATAACCTAAAAATCCCCAACCCAAACAAATTGTGTGTTAACGTATTTCGCCCTTGAATGGTATCGTTTTGTATTGTATGTTTGCACTTACCATTTTGTAGAATCGTAGCTTTCATTTTAGTCTCATATTTCATTAAAATCATAATACACGTGATTTAAATAACGCATTACAAATATTTGTTTACATTCTGTCAGTTTCAATTTAAGCTTAGTAACGCCATCTGCGATCAATTTTTGAATTCATTGTTTTAAATAATTTATTTCATATGGTAATTTAAATTCATATAGTATTAATTTTAATTTCAGTTTATAATTTCATTCATTTTAAATAAATATTAGTAATTTTACATAGTCAATTAATATAGTAAATGTTAGATTCTACAAAGTGGGTGTTCGGTGTTTGTCTTCGTGATTGGTTGACGTTACAAATTTTGGATATCCGTTTGTTTTTCAAAATTTGTAGGGATTCGGTTTTTGACTGTTGAGTAATCAAGACGTAATTTACGAATTGTTTTTGGAAAAGTTTTTGGTAGTTACCACGCGGTACGGATATTTTATTTGAATATTTCAAATACGGATTGTTCCGGCTTTTGTCTCGTATCGTGTTTTCTCGAAATTAAGTGTCTCGGTGTGTGTTGGTTTTGTGCACGTGCCGTTATACATCGCTTTGTGCGGATTTGAGGGCTACCTTATTTTTCTACCCAATTTTATCCACGTCGATCCGAAGATCTATCTGCGAACCATTCGCCCCAGGGGTCTATTTTGGACATCATCTCCATCGGACACCGATTATATCGTATCGTTTAATCCCCACACCATTCTCTCGGATTTCACCCGGATTTTGTTTTGTGAGTTTGTTCCATTTACGTCGTCTTATTTGTTATTATTCCCCTATCCATTTTTGTGCGTCGTGAGACCCTACGTACGCGATATCATCATCATTCTACATATAGTTCTCGCGAGTAACTTCGTTAAAAAGTTGTAACGTAGATTCTGTTCCGTATTCTGTGAGCTGCGCTCCGTTCAATCTTTTGATTTACGGGAGATAAGATTCTAACTTGTAGTGTGAACTGTTACGAGAGTAGACAACAGATGGCGTCAGCAGTCAACACGCAAGACAGCCCAGATAACCACAAATAAGCGCCAAGCTGTCGAATAAGCAATCTTGTAAAAGCAATATATTATCATTGTAATATCACATAGTATTAATACAATATACAATTATTAAGCAAGTAAAGCCTTTTATTTACATATTGTCACATGGTGTCAGGTGTGAAAACTTTGTGAAAGATTGTATATGGGAAAAAAAAAAAGAAGAAAGATAAGATGACCACGCTACCAGCACCAGAACCTGTCAAAATAAACGACAAAGCAGAGAATAATTGGAAATTATTTAAGCAACAATGGATAAACTACAGCATAGCTACCGAGCTAAGTAAAAAATCACATGAAATACAAGTAGCTACATTTCTTTCTATTATAGGCAAAGAATGTTTAAACGTTTATATACACATTGACAAAGGAAACAACGACCAAACGAAGGTTAAAGGTATAATCGAAACTTTGGATACGTATTTTACACCTACAGTAAATACGATTTATGAAAGATATATATTCAATTCAGCAGCACAAGGAAATGATGAAAGTATATTAGAATATGTAAATAGGTTAAGAAAACTTGCAAATACATGTGATTTTGGCACATTACACGAAGGATTAATATGAGACAGGCTGGTACTAGGAATATTAAATAATGAAACTAGGAAAAGATTACTGAAAGTTTCAGATCTAACTTTACAAAAAGCAATAAATATGTGTAGAACAGACGAGGTCACCGAAGAAAGATTAAAAACAATGGAAGAAAAAGGAAAAGAAGATGTACACTTTATGAAACAGAAAAATAAACAAGAAACGAGAAAACAGAATCAGAATACGAAAAAAGAGCAAAAAACCTTTTATAATGCAGGAACAAAATGCAAATATTGTGGTTATGTACATATACATGACAGACAAAAATGCCCAGCATTTGAAAAAACCTGTAAAGCATGCGGAAAAGAAAATCACTTCCAATCAGTATGCAAGTCAAAGATATACAAGCAGAAACAGAAACAAAATGTACACCAAGTGGAAACAGATGAAAGTACAGACGAAACAGAATCCATTTACAACATCAACAAGTTAGAAGCGAACAAGAAGACATGGTATGTCAACGTGACAATGCAATACACAAACAACGAAGCACATAAAATGAAATGTCAGATAGATACAGGGGCAAGTTGTGATGTTATGTGCTACGACAACTTTAAAAAATTAGGCACCAAGCAAAGCCTGAAACCAAGCAGTACCAAATTAAAGTTATACGGAGGTGAAATAATAACGCCGATCGGAGAAGCTATAATAACATGCAAGTACAAAAATAAGAAAATTAAAACAATTTTTCAAATTATTAAAACAGAATGCACCTGCAATCCACTACTATCAGCAAAAACAAGTGAGAAGTTAAATCTCATACAAGTAACAGCAGATCTATGCAAGATAGAAGCGGAAAGTACGGATAGACAGAAAGAAAACATAATTAAAGAGTATGAAGACGTATTTCAAGGAATAGGTTGTCTGCCCGGAGAATATCATTTGGAAATAGATGAAACTGTGACACCAGTTCAACAAATTCCACGTAGAGTACCAATAAATTTTAAAAAGGAATTAAAAGAATATTTAGACAAATTAGAAAAAGACAATATCATAAAGAAAGTAACAAGACCTACGAAATGGATAAGTAATATAATTGTAGTCAAAAGGGACAATAAGATTCGCATGTGTCTTGATCCCAAACCACTAAATACAGCTTTGAGAAGATCTCAATACCAGATTCCTACGATAGATGAAATACTTCCGGAACTAGCAAACGCTAAAATTTTTAGTGTGATGGACGCAAAACAAGGATTCTGGCAAATCAAACTAGACAAAGAAAGCAGCTACTATACGACCTTCTGGACGCCGTTTGGTAGATACAGATTTCTAAGATGTCCATTTGGCATATCCACAGCACCAGAAGAATATCAACGAAGGCAATATGAACTACTAGGAGATTTAGAAGGAATAAACGTTATAGCAGATGACATTTTGATCATAGGTAAAGGTAAAACACAAGAAGAAGCTGAAGCAGATCATGATAAGAAGATCAAGAAACTACTGAATAGAGCAAGAAAGGTTAATTTAAAGCTGAATAAAGAAAAATTTAAATACAAATTAAAAGAAGTAACATATATGGGACATACACTGTCAACAGAAGGAGTGAAACCAGATAAAAAAGAAGACAGAAGCAGTACGGAATGCACCACAACCGCAAAACATAAAAGAACTTCAAAGTTTTCTTGGTTTTATCACGTATTTAGCAAGATACTTGCCGACTCTGTCAGCAGTATGCACGCCGTTAAGAGAAATAATTAAGCAGAAAGAATGGAACTGGAACAGAGATGCCGAAGAAGCATGGAAAAAGTTAAAGAACATGGTTGAGGAGGCTGCAACTCTAAAATACTATGACATGAATAAAGAAGTAACCATACAATGTGATGCAAGTAGTTTTGCATTAGGAGCAACACTTATGCAAGAAGGAGAGCCAGTTGCATATGCTTCTCGTGTACTAACACAGACAGAAACAAAATATGCGCAAATAGAAAAAGAGACACTAGCATTGTTATTCGCGTGCGAAAGATTCTCTCAATACATATCGGGAAGACAAATAGTACATATCGAAAGTGATCATCAACCTCTTGAAACAATTCTCAAAAAATCTATATTATCGGCACCGTGCAGATTACAAAGAATGATGTTAAGACTGCAACGTTTCAACCTAGACGTAAAATATAAAAAAGGTTCAGCAGTGCACGTAGCAGATTATTTATCAAGAGCACCATTAAAAATTAAAACAACAGAAAGCAACAAAGAAGAATACATACATTATATAGGAGGAAATTTGATTGAAGAAATAATGAACATCAATATGGCCGAGCACGTAAATGTGACGGAACAAAGATGGAATCAAATAGCAACAGAAACCAGTAAGGATGACACTTTACAAGAACTAAAATCAATCATATTACAGGGATGGCCAGAAGAAAAAAAATCCATCAAACCAGACATAGTCAAATATTGGAATTTTAAAGAAGAATTATCAATACAGGATGGAGTACTGTACAAAGGCGAAAAAATTATAATACCAAATAGTATGAAGAACGAAATGCTTAAAAGAATTCATGCAAGTCATGCAGGAATCGAAGCATGTACCAGAAAAGCTCGAGAAACACTATATTGGTACAAAATGGCAGATGATATAAAAGACTATATTTTAAGATGCTCGATATGTCAAGAATTCCAAACCAATCAAAGAAAAGAACCATTGATCTCAGAAGACATTCCAAATTTGCCATGGTCCACAGTAGCAATCGATATTTTCACACTGGATACAAAAAATTATCTAGTTATCACCGATTATTACAGCGACTTTTTCGAATTAGAAAAACTTAAGAATATGACAAGTGAACACGTTATTAAAAATATAAAAAAAAATTTTGCTAGACATGGAATCCCACACATAGTGATATCAGACAATGGGCCACAGTTCGACTGTAAACAATTCAGACAGTTTGCAAAAGAATGGGAATTTTTTCACAAAACTAGTTCACCATATCACTCAAAAGGAAACGGAAAAGCAGAATCATCGGTTAAAATAGCTAAAAGAATAGTAAAAAAAGTACAAAGAGAAAATAGCGATTTATATTTAGCACTTTTAGAACATAGAAATATTCCAACGGAAGAAATACAACTTACACCAGCGCAAAGACTGATGGGACGAAGAACAAGAACACGAGTACCTATCACAAAGCAAAAATTAAGACCAAAAATACACAACGATGTCCAAGAAAGAATAAACCTAAGAAGAAAAAAACAACAATTTTATCATGACAAAGGAGCGAAAGAACTGAGAATTCTTGAGGGAGGCGAAACAGTTAGAGTTAGAAATAAAGAAGGAAAATGGCAAGAAGGTAAAATTAGAGAAGAGATATCGCCAAGATCATATAGGGTACAAGTAGAAGGAACAAATTACCGCAGAAACAGAATAGATATACGATCAAGTCCAACCAATAAAGAAATCGAGAAAGTAGAAGAAAGACGACAAAATCGAATACAAAATGAGGAACCACAGGAAGTAAGACAACCAGTAACACCAAAAGCACTAAACAAAGGTAATGTATATGAATCGCATAAGGAACAAGAAGAAAGAAGATCGGAAGAACAAAATGGGTCAGCAACATCCGAAGAAGTGAGCAAACCAACTTTTACAAGAAGTACCAGAGAAAGACGACCACCCAAGTATCTTCAGGAATATATAACAAATTCGCCAAAGAAGAGGGGATGTTACGAGAGTAGACAACAGATGGCGTCAGCAGTCAACACGCAAGACAGCCCAGATAACCACAAATAAGCGCCAAGCTGTCGAATAAGCAATCTTGTAAAAGCAATATATTATCATTGTAATATCACATAGTATTAATACAATATACAATTATTAAGCAAGTAAAGCCTTTTATTTACATATTGTCACATGAACAAAAGACTACTCTAGATAATTCACTGTAATTATCGTATTGTCCGTTATTTCTTTATTGTCGACGTATTTAATACATATTATACATATATTTATATATATTCATAAGTTTTGGTCACGTATTGTAAGCGTGAAGTTTCATATTCGCGCGGTCTAAACTTGTAACTTTTTTGAAGCAAGTTGTTCTTTATTCGCTGACGTCACAACAAATCTACGTCACGGCTTCCCCTTCCATATTGTAAGTAATTTGGCCAAATTTCGCTAGGGACTATTATTGTCACTGAATTTCTATAGACGGCAGCACGAACTAGATTCGTTGGGTGACTGAACTTTGAAACTTCCCGCGTTCGCGAATAACCTACTAAGGTTTATTTATTTATGTACTACTTTGCGAATTGACTTACGATTGTTTTTGTGTATTATCTATTGAATTGATTTACGGCTTTCATAATATATTGCGTTACTGTAATGTTCTGTGATATTTTGTAATATTTTGTTTACAACAAGATTGAAATTACTTTGTTATTTATCGGTCTGCATGGCGATAATTATTTGTTTTTGTTTGGAACAGAATTAACTAACTTAACCAAATTTTGTTCACTTCGCGTTTGATTGCCATTCTTGGTATTTTGTTTTTGTGTTGTTTTTCCCCTCCCATTTTCGGATAATTTTGCGTTTGTTGCCGGAAGTATATTTCACTGTTTTAGAATTCAATATCAGTTGTATCTTTTAAAGACGGGTAAAAAACAGTGTGGCGCCTTTTAAATAAATTACCCCCCGTCTCCACTGATAGCTGGCCGGTCTTGCCGAAGACATCTCCAGGCAACATCACCACGACCTTTCGCCCCATCAGGGAAAAGTAGTCATAATAATATTTAATTAAAGGACATAATTTTTTGTACACAAAATATTTTGGTAAATTAAAACCGAAACATCATATAATAGTACATTATCCTAAAATAATGATAAAGTTTGGACTACTTGCAAATTTTTCTTCAATTAGTTTTGAAGCGAAGCAGAAAGAATTTAAAGATAATGCAAGCGTTGTAAGATCACGACGTAATATTGCTTATACATTGGTCTATAAGTATCAAATCGCTCAAAGTTACAAAAAATTATCTGGAGATGGTTTTAAAAATATATTAAATTATGGATCTTGCACAGATTTGTGTCAAGTTGAAGAACTTAATTTTTATAAACGACTTATAGGATCTGAGTATCAAATCAACAAATTATTTATTGTCCCTTGGATAGAAAAAAATGGTATAAACTATAAACCTGAATTTATTCTATTCCTTAAAATTAAAGATCATTTACAACAATTAGGTGAAATAAATTATATTATTAATGATTCCAAAGATATATATATATATATATATATATATATAAATAAATAAATATTACGGTTATATCTTACCCGAAACACCTTCTGCAATATATGAGATTTCATTTACTTTACTAATGATTATGGTTATGTGCATCTAAGTAATATAATACACGATTTTCCATTTACTTATCATATTATGTCAAATGGAAAAATATTTGTAAATGTTAATTAGAAAATATGTTTCATTTGTAAGTAATTCATAATATATGTGTAATAAATATTACTGTACGTTAAATTAATAATCCGATTAAAAGTATGCTTTGTTCAAAAATATATTTTAAATAAGTTTTATATTCATGTATTCGTATTTTGAATGGAATCCAATACTTGCATGAAAATTTAAAGTAAAGATATATATATATATATATATATATATATATATATATATATATATATATATACAGGGTGTTGAGCGCGACCCCGGAACATAGGACATGTAAAATCATACTTTCTTAATTTCCTGCTTCCCTAATTATTTTAGGTAAAAAAGCTTCAAATAAGAGTTGTAGAGCATAAAATTCTACATCAGAATCTAGGAACAGAATTAATTTTACATGCCCTATAATATTAGATTTTTTTGGATTTTAAATTTAAAAGAAAATAAATTAGAATTATCTTAAATTAAGTGCTCAAATAAATATCCATTGTTTGCCAAACAGAACCCAAGTCTATCATAAAAATTGCGTTGCATATTTTTTAATTGTCGGTTTGTAATTTTTCTGCATTCTTCCACAATTTTTCGTTTCAAAGAGCCTGCATTTGCATGTTTAGTTTTGTAGATAATATTTTTCAAATGCCCCCATAAAAAAAAGTCATTTGGGGACAAATCTGGGGATTGAGCTGACCAGTTAACTGGACCACCGCGTCCTATCCAGCAATTTGGGAAACACTGGTTTAAAAATGTTTTAATTTTATTTGTAGAATGAGCAGGACAGCCATCCTGCTGAAACCAAATCGTATTTCCCCCTGCAACATTATCCAGAGCAGGCCCAATCTCTGTCTCGAGTAACTCCAAATATTTCTGGGAATTTAGTGTGCCATCAATAAAAAAAGGTCCTATAATATTGGAACCTAACATTCCAATCCAAACATTCACACTTTCGCGATATTGAGAATGGTTATTTAAAATTAAATGTTGCTTTTCTTTGTGCCAACTACGATAATTTTGAACATTTGGTTCTCCATTAGTGCTAAATATGGATTCATCAGAAAAGCAAATATTTTTGATAAAATTTCTGTCAGCATTCGCCTTTTCTATTATCGTTTCGCAAAATATCATGCGGTTTACTCTATCATGTTCAAAAATTTCTTGATGGCGAGAATATTTAAAAAATTTGTATTTATGTTTTATGATATTTTGAAGGCCGTGGTGTGATGTATTCCTAATCCCGATGCAATTTCTCTTGTACTCACACTAGGATTATTCGATACCGAAGCTAGAACATTTATTTCATTAACGTTATCATCAATCCCAATTTCTTCTTCTGGTGCAACATGTTTTTTAATGCAACTGTGGCATGGATGGAACACTGATCCATATTTAATTTGATTATTAATAACTCTTTGAATTATGTGAATTTTAGGAATTGGCTTGTGAGGATACGAACCCGCAAATAAATCTCGCACTTGTCTTAAACTATTATCACCATAATACAACCTAAGAAATTCATTTCTTTCACTAATTGTGTACTCGTAATTGTCCATCATTTTTTCTAATAATTAACTTTATAAATTGAACACTAATAAATAATTACTGGCAATAAACTCATGAAACAAGAAAAATAATATACTTCTGACAGATAAATCGTCAATCTTTTGTTTACAATTTTGTTTCATTTCCAAGGCTAACCCGATTTTTAAGCTAATTATTAATATTTTCATATTAATTTCTGCCGTTATAGGGCATGTAAAATTAATTCTGTTTATTGATTCTGATGTAGAATTTTATGCTCTATAACTCTTATTTGAAGCTTTTTTTACCTAAAATAATTAGGGAAGCAGAAAATTAAGAAAGTATGATTTTACATGTTAAAGTCCTATGTTCCGGGGTCGCGGTCAATACCCTGTATATATATATATATATATATATATATATATATATATATAAGGATGGTCCAAAAAAATCGAAGTTCGGAATTTCGATCCCGTCTTCTAGGATCTTTTAAACCATTCAATTTCAAACTTACTGCTTAATTATTATCGAAATCGGACAATATTTAGAGGTCGCGCACGTTAAAAACGTGTTTTTAACAACGCAATTTTTAAAAAAAATGTTTTCTAGCTAATAATAATGATAATCGGCATTGCTTTATTGGCGATAAGGGTTCTGGGCAACCCATTACATCATAACAAAATGTGTTGAGCCTTTAAACCATATTCCCAGTCAATATCTTTAATAATACTTGCTTTTTTTTTGAGGTGCTTGCATCGATAATTTCAGTAATTTGAAATGTAACTTTAATTATTTTATTATTCGAACAAACTTTTATGCATTCTATAGTACTTAAAAAATGGTTTTAACATTTACGAATAATAATTGAATACCGACATCGTTACGATTTAGTGTTGTAACAAAAAAATTTAATTTTTTTAAAGTGCTCTAAAATCGATGTTTACTGTATTTTTATTAAAATGGATTTTTGGGGTTTAAACCTTCTATCAATACAATACTTGAACATTTTACACATAAAATACAAAATACAGACATAATTTTAACATAATTTTACGCATGCCACGAACATTTAACTTTAAAAAAAAATCTTCGCGATTCCGTCGTTCGTGAAATTCTGTCAATGTACGTCAAAGAAAACATTCCTGTGATTGCTCTATCAAATGCTGCCAAAAAAGTACTTGCTCTTCATAAGAAATGGACAGATATAAAAAAAAAATATAAACAGAAAAAATGCAAAAACTTTGGAGAACTCCAGAGCATTTCAAAAAAATGCTTGATAATTTGTTTGATATTGTACCAAAATATGTTTTGAATATTGTAAAAGACCGTAATGTAAAACAATTCTTGATTAAACAAAAAAAAATACACGACTTCGACCGAACACAACTATTTCAAACAATCAAGGTAAGTTCTTGAAATTTAATTAACAATTTCAATCATATCTGCGTTCAATATAACATAAAATTAATACACGTTTGGAATAAATATTAAATATAGCAATTAAATTTAAAATGATCATTGTTGGACTTTGGAAAAAAAAATTACTAAAGTACTCAAAGTCTTAAAGAGGGTACTTGTTATTGAAACAACAAGAAATTAGTAATTTTTTACATGTAAGTTCTAGAATTTGAAGCTGAAGTAGGAGAAAATGGAAACCGCAAAGATGAAGGCGCAAGGAAAAAGAGCGAAAGCACAGGAAAGAAAAACGAAGGCACTACACAATCTGAATCAGATGTTGACATGGATGTCCATGCGGATGTATTTTCGCAACAGTCAATTAGTACTCAATTCAGTGGCAAATTATTCGTATATAAGCCACCAGAACCTAAAAGAAGACGAATTGATTTTATTCACAATCAAGTGACTGCTGCCCTTGACAGAACGGGGATTTCTGACAGGTCTGCAACATTTATTTTGGGCGCCACCATAAAGGCTTTGTCATGTGATATTCGGAACGTTACTTTGAGTCGTCTAACTGTTCGTCGAAGAAAGATAGCAGCTAGAAAAAAAGAGGCTCATCAAATAAAGCAACAATTCTCATCGGACATAGCTTTAACTCTACATTGGGACGGTAAATTATTACCGGAATTGACCACCCATGACGTCGTCGACAGACTGCCTATAATTGTAACTGGTCAAGATATCGAAGAGTTGCTTGCAGTCCCAAAACTCCGATCTGGTACAGGATTAGAACAAGCAAATGTTATATTCGACACGATTAAAGAATGGAAGATAGAATCATCTATAAAAGCATTATCGTTTGACACAGCTTCTGTTAATACGATAATTAAATTTTTCATACTACTCTTTTGCATATTCATTAACTTTTTTAGTTGTGTATTTTAATTTAAAAAAATCCAATTATTTAATATAAAAAAAAAGATTTTTCAATTGGCTACCAAGTTATTATATGGTATATATTATTTTCTTTCGAGTTTCGTGATATTAATAAAACTACCTTTTTATATTTAAATGTAATCATTTAATATTGTCATTAATTTGTTTAGGTAATCGAAATGGAATTTGTCTCTTACTGGAGCAGAAATTGGACCGAGACCTATTATATTTACCCTGCCGCCACCATATCTACGAGTTGGTGTTAAGAAATGTGTTCGAAAAACATGGTCGACGATTGATCTACAAAATTTTGATCCTGGTGTCACTGACAACATTGTTTCTCATGCAGTTGCATTAACGAAAGCGAAGTTATTAAGTTTTGCTGTGGATCAACTGCAGGTGAAATAAATGTTAAAATTTAACTATACGAAAAAAATTGCTTTAGAATTATTTTATACACTTTTACAATGAATTAACTTCAATAATATTAGAATATTAATATTAATAATCATTATATAATTAGTAATTTGTTTTTAGAAATTTCATGCGAGAGATGATTATAAGGAGCTGCTTGAGCTCGTCATTATCTTCTTGGGGGAAATGCCGAAGGAAAATTATCGTTTTAGATATCTAGGTCCCATACATCAAGCTAGGTGGATGGCAAAACCATATATGTACTGAAAATTTTTATCTTTAGAAAATAAGTTCAGTTAAAAGCAAAAGAAATACAAAGTTTAAGAGATATCAGCATTTTTCTCGTACGGATTTATGTAAAAGAAAGGATTACTGCTAACTCCGCGATTTGCAGTCCAAATAATGACCTCAAGTTTCTTCAAGCTTTAATAGATTACAAAATCGAACACAACTTAATTGCATCGGCGGGTTTATTTGATCCTAGCATTCCTCATGACACAAAAAAAGAAATTGTCATTTCTTTGCAATCAAGTACTTATTGTGACGAACTGCAAAAGCGTTTGACATTGAACGTTAATTCTCGAGAGGAATTAGCATTGTGGAAAAATCGTAGTATAAACGAGTTAGTCTCGCAAAACACAAATAATTTATTCAAACGATTTAATATAAATACTGAATTTTTAACGATCGACCCTATTTTATGGGAAGCTAATGATTCGTATAAAAAAGCTAAATGCATTTTATCTAATTTAAGAGTAGTGAACGACGCTGCAGAAAGAGGGGTGGCTCTTATAACCAAATTTAATTCTCTCATTACAAAGAATGAGGAACAAAGGCAATATTTACTGAAAATTGTAAAAAAAACATCAGGAAAGATATCCGAATGCTAACAAATATACTTTGTAAACGCAACTATTCTGACATATTTTGTTAATCATATGTTCTATCCTTATTTTGAAAATGAAGCTTTAAGGTTCCCACATACCAACGCGAATTATCCGCTGACGCTGCGAATATTTCGCGGCATTAATATTCGCACGCAGCGCAGCAGCGAAATTTTTTTGTTCATTCACACCGGAGCGTCAGTGGTGCGTCAGCGCGAATACTTGTAACATTGTAACATTGTAAAATTGTAAAATATAAATATATAACATATAATTTTATGACTTAAACAAAAATAGAATGCTACTGAACTTTGAACAACGACTAAAAATGCTGACAAAATGATAAAGTTCAATTCACTCGACAGTTACTAACTTCCTAAATTCTTAAATATCAAATGAGTAGTATAGATGCAAAACTCACTATTTGCAAATTTTAAGTTCTGAGATATTTGCAAAAAACTGTTATAGCGTAGTGTAATTGTATTTTGATGATAAAATCTTGTTACTAGATGGCAATACTTATTTAAAATCGTGAATCATTGGTTTTATACATCATTAATTCATACCAAGTAACTGTTTGCTTTCCACCAATAAAATTTTTATTGGTGGAAAGCAAACACTTACTTTTGCATCTAAACTATCAACGCAGGTAGTGAGTTTTGCATCCAACATTAAACTTTAAAGAGTGTTTCTCATATTAAATACTGACTAGCATTTGATGCAATGCTAAAATGTACTTTTATCGAGCTAGAATTATTAAGTGATATAGACAAGATTTTGTTTATAGAAAAAGGAATACGGGGTGGTGTTTCACAATGCTCTAACAAGTATGCTAAATCTAATAACAAATATATGGGTAATTATTCTTATGATCCAAACATTAAAGAATCATATTTAATGTATTTCGATGTTAACAATTTATATGGAGCGGCTATGAGTGAAAAAAAAAATTATATCACACATTATGAAAACTTGAAACAAATTTTAAATTTAGAAATGCGAATTACGAAAATTCATAGATTTTTAAAGTTTAAACAATACTCATGGTTAAAAGAGTACATAGATTTAAATACAGAGTTACGCAAAGCTTCAGACAATAAATTTAAAAAAAAATTGATAAACTCTGAAATAACGATGTATGTATAGAAATAAAGAAAAAAACATATATTATAATAAACTGATTTATATAGAATTTTCAATTTTAGATATATCTAAATCATATCTATATAATTTCCATTATAATTTCATTAAAACAGAATTAGGAGACAATGTAGTACTATATATACAGATACAGACAGTCTGATATATAAATTTACAAATGTATATTTACGAAATTATTCGTAGAAATATTGATAAATTTGATACATCGGATTATAGTAAAAATAATGTATATAATATTCCGCTAGTAAATAAAAAAATTATAGGTTTAATGAAAGATGAGAATTTTGGTAGAATAATGATAGAATTTATTGATTTAAGATCAAAAATGTATTGTTATTAAGTTGAAGAAGAAAATTTAATTAAAAACGCCAAAGGTATTGCAAGATCAGCATTGAAATATAACATTTAAAGATTAGTATAATTGTTTATTTAATAATGATATACTTACGTGTGAACAATATAGCAAAACTTCAAAAAATCACTAAGTCCACATGACGATAAACGTATAGTAAATTATATATATATATATATATATATATATATATATATATATATATATATATATATATATATACAGTGTGTCCCAGGATTGATGTTACAAGAGGTGTAATGGACTAAAATTTTTTGAATTTCATTTCAAGATTCTGGAATTAAGCCCTGCTTGGCGTGAAACGAATTTTAAGAATTTTTTCGTTTTTTGAAAAACAAAATGGCCGTGACGGTGAAGCAAGAACTATTTTCTTTTCAGGTAAAGTACCCTTTTTGTTTAGGATACGACAAAATTTTATTAAGAAAAGTTGTTTATAATGACAAATCATGGCCGTATACCAAACTTCAGGACGATCTACCTACTTTCATTAAACTGTCTGTTTTAGATTGAACAAAATAAATTGTAGGTATCTATTAATTTATTAAAATTTTTAATTTTTTTTTTTCCTGAAGTTTGGTATACGGCCATGATTTGTCATTATAAACAACTTTTCTTAATAAAATTTTGTCGTATCCTAAACAAAAAGGGTACTTTACCTGAAAAGAAAATAGTTCTTGCTTCACCGTCACGGCCATTTTGTTTTTCAAAAAACGAAAAAATTCTTAAAATTCGTTTCACGCCAAGCAGGGCTTAATTCCAGAATCTTGAAATGAAATTCAAAAAATTTTAGTCCATTACACCTCTTGTAACATCAATCCTGGGACACACTGTATATATATATATATATATCAGTGGCGTGCGGTGGGTTATCAGGCAGGGTGTGCAGAGAATAATAATAAAACAATAAAAGTGTACACACAACAGCTGATTAAATGAAATTTATTAGAAAATTTATTTTTGAACTTTTTAAAACATTTGGAAGTTTAACTAATTTTAGGAAACTCAGATTTTCAAAACAAACGTGCAGAATTTTTCCTGCACATCATGACGATTATAGTGCTTTAAAAAATAAAAAAATTAAAAACTGGCCATGTGATTTTACAGGTTAATATTTATACTTTCTGTAAGTCACATTTAAAGTTAAAATTTTAAAACTATTTTTGTAGTAACTTATAATATCTCGTGTATTTTGATAGTAGAGCGATGTGTTGTTAACTGAAATTCTTCTGTTGAAATTTGTTTACTCTTTGTCTGACACAACAAAATTGTTTTTCAGCCATAAAACATCAACAAAGTTAAGCCTATAATACACGATCCATTTTCTGTACAGAAACTCATGAATATTTCTTTACACTTTCGAAAACCTATAAGATACGATGCAGTTTTTCATGCAGTGTCCAGTTTCTGTACAGTGTTCTAATTGTTAACTGCATGAGAATATAGATAGAATTAGAACGCGTCATATTTCTCATGCATATTCTATACAGTCATATACAGTTTACCAACCGTTTTCGCTTTGATTAATTTATTAATACTTCAAAATAGACAATTATAAGCAAGTAAGTATAAAATACAAATAAATATGTAAAAAATTAATAACAAATGTTTGCAATTGGTATTAAGTAAATTATAAATATAATAATTATAAGTAACTTAACCAACCTTTGTCAACAAATAAAATAATTATTGCACTTTATTTTTAGTATGTCATACAGCAGTGAAGCTTTAATTGCATTAATAGAAGCTTATGAAAAGTATACATGTTTATACGCCACAAAAGAAATAAAAATATGCGCAATAAAGCTTTGAATGAAATATTAAAGGTTGTACAACCATTACGACCAGGAACAACAGTTAACGACATTAAAACAAAAATAAACATTTTGCGATCGACGTACATTAGTGAAAAAAGAAAAATGACCAAACAATGTACAAGTGGTGCCGGAGCAGATGATGTAAGTTATGAAAGAATTCAACAAGAATATAAAATTATTTAAAGTGTCAAACATTTTTCTAAATTTATTTTATAATTCATATTTTTATCTTTTAGACATATACACCAACACTGTGGTATTTTCCTAAGCTCCACTTTTTAAGCGATCATATATCGCAAAAAACCGCAAAATCTAATTTGTTGTGTACAGCATCAACATCGGTGACACAAGAAAATGAAGAAGTTAGCCCTGAAGTTGGAAACGATTTCGAATCACATCAGGATAATATATTGTTAGTAGAATTTAGTGAAGACGAATTTAATGAAAGTCCACTTCAAAGTCCCGGTACCAGTATCAACAGTGCTTCATCTGCTTCAAAACATCGTAATAAAAGAAAAAGATCGGAAAGTGATAACATTACAGAAAAAGCAATTGAAACAATGGGAACATTACAGTCTGCTTTATCAAAAACAACACAAAGTAATAAATGTTCAAGAGAAAAAGCTTTTTGTAATTATTTACAAATTCGCCTAGAAAAAATAAAAAATTATTATCTTCTCTTGAAGCTCAAATTTTAAATATTGTGAGCCAAACTGAAGAAGATGACAACTTGTAAAAAAATTATTTTTAATTTTAATTTTATTTTTGTTCAACTTTTTCACTTTGGAATTAGATTATAATATTAGTTTATAATAAAAATATAATTAGTTATAATAGTTTATAATACAATTAGTTTATAATTTTTATTTTATTTTTTGTTCAATATTTTTTGTTTTTTAGCCATATCACGTTTCATTCGATTTGATGATAAAACAACACGTCCCGAAAGAAAATCAACCGATAAATTGACGGCTGTAAGAGAAATATGGGATTCTTTTGTGGGAAACTATCAAAAAAGTTTTGTACCATTTGAGCAAGTCACTGTAGATAAACAATTGGTGAGTTTTAGAGGAAAGTGTCCGTTTCGGCAGTTCATAAAATCAAAACCAGGAAGATACGGAATCAAAATATGGGCCCTGGGAAACGCCGCGTAATTCATATTTGTATAATTTGCAAGTCTATACAGGAAAGTCTCCAAATGGCCAGCCTGAAAAAAATCAAGGCTTTCGCGTCGTGAGTGATCTAGCAGAACCGATATATGGTACTGGACGAAGTGTAACAACTGATAATTTTTTTACGTCAGTGGATCTTGCTAATTTCTTGTTCACCAAAAATCTTACATTATTGGGTACTGTGAGAGAAAATAAAAAAGAAACTCCAAATGAATTGAACGTAAAAGGTAGAGCTGAAAAATCTTCTCTGTTCGCCTTTACCAAAGATGTTGCTATGGTATCATATTTACCTAAAAAGGGTAAAATGGTACATGTCTTCTCTACTCAAATTTGGATAATAATATTTCATCCGAAGAACATCGCAAACCTTTTATGATATTAGAATATAATAAAACAAAAGGTGCTATAAACAACGCTGACAAACTCATTCGCGAATTCACTTGTGCGCGAAGAACCGCTCGTTGGCCATATAGATTATTCAAAGATGACTAAACTCGCCTACTAATGAGGCAACTTTCATCTAATTTAACCGAGGTCGTATCTCTAACAGTTCCGGAGATCCCCATGCATACGGAGTTATCTTGGACACTCTGTATATGCCCTAAAGGCATACGTTCTTTTTTTGCAAAAAAAATCCTAACTGGATACAATACTATCGCAGTCGAAAGCGTATATTTTTGCTTCATTTGAGCAATAAACTTTCCCAGCAAAATATGTTGCGACGATGCAAAGAGAAAAACCTCAAACGATCCACTGACGACGAACTAATTGACTGTGGCTTTACCATTTCGGGTTCAACACAAGCGGCTGATAATATAGATGAACAAGATAGAAAACTGGGTAGATAAATAGAAATAAAGATAAAAAATCGATAATCAGATGTGACACATGTACGAAGTTTGTTTGTGAGCACCATAAGCAAATTAAGAAAACAATTATCTGTGCCCAATCCTGTAATCAAAGCTCAAAATATTTTTTTTTCTCTTTTATCTTGTTCGTATTATTCAACAAGTTTTTTATTTTCATTCCAATTTAGCTGCTTAAAATTGAACTTCCGTTATATTATTATATTACTCAATGTTATGTTAATATTTGTATTTTTCATTATAAAATATATGTATTTTACTAAATAAATTGCTTAATATGTTTATTAATGAACTTAAAATTATTTGTGTTATGTTGCGCTTTAAAAAACTACATAAAAAAATAAATTACTCTGAGTTAATTAAATGACCCCCATTCGGCATTTGTGTTGGTTAGATAGCATCCGGTATGTATGGGTTAATAAAATATTTTTTGGTTATATCGTGCGTCGACACTTGTTGAATGCTTTTACGAGTTACAAATAATTGAAGTTTTTATTAGATTTTATTGATAATAAGTAATATAAGTATTAACTTATGTGAATTAATAAACAATAAACTATTTCACATGTATGATGCTTCTTAGATAAATGAACAGTTATTTTTTTTTTACTTTCTAGTACCGTCAGGTCTGTAATGTAATTTGTTATACATCATGAATAAAGCGAAATTTTCTAATACAACAGACGAAGAATTATTGCAGTTAGCTGAAGATACTTTGATAGAATTACCGCAAGACAATGCAGTAATTACTGATTCAGAAAATGACGATGATGATGAGAACGGTAAAGTATAGCGTTTAGAAAAAAAATGTGAATGCAAAAGTTAGTTTTTATTTTTCTACAGGATGTAGTTTTGCAAATGAGAACGTTGTGTCTCAAGAAATTGAAAATATACCTGAACCCGAAGATAATATTATAAATGTGAAGAAGCCTGAATCGGAGCGAAAATGGAAAAAAATAAATACGGAAATATCAGATTATAATTACCCTGAAGGAATTGAAAGAAGCAATTTTGCTGCTTGCCAGTCTCCGACGGATTTATTTATTACATTATTGGGTTATGCAGTAAAGGACATTACATTTCAAAGTAATTTGTACGCGACTCAAAGAGGTAAAACGCTGAAGTTAACTGATGATAAATTATGGTGCTTTATCGGTATAAATTTTTTATAGGCTATCATGTTTTTCCTAGTAATAAGTGCTACTGGAATACTGCAGCAGATATGAATGTTCCTCTTGTAAGTAATTGAATGTCGCGCGATAGATTTCAAATAATTTTATCATATTTACATGTAAATGACAACTGTAGTATTCCGAAAAACAATACCGACAAACTTTATAAATTACGGCCTTTTCTAAAGCAACCAAATGAACAATTTTCAAGTTCTTATAATGGAACTAGAGAATTATCTATGGACAAATCTATGATTCTTTTTAAGGGTAGGTTTAGTATAAAACAGTACATCCCTATGAAACCAATAAAACGTGGCTACAAATTGTGGTGCTTGGCCGATCAGCTGGGATACGTGCTGAAATTCGTAGTTTATCAGGGGAAAAATTCTGAGCTCGAAAGTAAATTTTCTGAATTTGGTCTTGGTGAACGTATAGTTTTACAACTGACAGAAAACGAATGGGGTAAGAAAAGAAAAATTTACTTTGATAATTATTTCAATAGCCCACTGCTTTTAGGAAAATTAAAATTAGGAAATACATTAGCTTGTGGTACTATAAGGAGCAACCAGTGTGGTGACCCAAAAATTTGATAGAAGATAAACTTATGAAACGGGGAAATTGTGATATTAGAACATACAGGTATTTGTTACTACAAATGGAAAGGCAACAAAATCGTCTATCTAATCATCTAATTTTCACGATACAGAAATCGATACCGTAAACCGAAAAGAAAAAGACGGGAAAATAATACAAATACCATGTCCTAATATTGTTAACGATTATAATAAATATACGCTGTACATATTGTGTTGATAGAAAATCAAAAAAATGCTGGCATCGCCTTTTCTTCGGTTTTCTCGACATATTATTTGTGAACAATTATATTTTGTATACACAAATGCAGAAAGAAGAAGATAAAATGACATTACTTGATTATCGTAGATCACTCGCACAAGGTCTGATAGGTAAAAATGTATCCATAAATAAACGTTCCAGTGGAACTCAAAAACCAGTGAAAAGAAGAAAATTTATCTATAGTGTACCAGGTGATGTCAGCCTTAGAAATAGGGGAAGCCATTGGCCAAAATTTGTTCTTCAAAGAGATAGGTGTGAAAATTGTTCTTCTAAAGCTATTCGGTCCAGACCGCACTCAAAATGTAGCACATGTGGT
Organism: Clivina fossor; assembly: GCA_963966155.1. NCBI lineage: Eukaryota > Metazoa > Arthropoda > Insecta > Coleoptera > Carabidae > Clivina > Clivina fossor. Next base: position 7,363,592 of record OZ014554.1, read on the forward strand.
GTATTTGTATGTTGTAATGGAAAACGTAATATGTTGTAATGGAAAAATTGTTTTTTGGAATAAATGTTATATTTCACAGATAAATAAATAAACAGATTTGTAATATATAGAATAAGGCTCATTTAATTGAACATACTTACCCATATGACCCGACGGTACTTTACAGTCCATATGCTCCTATTTACAAAAAAATAAGTCATCTTTTTTTCTTGTTTGCCAAAAGCGTTTTCTTAATAAATATAATTATGAAGTATTATGTGTGGTGTTATTAAGTTTTAATATTATTTATATACGTCGGACACAAAGGGTTAAAAGAATGTATTAATATATTATATTCAATGTGTATAATTGACGAAGATGACGTACGAAAAAAAACGCTTATTAGATTTTAAGGAACTAATGTCTTTTATACACGAAAAACATTTGATCAAAGTAACTGGAATAAATCCAAATTATTACCTGTAATATCTGATATACAAATTTTTCGTGATCATTTAATAAATAAAGCTGAAACTGCAATAAAGTATTTAGAATCTAATAGTTTTTCATATGCAGAGTGGAGAATATTAGTAGAAATGACTGCTGCTCTTGTTTTAATATTTAACAGAAAAAGACCAGGTGAAACCGAGAGAATATTCTTGATAAATTATAAGGATTCGGAAAACTACGACAATTTATCAACATTTGAAAAATTACTGTCAAACATTTAAAGAATTGAAATACGTGGTAAGCTCGGCAAGAAAGTTCCCATTTTACTACGTCAAAATCATATTCGATATATTGAAACATTTTTTTAATACAGAAAAGATGCCGAATTAATTTCTAATACGTATTTATTTGGAATAAACAATCAGTGTAAATTTGTTAGATTAACAGATGTATTAAGACGAGAATCTGTGTTAAGTGGTGCAAAGAGACCTGAGCTACTTCGTGTAACATATTTGAGGAAACAGATAGCAACATCGTCTCAAATATTAGATCTAAATGACAATGAGATGCAAATGATTGTTTATTTTATGGGACATGACATACAAATACATAAATCGCATTATCGGACTCCCGAACTTACTTTACAAATAGCAAGATTGTCAAAATTACTTATTGCAGTCGATGAAGGAAATTTAGCAAAATATAAAAATTCAAATTTAAAAAACATTGATGTATCGGAATATCTAAATCAAAATGCAGTAAAAAATGCAGATTCAGAAGAATATCAAGGTAAATAAATAAAAAAAATAACGTTTTTAAATCATTTCGGATATAAATAATTAAATTAACACACATGTAGCTGTAGATTCGTGGTGAATCATATTTAAATATTAATTCCAATAAAACACTCGGTATACGTAAACAATTTTTTTTTATTGAGAAAAAATATCGGAAAAACAAGTGGTTACCATAAGTTATTTAATTATCAACCTCAGCTTACTGAAAATCTATCCAGAAACGGTTTATTGACACCACGTATACAAAGCAAGTGTTAATATTTTTTAAGACATAAATTATTTTGACATTTTTTTTTTTAATTATTTATTAGTAATTGTAATTTTCATAAAATTTATGTGTAGGTATCTATAGTGTCTAGGAAACAAATGAAATTTTATATAAATAACTACATAGAAAAACTGCTTTTTGATTATAAATTTGCATCTGTATTTATATTATATACAGTGTGTCCCCAGATCGAGTTCACTATAGGTGTAATAGACAAAAAAAATTTAAGAATTTCATATTCATGTTTTGGGATTCCGCCCTGCTTTGTCAACAACACAAAATGAACAACAGTGTGAAAATAAATGATAGCATATAAACAGATACAGTTAGTTGTCAACACTGAAATATAGTAATAACTGGAATGTGCACTGCCTATGTGTTCTAGTAGCGCCAATGCGAGCCGAGAGAGATAGGAGATACGTGGTATCTCTATCACTGTCTTACACTTCTGCGCATTTGAAATTCAAATGCGATTTCTTGCGGTAAAAATGCGACAATCTTATGTTGTTGCATATTAAATTGTAGCTAAATGCATCGGCTAAACGATACGTAATGAGATTTTATTGGGGAATTCCTCTATAAAAGTTATTTTTATCATTTTTAATATATTAATTTGACATTTGACAGTGAGATTCTTTTTTTTCATAGCTATCTAAGTTATCATGTAGTAGCAATGCTACGCCATTAGAAAGACAAAGACGCGAATACCACGTATCTCCTATCTCTCTCGGCTCGCATTTGAGCGGCCAGTGCGCGTTCCAGTTATTACTATATTTCAGTGGTTGTCAATTACATTTTTTATAGTGAATCAATACAAATATTAAGCTATTCATTGTTATATTCTTAATGTGTAAATAAAAGTAACATATCTCCAAATAACGAATTATTCTTTAACTCAATATCTAAGAACTAAGCACCACATTAATTTTGGCGACGAGGATGGGATATTGAGTTAAAATTACTATTTATTAAAGGACATTCTGGGCAAGTTAAATTTATTTAAATTTAATTATTCATAATATTTGGAGATGTCTACATTGGGACATGTTGAAGAATTCGATGTTAGTCAACCTCAGAGGTGGGATGCCTATGCTGAAAGAGTTGATTTTTACCTTCAAGCCAATGCAATCGCCGACGATGCACGGAGGCGTGCAGTGTTTTTGAGTATTTGTGGACCGAAAACATATGCGATTATTCGATCTCTTATTTCATCGGAAGCACCAAATACGAAATCGTTTGCTGAAATTATGGCTGTTCTCAAAAATCATTTTGCGCCACAAACATCGGAAATTTTCCAGCGATTTCAATTTCATCGCAGGAATCAACTTGCTGTTGAAAGTATTAATTCATACATTACTGAATTACGTCGTCTTGCAGAACATTGCAACTTTGGTGCAAATCTGGATTTGACGTTGCGTGATCGACTTGTCTGCGGAATCCGAGACGAGGTTCTCCAACGCCGACTGCTGTCTGAATCTACCTTGACCTTTGCTCAAGCTCAAGAAAAAGCTTTGGCAGCTGAAGCAGCAACTCAACATACAAAGGAAATTCGCGGGGCCGCATCGGCTGTTACTACTTTTGTCCATCCAGTCACCGCCGAACAGCACCGAGATTCTCATCGACACTCAAAGATCAGTACTAAACCTGGTAAGTCTTTCATGAGTAATAATGCTACCAGACCATGCGCCAGCTGTGGAGGAAACCACTTACGAAGCGAGTGCAGGTTTAGAGACGCCGAGTGTCGCCATTGCAAGAAAAAGGGGCACATCGAACGCGTTTGTCGCATTAAATCTAAAGAGTCGTTGCAAGGAGGCCGTGAATCTTCTCGCCGCCAAGAGACATCGTCCCAAAACAAAAATACGAAAACAAGCGTCTATAATCTCCATTGTATTCAAGCAAGATACTTCTGGAGATATCGGATTACAAACGACAGTATACATCAATGGATCACCGTGCGTTATGGAAGTGGATTCTGGAGCAAAAGTAACTATCATCGACGAAGGTACTTGCCGCCGCCTTTATCCGAAAATGCCGCGATTGACAGAATCTCCATTTTTGCTACGAGAACTGTGCAACGTCCTGTTGAGATTTTAGGCACATTCAACGCAAAAGTCTCGTACGGAAAATTCAAAGGAAAATTCAGGTAAAGAGCCTTTTTGGTCAATAATACGGCATAATGTTCTTAAGAAAAATTGTTCAGAATATGAAATTATGACTGTATAAAATTTATATATGTAAACTTCTACATTACTCTAATTAGATAGAAACCATGTGAGTTTTTACGCTTCCAAATTTTTAAGACAAATTTGATGGTGCACGTAAAGTTTTAATTCGTTTCTAACATATGTAAGTTAATTGAAATTTGAACAAATTTTGTTTTATATTTTATCTCCATTATATACAAAAGCATTACATAAGAAGGAGTTATCTAAATTTCTTTTTCATTTTTATATATATATATATATATATATATATATATATATATATATATATATATATATTATTACATTATATTATATTTTATATTTTTATATTTATATTTATATTTTTTTTGTATTTTTGTACTGTAACACTGAACTTTGTATGTTAATAAAGTTTTATATATTAAATGTAAACTTTGTATTAATTTGAAATTTAAATTTAAATAAATGCGCAAAATTCAAAAATGTACAGTAGCGCCACACGAAAGCAAGCAGAGCGGTCGCGGTGGTAAGTATCTGTTTTATGACGTCACATGGTCATGCCTGTTTATCATAGAGTGCGCCATCCCGGTCGTCCCTGTGACAGACAATAAAAAGTATATAATTTGTGTTGTAATTCTCTATTATTTGCAAAGAGTTCGTAAATACTCATTAATAATTGAGCAACCTTCTACAGTAAAACTGTTAAAAAGAGGTATATTAATAATTAAATAATCGTTGTAACTTAAAATTCAAATAGATTTAGTGAAAAAACCTCCGTTTACATTAGTTAAAAAGCTTATTGTTATTTTTAGGTTAAAGATCAGCTATGGATATAATTGAAGGCAAATGTATTGCATGTTCAGGCTACCACAAAGCGAAAGAAAGGTTATCTTTGTACAAGGTTAGTATTTTAATATGTTACTTTGTTTCACATTTCGTTTTCACACATTTTACCGATGGATTTCTCCAACTCATGCTACCCGTTCCATCCATACAACTCCGCGGTGCAATGAGAGAAAAGAGCCAAAGAATATCCAGGCAAGTCGCGTTGCCGGTTCACATTGAAGAAATACATTTAAATATAGCATGTTTAGTAGTACGCAACCTAATCCGACCGCTCATCATTGGTGCCGACTGGTTACGTGAACATCATGCATCATTAGAATTTCAAAAACATATCTTAACATTCCAAAGCAGACAAATACAATACCTTTTCTTCAGCAAGTGGAGCACATAGAGTATTGTAACAAATGTAAATGTTTGTTAAGCATTATTGTGCATCGAACTCTGAGCTAGTGTCAGCAATTTCAACATATATTGAAATAACGTTCAAAGTTTGATTGCACAGTGAACTAGTTATTAATGCTTACGTTGCCTCCCCGCAGAGTTCAGTTCGATGGCCAAAATGTAACTTAAAAAGGGGTTAGCTTCAAGACTGGGGCAGTTACGGTCAGAGTGATGGTCAGAGTCGAGTTACGATTCACGGTAACAATGATTCAGTTTTAAGTTACATTTTGGATTCATATTTTGTCGTTAAATTTATAAGTAATTATTTTGTAATTGTTCCTATTATATTTATTTATTAAAGTTATATATATTTCATTATATATGTTCTATCGTAATTATTCAATAACCAAGATCCAAGTGCAACTTTATCTAACCAGATAAAGGATTTACTCAGAAGTATAATTTGTCATCTTAAGTTGCACAAAGATAGCAAATTGTTACAGTATGTTACAGTACGTTAACCACATTTCATAGTGAATGTTTGAAAATGAAGATAAGTGAAATGAAAATCATAAAAGCATCGCGTAATATAAAATGGTACTGTAACGAGTGTTTGGGTTTAGAGGTTACGTTACAGACAACTGTCAAAACAGCGGTACATGATGTTACAAATGAATTACTGTACCAGTTACATAGCCTAAAAGAAACAATAGATAAATTAACAACAAAACAACAAAATACGACATACACTGATACATATGCAAATAAAGTAAAACAGTCTAATGAAGAGGTAATAATTATATCAGCAAAAGACAAGAAATTTGAAAAACAAGGAGCAATAAAAAAAGCAATAATGAAACACATTGATCCGATAAATATAAACATTACAGATATAGGTATCAAAAACATTAAAAATAATAAAGTAGCAATACATTGTGAAGATACGGAATCAACAGAAGCTTTAAAATCTGAAATACAATCAAAATTTGGAAACGAGTTAGATATAAACAAAATTAACAATATACAGAAGAATCCAAAACTAAAAATTGTTGGCATAACCGAAGAACATACAAAAGAAGAATTAAAAAAATTGATTATGCTAAATGATTGCGTGAACCCAAGTAATGCAATAGTTGAAGTAAAAACAATATTACAAAGACCCAGATATTGGACTACAATAGTTGAAGTGGACCCGAATACATTCAAGGCAACATTAGAAAAGAAAAAAAAATTAAAATATGGTGGACTATATGCCAGGTGTATGAATATACAAGTGTTATGAGATGCTACAAATCTTTGGGCTTCAATCATAGAGCTACAGAGTGTAAAAATGGAAGAAAGTGTGCGAAATGCGGTGATTCAAATCATGAAAAGAAAGATTGTAACAGCGATGCACATAAGTGTGTAAACTGTACAGTGTTAAAAGATAAACTAAATATAGATTTAGATGAAAATCATAACGTGTTTAGTGATAAATGTCAAGTATATCAAAATAAATTACAACTAGCTAAGAATAAAATAAATTATGAAGAAATATAGCAAACAAATAAGAGTAAACAGGAACATATCTACATTCAAAATGCTCAAAGTGTAATAGCACATTATGACGAAATAAAAAATTTTATAATAAAAGAAAATCCAGCATTAGTTTGTCTACTGAGACACATCTAACCGAGCATATTGAAGATTTTGAAATCGAAGTAGGTAAATATAAAATAGTTCGAGCGAATTCGTGCAGCAGAGCAACTGGAGGTGTAATGTTCTATATTAGACAAGACTTAAATTTTAGCATAATAGAGGAAAAAGTGTTACAAATGAATTATTGGATTAGTGTAATCAGTGTAAAAATAGGTAAACTGAAATATGTTATTGCTGGAGTATATCGGTCACCAAGTAGCTCGTCTTCCGATTTTATAAATTCATTTAAAGAATGGTGTGAAGATATAACTGTAAGAGAAAAATGTGCAATTTTGATAGTTGGTGATTTTAATATAAATTATAATAAAGTAGAAGGTGAAACAAATAAATTAGATGCATATATAAAAGACTTAGGTTTAAAACAACATGTGAATGAGTTTACACATATATCGCATCAGGGGCAGAAATCATTAATCGATTTGGTGATTAGTAATCATGTTCCTATTAGTTGTAATGTGATAAGAAATGTAACTTTTAATAATCATAGTCTCATTAGGATTAGTATAGAAACAAATAGTAGTATTAATAAGGTTCATAAAATTATAGTAAGATCGAAATTAACTGATATAAATACGATGAGAAAAATGATACAACATATAAAGTTTGATTACCGAATATGTGATTTAAATGAAAAGTACAGTATATACTATAATAGTATTATAGGAATAATAGATGAAATGATGCCAAAAATTAATATTAAGGTTAACAATAAAAATGATGCATGGTTCAGTAAAGAAATATTAGAAGCAATGAGAGTCAGAGATTCTATGTATAAAAAATTTGTATTAACAGCTAAACACTCGGATTGGGAAGAATATAGAAAATGTAGGAACAATGTAGTTAGTTTGACACGTAAGTCAAAATGTAACTATTATGAGCAAAATATAGATAAAAATAAAAACAACTCAAGAGCTATGTGGAAAAGTTTAAAAGGTATAATATCAGGTAATAGTAACGGTAACGTAAATTATGTAGAAGTTATGTTTAATGGTGTATCATGTTGGAATATTAAAGAAATCACTGAAAGTTTTAACACTTACTTTATTGACAGTATTGGTAACATTATAAACTCAATTCCATATAGTAGAGAAATATTGCCAGTTACGGGGCATGTTGCAAAATTAGAAAATTTTAAACTTTTAGATAAATCAGATATAATCGAGTTAATTTCAAATATTGCAAAAAAAAGTAGTCCTGACGAAATTAGTATAGAAATTATAAAACTGAATGTAAATGAACTAGCAAATATAATATTAAACATTATAAACTTATCTTTAGAAAGGGGTGAGGTACCGAATCAATTAAAAATCTCTACAATAGTTCCAATAAGAAAAGTGGCAAATTCAAATAATTCAGAGGATTTCAGACCTGTAAATATGCTACCTGCATTCTCAAAAATTCTTGAAAAAGCCGTATTTGAACAAATGTTAGATTTTATTGTAGAAAATAATATATTAAATAAATATCAATCAGGTTTTCGTCAAAATTACAACTGTGAAACGGCTTTTCAGTACTTATTAAATGACTGGAAAACAAAAAATGATCAAAATATTGCTGATATTTTTCATTTATGTTTATAACATATTTTGTAAGTCTGATTAAATAAACATTTTTCGTAAAAATTATTCATTTTTTTAATTGTGTTTTCTTTAAAATTTCGGACCTATATATATATATATATATATATATATATATATATATATATATATATTAAGTTTTTTTTTTACTAAATTTACAGAACTTCAGTAAATTTGTTGTCAGGAATTTACTATTTGTAATATTATTATCAATTTGTAATATTATTGTTGGTAGTTTTGTACCATTTGAGCAAGTCACTGTAGATAAACAATTGGTGAGTTTTAGAGGAAAGTGTCCGTTTCGGCAGTTCATAAAATCAAAACCAGGAAGATAAGGAATCAACATATGGGCCCTGGGAAACGCCGCGTACTTCATATTTGTATAATTTGCAAGTCTATACAGGAAAGTCTCCAAATGGCCAGCCTGAAAAAAATCAAGGCTTTCGCGTCGTGAGTGATCTAGCAGAACCGATATATGGTACTGGACGAAGTGTAACAACTGATAATTTTTTTACGTCAGTGGATCTTGCTAATTTCTTGTTCACCAAAAATCTTACATTATTGGGTACTGTGAGAAAAAATAAAAAAGAAACTCCAAATGAATTGAACGTAAAAGGTAGAGCTGAAAAATCTTCTCTGTTCGCCTTTACCAAAGATGTTGCTATGGTATCATATTTACCTAAAAAGGATAAAATGGTGCATGTCTTCTCTACTCAAATTTGGATAATAATATTTTATCCGAAGAACATCGCAAACCTTTTATGATATTAGAATATAATAAAACAAAAGGTGCTATAAACAACGCTGACAAACTCATTCGCGAATTCACTTGTGCGCGAAGAACCGCTCGTTGGCCATATAGATTATTCATGAATATTCTTGATATATGTGCCCTAAATGCATACGTTCTTTTTTTGCAAAAAAATCCTAACTGGATACAATACTATCGCAGTCGAAAGCGTATATTTTTGCTTCATTTGAGCAATAAACTTTCCCAGCAAAATATGTTGCGACGATGCAAAGAGAAAAACCTCAAACGATCCACTGACGACGAACTAATTGACTGTGGCTTTACCATTTCGGGTTCAACACAAGCGGCTGATAATATAGATGAACAAGATAGAAAACTGGGTAGATAAATAGAAATAAAGATAAAAAATCGATAATCAGATGTGACACATGTACGAAGTTTGTTTGTGAGCACCATAAGCAAATTAAGAAAACAATTATCTGTGCCCAATCCTGTAATCAAAGCTCAAAATATTTTTTTTTTTCTTTTATCTTGTTCGTATTATTCAACAAGTTTTTTATTTTCATTCCAATTTAGCTGCTTAAAATTGAACTTCCGTTATATTATTATATTACTCAATGTTATGTTAATATTTGTATTTTTCATTATAAAATATATGTATTTTACTAAATAAATTGCTTAATATGTTTATTAATGAACTTAAAATTATTTGTGTTATGTTGCGCTTTAAAAAACTACATAAAAAATAAATTACTCTGAGTTAACTAAATGACCCCCATTCGGCATTTGTGTTGGTTAGATAGCATCCGGTATGTATGGGTTAATAAAATATTTTTTGGTTATATCGTGCATCGACACTTGTTGAATGCTTTTACGAGTTACAAATAATTGAAGTTTTTATTAGATTTTATTGATAATAAGTAATATAAGTATTAATTTATGTGAATTAATAAACAATAAACTATTTCACATGTATACTTCTTAGATAAATGAACAGTTATTTTTTTTTTACTTTCTAGTACCGTCAGGTCTGTAATGTAATTTGTTATACATCATGAATAAAGCGAAATTTTCTAATACAAAGCCGCCAACAGACGAAGAATTATTGCAGTTAGCTGAAGATACTTTGATAGAATTAGTTGAATTACCGCTAGACAATGCAGTAATTACTGATTCAGACAATGACGATGATGATGAGAACGGTAAAGCATAGCGTTTAGAAAAAAAATGTGAATGCAAAAGTTAGTTTTTATTTTTCTACAGGATGCAATTTTGCAAATGAGAACGTTGTGTTTCAAGAAATTGAAAATATACCTGAACCCGAAGATAATATTACAAATGTGAAGAAGCCTGAATCGGAGCGAAAATGGAAAAAAATAAATACGGAAATATCAGATTGTAATTACCCTGAAGGAATTGAAAGTAGCAATTTTGCTGCTTGCCAGTCTCCCACGGATTTATTTATTACATTATTGGGTAATGCAGTAAATGACATTACATTTCAAAGTAATTTGTACGCGACTCAAAGAGGTAAAACGCTAAAGTTAACTGATTATAAATTATGGTGCTTTATCGGTATAATTTTTGTATAGGCTATCATGTTTTGCCTAGTTATAAGTGCTACTGGAATACTGCAGCAGATATGAATGTTCCTCTTGTAAGTAATTGAATGTCGCGCGATAGATTTCAAATAATTTTATCATATTTACATGTAAATGAAAACTGTAGTATTCCGAAAAACAATACCGACAAACTTTATAAATTACGGCCATTTCTAAAGCAACTAAATGAATAATTTTCAAGTTCTTATAATGGAACTAGAGAATTATCTATGGACGAATCTATGATTCTTTTTAAGGGTAGGTTTAGTATAAAACAGTACATCCCTATGAAACCAATAAAACGTGGCTACAAATTGTGGTGCTTGGTCGATCAGCTGGGATACGTGCTGAAATTCGTAGTTTATCAGGGGAAAAATTCTGAGCTCGAAAGTAAATTTTCTGAATTTGGTCTTGGTGATCGTATAGTTTTACAACTGACAGAAAACGAATGGGGTAAGAAAAGAAAAATTTACTTTGATAATTATTTCAATAGCCCACTGCTTTTAGGAAAATTAAAATTAGGAAATACATTAGCTTGTGGTACTATAAGGAGCAACCAGCGTGGTGACCCAAAAATTTGATAGAAGATAAACTTATGAAACGGGGAAATTATGATATTAGAATATTTAATACAGGTATTTGTTACTACAAATGGAAAGACAACAAAATCGTCTATCTAATCATCTAATTTTCACGATACAGAAATCGATACCGTAAACCGAAAAGAAAAAGACGGGAAAATAATACAAATACCATGTCCTAATATTGTTAACGATAATAATAAATATATGGGTGGGGTAGATCGCGCTGATCAACTACGCAGAACATATTGTGTTGATAGAAAATCAAAAAAAATGCTGGCATCGCCTTTTCTTCGGTTTTCTCGACATTGCATTTGTGAACAATTATATTTTGTATACACAAGGAGAAGATAAACTGACATTACTTGATTATCGTAGATCACTCGCACAAGGTCTGATAGTTAAAAATGTATCCATAAATAAGCGTTCCAGTGGAACTCAAAAACCAGTGAAAAGAAGAAAATTTATCTATAGTGTACCAGGTGATGTCAGGCTTAGAAATAGGGGAAGGCATTGGCCAAAATTTGTTCTTCAAAGAGGTAGGTGTGAAAATTGTTCATCTAAAGCTATTCGGTCCAGACCGCACTCAAAATGTAGCACATGTGGTGTATTTGTATGTTGTAATGGAAAATGTAATATGTTGTAATGGAAAAATTGTTTTTTGGAATAAATGTTATATTTCACAGATAAATAAATAAACAGATTTGTAATATATAGAATAAGGCTCATTTAATTAAACACACTTACCTATATGACCCGACGGTACTTTACAGTCCATATGCTCCTATTTACAACAATAAGTCATCTTTTTTTCTTGTTTGCCAAAAGCGTTATCTTAATAAATATAATTATGAAGTATTATGTGTGGTGTTATTAAGTTTTAATATTATTTATATACGTCGGACACAAAGGGTTAAAAGAATGTATTAATATATTATATTCAATGTTTATAATTGACGAAGATGACGTACGAAAAAATCGCTGATTAGATTTTAAGGAACTAATGTCTTTTCTGCACGAAAAACATTTGATCAAAGTAACTGGAATAAACCCAAATTATTACCTGTAATATCTGATATACAAATTTTTCGTGATCATTTAATAAATAAAGCTGAAACTGCAATAAAGTATTTAGAATCTAATAGTTTTTCATATGCAGAGTAGAGAATATTAGCAGAAATGACTGCTGCTCTTGTTTTAATATTTATCAGAAAAAGACCAGGTGAAACCGAGAGAATATTCTTGATAAATTATAAGGATTCGGAAAACTACGACAATTTATCAACATTTGAAAAATTACTGTCAAACATTTAAAGAATTGAAATACGTGGTAAGCTCGGCAAGAAAGTTCCCATTTTACTACGTCAAAATCATATTCGATATATTGAAACATTTTTTTAATACAGAAAAGATGCCGAATTAATTTCTAATACGTATTTATTTGGAATAAACAATCAGTGTAAATTTGTTAGATTAACAAATGTATTAAGACGAGAATCTGTGTTAAGTGGTGCAAAGAGACCTGAGCTACTTCGTGTAACATATTTGAGGAAACAGATAGCAACAACGTCTCAAATATTAGATCTAAATGACAATGAGATGCAAATGATTGCTTATTTTATGGGACATGACATACAGATACATAAATCGCATTATCGGACTCCCGAACTTACTTTACTAATAGCAAGATTGTCAAAATTACTTATTGCAGTCGATGAAGGAAATTTAGCAAAATATAAAAATTCAAATTTAAAAAACATTGATGTATCGGAATATCTAAATCAAAATGTACTAAAAAATGCAGATTCAGAAGAATATCAAGGTAAATAAATCAAAAAAATAACGTTTTTAAATCCTTTCGGATATAAATAATTAAATTAGATTCGTGGTGAATCATATTTAAATATTAATTTCAATAAAACACGCGGTATACGTAAACAATTTTTTTTTATTGAGAGAAAAAATATCGGAAAAACAAGTGGTTACCATAAGTTATTCAATTATCAACCTCAGCTTACTGAAAATCTATCCAGAACCGGTTTATTGACACCACGTATACAAAGCAAGTGTTAATATTTTTTAAGACATATATAAATTATTTTGACATTTTTTTTTTTAATTATTATATTAGTAATTGTAATTTTCATAAAATTTATGTGTATCTATAGTGTCTAGGAAACAAATGAAATTTTATATAAATAACTACATAGAAAAACTGCTTTTTGATTATAAATTTGCATCTGTATTTATATTATATACAGTGTGTCCCCAGATCGAGTTCACTATAGGTGTAATCGACAAAAAATTTAAGAATTTCATATTCACGTTTTGGGATTCCGCCCTGCTTTGTCTGAAAACAATTTTAAGTATATTTTTAGTTTGTTTTTTTTTTTTAAATTAAGGCGGCCATGAAAAATGTAAAAAACTATTTTATGTTCAGGTAAAGAGCCTTTTTGGTCAATAATACGGCATAATGTTCTTAAGAAAAATTGTTCAGAATATGAAATTATGACTCTGAATAAAATTTATATATGTAAACTTCTACATTACTCTAATTAGATAGAAACCATGTGAGTCTTTACGCTTCCAATTTTTTAAGACAAATTTGATGATGCACGTAAAGTTTTAATTCGTTTCTAACATATGTAAGTAAATTGATATTTGAACAAATTTTGTTTTATATTTTATCTCCATTATATACAAAAGCATTACATAAGAAGCAGTGATCTAAATTTCTTTTTCATTTTGTTAAAAAGATATTAATTCAATGTTTCGTAGAATTTAATTTGTAATTTTTGAGTTTGGTTTTTTCATATATAATGTATATAGATCAGAATTGTAAATTTGTGACTCATCTTTGGCATCATAATTTAAAAATCCAACATAAAATGTTACAATTTCACATTATTGTGCCACATATGAGTAATAATACTATAATATTATAATAATTACCGTAAACTGGGGTGTTTTTGTGCCCCCATAGGTGAGATAATGCAACAAGGTAATTTTTTACATGATTGGATTTGGTGCCTTGCATTTGCGTTCTATCGTCATCGTGTATTTTTTTCCACAAACTGTACTAGTAGAGCCACCTCTGAACATATTGCGGAATTTCGTGCAACATATGTCGTAACTTGTAGTATAACATACATATAACAGATTTTGATGTGTCATGCTTAAATCCGGAAAATTTCTATTAATGACAAAAAACTATAAATCACCGAGGTTTCCAGGTATGTCTTTTAGGTTACATATATAACAGACTTTTAAAATACATTTAGTACAGTATCTTTGTCCAGTAGTTTATGAGCAATAATCATTTGTACATTTTGTCGCTGAATCAAGGGGTGATTTTATGCCATTATTTATTTTAGGTTAACTGGGATTTTATCAAATTTATTTATTAAATTACAGGATGCCGCACGTAAGATGTAGACCATACACAAGAATTACCAACCCGAAACGTTAGAGCGAATTCTGGAAGATATTCGTTCTGGAAGATTTTCATGCTGGAAGAATTACCATTCGCGCAGCTTCAGCTATGTACGGGATTCACAGGAATACGCTGAGCAATAAATTAAAGAAGAAACACATTAAAAGATCTGGAGGCCAAACTGTCTTCACGGAAGTCAAGGAATCAGCATTCGTTTCCCATGTCATTATATTATCTGCATACGGATTCCCTGTAAATTCGCTAGAATTGAGATTTACCGTAAAATCTTATTTAGATAAGCTAGGTAGGAAAGTCACAAAATTTAATGATAATTTACCAGGACCTGAGTGGATAAGATCGTTTCTTAAAAGGCATGAAAAAGAAATTTCTAACAGTATCCAGGAACATTACTCATGGTCGGGCTAGTATCAATGAAGAAGTAATAAATGAGTTTTTTGATTATCTGGAAAGAGAGATTGAAGATGTTCCTGCATGTAATATCTGGAACTTTGACGAAACGTGTGTAACAGATGACCCTGGTTCAAGTAAAGTCCTCGTCAGGAGGGGCTGCAAATATCCTGAAAATATAAAAATTCTTCGATGTCTAACACATCAATTGTGATATGGGGAAGTGCAGGAGGTGACAGCACCAGTTTATACAGTCTACAAGGCTAAAAATATGTGGGAATGTTGGGTACAAAATGGACCTGAAAAATCACGCCATAATCGTACCAAATCCGGGTGGTTTGATTTTCAATGTTTTGAAGATTAGTTTAAGAATTTAATGTTACCTATACTAAAAAAACAAGTGGGAAAAAATGTTATAATAGACGATAATATAAGTTCACATATAAATGTTGAAGTAGTCAAACTTTGCCAGCTAAATAATATATCCT
This sequence comes from Clivina fossor, assembly GCA_963966155.1. Classification (NCBI taxonomy): domain Eukaryota; kingdom Metazoa; phylum Arthropoda; class Insecta; order Coleoptera; family Carabidae; genus Clivina; species Clivina fossor. The sequence continues at coordinate 7,379,033 of OZ014554.1, forward strand.
TTGTAGCATTATCGCCAAATGCAACCCACCTTTTACAGTCGCTTGACGTAGCATATTTCCGACCAATGAAAATAGTATGGCGGAAGGTGCTTAATACGTGGAAGGAGAAGGTGCGCAACAGTCGCTGTATGACAGTACCAAAGGATGAATTTCCCGGCTTGTTAAAAAAATTAATGAAAGCTTTAGCAGAAAAATCTTCAGATAATATAAAAGCTGGCTTCCGAAAATGTGGAATTTTTCCAATAGATTGTCAGCAGGTAGTAAATAGACTTCCTATGCAAATAGTTGAATCTCTGCCTGCCGTCAAAGAATTGGTTGGCGACAGCTTCATCGAAAATCTGACTAAAAAGAGACAAGCAATCACGTCTACAAAAAAAAACTAAAAAAATGACTGACAAACAATATAACACTTATTATATCATAATATTTCCTTTTTTCCTATTCGTAGCCACCGAATCATATAAAAATGCTGACTATGAAATTTAATCGTTAAATAACCACTCTGGTATTTATTACAATCATATTGGCAACGTAAAAATCTCTAGCAATAAATTCACTCTCATTACACACTTTAATTTGACATCCATTAATAAAAACTTTAACAAAATTAGGAAATTATATTCTGATTCGCTAAGCTTATGCACACATAAACACTCTTCTAGCAACCATAACCACGTTGTATATTATTGTCAAAATTCTTTTGAATTATTAAACTTGAAAATAAATAGTTTAAAAACCAAAATTGAAACTATACATCATTTAACTGGCGAAAATTTCGAAAATATAAACGAAAGTAAATATAAATTAAGATGTAAACGAGGTTTATTTAATGGCATATCATATGCTTTTCATTGGTTATTCGGTGTTCCTGATTCCGACGACGCAAAATTCTACGAAGAATCAATAAAATCACTTCTTGGGAACAACAAAAAAACTCACGTGTTAATGAAACAACAAATAGGCATAGTCTCTAATAAAATTTCTAACTTTAACGCATCAATTTAAAATCTTAAACTAAACGAAGAAAAGTTGAACTCTAACTTAGAAAAAATAAATACGTTTTCTAAGAAACTGCTAATTCAATAAACGAAATTAGACTACAACAAATTATAACTGAACAAATCACACTCTTATCACAAATTATTACCGACGCTGAAGAACAATGCAAACTTTTGACTGACTCAATAATACTCGCGATACATAACATATTACACCCAAATATTATTTCACCACTAAACTTATATCAAGAACTCTCACATATCGTATTGCATGACGGTCAGTCTCTACCCTTTCCATTATCGTATGAAACTACTAATAAATATTTTAAATATAGTAAAATTGACGTTGTTTACGTAAATCAAATTATAATATTTGCAATTCAATTTCCACTCGTAGACGAATTACACTATAACCTATACGAATTACTACCCTTGGTAATTTCACACAATATCTCAAACACATATTCCTTCAATAAACCTTCATCACCGTACCTTGCGATGAGCACAATAAAAGTGTATTACGCACAAACACAGATCTCAATATGTAATTGTGAAAAAATATCGTCGTTATAATATTTGCAATTCAATTTCCACTCGTAGACGAATTACACTATAACCTATACGAATTACTACCTTTGGCAATCTCACACAATATCTCAAACACATATTCCTTCAATAAAGCTTCATCACCGTACCTTGCGATGAGCACAATAAAAGTGTATTACGCACAAACACAGATCTCAATATGTAATTATGCAAAAATATCGTCGTTTAACCTTATCTGTCATCAAACGCAAATAACAAGAATCCCAGAAAAGCCCACATGCAAAACACCACTGTTGAACTCTGTACTGCGAAACATTCCATCGGATTGCGAAACGAAAACAATACAAGCTGATCTAAAAATTTGCCATCCCCTACACGACAACAAATGGATATTCATTGTTTCAAATCCACAGCAACTCACCGTTTCTTGCCCAGCATCACTAGTAAAAAAATTTATTTTAAAATTATTTTTCTTTTTAGATCTTGCAGGATTTAAATATTAATGAAAATAACAGCGATAAAAGTATATGCAGTCGTTGTAGTTCTTGTTCTTGCATATCTGATTCTCAGTCAGAATCTAATATAAGTAGCGAAATTTCCATTGTACCAGAAATTACATAGAAAAAAAATGATGAAGTAGCTCTAGATATATATGACTTTCATTCAGATAGTATTGGTTATAATGATGGTAACACAGACAATAATTTTATCACTGATTTTTTTAATGTGTAATATGATTGTTTATATTTTATATAAGGATATCCAGGAATCTGAATACTTATTCGATATTAACGGAAAATCATTTGAAAATTGTATTTTCGAAAAAACTAATGATGAAATTTTTTTAAATTTGCCCTCTCAAAAGAATGAAATCCGAGAACATTATAAGAGCGATACGTTAAAAACAAATAATAATACTTCTCTAAATATTGATGATTTTTATTCTGATAGCAATGATAATAATGACGACAGCAGATATAAGGACTTCAATATATTGGAATACTCATCTGATACTACCAGAGAATCAACTGATAATTGTACTTTACATGGAATTAATGATAATATTTGTGAAGTTGAAACTAGTTGTAAAACATCTACCCAGCCACTTTCTGTAAAAATTATGGTAGGTATACAAACAATTTCTTTATTAGTAGAAGTAATAATGGAATTTAAAACTAGTTGAATCATTCTAATTTATTTTATTTTTATTAGAGTCAGAAAAAACAAGATAAAAAAATACATTGTAAATATTGTGAAGATGACATAGACACCAAAAATTTCTCACGTCATTTAAAAAGAAAACATTCAGATGAAAAAGAAGTTGAAAAAATATTCCATTATCCAAAAAATAGTAAAGATAGGAAGCTTGCATTGGGCCTCTTGAGAAATGAGACAAATTTCAATCTTTATACAAAAGGAACAGTAAAGCCAAATCGACAACTTAATAAGTTAACACATTGGTCCGTTGAGGATAATAAATATTATCCCTGTGCATATTGTAAAGGATTATTTGTTAAACATTATTTAAGACGTCATATAAAATGTTGCGAAGCATATCAGACACATGCTGAGAATAAAAATTTAACGAAAATTTGTTTGATTAAATAAGTAACGCCATTTCGGTAATGTTACAATTGATGCCGGTGACCAGGATACAAAGTTATGAGTTTGGAGATTTTGCGACAGAGAATAGTAGAGGTGTGGTTGAGAAAGAAACTTGTTGTTCTATGTTTGTTTGTTTATTTAATACTAATCAAATTATTTATGACATCATGGCGGACGAGACTGCCAACACGAGTATATCCGATACACCGATTATGGTAGTAACCACTGACTTTCGTGAATCGTTTGAACAGTTATTAGAAACTCAGCGTAATACCTTAAGTGAACTTAATACGGTAGTAAGTGGACTAAATAGCCACCTTCAAAATATAGCAAACATGTCGACAAATACGGTTACTGCTGTAAGCGCGGTATCCGAAACACAACAGTCAACCAGTGAAAACACGACTTCATCACCAGGAGACCAGATCCACACGGAAAACGAGAGACAGTACAATCGAACATAATACTGCCTCCAACGACCACCAACGCTCCACGGGTTTGGCCACATATAGTAGAAAAACCAATGCCGATTTTACCCACCAAACCAAAATATAACGGGGACATTGGATTACTCAACCCGGTTCGATTCCTAGAAAACTTGGAAAAATACTTCCAAAGACTGCAAGTACCGGAAGAATACCAGATGGAAACACCGGTAGAGTGTTTGATAGGGGAAGCTAGCAAATGGGCAGAATTATTTTCAGCATGGTGGTCAACGTTTGCAGAATTCAAAAAAGATTTTCTACAGACCTACTGGTCCAAAGCTATCCAAAACAACTGGCGTCGGCGGATTTCCACTGACAGATGGAAGGCAAGAAAGGGGCCTAGTATGGTCAACCATCTAGCACCACTATGTGGGTCATGTCAAATATTTCTCAACACCACTCCCGGAGGAAATATTTGTTGAAGAAATGATACAACATTTTCCACTAACATTACAATCGTTATGGCAGGTCGTTGGAAGCAGTACCTTGACGGTATTGGCAGAGTTTCTCAGAAACAAGAACAGATCACCCGACTTTAATTCGAACGACAGGCGAAGCAAAAGCCCGTGGTCCACACGTCGATGACGGCAGCACCACCAGTAGCAGAAGCAAATTACGCTACTAATTTTGTCACCGAAAACCAACCGAGGAATAGAAACCCCTACGCTACGTCGTCGGAAAAAGAAGTACCGAGAGAATGAAGGGCCAACAGTCTCTCTCGGTGAAGTTGATAGGCCCCTCGTCCGGTGAATTCTCCATTACTGCACAAAATTTAATGTTTAAACTAGGTTGGCGACCAGGACTTGGTTTAGGGAAATTTCATCAAGAAATCACACAACCTATTTCGGATCGAATATCTTCGGAAAACACACATCAGTATGGAAAAGATAACAACCAGATTCAAGTATTTCAGGTCAACTCTACGTACCAAGATTTAGTGGAGGACAGTGAACAATACTCAGACTCAACTATTCAGTCATTACCAGAAATAATCCTCACCATGCCGCACGGAGACGTCGCAGCTCTCATCGAAAAAAAAAACAGCAGTTGCCAGTTTCTCCCGATGTATGGACCTTGTGTTAGGACCAGAAGTTCGACAATACGCCGTTAATTATGTGGATGATCTACTAATTGCGTCACCGGACCCATACACACATATACAGCATGTGAAAACAGTGTTAGAAAACCTACAAGCAGCTAAGTTTACAGTAAATATAGACAAAACGACCATATTACAGTCGGAAGTTAAGTTTTTAGGTCATATTCTATCTGAAAAAGTACGTCCGCATCCAGAAAAGTTAGTCGCAATTCAAAACTTTCCCAGACCAACCAAAGTAAAGCAGCTTCGAGCATTTCTAGGATTGTGTAATTATTATAGGAAATTTCAACAAAACTATGCCAATTCTACCAACAAACTTGGACACCTGCTACAGAAGGCAAACAAATGGCAATGGGGCCAGGCTGAAGAACAAGCATTTGAAGAAATTAAACGACGATTTTTGCAGTGTGTTATTTTTGCACACCCACAACCCAAACAAGCATTTATTTTACAGACAGATAGCTCTGGATATGGAATAGGAGTACTGTTTCAAGAAGATCAAAATCAGGAATCACACATTAATGGCTTTGCTAGTAGATCGTTAAAAGGACCAGAATTAAATTACACAACAACGGAAAAGGAATTATACGCCGTCATATTTTGTTTAAATAAATTTAAAACTTATGTAGGTGGGACCAAGTTAATCATTCGGACAGATCACCAAGCTTTAACATTTCTAAAAAAAGTGTCGTCTCTTAAGTGAACGACTCACTAGATGGGTATTATTTCTACAACAGTTTGATTACAAAATAGAACACGTTCCAGGTAAAGATAATAAAGTGGCTGACATCTTGTCTAGATTTCCAGCTGACAGTCTAACGGCACAGGATTATAGAAAAATTGAACCAGTGATAGCAACGTTCCAAATTGAGGGGCTAAAGGAGTTAAAACACGAGCTCAGTATACTCACTGAAAAACAAGCTGATGATCCGAAACTAAAACAACTTATTTCACATCTCTTGCAACTAGCAAGGAACCACTACCCGACAAACTACAGAGAACTGCAAAAAACTATAAAGTAATCAATAAGGTGTTGACGAATATAGGAAAAAATTGTTGATTGAGGTACCACAGTGTCTGATTAAGAAACTCGTCAACCATTACCACCAAGAATTAGGACATTTTGGAGCCGGAAAAGTATATATATAACGTAATGAAAGAACAATTTCACTTCAAACACGGATAAAATCATCCGTCAATCCATTGCCAGCTGCGACATTTGCCAACGAATAAAATGGCCCAACAAAAAGGGGGAGGGGGAACTGAAGCCCATACTTGCAGGAAATATCGGTGATCTAGTAGCTGTGGACTTGTTCGGACCACTACCAGCAGGACATGGAGGAGCTACATATATATTGGTTGTACTAGATATTTTTTCAAAATTTGTTAGATAATACCCCCGCTTCAGAAAGCATCAGCAAAAGCATGTTTAACAAAAATAGAAAATTTTTGTTCCCGTATCCATCCAAGAAAAATACTCAGCGATCATGGAACTCAATTTACCGCCGCACTTTGGACAAGCGGACTAAAAAAATTAAATATTGAATGTATCTACTTATCTATTCGTCATCCGGCCTCAAATCCATCTGAACGAGTTATGCGAGAAATTGGAAGAATTTTACGAACATATTCACATGAAAAACACAATCAATGGGTACGATTTATCGCGGATATAGAAGATTGTTTTAACATCGTCATTTACGAAAGTACGGGATATTCGCCACATGAGATTGTAACAGGTGCACCGCCTACTAGGATTTTAGATAAAAATTTAACAAAATATTTGCCGGTCACTACACGAAATAAAGAAGAAATATACAGAGGCGTGAGAGACAGATTGAAGAAAAAAATCGAACAACGACAAAAACAACAGATTCGGAAAATCAAGAAATTTACAAAATTCGCACTAGGAGACCGAGTGTTAATAAAAATGTTGAGAACATCTAACCCAGAAAAGAAAAGAATGGCCAAATTAGAATTATTATATGATGGCCCATATCAGATAATTGCTAATAGCTATCCCAACGCATACACGTTACAAGACGGAAAAAATAATAAAATAATTGGTACATACAACACAACACAGATAATTTACGCAAGTACAACGATTAAAAAAAATAATAATAATAATAATCGATCTATATACGCATCTGTAATTACAGTGGTTGTTAGCTAAACTAATTTTTTTTTCTCTTTTTAAAAAAAAAGTTTTTTTTTTTTATATACAGATATAGGTTTGGTTTTGTATTCTCTCGTGAAACACTGCACCATAGGAAAATTTTCTGTTTCAGATAAGCACAGTTCTGAAGTGTTGCAAACACTTGAGATTAGTGTTAAAATTTAAGGGTATTAGTTCAGTCTCGTTTCAAATCTAAAACCAGGAAGATGTCGTGCATTAAGAACGCAAAATTGAAAGTATTAGTGGAGAAATTTAAGAACAAAAACAATGGGAAAAATAAAATCCTGCAGAATAACGCGACAACCAAGATTCGACCGGTAACTATGCCGTACCCGAATTTATATAAACCAAAGGCTGCAAACAACCCCACACGCCCACCGACGCCTGGTCGAGAGATACCGTGAGAAGAACTAACTAAAAAACTAGAAGAAAAATCTCGCAAACCGCTTATCCGCATCTCTTCGAACGAGCTGATCCGGGCAGCCGACAAGAAAATAACGACCGATAAACCAATTAATACAAATATAAATAATTTAATTCAAAAGACGAAAAATCGGAGGACTGGACGGGGTGGCAAACACCGGAAGAATTAAAAACAAGAACGAAGTGAGAAATGGAAACAAAAGCCGTTATCCGGAAAGGAAAACCGTGTGTAGTGTAATGTGCGGGCAATGAAATATATCGTCGCATGAGAACCAGACTATTCTATGTCCATTTTCTCTTCAAACTGAAGTTTTTATACCAGGTTATTCTATGTAGAAATATCTTTAGGCTATTCTATTCTAAACCTACAAAATTACACCAAATTACGCTATACGCAATGCCTTCTTTATTCTATGTCCATTGAGGTAGTTAAAATTTTGAACCATAATATTCTATGTCCAGCTAGCCAATCCGGTTCTACAATTTAACATCACGTGGGGACATAGAATAACGAGGTTCAATTTTTTTTACAAAGTAAATTTTGGCATGTGAGAAGATACGAAGATAGTGTTTATCAAGTATTCTGTTTTAAAATATAAAAAATGAGCGACAATGGTGAATCGGAGGTGTATGAACCTTTTGAAGATTCCGGTTCCGAATATCAACCTTCTTTCAATAATTCTACGTTTGAACAAATTGGGTATAAATAAAAATACTATTTTGAGGTTATGTTTCTTTACAGTATTTTGATTTAAATTACAGTGTAAATAACGATGAAAGGATGAATGATTTCGAGTTAATGGAAGATATGGACAACGATAATATAATTGAAGAAGTTATTGAAGTTAAACAAATTAAATTTTGAATCATTATCTTTATCGCATAATCAAAGCGAATTACCATTTATTATTTACCCAGAATACAATTTAAAAGTGCTAATCGACACCGATAGCACGCGTTCTTTTATAAAACCGGAAATTGCAAATAAATTTTTTAAAAATAAAATTTAAAACAACACATTTCAAACCACTACAGCTCACGGCACATCAGTAGAAAATTTTAGTGTTTTATTGCCAAGTTCAAACTTATTCAAAAATTTTGATACTATTTTAAAATATCATTTATTTGATTTTCATAGTCATTTTGATATTTTACTCGGACTCGATAATTTAAAAATATTAGAAGCTATTATTGATCTCACTCACGACAAAATCATAACACCAAAAACTGAAATTAAAATTTATTATCATAAACCTATTACACACATGCGTTACACTGCAATCCCTCCAAAAACAGAAAAAATAACAAAATTTCATATTAACAACATAGAAAACGGCGAAGTATTTATTTCAGAAACAAATATTAAAAATGTTAGAATACTAGAAGGTATTGCAAAAATAAAAAATTATATAACGTATTATCCTGTTATAAACACAAACGAAAAAGAATGCATAGTAAACTCTTTACAATTATTTTACATTTTATTACAAGTCCAATCATTAAATAATTTTGTAATAAACAATATTAATTTTGAAAACCAAAAATTTAATAATAAATTTGATATTTCACAAATTAGAACAGAACACATGAATACTGAGGAAAAATTAGCAATAAAAAATTTAATTAAAAAGGACAGTGACCTTTTTCACACAGATGATAAACCCTTATCTTTTACAAATGAAATTAAACACCGCATACGTACTAGAGACGAGTTTCCTGTTTACACTAAGTCGTACAGATTCGCAGAAATACACAAATATGAAGTAAAAAATCAAATTCAAAAAATGTTAAAACAAAATATTATTATATCCTGATTTTCGGCTTGGGCTTCATATAAATTCAAAAATAAAAAAAATTAAAGAAATCTTAAAATTAAAACAAAAAATAAAAGAACAAGAATTAAACAAACTCTGTGGAGAAGTGGTCTGAATTAGTATATTCTGATTAAAGAATTTATTTATTTTTTTACATCATACTACAGGTTTAGGTAGACATCATATGGTAAACATTACCAAGACAATACTAATGTGCATTGTGCAGTCGTTGAAGCAACATCAGTTTTTTTGCTATTTGAATCTGTTCCAGTTTATCTCTAGTTATTTATATATTTACTTTATTTATTTATATAATTATTTGTTTATTATTTAATATTTGGTTTACTTCAGGTTTAGTAATTGTCTTTGTAGTTTGTAGTAGTAGTTTGTAGTAGTAGTTTGTAGTTTAGTAGTTTAAAATGGAAAATCAAAAGGGATTTGATTATGAACAACTCATTTCCTTGGTAAAAAGCCATGAGGTCCTGTAAGACAAGCAAAATATGGATTATCGTAATACAAAAATTGAAAGCAAATGTATGGCAAGAAATGCTAATTACATGAATTACGGTGGTGAGTATTTCCAATTATCAAAATATATAATTGAATATAATTTAATATTTACAGTCGGTACACTGTAAAAAAAATGGACCTTTTTGCGTAAAAAATTTTCCCGACTCCTTCATCATAAACCGTCTGGTGCCAGTGCCAAGGATAATAACTGGCGGTTAATGGAAAAGATGTGGTTCCTGAAGAAGCAAATTGCTGGAAGAAAGTAAGTGTATTTCAGTTTAATTTTGTAAGCAAAACAACGAATATAATCACTTACTACTATTAAGTTTTAGATCATCTGATGGCGTTGATAAACTTCGGAAACAACAACCGTTGTCATCAGTTGTAGAGGAGGATGGCGCTGAGACATATAATTACGACCCGTATGATTCATTAACAATCATCCAAAATACAAATTCTTTATGAGGCGCAGGTACATCAAAAGACAACACCATAACGAAACGTAACTATACACAGAATTTTTCGTTGGACGACACATCGACACGACTAGATTTATCACAGGACGACTCATCACAAGACTCATTACTACTATCACATATGACACAACGAAACGATACATTACAACCGGACACTACGCCAGACGCTTTGGAAAAAAATGCACCATCCAACCCCATTCAATCACGATTCCTCGAAAACCGAAAACAACAGACAACGGCAGTTGAATCTTCTCAACCGAAAAGGAAAAAAGATACTTCTCAACCCGATGACGTTGAAAAATCATTACAAGAGGCAATGTTATAAATTAATAATTTTATTCAAGAGCCTGACAATTCGGAGTTGAGATTTGCCCGACATCTGGCAGACCAGTTATTGCTACTTAGAAATCCACGGACACGACAAAAATTAATGCTTAAATTTTTAAACGAAACATACCAGGCAATAGATGCGGAGAACTCCGAATGAAATGTCGTTTCCGGTTAAGTTGGTTTTCCATTCTACCAGACGTTGATCCAGATGTAAGTTACTCTGTAAGTACTCTTGGAATGGGTGCGATTTTATTATCAAAAACTCTAACAAGATTACACGGAATCAGGTATAATTTTTCAATGTTTTTTACTATATCTTAGTGTAGCTGCTGTTTTAAGATCGATTTTTATTTGTATTAGCTCAATTGTTTCATGTGTCAGAGCCAGGTATTAGCTAAAATTGTATTTAAAATCGATCTTAAAATAACAGTTACTAACATATTAATTATATTAGAGTAGTTTTAGTTACCTACTAATAATTATGGCTGGTAGCACAAACTCGGGTTTAAAATGTTTTAGTTCATTTATTTAGCTTTGGTCTTATGACAATTATTTAAAAATCCATATTAGTTAAAAATAAACGAGCATATAGTACCAGTCTTTATATATATTTACTAACAGCATGCGCATGACCCGCTCATAATTGGTGCCTTGACGTGGCGAGTAGGCTTAATTGGAAAATATGTTTAAATCTACTCAATACACGTTTACAAGGAAAAAATAAATTGATATGCAATATGTATTTAGATGTTAAGGCATTTGAAATGAAACTAACATTATTTATCAAGCACATCGACGAAAGAAAGCTCGATCATTTTCCAAATTGCAAGAAAGCAGTAGAAGAAGCTAAAAATAAAAAAAAAAATACTAAAATAAAAAGTGCATTAATACAACTTCAAACTGAGTTTGAAAACCGGTTTGCTAATTTCAAAAAGATTTCACATAAGTTGGAGATTTTCGAAAACCCCTTCGCAGTGGATATCGATAATGTACCAAGTGATTTGAAAATCAACGTGATAGATTTGCAAAGTGATACCACACTTAAAATGGCTTTTAAGAAAAAAACAAACTTGGTGGATTTCTATATGAGTTTGCCTTCTGAAAACTACAAGGAGTTAAAAAGGTTTGCTCAGCAAATAATTACTATGTTTGGTAGTACATATATTTGTAAGCAAACTTTTTCAATTCTGAATTATCGAAAAAACAAAGACTGTTCACGGTTATCGGATTCACATTTAGACGCAATACTACTACAAAAATGCAAGCTAATATAATAAAACTTGCATGTCAAATGCAACAACAAAAATCTCATTAATTTTATTAACTACAATAAATGTCGTATAAATATACAATAAGCGTTTTATTTTTAAACCTAAAATATTTGTACACAAATATTATAGATATACTCTAATCATTATAGTATACCTACAATACTACATTACAGTGTAATGACATGTGACCCAAGTGCGGCCCGCACTAATCCCCACGTAAAATTTTGGCCCTTTTACAACAAAAGGTTGCCGATCCAGACTCTAGCATATTAAATAAATATAACAGTTCAAACACACATAGAACTTTGCACCAAATAAAAAGTAAATATGATAATTTGAAAACAAAAGCAAGGAAATATGCTGCTGTCAATAAAGAAAATTTAACAAAATAGGGAGGTGGTTCTTCTGATAGTACCAATAATATTGTCCTACACAAAATGTTGGAAATTCGAAACAAAAAAACAGTATTTGGATTACATAATGAATTTGATGATGATGCCGCTAATAATGTACCAATACCAATCTACACAGTAAATTTACCAGAAGTGCCAGATGATTTTGAAGCAACAGAGATAGATAACTCAAGTAACGTCGCAATCTCAGATAGTGTTATTGAAGGTAGTTTTTGTTTTGTTATGTTACTATTTTTGTAATATATATATATTAGTGCTGTTAGCTTTTGAATTATATTTTATATATTATATTTCTTGTTTTACATCACATAATGTGAATATTATTTTCAGTAATGGAATCTGAAGATTGGACTTCATATACTCCAAAATTATTAAAACAACAAAAAAGTAGTAATTTAAACATAACAAACAACACAACAGCAAAAATACAGGAAAACAAAACAAAACTTTATACAAAACATCAGTTAGCAGAAAAGCAAAAAGAGTTACTCTGCGTTCAAATTGACAATTTCACTAATGATGAACAAAGAAAAAAAGAAATACATAAAAAACAATTAGGATTGTTGGAAAAACAAATAAACAATTTTAATTAATTTGTTTCATAAAATAATATAAATAATATAATTAATTATAATTTGTCTATATATAACGAATAATTTTAATAAAAAAATAGAATTTATTTTATTTTTTTACACGTTTTTTAGATTAGAATACTACATTTTTCATTTCAATAAAATATAATTATATCGTAAAATGTTCTTGTATAAATAAACTACGTGTTTGTTGTGGTCTACAGTTTTCAATACTATGAAAATTATCATCCTCATCATTATTGTTATCTTCTTCAAATGAATCATCATCAAAAAGTGTTTCATTCATCATAATTTAACAAAATTATGAAGTATTGAAGTAGCAACAATGATTGTCATTGCCGTTTCAATATTGACTTTGATGCCAATAGCTAACATCGCAAGATTCATTAGAGTCTTTCTGCCTCGTTGTTTACATTTTGAAGCGGCGTAAATAAATAGTTAGTTAATGCATAACCGCTGTCTCCAATAAATCGGTATTTTCCAAATCGTGCATTTTCAAAATTTCTTTTTAAAATACTGTTATTAAAAATTGTCTGATCATGCACACTCCCAAGCCACCATGCGACAATATTTCTAATTTTCAATTTCCTATCAGATACTGTTTGTATATTTAAAGAAAAGTATCTTTTTCTATTTCGATATATTTCCGCATCGTCACCACCTTAAATAAAAAATAAAGTGATATCTTTGTTCACTTTAGTTTAAAATGATGCTAAAATGCTAAAGTAGTAATATGAAATCCAATTGAACTTTAACTTCAAGTTAAAATCTTAAAGTCAACTTAAAGTTGATTATAAAAATGGGCGTTAAACACATTTTGCATTGCGGGTAAAATTGCGCAGACAATTGCTGCATTGGAGAGCTGTTGAAGTAAGTGTAAATTACAATATTTACATTAAATTAGATTATTTGAAGAAACAAATATAACGTTCTATTTTTTCTTCATTTTTAATGTTTTTAAAAGCAAATTTAAAAAATATTTATTGTTTTAATTAATTATTCATAATAAACAAATTTAAGATATAGATATTTATTTTATTCGTTTGGTGAATGTGGAACAGAAATATTGACAAGATGTTCAAATATTGAAGGATGGTTAAATTCTATACCGTCACCGTCTTCTACAACGTGGTCACATAATGAAAATATTGTACGTATAATTTAAACAAATATAAAAATAAATATACAATATACATATATCGTTTTAGAAATGTATAAAAGATATTTTACCGGGAGACAGTTACGGAAAATATTTAATTACAAATGGAATTTTGAAGTGCGAGGAAGAAAGGATAAAAATTTGCCGAATAATAATCGATTACGTAATTTTAAAAAATATAACGTTACGAAACCAAAAGTACGCCACGGTAAGAAAAGCATCTTCATCTTTAAAGACCTCAAAACAACAGATTTTGTTTTCGTTCGCTATAACGGGCCCAAGAATTCATCACTACAACAGCCATATGAAGGTCCATACAAGGTACAAAAATGCGCTAAGAAATGGTTCATCGTCAACATCAAAAGTTATGGTGACGTAAAAGTCTCAATCGACAGGTTCAAACCTGCGTACATAATCAACGAACGTCACAAAGATAATAGAGCCAACACCAGCACTACAACAGCCACTTCGGAAACGGCGTTACAAACGACCCGCACCACGAAATCTGGAAGACTCGACCATTTCCCAGATAGACTACAAGTCGGATTCTCGTGACTCAAAATCACTAGTAGGAGGGTACTGTGCCGGCCTCGCCAAACACGTATTTACGCTCCTGCTCACGGCACCAGAATCAGCGCAACCCTTAGACGGCGGCCAATCAAAATTGGCCTAACTCCTACTACTACTTACCCCCACGCGCACCAGAATCACTACAAAAGAGGATGCCCATACAGCAACCATCAGAATTCATCCATTCATTTCTGTAGAATGTATATATTTAGATAAGAACTTTGTGGAACAAAATATTAACAAAATTAGTATAAAACAAAAAATTTATCAAATAAAAAATAACGAAATTGGTAGGAAGTATTAAATGAATGTAATATTGATATAAATATATATCAAGATTCTAAAAAAAAACAGATAGATATTATCAAATTTCGCAACTCATTTGAAAAGGCATATTAACCAAGATATTAACGAACAAAATCCGAAAACAAAAAAAAGTGTAATTTCTCAAAAAAAAAATTACTGAATTTGTTTTAAGTGAGGTTTCAAGCGATGTTTCAAGTGATCCTCTTAGTGACCCACAACCTGGAATTTCAGCACACTCTGAACTGGAAACGATGCCCGAAGAACCAACAAAGAAAAAAAAAAGTTATTATTCCAATACATTCTTTAGATTCGGGGGAAGAATGTTAAGTTACTAAGGCGAGGTCGTTCGTAACAAAAATATAAATAAGACCTCAATGCCCAGATCTCAATCCAGATTAGATAGACGAAAAAGTATATTGTTAAAATTGCAGAAAATCAACGCCAACAAAAAATTACAAATAATTTTGAAGTTTTTATTAATAAATTTGAAGAAATTTTGCAAGAAAATTCAAGATTAAAAGAAGAAATAAATCATCAATTTTCTGAAAAAACTTTTGATATTAATAATTCCTGTATTATGAATCATTTGCTAACAATAATTTCAAAACAAAAATTTATAAGAAGTAACAAAGGAAATAGATATAATTATCAAAAAATTTGGAATTTGGTATTTACAATCAAATTTACCATTACCATCGATATTATTATTTTTTTGCGTGGTTATTTTTTTGCGTGGTTATTTTTTTGCGTAGGAGGCCTGACTCCGGTATCTATGGCGAAAGTGTACGTTAGCAGTTACCATTTGACCTGCGCTGAGGGTGTAGCAAGCTAAGAATGACGTTCCTGAGTTAAAGGACGTCCAACGATGCATTACTAAATTGTGCAAATACTGTATTAGTCATAATATAAAGGAAGTTCATATGCCTAAAATTGGCTGTGGGTTAGACAGACTTAAGTGGAGCGATGTCTCCTATCTAATTAGAGGAACGTTCTCCGTTCGTGGCATAAACGTAGTTGTGCACACTAAGGAGAACAAGGATATACACGAAGAATACATTGGAAGCAGAAGTATACGGGGTGATGATGCTGCGATTCTAGATAACGTTGAGCGAATCAGTGTGGTAAGTGATAGCGAAAGTGTACGTTAGCAGTTACCATTTGACCTGCGCTGAGGGTGTAGTGGGATTTACCACTCGTACCTCGGTCGACAACGGTCAGAGAAGTGGCGAGCTGATTGGTATTGATGTGAAGCCTGAGGCTTCGAAGTATCACAAATTCATAACTTTGGTTGGATCTAATGTTTTGATGGGCTTACTATTGCCCGACGTTCAGTTGCTGGTGAACGTCTCTGAGTTTGTCAGAGGCTCGTTCATTGGCAAGAAGGTGAATAGGGAGAGCAGACTTAAGCTCTCTCAACGTGGCAAAAGAGATGGTCGTGAGGTTACCATCTTCCTACTTGAACGTATTTCATACGAGCGAGTGGGAGATGTACCCTCCGAGGACATGAACAAACTAAGGAATTTGATAGGAGGCGGAGACTGGCAGAGCGGCTCTCGTCGTCCTGCCAAATCTTCTGTTACTAACACTGGTATCGCGACAAAAACAAGAAAAGATAAGAACAGTGACAAAGCTGGTCCGAACAGTGACAAAGCGGGTCCGAGTGGTAGTGCTTCGACTGGGGCTGTTCCCAAAGGGAATCCAGTTAGGGCAGAGATGAGAAAGCCACTGAACCCATTCTATTCAGGGACGAACAATGATCTCTTTGAGTCTCCAAAGAGCTCATTGTTAGTGAACTGTATTAGTGCTGACTTGGCTATGAGTCAGGGCATCGCTGTCTATTTTGACACTCGGTTCCCTGATGATAAGACTGCAATGTTAGAAGATAATTTGAAAGTCGGCTCTATAGCAAATTTTATTTGCAAGGAGTCTGAGTTTGGAAGATCTTATTTGATCACAAAGCAAGCTAAGAATGACGTTCCTGAGTTAAAGGACGTCCAACGATGCATTACTAAATTGTGCAGATACTGTATTAGTCATAATATAAAGGAAGTTCATATGCCTAAAATTGGCTGTGGGTTAGACAGACTTAAGTGGAGCGATGTCTCCTATCTAATTAGAGGAACGTTCTCCGTTCGTGGCATAAACGTAGTTGTGCACACTAAGGAGAACAAGGATATACACGAAGAATACATTGGAAGCAGAAGTATACAGGGTGATGATGCCGCGATTCTAGATAACGTTGAGCGAATCAGTGTGGTAAGTGATAGCGTCATTTTGTCTGACGTTCAGAACGAGGAAGATCATGGTATATTGCAAGTTTGCAAAAGTTTGACTCGTGAGATTTGACTAGACACAGTTCCATTGACTGGACACACCATATATAACGTGGAAAATGAATGTGACGGAGAGACGCAATTTTATGTGAATCTCAGTTCTTACGAGGCAACTCAAACGCCAAACTTTTGTGCCATACCCAAAAGTACGTCACAAGTCATACAGGCGTTCATCCTATATGTGCTATTTATTATATTTTTCCTACATTGCCAAGTTATTTGTTATCTAAATTAGATTTTATATTTGTTGCTGGGTATTTAAAAACTGCTGATTTAAAAAATTTGGTTTTACTAGAGCATTAAATACGCTTATTGAAGAAGTTGTTTTCTTAGAGAAAGTAGGATTGGAAATTAAAGTTGATAATAAAATATTGTCACATGTAAAACCCACAGGGTCATTGCAACCACAATTATTAATAAATAATACTTTCTCCGAACATTTCGAAATATATGTAAACTAGAAATAATCGTGCGTACGAATGTTACGTTTCAATAATTACATATATGGTAATATAATAAACGATATACATCCCTATGCACTTTGGACTTTCGAAATAGATGATTAGATGATAATGAACCTTTCTGGAATTTGTGTCTTGCGTAAAGATTCTCTTATCTTTATATATTAAAGATGTGCCGCTTTGAGTGACACATTTGTATACACTTTATGTTAACCACGACTTTCCAATTAATGGCAAATAGTTGTATCACGTCCCACGAATGGTCATCCCAGATAAGGCTTAGTCAGCTCTAACCCTCACCCTATTGGTGAAATAATATACATTGAGTAAAAACATATATAAGCTTGAGATTAGAACTCAAGAAGTCAGTTGTATCAGTACCTGTGGTCTGCAACTAACTTACTGTGGTTTTGTGTCTTGACGTGCATTACTCTATTCTCACCATGTCGTATACCGATTGCTTAGAGATGTAAGTAAACATATATAATTATTATGTTATTAGTTATAAGGCTTGTATTCAATTCAACTTAATATATAGTAATAAACCGCTTCTTAAATATAACATGGTATGTGATTTCATTTGTCAACCCTCAAGTGAAGATTTACCCTGCTCGAGGGCAAAACAGCATTAATTCCCGAGTTTATGGTTTGGTACACGTCGTAAACGTGACAATATGTAAAGTTAAATTTATGCTTAGTTTAATATTAGGCGATAATTTAGGCTTAAATTCAGTTCTTGACTTTAGCAAATCATTAAACACAAATTATTATTGTCGACGTTGCAAAAGACAAAAATTACAAATGCATTAAATAATAACGAATTTACTGATTATCTTAGAAATGTCCAAAATTATGAATTAGATTTAAAATTAAAAGATTTTCAAAAAACTGGTGTTCATCTTTTCATGTCACAGATAATAGTATGAGTTGGATGTAAGAAATTGGTGGTGTGAATTTTTTCAAGATTTATATGGTAGTGATGATAATGAGGCAATGAATTATGTTTCTGTAATTTTGAATCAAAGTGAGGTTGAATATGACATTGATTAAAGTGATGTGAGTGATGCTCTAAGGGGGGATTGCGCTCTAGACGACCTATATTTCGGATTTTTTTTTACGGAACTGGTGAGAGTTAGAGATCTGATTTTTTTGTCAAAATGTTTTCTAACTCTTCATCTATAAATACAATTTTTGTCAAAAATATAAAATCAAAATGGCGGCCAATATGGCCGGTTTTCGGAGACGCCTCTGCAAAACTGCGTAAATCCCACAGGTCGCAATATGTCAACTGGAAACATAATAAATACATGTAAATGAAGCTTTTAGTCTAAAGAATGGAACTGACCAACATAATCGAAAAAACTCAAAAAAATGACAAAATGGCGGACGTTTGAAAAAAAGGTGTTTTTTTAGGACGATTTTTTGACTTTGGCACGCTGTAAAAAAAATTTAAAATTGAAAATTTTACCAGGTCATAGGTCAATTCCATGAAGAAATTAATTTCTTTTTAGGCAAACAAAAAACGAAGTCAATTAGTCGAACGGTTCAAACGCTAGAGTTTTGAAAAATGTGTTTTCGAGTAAAAGTGTTTGAAGTTTGCGCAATGGTTTTTCCTGTATAATTCGACCAAAATTGCTCAATCAGTAGTACATATCTAGGTTTTTGGGGTCGCTGAATATGAATCTAGTAATTGATAAATGTAGTAGTTTTTCTGATTTTAGAAGTTTTTTTTTTAAAGAATGTTATTATGAAAATGCTAACTTACATTCAATCAGCGCTCGGGACACCGGTCCATTCAAAACACTGTAGCGACGTCAATATTTCCCGGATCGAAATATCTTTTCACCCAAACATTCTAGACATATATAGCTTTCATTTTATGTAACAAAAAAACACTTGAGATTTGTGGTAAAACTTAAGGGTATTAGTTCAGTCGATCTTCAAACATGTAAAAAGTAAGATGTCCTGTATTAAAGACGAGATTGAAAATATTAGTAGAAAAATTTAAGAAAATGCCGAAGAAACGATTAGAAAGAAATAAAAAAATACCGCAACAATAAAAATGTTCCGGTATTAAGAAAATTAGACCGATATCAACAATCTATAAAAATCTAGTAATAACAGCCACTATAGACCGAACCACACGTCCAGCGACGCCTGGCCGAGACATATCATGGGAAGAATTAAATCAAATGATAGAAGGAAAATGCAGAAAACCAAAAATCCGCATCCCTTCGAACGAGCTGATCCGTGCAGCAGACAAGAAAATCAAAATAATTGTATGAAAAAAATTAAAACTAAACCGTTACTAATTAAAAAATACGTTGATGATATTATTTGCATCATTAAACAAGATGAAATACAAGGTTCAATAGACGTGTTGAATGGATTTGATAAATATTTAAAATTTACGTATGAACTGGAAACCATTCGTCGGACAAAGTTTTGTAGATCGAAATGAATGAAAAATTCTTCCAGCCCAAAATGTATTACTGTTATAAAAAGGCCACCAATTGTAAAAGACAATATATCGTACCGTTTTAAGAAACTTGAAAAACTGTCAATCAATATTTGAAGCCAAGACCAAATTACCGAATGATTGCAAAATAAAAATATTCAATTTCGAGAGGATAAGGTAAAATTGGTAATATAAAAATAAATACAATTGCTACAATTTTTAAAAAAATATTTGTAGTGTTTCTTATAATAGATTCTTCGCTTTTCTAATAAATATTGGGCCGTTTTTCCTTCTAAATTTTTAGAACTTCTCGTCAATTTTTTCTTCAAATTTCTCAGAATTTTCATCGACTCTTTTAGAAACTATTAATTCGTCATTTAATTTTATCGAATTTTCTGTAAATTTTTCTTCTAATTTTGTTGTATTTTCGAAAAACTAACTCCGTTTAAAAATTTTCTTGCATTTGTGTACTCAAATTCCTCATGGCTTCCAGAATCTCGTTAGACCAGTATATCTTCTGACAGATTTCCTTCATATTAATATATTTGTATTTCTAAAAAAAAAAAAAACTTGGTAAGTTTTTTACACAAAATATTTTTAAATTTTTGTAATTTTATCATTTACATTTAAGATCTACTACAAATGTCATTTCTATCTTTTTTTTCTGATAAAGACTCATGTTGAGTTTGTTGAAATATCGATTTATTAATATATATTAATAGAGAACTAGAAGCTAAAGACGTTTTATTCTAATATAATGAGTTCTAAAAGATTTTTATTATGTTAATAAATGTTAATTTATTCGCACAAAATATGAATTTCACTTAAAGAAGTAAAAAATCTTTCAGAACTCTTTATATTAGAATAAACCGGCTTTAGGTTCTAGTTCTCTAATAATTCATTAATAAGTCAACGTTTCAACGAAACGTTGATTTATTAATAATTATTACAGAACTAGAACCTAAAACCGGTTTATTCCATTAAAGAAATTTTTTTATTATTAATTTGTTTCAAAACAATAAATTTACAATCACAAATAATATTTTACTTATCTTAAGAAGAAATAAAATTCGAAAAAATGGCTCTTAATCAGCTAAATAATTTCTAATTGTAAATCTATTGTTCTAAAACAAAATAATAATTTTTAAAAACTAAATTTCTTTGACATTTACATTTTGTGCAAAATATCGAAAACTTAGCTTCCATCATTAGAATAATTTTAAATTATTTTTATTTAAATTGTTAGTTAACAATAATAAATAAACGAACTGACTATACAATAGTTAAATCATTAGTCACCAACAAATAATTATGTTAACCTAACCAATAAGTTAAACTAAGCAATTAGATTGTCAACTGTCTTTAACACGTTCGCTGCCGGTTTGAAACCATGTACTTACGCCAGAGGCCGACAACATAAAATATTTTTAATAATGTTTTTTAACTTGTGTAAAGTCTATATTTTAATAATTTTTGACACAAATTTATTTTATTTTTTAATGTCACGAGCCACAACGTGGTCGGAACTGGTGTCAAATTTTATTGCTGACCGCCGCATCACGCGTGAGCTCCTGGTGAAATAAAATGAATAAAGTCAAATAACGCGCTCGAGCGTAATCGGCACTCAACGAAAGTAACGAATCACGCGCCAGCGCGTTACCGGCAGCGAACGTGTTAAAGGGCCTAATTTATAGGTCAGTTGGAAAGTTAACGACAGAAATTATTTACACAAT
The DNA here is from genome assembly GCA_963966155.1 of Clivina fossor. Classification (NCBI taxonomy): domain Eukaryota; kingdom Metazoa; phylum Arthropoda; class Insecta; order Coleoptera; family Carabidae; genus Clivina; species Clivina fossor. Next base: position 7,400,795 of record OZ014554.1, read on the forward strand.
GCTTTATTCAACAATACTAAGAGTATGTAATATTCCTAACACATTCATCAACATACAGCAAGCATGTCACAAAAAGTTGGTTACATATGGAAAAGTTTTTGATTAATTTAGGGTATTTGTTGGTGCTTGTTGAAAGGTTTATTTCCATATAACGAAAACAAATGACAATACTTCCGGTATATGAAAAACTCAATATTTTCTTTAATTGTTCTATTTTACCTTTATTTGTTAGCATATCAAAAAATGTTATTAACCAATATTAGAAAATATGGGCAACCCCATATATAAACCAGTTTGACATCACATAAATACTAAGAAATAGAAATAAATTTTATATTTTTTCTTCAAAATTTTGAATAACTTTTACTTTAAAAATCTGATTAAAATTGGATAAAATTTAGTTAAAATAAAATATTTTTTCTCTCAGAGTTGACAACACTGTGCAAAAATAAAATTATTATTGGTACTAAAAAATAATAAATCGAAAATTTTAAATAATTTTTTACTCCAAAAATTGGCAACACTGTACAGAATATTATTATATTATAATGTTGGGGATTTTTTCCCCCAAAATTTCAGAAGTTACTCAATCATTGAATTGGCAATTAAGCTATGCATCAATGACTGTCCAGTTAACCAGAGACACGTGTTTGTTAGAAGCTCATCAGTATAGTGATTTGATTGATCAATGTCTGAAAACTGATGCAAGTGGCTGACTTTTATGCCAAGTAAATTAAAAAGATGTAGCTGTGAAGCAATAAATACCACCAACGCCATCCACGCAATATCGCACTAAGCATTTATTATAATAATAACACTGAACAAAAATTCATAAACTTATAGTAAAATTAAGATAAAATAATATTCTAATGTTGGAATTTTTCCCCGAAAAATTTCACAAGTTACTCGATCATTGAATCGGCTATAGCGACCTAAACACTACCTGTCAACTGTCCGAAAAGAAAAAATATAAGGGAAGTCGACAAAACTTATCTATAAATCTATCTCGAAAATTTTATTGAAATCAGATAGTAGCATAGCCAAAATAAAATACTAAAATTGAAATAATTTTATCCCCAGAAATATAGCAACTAGGGCCGGAAAAAAATCTCGATATATCGACAATTTATAGATTTATAGATATATCTATATTTTATCTACATAACGATAATTTATCGATATATCAATATTTTGATATATCGACATTTTGATATATCGGTATTTTGATATCTAAGCAAATTTAAAATTAATGAAATTCTAATTTAAAGTAAAAATATTTGAGATTTTTCCCACAAATGAATGAAGCAAATAAAAAAGCCAGTTACTGAATTTCTAAAAAAAAAAGATATTTTTTAAAATAAATTATTTATTCTTTAATGTAAAAATTGAAACATTAGTAAAATTTTAATTATACTATTACTGTATATTAATTATTAATATATATATTAATTATTAATATATATTAATTATTTAATTTACTTAGTTATTGACATAAGTTACATTTTTCATTGAATATATAAATATTTAAATTGTATCGGTATATATCGAAATATCTATTATCGATATTTTCTCTAAATATCAATTATCAATATTTCGATATATCTATATATTGACATATCAATATTTTTTAAATATCTAATACCAATATCGCCCAGCCCTAATAACAACACGGCATAGAATTAAAATTATATAATTCGTATAAATACTGGGTGAATATTTTCTGAAAATTAAATTAAATTCTGATTTTTCTGGTCATTAAGAAAATTTTTCTAAAAATTAAAGTGTTGCCAACTTTCTGAAAAAATTTTACACAAATTTAAATACAAATTTTTCAGAATACCTAAAAATTTGTTTTTAAATTTTATTTCTCAGATAGTTGGCAACACTATATAATAATAAAATTATATAATTTATGGGGGCACTGAAAGAATATTTTGCGAAAATTTCATTAATATTAGTTACACACTGAACTCAAAATAAAATTTTAAAACTTTGTAAATTTTTTATTAGAATATTGATAATATTGTAATACAGTAAAATTATATAATTTATGTTGGCAGTAATACAATCTTTTATAAAAGTTTGATTAATCTCGAACAAATAGTAATGTCAAAATTAAATTTTAAAATTTTTAGTAAGTTTTCTCGGAATGTTGGCAGCTCTGTACATTAGTAAAATAATATATCTGTAGACACTAGAAGAATATTTTGTGAAAATTGGATTAAAATCCGACATATAATATAACTATAATAAAAAAATTTAAACTATAGTAATTATTTTCAGAAAAATTGGCAAAACAGGAAAAAATAAATCAATATGACCATCTTGGGCACTAAATAAACCTATCCTGAAAATTTAATTTAAAAAAAGATATAGGAGTTGTGATCACAGAATTATGACTGACGACGCACACACATGCACCCTTATAACTAAGTTCAGAGCTGGAAGCTATATGAAAGATTTTTATAATTTTTAAATATTTTAGATCAGTGATTCTCAACCACTGTGCCGCGGCACTTTTGTGTGCCGCGAAATTCTTGAAATGTGCCGCCAAATTTTAGAAATGTAAACAATAAAAATTATTTTGTATATACTTTTATACAGCAATTTCTTGAATTTATATATTTGCTATGCAGTATTGTGTTCTCAGACTTAAATAAAACGTATTCAAATGTAATATATGATTCGTCTTTTTTAACAATTTTTTAGTATTTTTATAAGTAAGTCAAATTCTTTTAAACTTATCTTATTGTTAGTGTGCCGCCAAATTTTGAAATTATTAAAAGTGTACCGTATCAAAAAAAAGGTTGAGAATCACTGTTTTAGATATAATATTACAAACGGGATTGAGCTGATTTTAATCATTTGATTTATATCATGATTTAAATCACAATTGTAACCATTTGATTTCTTTTTATATTAATCAATAATTTAAATCAATTGAAATTAACTACTTTTTAACTAAATTTAGTTTTAATAATTGTTTAATTAAAATATCTAGATATATTTAGCAACAAGATAACTAGTGAAACAAACATTTATATACATTACAAATGAATGTTTCTGAAAACGCTAGCGCGTTTGTACTCTTGCTTGTTTTATCGCAAATTTTCATGATAAAAGTGTATAGTATTATAAAATTTGTTTATGTTATTAGAGCTAACGTTGCCTGTTTTAACATCCTATGTATATTACTATGAGGAAACAAAATGAAAAGCAAACAAAAATAATTTCTTAAATTCAATTTTAAATCCAACAGTGTCGCTTTTTGCTTGTTCGCCATTAGCACTCAAATATATACATATATTTTTGAGTATACGCTGCCGCGGATGCATTCAGACAGACATAAAATTAAATATTAGACGTATAAAGTCGTACATATTTATGTTTCAAATAAGTACATAAAAATATTAAAATTTTACTTTCGAAAATAGTTCTAATAAAACATAACATACTAAAATATCTTTCAAAACTCATTATATTAAATAAAACTGCTTCAGGTTAAAGTTCTGTATCTATAATCGAAGTTTCGACGAACTCAACGTCCGTCTTCATCAGAAAAACTGATACAAATGGCATTACAGTAAATAGCAAAACATAAAGACAAGTTACTAAGTAACAAATAAGTAGATCATAAAATTTATAAATTTTTAATTAATGGAAACCAAATTTTATTTAACTCAGTGCCTTCACAGTGATTGACGTTATCTTATTCGTTATAAATTGAAATTGCTTCTCTTATCAATCTGCTATTAATATTAATTGGTCTTGCAATTATTACAGTATCACTGTAAATCACTGTTAATAAAGCAAATTATATTAATTAATATATAATTTAATATAATCATTTACAGTTAGCGCTCTTATTTGAATAATATTTAAAAAATTACAAAAAAAAACCTAAAGAAAATATAATTTAATATTAATTTTTTTCAACAAGATTTTAAACAAAATAGAAACGTAATGAAAAAATTAACATATCTCAGTTATATTTAAAAATTTCAATATTAAATGTTTCAAAAGTTATAAACATACAAACTCAAGCAACTTTAATTTTGACTCCGATAACAAATCGCTAAAATATCATTTATAATTTCCTATAATTAATCAAAAATATCATTTACTTGACATTAATATGTTAATTAACATATATAATATAAAATTAATAATTTACAAAATTATTTTTTTTACAGTAAATCTTTAACAAAAAAACTTTGCATTACATTTTAAATACAATGCAAAATTTTGAAAATAAACACTAATAACTAATACTAACTAACTAACTAATACTAAATACTAATACTACTTAGCACTGACCAACAATATTGTTTATTTTATTTCAATAATGGAATATGTTATATGCTGCAACTACACACGTTTGTCTTTGTTTGATGACTGTGTTTTTCATTAGAGAAAGAAACAATTACCATTTTGTTATGGAAACTCTTGCTAGATCTAATTTAAATCAAATTTTCAGGGTAGCTTTAGTTAGTGCCAAAATGAGCATATGAATTTATTTTTTCCAGTGTTATCAAGTTTCCGAGAAACAAATCAGTAGTTTTTAAAATCCATTATGACTGCAGAAGTTATTCGTGATTAACCAAATTTTCACAAAAGTTTCTCCTAGTGCTCACATAAATTATATAATTTTAGTAAAATAAAGTGTTGCCAATTTTCCGGGAAAAATTACTAAAGTTTTAAAAAATGTATTATAGCTACATTATTTATTCGTTATTAAATAAATTATTATAAAAGAATCTCGTAGTGTCCACATAATTAAATAATTTTACTAAAATATAGTGTTGCCAACTTTCCGAGAAAAACCACTAAATATGACTACGTTATTTATCCGATTAACCAAATTTTCACAAAAGATCCGCTTAGTGCCTACATAAATTACATAACTTCACTAAAATACAATGATGCCAACTTTCAGACAGAAAAATTACTGAATTTTTAAAACAATCAATTATTTATAATAATTATTATTTATCCAAAACAACTCAGTTTTTCAAAATATTCTTTTAGTACTGACAAAAATTATTTAATTTTATCGTTATACACCTTGCCAACTGATGATGTCAAAGTACTCTGTTATACAGAATGGTCCATTTTAATCGATGGATAGGAATATCTCGCAATCTGCACATCGGGTCAAAAAATGTTTTAAATCAAAGTTGTTTGTCTCAAAAGAGGACATTCTATGATACCATACTTAATCAACCACCCCAACACCTAGAGAAGGAGGAGGGGGGGAAAGAAAATAAAAATCTTAAATGGCAACCCTTATTTTTTATTGCATATTCGAAATCTACACCCAGAATTATGTAGGTGTTGTTTTAATATTTTCGAATTGATAGAAAAGGTTTAACCCTTTACGCAAGTTGTCTATAATTTTTAGCAACACGGATCGGTGTATAGCTGCACAAGCAGGAGATGTTAAATCTGGTGAACAAATAGGCCACGCAACCGGTCCACCGAGTCCGATTCACAGATTACTTTCATTTACGATTACAACGCCATCTACCACGAATTCGAAAAAAAAAATAAGGAAAAAACCTACGAAATTCTAGATGTAGAATACGAATATGCAATAAAAAATGAAGATTGCTGTTTAAAATTTTAATTTTCTCTCTCCTCCTGCCCTCAAGGGTTAGGGGTGGAGGTTAAGTATGGTATCATAGGAAGTCCCCTTTTAAGACAAACAACTTTCTTTCAAAGCATTTCTTGACCTGATATGCTGATTTCTGAATATTTATATACATCGATTAAAATGGACCACCCGGTATATGGGTTTACTTATATGCTTCTATTTTGTTTCAAGGTATACCCACTTTTTAAAAAACTATTATTTTTCTCAATTAAATTATTTAAACTTATGTAAAATTTCCTTGATAAATATTATAGCTAAATGAATTTAATGACAAATTTAGAATTAGTATGATACAAATATAAAATATCCAATAAATTATGTAGATATTTTTGAGTTTGTAACACAAACTCAAATAACTTTGCAACAAAATTTACTGTTATTCTGAAGAAAAAATCTAATTTAAAGGAAACAATCGTTAATGATAAAATTGCATGAAGATAATATATCTACCAAAAGAAAGTAATTTTTGAGTGATACGGTGATATTTAAAATTAAATTACAGTTCAGATTTCTTAAATATTTAGGAAAAACTTTAAACATATTTCTATAAGAAATTTGGGCCAGAAATTTCTATATATTGGTGTAAAATTGTATAATAAACAACTTCTTTTAACAACATTTTTTGATATTCTAACAAATAAAGCTAAACTCAAGCAATTTTTAAAAAATACTGAGTTTTTCAAACACAGGAAATACTATCATTTGCTTTCTTTATCTACCAATTATCCTTTCAACAAGCGCCAAAAAATGGATTGTCCATTTCTTTAAGAATAAACTTTAACTGCTCAAAACGAATATTTGGTTTCAAATATATTATAAAAACAAAAAATTATTATAAAATACCCTATATTTTCATAATTAATTATTTAAAAAAAAATTGATATTTTGCGCGCCATCATTCTATCGACATTATAACGTCACTACTATTCGTATGACACATGCATGTGACAGTTGTACATTTTAGCAAATACTGTAGTCATAACCTACAAAATATGGTAGCCAGATATTGTTTCTCGCCTTATTAATTGGGTAATTCTTTGCGAAATAAAAACAAATTCACATACACAAAATACAGATATTATAAAAAATGCTTTCATGCTGTAAATATTAGTGAAAGATCAAAACTAAAATAGCAGTTATCAACTCGACTATAAGTAACAGGATTACAATACAATATTTCGTTAAAAAAAAATTACCAACAAAGAATATTTTCAATTTTTACAATTAATAGACATTGAAGTCATTTTGAAATGTGTTTGTAAACGTCATAACTAGAAATAAATTATATAAAAAGAATTTTAACTACAAATTTTTTCAGTGCTCTCCAGTTTTGAATAAAATCTTGTAATTTAATACAGAGTGAAAGGGACCTTATCTTCGAAATGCAAATTTTTCGGAAAAACCAATAAAGGTGATTTGGGTCAAAATTTTACATTTTTAGATTATTGCACTAAACGCTACCTACATTTTGACTATATAACTAAAACCTATTTTAGCTAATTTTTTTTAAAGCTAAATAGTTTTTATACACTTTTGGTAAATATAATGTGGAAATGTATTATTAAAAATGCAAAACTTTAACGCACGTTTTCTCAAAACATACTCTCTAAAATTTACGAACAACAATAACTTTTAACAGTTTAATAGTCTTTCCAGTGAAACTAATGCTGGTATTTAATATTATTCTATAGTACTACAGAGCTTATGGAATAATACAGAATACCAGCATAAAGATCCCTTCGTCTGTGGCAATCACATAATGAAAAACAATAAAACTTTAAAAAATACATTCACTTTAATTTCTTAAAATTTAATCAAATGTTATATTCTTTTTTATTACTAAATGAAAGTAATTTACTTTTAATTATTTTTTAAAAATTTTGAAATTTTTATATTAACTAACCTTTTGGTATAACTTAATAATAAATCAAGTAAAGCCAGTGCTTCCAAATAGATATAATCTGATATAAGAAATGTAATATATAATATTTGTCATTTATCATGTGACAGGATTCTATAGTATTTTCGTAATTTTAATCGAAATTAAAAAAAAATTAATGTGATAGTTTACGAAAATGTACTATATGCATAAAATATATACAGAGAATATCATAAAATACGTTCAGTACCAAATAGAATTGAAGCAATACGAACTTAAAACAAAGTAATTTTGCTTACGTTGATCGTAAACGTCACCCAATATTTCTAGCATTCGATAAACAGTAGCAAAAATCCCTAGTTTTAGTTTCGTATTGCTTAAAGTTCTATTCAGCATGGAACGTAATTTCTAACACATGTTTTGTATTTATCTTATACATAGAATTAGGTTAACATAGTAGATAACGATTAGGAAAATGCTACAGAATCCCGTCACTGCAATGCAACCATATTTGAGTTAAGTTATAGTGTAACTATAACAAGTCCGATTTTGAGAAAGTCGATTAAAAATTGCTAACACAATCAATCAAGAAACGATATCTATATAAAATAATTTTAATTAAATTAGGGTAAATCATTATTTTCACTCAATTCCAAATACTTTTGTTAATAAAATAAATATTTATTGAATTTTCCACAAACATATTTGTTTCATTCTTCGGAATATAATTTGAATTTTATATAAAATAGAAAACAAAACATTATCGGATTTTCATTTAAAAAATAATCTTCAGACGCAAATAATTCCATATATACATGGAAGTTAAACGAAAATATTTTTATGTCACATGGAATAGTTAGACACAATGTACTAGAATTATTAAAAACAAATTATTTAAAACAATTATTTAAACAGTTATTTAAAACAAATCTAAAATTTTCATCAACTTTTAAAAAAATGTTGTCGTCAGTACCAACTGATCCACCATATGCATATAAGTTATATTTTTTTTATGTCATATTAAAATAGTCATACCGCAATTTATCATTTTTATGTTATATCTATAATAATTATCAAACATTAACCCCCGTATTCTGAAATATGTTCGTTAAAAATGTAAATATTTCCAAAGAAGCCCGTTCGAGTATCTACAATGCAGTTTTGGTGCCTACGTTAATGTATGGTAGTGAATGTTGGGTTTGGTTGCAAAAGCATAAACGGAAAATGACTGCTGTGGAAATGAGATTTTCACGTGGGGTTTGTGGTGTAAATAGGAGAGATCGGGTACGAAATAGATTAGTGTATGATGAGTGTGAAATTGAAAAAAATGTTGTAGCAAAAGTTGGTGTTAGTCAGTTAAGATGGTTTGGACATGTTGGGCGAATGTCTAATGAACGTCTGGTTAAAAAGATTTATTTGAATGATTTTGATGGTATACGTTTGCGTGGACGTCCGATGAGTAGTTGGAGTGGTATGATTGAGAGTGTTTTGCGTGAGCGAAAGTTTCCAAGTAGTAGGAATAAAAGAGCATGTATGAGAGGAATTACGAATGTGGATGAAACGAGAGTTGCTTGTTTCGGAATGATAAAAAAAAATTGTGCCACACCCTTTTGGGTACATGGCGTGATTGTGCATGTATGTATGTATGTAAAAAATAATGGTTCGTTCAAATGAAAATTCTTAAATTCTGTAAGAAATCTTTCTATGTATATTGCACCGAAATTTCTAACGAGATCCAAGAATTTTCATATTAACAAATCGTTATTTTTCAAGAAACAGAATACGGGTATGACTGTGAAATAAAATTATAATAAATATTATTTTTGAAAAATATATTAAAACTTAAATTATTTTAACTAGTTTATCGCAGGCAAAAGTTATATATATATATATATATATATATATATATATATATATATATATATATATATATATGAGTTACGATATATGTACATATACTGATTATGCGAATTACATGAATGTAAAAAAAACAGAATGTAAGAACACAATGTGCTAATCTGGAACTTAGAAACAATGTGTCAACGCAATAATATATAGTTAATCTAACTCGTTTAGTTATGATGATAAAAAATTATTGTTCAAGTATTTATAGTTACAAGAAAATTCAATATAATTTTTAATCTTACAGTTTGCTTACAAATGTTTGTATGCTATGTACGTTTTTCTATTATTTGTTATTGCGAACTTAGAATCTAGGGCAAGCATTTGTCTTACTATTTTCGTTAGATTAGATTAGATTTTTAATTTTATTTCTGAATTTTAGGTTTCTCTTGTAGAATGTTTGCCATACCTATGTATATAAATTAAAATTGTAAACTTTCTTATAAATTCTTTTATTTAAATACTGTTGTTTTCTTTTTATTCTGCTGCGTTCATCACAAAACCAACTGTCACACCAAACTATTTAAACGAAATAGTTTCTTACAGAGAAATTATTATTGAAAAATATAACATATTTTATTACGTTAAAAATTTATAATTTCGCATAATCGTGAATACGTATCTACATATATGCCAATATGGATACTTAGAAAAAAATCACAAAAATATAAAAAATTATAAAAATGTTTTAAATCTTATCAAAAAACAATTGATGCATATGTTACTACTGTAAGCCTAATTTGTGCTAATCTATAATAATTTCAAAAAAAAAAAAACTAAAATTAACAAAGAAACTTTTTTTACATTGCTTATTTGATCTTTTTTGATTTAAAAAAAAATTATGTATCGCACACACTTTTTTTTTAATATAACTTCATTGTTTAAAATGTCTTTGAAGGGTAAATATAACCAAAACAATTTTTGTAAACGTCCCGAATAATCATTAATAATAATATGAAAATTATCATTAAAACACATATTTTTCCACGAATGTTAAAAAACTATACTTTATATCACTATAAATTATAAATTATAAATGAATTATGAATAGATGTTTAATAACAGCCCTGTCCACTAATTTTCTTTTACCAATTTATAATCAACTCTTAAAATGCATTAAATGTATATATATTTTTCAAATTTATCCTCCATAAGCCCAAAAAAAAATTGCTAATTTAGCGGCAATTCTTTATACTTTTTTATAAACTGATCTATTTCAACAAATATACAATTTTAGAACACAATATTTAGAATATATTACTATTTTAGACCAATGTATAATGTAAAGCGATTAAAATAAAGCAATTCGATTAAAGTGGACAGCCACATTGATATAAAATCATAAAAATATATCAGAAATTGCAGCACATCAATATTCATAAACAGAAATTTTTTATAATTTACCTGATCAGCATAGGGTCGTTCACCGATTACAGCTACACGAACATTAGCTCTTGTTAACTATTAAACTGGAAATCGACCACCCATGATTGTATCTCTGGATCGTAAACTTCAGTATAGAATTTATCTTAGAATGTAGAATTCAAACAGTTCCATCTGTCACATTCGCCGACTGCATAGACGAGATTGTTGAATGCTGTTAGAATCAGTTTGACATCGACCTAAACACAACATGAAACAATATAATCTCTATACTAGCATTTTATGAACAATTGAAAATGAGAATTTTGCGTGTAAATGTTCAAAATATAAATATTTGTTTTATGATTTTTACAGACATATTTAAAACTTGCGCATACTACAAACATAAAGATTACGGTAATAAATTGCTATAAAGTAAATTCGAATAAAAATGATGAAAAAGTTAACTGTCACAGTTATAATGTATTCCGAAATGAAACCAAATGAACCGATTGGTTAACTCTGATATTTACTAGTAAAACCATTATAAATTATAAAGATAAATTTCTTTATTTATAAATCTATAATTTATATAGTAACATATAAAAATTATCTAACCGAATATATGACTTTCTATTACATTTTCAAATAACTTTTAGAAATATTATTTTTTTTTATAGAATTTAAACTAATATTATTTTAATAAGATTATATATTAATTTATTAATAGTATTTGAGTTTGTTTAAAAAAAAATCTTAAAAATATATTACCAGATATAATCTCACAAAACTTATATGTTCGTGTCAAATTTAAATTCGCACGTTAAAAAACCAAGTAAACGGTTAAAGTAATAAACTGCATTTTCAAGAAACCTTGTAACTGAAATGTAACTGATTTTATTAAATAAAAAACAACCAGTTCATTTGATTCAATTTCAGAATACACTATTTGATTTTCAATGTATACCTTATACCTATATACTAATAATTACCTATAACATAGCAATTAAATCTTAAATTGAAAAAAAAATTGACTTTATTATCAACACCCCATATGATAGTCATTAGATTTAAAATAGGCTTTATCGATAACAACGTATTAAATTGTGCTGTCTTGAAACAAACATTACGCACTATGAAATTTATTTAAATTTCAGAAATTATACAGTATAATTTTATTAAACATGTTCCGATATGAGAGCCCGAATACTAAAATAGAATTAGAATGCTCGCTTTTTCATAAATAAATGTTAAATTTTAATGCCAAAGTCAAATATCTATTTAAAACCGGTTTCATCCAAAACGTTATATTTTAGTGAAATTAAATAGTTTACGAAACTACATAAAACATTAAAATAAAACGCTTTTAGACTATAGTTCAGTATTAATATTATTAAACTCAACGTATGTTCTTCTTCATCAGGAAAATTGATGAAAACATACGATAAGTTCGTCGAAACGTCGATTATTAATACTGAACTATAACCTGAAACCGTGTTATTTTAATATGAGTTCTAAATAATAGTTTTTAGAATATCTAATTAAAATACCTTTTCGTTTTTTATGATTCTTCCATAAATATATTACAGTCAAAACTTTTTTGAATATAGTTTCCAAAATAGTAATTTCTTTTGTTTTCATCATCATCCATCCATATTTGGTTTTATATTATGATTTGATGCTTGATAAAATGGAATGTGTCATCTAAAATTTATAAAAACCTTGTAAAACTAACTAATAACATAAAGAATATGCTGCTTGCTATAAATCAAAAAATTAAATAAATTATTCTTATTTACTTACTTGTATCTATGGACAGCACATGTGTTTGAAAATGTTTAGTTTCGTGTAGTTCCAATAATAATTTTCCTCAGATAATTGAATAACAGAATAATTTTAAACTTTGTATATAATATATTACTAAATGACTGATTAAATTAAATGAACGAAATAACACCATATATACACTTCAATTACACTTCTAAAGCGAAAACAATGTGCCTGCCACACCCATGTCACACATGCGCAGTATTGTACAGTTTTAAGCGATTTGTGCGACAGTGGCGAGATAGTGGAGTATATGGACAATTTTAAATTTAATAATTTATTTATTATAATAATATTTATATTATTTTAATTAAAATTAGTCTAAAATTAAATTAATGAAAATATCGATAAAATAATTAAATTTGATAAACATGCATTGCTTTTCCTATTTAATAATTAAAATTGTATTCTAAAAATATTGTTTGTTTATTAGTTATTTAGGAAACCGCTTATTTTTAATAAATATACATTTTCTTTTATATTAATTCTATGAAAGTTTAATAACTCTTTCCAGTGTGCATTTCCAGGTTTGCATTTGCAGGTTTACATACTTTTAAAAATATGAAAACATTGAACAAATATACATTAGGTAAAAAAAATTAATTAAATTTTGCAACATGTTTGCAAATACTAAATTTTTTTTATTTGTAGATAATTATGCTTTACAAACAAATCACTCATATTTCATTGGGGAGTAGGTTCAACACTTGAATATTTTTCTTTTCAATTGTACATCGCAAGAATTGTATATCACATGTCTTGTGAAACACAAGAATGATTTTTATCTTGAATGTTGACCTTGAAAATGCTATGAACAAAAGAACGCACCTGTACTTATAATCGTTCCCACCAGATGTCGCGCTAGCTGGTTATCTCACAAATTTAAAGAACGTCTTACACATATATGTAATACTCCTATATTCCGCACTGTATATGAAACGCATTGATAAAAATTCTGCCGATGAAAGGAGACAAAACATATATCGGACGCACCGTTGATCCGACGAGACACTATGCGCAAGCGCTGAGATTACCAATCAATTATGTACTAAAAATTTAGCGGTAAAAGATTTTTAATTCAAATAATATTTTAATATTTTTTTTTGTAATAACAATTTTAATATTCTCGGATATTGTAAAATAATATGCATTAACATTACACTTAATATTTTATTAAAAGGTACGGGAATTACAATAAAATTAATAGTAATAAAGTTTTTATTTCCAACATTACACTCATGAAGAATATATGAAAATTACAAATTACATTACATTTTTAATTCAATTCAAAAATGTGTCAAGTGTAGTCTGTCTTTTGTTTTTGAAACATTTCACTTCTACAAAATCAGCACAAGTATTCAGTGCGGCTCCCTTCATTTACTTCCTGCATAAAATAACGCTGTAAGAAGGCCATATATTTTTTGCCTCCTGGTTAGTCACAGGCACAGGTGGATCATCATCATCGTCATACTTCATACGTGAATGAATGTGTTGGGAAAAAAGTTCACAGCGCGCGATACTAATGTAATTAGTTGATACATATTTGCTAGTTTTTTAAATATAATTTTCCATGTTGTGAATCAAAAAGATATGAAGCGTATCATATTAAATTTTTTGTAAATATTTTTTCTTGTAAATATTTGTAACATAATATATACTGTGATCTTAAAGTTACTGTCCCAATTAAGCGGAATGTTGTCCCAATTAAACATGTAAATTTACTGTTGGTTCCTTGGTTTGGTTTCTGTTCTTTGAGATTTTGCCCAAATAAGCCGCTGGCCCAATTAAGCGGAATCAACTGTATATAACATCAAAATCAAATACTGAACACATATTTTTACAATTATTTAAAATAAATCTTATTGGTTTTTAAATAAAATTAATTTGGTGTATTTTTGTCTTATATAATCTTCTTTGGTGGACAGTTTTTTTGCTTCGTGATGAAATCTTATATTTATATATGTCTCTGTTATTAATTTGCATAATTGGGTCCGATGGTTGTCCAACCAGTGTTGACTTGATATATGATTATTCATTTCAGAGTTATTAAAAATTAAACCACTAACATTAGAAAATACTTTATTTACAATTAATTGCTTTAAATTTTTTTTAAATAGACCTGAATTACATTCTCTGATAATGGCTTCAGATTTGCAACATATTTTTATTACATCTTCTGCTGGTGCCACATATGGACCAAAATTTTTTAATTGAGACAACAATGGCATTTGGTCATCGGGAGCAATTAAATTGTTTCTACACACTCCACAATTAATTTTTTTTAAAACCTGTTTCACAACATAGCCTGATATATATTTGGTAATATTTTCTACAAATGGACTTAACTGTAAAAACTTTGACACAATATCGTTACAAAATGATAATTTTTCTTGATTTAACTGAAACCCTATATCTTGAATAGGCGAAAGCATCTTTTCTTTACTAGATGATACATGCAGTATATCTATATTATCAAAAAGACAATTCCCACCTTCAAATTCTTTCAGTTCATGTCTAATTAGTAATCGCTTGTAGGCGCTTTTGAACTGGAGTGCATCGGGGTTATTATTAAACCCTCCACGACTCCTAATTGCACAAAAAAAAGTTTCCAAAAAGTCTTGCGACAATTTGTATGTCAGTAAATATTTAATTTCATTTTTTTTTAAGATGTTATATAATTCAAACATATTTCTTAGGCCTATAATGAAACCGATAAAACCAGTTTTCCGACTACTCTCCAGAATGCATTTTCCGGTTTCGTCCCGCAAGCTGCATATATAGTGCTCAAAATCTATAGCATATTGCTCAAGTTCTGCGTAATTTTTTTCATGCAACAGGGAAATGCAGGGAAATCGAGCTTCTGAAAACAAACGTTTTCTGGACACGCTACCTCCTTCATCTACAAGAACAAAATATTGTTTAGTTATAAAATAGTTCGTTTCTTTAAATCTGCTCTCATAATAATTGCATAGTCTTTAAATCTATATTAATTTAAACAAATTTTAAAACCAAGTAGGTATATTTATAGAAAAGTTTTAAATATTGATTGTCACTTGAATCTATTTTACATTTTCTATAAAAATCTATTTACCTATATTTTTTGCTGCACATGGGCTATTTATTGACAAATTACTTGGAAGATCTATTCCAACTGACTGTTCTACTGTAGATTGAACAAACTGAGACGTAGATGGTAAATCAGTTACATAATCTGCCTTTGTTAGTATCTTCTTTCTGCTTGGAACTGAACCAGGTCTTAACACTGGCTTGCCACCTAGTTGTTTCCAATTTGGTTCAAGATAGGCCTCAGATGCAAAATGTAAAGAGCAAATTCTAATATTTGAAACATTATCATTTGCATTCAAATAACAAATTTTATACCATAACTCACGGGTTTTTTCGTCACGAGGGAACCTAAAACAGTAGAATACAAATTTATCTTCCTGACATGTATGTTGGTTATAAACCGTATATTCCAAAATTAAACGGTACTTGTGTTCATTGGCAGTTAAAATTCTAGTCGGCTGAATTTTGACAAACCAAAATTTCAGATACCGTGGTTCGAAATGAAACCGGTTGCATTGGAAATAAGCAATTGGTTTAACTGGTTCGCTTTTGAAATATACGGAAAAATTAAAAATTAAAACTGTTTATACTCGCTGTAGCAAACATTATTTTTGAATCGTCAATTTTGTTTTTTTTTTTAAATTGATTGAATTAATTTTTACTAGTATATCACAGCTTTCATGCAATACCCGAAATTAATTTTTACTTACTTATGAAAAGAAATGCCGCATCGTGGTTTCTCATCACACAAAAAACACTTCCAATTCCCCATTATTACAGGTAAAGATAGTAAAAAAGTATTTAAAATTGCACTGTTAAACGAAGAACTGAACAGATTGCTATATATTGCTACGCAAAGAACAAACTCGAGATCGCAAACAACATTCAAAGACGAGTGATGAGGTTAAAATCATGTCAGAATCACGTCAAAACACTATTATTTAGCGCATGCGCATATAGTTTAGTTGGACTAACGGTACATCCGATATGTTCTGTCTCCCTTCATCGGCAGAATTTTTGAACGACAACTATCAATATAGGAGTATTACATATATGGTCTTACAACATTAAAATTTATTTTGTAAAATAATATTTGACAGTTATGTTAATCTATTTGAGAATTAATAATATATCTCATTTAATTTAAAATAAATAATTATATTAATCCGAATAATACATTGTGACAAGAAATAAATCAAAAGGCCACTTTTAGTGGTCATTCTTGTTAAATAATTATTTATAGGAATTTTAAATTAGTAAAATAAATGTAAAATATAAAAGTTATGGTATTTCGAAATTTACACTGCATTTATCGAGTTTTTGGGGCATAACTTGGTTAATTCTTTATGAAAATGGATGAATTTTTGAAAAAAAAAAAAACAAATTTAAGGTCTCCTCTTTATCATGTGTAATCAAACTTTGACAACATGTGTAGTATACAAAAAAAAAATTGACTCAATTTACCAAAAGGGTGTAAAAATTCAAATATTTCTACGAAAATTCGCTTAATTTCAAGAACTTACGATGCTTTTGCGGAAAGTTGTAATTTTTTGAAATTTATTCTGCATTTTGTAAATTTTTTTGTTGATTGATTCTGCAAATGCTTCATAATTTCGAATACTAGGAGAATTTTTTGTGAAAATTTGAGTAAAATCGGTTAAATAACATGGCCATAATATTTTTTTTTAAAATTTAGTAATTTTTTGTTTCGGAAAGTTGGCAACACTGGATATTAGTAAAATTATATAATTAATGGGAGCATTAGGGAAATCTTTTCCGAAAATTTGATCAAAATCGAATAAATAATGTAGCCAATATGAATTTTTATAAACTTTAGTAATTTTTTCTCGGAAAATTGGCATTACTGGAAAAAATAAAACCACATGACCATCTTGGGTACTAGACAAATTTATCCTAAAAATTTCATGAAAATCGGTTGAACCGTCTAGGAGGAGTTGCGATCACAAAATTTTGACTTACGACCGAGCGAGCGAGCTGACGACGCACACACATACACCCACATAAACTAAGTTCAGATTCGTCATCTAGGGACTATATGAAGAATTTCTATACACAAATTTTTTTTTTGAAAATGTTACAGTGTACCAATCGCTATACCACTTTTCATTGCAGTCAAAGTGGTAATGATATACTCTCTGTTATCGGACAATTTCCAGTCAACGTAGAAGTCACCAAACACAGTTCCACTGAACGAGTGAACCAGTCGTCGTAACGTAATGTCATTTTGATGGTATACGTTTGCGTGGTCGTCCGATGAGTAGTTAGAGTGGTGTGATTGAGAGTGTTTTGAGTGAACGAAAGTTTCCAAGTAGTAGGAATAAAAGAGCATGTATGAGAGGAATTATGAATGCGGATGAAGCGAAAGTTGCTTGTTTGGATAGGAATGTTTGGAGGCGACTGATTTCGGGATGATGAAAAGAGTTTGTGCCACACCCTTTTGGGTACATGGCGTGATTGTGTATGTATGTATGTATGTATGTTCTTTAAATTAATATGTGAAACACGTTATTACATTAAATATTTAAGAATTTTGAACTTAAGGAATAACATAAATTTTTTTTCCAATGTAAATCTGATTATAAAATCAACATATTACTTATAATCTCATATCTCAAATTTAATATAATACAAAAAAAACACACACACAAGTGTGTGTAATATAGATGTTTTTGAAGAAGCATTTTTATACATAAAATTAAACATGTATTGTTCAGTATTGTTTCTCGACGAATTTAGTATTACGGTCTACAGTGTGCAGTACAGTTCATAATATCTCGAAAATATCTACAAAAAATTACAAATGTAACATTTGCGAAAAATCTTAAAAAAGTCCATCAGGCTTCTTGAGACATAAACGTGCGCACACAAATGAAAAACTATACCAATGCAAAACGTGCAAAAAATCATTTGCCCAAAATTCGCACTTAAAGAGTCACATCCTTACACACACAGGCGAGAAGCCATAAGTGTGTAAAGTGTGTACAAAAGGATTTACAAGAAAGGGACATTTTAAACAACACAATTTCTCTCAACACACAGGTGAAAAACCATTTGTGTGTAAAACGTGTCCGGCAGCATTTAGTTATAAAGAGGCCCTAATAAGACACGTGCGAATTCACACAGATAACAAACCATTCCAGTGCGATTTATGCGACAAATCTTTTAACACAAATAAAAGATTAAAACAGCATACGCAAACATTTAAAAACGCATATTAGTATAATATGATTTACATTTTTTTAATTAATATGAAACTAATAATCGCTTTATTCTTATTTTGTTTTTACATTTTGAATATTATAGGTCTATGATCATATTTGTATTTACAAAAATTTGAATTTATAAAAATAAATTTCATAATTTATTTCAAAAATTAGTTTTTATTTCCTTATTAATATTTTACATTTATTTTACTAATTTAAAATTCCTATAAATAATTATTTAACAAGAATGACCACTAACAGTGGCCTTTTGATTTATTTCTTGTCACAATGTATTATTCGGATTAATATAATTATTTATTTTAAATTAAATGAGATATATTATTAATTCTCAAATAGATTAACATAACTGTCAAATATTATTTTACAAAATAAATTTTAATGTTGTAAGACGTTCTTTAAATTTGTGAGATAACCAGCTAGCGCGACATCTGGTGGGAACGATTATAAGTACAGGTGCGTTCTTTTGTTCATAGCATTTTCAAGGTCAACATTCAAGATAAAAATCATTCTTGTGTTTCACAAGACATGTGATATACAATTCTTGTGTTTTACAATTCAAGAGCAAAATATTCAAGTGTTGAATTCTCTCCCTTTCATTGCAGTGTCTTTGCCAAGTTGATGATTTGACACGGGAGTAGGTTCAACAATTGTATATTCATCTCTTGAATTGTATATCGCCCACAAAGGCATAGTTTTAAAATTCTGCAACTGGCGCTGATTTTAAAATTGCTTGGGGTCACAGTGGAACCACGTCACCAGTAGAAGGATATATATATATATATATATATATATATATATCCTTCTATTTTATTAATAAAAATTGTACAATTGAGCGAAAAACAGAGAAAAAGCAAAATAATAACTCTTATTTTATTGTGACATTTATAAATTGTATAATTCTGACAGTTGCAGCTAATGTTTTTCATTTTATACACGGATAACTAGATTCATTTTGCCAATTTAATTAATTTTTAATATTTGAACTTTAAGACTATTTTACGCAATTTTTTTGTAATGTAACATATTGAAAATGTTATACGGTTGGAAACAGAATAAAACGTACCATAAAAATAAAAAATAAAAAATATAGCTTGTCATTAAAAAAAAAATTGATGACGTCAAAACATGAAAAACAAATGACATAAGAAACTGAAAATAGGCTGAAAATATTCGCTGTAGTCAAAATCGCTATACCCCTTCGTAATTTTTTCCAAAAAATTTATATCAAAGGAATTACTGAATTTATGCATTACTTAATTTCCACACTATATATAAAACGTATTATATTTTTTTACATGTACTTGCTAAATGTTCTCAGCCAATCAGGCAGTAAAACGGCATATTATAGCTCCATTGTGTATGATGTACGTCATCGATTTTAAATTGCTTTGAAACTAATTTTCAATAATTAATTAAAAACTAACTAGAATACTTCTATTGTTTTTTTTTTGTTGCAAAAAATTATGTTTAGTATTCAACTATCAATTGCGATAGGTTTTTCAAATTTAAATTTCATGTAGTATTTTTATTATATATTAATATTTAATTATATATATATATATATATATATATATATATATATATATATATATATACATTAAATCAGGCAACATTTAATTAAATTAATTAAATACCATTAATTAAAATATAAAAAATAATATTCATCGTGCTTCACACAAAACAATTCACATTCATCCAGCGTGCTAAATCTGTTTCCGCTTTCATCACAGCCACCATATTGAAATTCACGACACTTTCCTGTATTTCCATCATAATAATATTTCGTAACCGATGAAGTACAGATTCCTGTATCTTTCGACTGACTGCAAACATCTGTAAAAATATGGTTTTTTTTAATAATAGAGAGGATATTATGTGACGTGCAAGTAGAAACTGTGGCCAAATTCCATAGTAATGATAGGTGGGGGGAGGGGGGATAATCGAATGGTTTTAATAATAGAATGATCGATATTCGAATAAATATCATAATCGAATGATCATTCGAATGACGACAGGAATGAATATATTAATAGTAAAACTAGAACGAATGATTCTTTCATCGGTCACGTTATATTATATTAAAACCGCTAGATGGCATCGGAATCGCAACATTTTATATCGCAACATTGAATATTAGAAATAATAACAATATTTTGGCCCTGTTTCATTCACGAAAATGTGCTTTTATTGTTTTGCTTTAAAATAGATTTTTATTTCTATCTATTATCAAATATGAATAGTATTTCTATTTTTGATATATATTTTTTTTTATTTAAAATATAAAATTCAAATAAATTAACTAAAATTACTTAATAAGTAATTTTAAGTAAACTTCAAACGTACTTTGACAAAAATCACTTTTAAAAGTGAGGTGAGAATACGGGCCTTTAAATTTGTGTTATGTTAAATAAATTAATAATTTTATTATATATTAAATAAAGTAAGAATATGTTAAATAAATTAATAATTTTATTATTTATTAAATAAAGTAAGAAAGTGTATGTAACTGAGATACAACAAAATAACCTTACTAAAATTAAACTATTTAACACTAAATTCATACTTTTATTACTACATTTTAGTTAAATATGAAATTAAAATTAAATATAATTATTAATTTTAGTCTTAAGGTTGTCATTCAATTTTATAATCTACTTTCTGTATATTTTTATGTAAATCTGCCACTTTTTGTTTCTTTATCCGATCCAAATGATTTCAATTTAATTCGAACAATTACAATTTCAAGTCGAGATATCTTGAATGATTATTTTTCATACAAATTATCCCCATCACTATTCCATATAGTGTTTATTTGAAAATGACCTTATTTATTGCTGTACAAACCAATCGCATCAGAAGTAATTGCTAAATAAATGATGTTATTTTTCGAATGAACACAACATTTTGAAGATGCTATGGAATCCGGCCACTGATCTTTATTGTGTTGAGCCCAAATGCTTGCGACTGAGGCATAGCCCCGTAGGTAGTCAAACAATCTGGGCGAAAAAATATGTATATTATTTTTTCCTTCAAGCGTTCTTAACGAGACTAAATTAAGAGACTATAATTAAGACTAAATAAATAAAAAATACATAACCTAACTTAACCTGACAGTAAGTGGGTCTAGGAACATTCTTCGCTCACAATTCATCGCCATAATTTTTCGACTATGAAAATGCATGTTAGTATAAGATGTTACCGCTAAAGTGCAGAAACGAGTTATTCTACAGATTATCTAGGTAATGTGCAGATTAACTATGGTGATCAGTTAAAGTGCCGAAAATTGTTTCATTTCTCAAATTAGCTAAGTAATTTGCAAATTACCTAGATAATCTGCACATTACCTATTAGGCACTCGTTAATGTGAATACAAGATCTTTGTTGGAACAACAGCAACGTTTCTGTACGCTTAAATTAACATAATGTTAATTATTTATTTTTCGATATCTAAAGAATCAAGTTAATACAATCAAACAATCAACAAATTAGTTGATAGAATTAATCAGCAATCAATTAAAAAACTATAATAGGAAGTATCAAACGGTTTAAAATATTATTACAATTAAGGAAATGAATTTACAAAACATATGATATAATTATGCCTATATTTATCATTGCATTCTAAAGATTGGTGACACCTTGAATTACATAGCAATTGGTTTTTGTGACAAGCACATCTATTTGTGGTACATTTAGAAGGAGAGGGGGTAGGTGTTGTAGGAAAAGGAAATCATAGAAACAACAAAATACGAAACACTCTCGATTCCGCACGTTAACCGAGCAAATCAGTTAATCTGTAGATTAGCTGCTGAGTAATGTGCACATTAACGGCTTTTGAGCTTTAGCGGTAACATATATACGGCGAAGAATTGTGGCGAAGAAGAACTGTTAGCGAAGAATAGTCTGGATATGGTCAGTAAATAAAAAAAAATATGTAATTTTAGCTACAAGCCATGAGACACTATGGTACCTAGTATTTCTAGGTTATAATTACTCAACTACTGAAATTTTAACATAATTATTCAAAAATACATAATATCAGAACTATTACAAAACATTACGTAATATGATAATACCAAAGTCTCTTTTAGTAAATTTACATAACTTCAGTAAATTTGCCGTCAGGAATTTTCTATAAATAGGTAGAATTTGTTTAGTTCTGTAATATTATTGATGGTATAATTACATACATTTACATGAAGGATGTATTTTGAAATGAATAAATTACACTTAAAGTATTTTATCAGTATTATTACACAAAATATGTATACTAAGTCTTATTATTTTGATGAATTATGACAGAAATTAATATGCAAGTTGTAATTTAACATAATTTAAGAAGTTATATGATACCAAAAATATGTAATTCTACATTATCTACAGTATGTGTTGCGATTTGCAGAAAGTACGCAATTTTACATACCTACATGTGTATTAGGTCATTTTTATTTACTTTATCTGATTATTATGAATTATGTACAAAATTAGCTGAATTTTGAGATAGAAATAGAGAATATTTATAGTAAAATAAAATTACAGATTTTTTATAGCAAAATTTTACTAAACATTATTCTGTAATTTCGCTATTTTTTTTACATTGTTCAAAATTAAGATTATTATTATTATTATTATTATTATTATTATTATATATACAGTGTGTCCCCGGATTGAGTTCACTATAGGTGTAATCGGCAAAATATTTAAGAATTTCATTTTCATGGTTTAAAATTCCGCCCTGCTTTGTTTGAAAACAATTTTAAGTATATTTTTAGTTTTCTAAAAATCAAGGCGGCCATGAAAAATGTAAAAAACTATTTTAGGTTCAGGTAAAGTGCCTTTTTGGTCAATAATACGGCATAATGTTCTTAAGAAAAGTTGTTAAGAATTTGAAAAAAATGACAAAATTATGTATGAAAATGATGAAAATTTCTCTCGTACAGCATTCCCGCAGTAAAATCTATAGATTTTCATTTTCATATATGATTTTAACATTTTTGTCAATATTTCAACGAAAAATATAATTATTCATTTTTTCAAAGCAATCTATGTTTTATATATGTATATATTTTTTAATTTTTAAGTGTGATATTTTCTCAAAAAAATAATTTTTACGTCATCATTCAAGTAGTTGGACCATCTATAAAAACCAGCAAAAAAATTGGGGTTGCCATTTAAAATAACCAATGATAACATCATTGTGCAAAAACACATGACGCCATAAGTAAAATTTTTATGCCATAAGGTGGTTAATTAAAAAATAAAATTGACTTGTCCGAGCGTTTTTCTTTGTTCCATATTTTATCACCACTCTGTATATATATATATATATATATATATATATATATATATATATATATATATATATATAATATATATATATATATATATATATATATATGTATATATATATATATATATATATATATGTATATATGTATATATATATATATATATATATATATATATATATGTATATATATATATATATATATATATATATATATATATAATTTTCACTTTATGTTAATAAAAACGTAATAACCTTTTTCTACATAGGCAATATAGTAACTTAATATTAAGTATTTTATTGCTCTTGAAGAAAAGAAAAAAGAAAGTAAAATTTGTAATTGAAAATAAGTGAATTAAATTTACCGATTCCATGGAATCGTCCGCAATATATCTGACATTGTTCTTCGCTTTCAAAACGATTTCCCCAGCAACCATTCAATGTGAACACTTCACACTGTTGACTTATCGCATTATAGAACCATGTCGTATAATTTCCAATACATTCGCCAACATCCTGGTAACAGAGGTCATTTTCTGCAATTAAAATAAAAGCAAAACACTCTATATTTACTGTTTTTTTGCATGCTTTTGTAAGTCACAAAATGTCATACTACGTGAAACAATAGTATAATGAAAAATAAATCTGAATGAACTCCCAAGTTTATTGAGCTAGAAAAAGACTATTTAGGTTTATAGTATTTTTGTTTTTTGTTTAAATCGCCATTAATTTATTTTGATGAACTAATTAAATCACTAGTTAATTTTTACCACTTTGACTGCAAGGAAAAAGTGGTCTAGCAATCGGTATGGTGTCTGTAACAGTTTTATTTTTTTTTGTATAGAAATTCTTTATATAGCTTCTAGATGACGAATTCGAACATAGTTTATGTGGATTTATGAATGTGCGTCGTCAGCTCGTTCGCTCACTCGGTCGTCAATCAAAATTTTGTGATCGCAACTCATCCTAGACGGTTCAATCGATTTTAATGAAATTTTTAAGAAAATTTTATTTAGTGTCCAAGACAGGTCATGTGGTTTACTTTTTTTCAGTGGTTTCAACTTTCGGAGAAAAAAATTGCAAAATTTTAAAAAATTTATTATGGCCATGCTAATTAACAGATTTTACTCATATTTTCACAAAAGATTCTTCTAGTGCCCACATAAATTATATAATTTTAACAAAATAAAGTGTTGCCAACTTTCCCAGAAAAAAATAATAGAAATTTTTAAATTTAATTTGGCTGTACTATTTACATTGTTTACATTATACAATGTTGCCAATTTTCCGAAAAAACTATTCAAAATTTATTTAAAGCCTAGGTACTGTTCGTACGATTTAAAACAAATTTTCAGGATAGATTTTTTTTTATGCATAATAGTTATAAAATTTCATTTTTAAATAATGCTGCCAACTTTTAGTGAAAAAATATAAAAATTTTATTCCCATTTCTTAGTATTAATGTGATAATGTCAAAATGGTCAATATATGAGTTTACCAATATATTTCTAATCTTTTTTACTAAAATAAAGAAAAATGCATTGACCTTGCCAGGGTTTGAACCCGGGATTGTCTGCTTTCGCGGCAGACGCGCTAACCAACTGCACCACAAGATCACAATTTTTGACTTGTCATAATAATTTCATGATTAGTTCGGAGTTGGAGTAATTTTGTTGTGATGTAATCACAGATTTAACGAAGAGAAAAACGTGAAGCACATGCAATAAGCAATAGTAAGGAGTGTAGGGAGTAGCTCTCGTTTCCCCACGTTTTTTGAGTGGGGGTTATATATCTTTATGGGAGCTAAGAGAAATTATTTTATACTTTTTAGTTCCTGTTAAAAATCTTGTATATTCATTTTTTTTTATTTAAATAATTATTTGTTTTGCTTTATAGTCTTGTTTAACTTTAACCTAATTAATTAATTTAATTAATTATAATTTAATAATTATAATTTTAGCAATTACAATTATATAATTAATTACGTTAATTAATTAACTTTGATTTAATATTTCTAATATTATTAATTAATTAATTAGTTAATAGTGTATTGTCATCTAGTTCTAAGCTATGTTTAAAGTTTCAAGTCTCTAACTCATCGGGAAGTTAGTTTAAAATCGATTACAAAATTTGTACCAAACAGACAAACAGGAAAGAAAGCTAGTTAATAAAAACGTGTTAAAATACTATAACTTTTTCTTTATCTGTTTCAACATTTGTACATTTTTGATGTCTAATTTCTAAAACAAACTATAATAATTTAAAATACCTTCTATAGTCCACCAGGAATTCATAGGACAGACTTCATTAGTTTCGGGAATATTTCTAGAATAGGTATCGTATAATTCGGACTCGTAAGTATTGATACAATGTTGCGAATAACACAATCCGACAATGCATATTGCAACATCTTGCAATTTCTGCGACTTGATTAATTTCACGCCTTTATCTCGTGCCAATTGCTCAATTCTCTCCAAACAGGGACACTGCCATGGATTTCCGTAGATTTTCATCGTCTTTAAGTCTTGTATTTTATTTAGAAATTCTTCGTACAAAAATGTCAACTTGTTGTATTCAATATCAATGTGATTTATTACGGGAATTATGCTTAAAACGTGTGAACTCAATTCGGTTAATTGATTATTTGCTAAATTTAAATAATTTACTCTATTTGGACCAATTAATGCGCCATTTTCTATTGTATGTAATTTATTGGAACTAATATCAATGTAATATAAATTTACCAAATCACGTAACGTATTTTCATATAAAATATGTATGTTGTTATTTTGAAGATGTAATATATTTATTGTTTCTGGATGGGTGAACCATTTCGATGAAAATACGTTTAATTTGTTACAAGTTAAATAAAAATATCGGAACTTGCCAAAAGCACTATCTTCAATCACAGATATATTATTATTGGATAAATTGATTTTTGCACCATCTACTTTGGACAAACTGTGTTTGTTAATGGTAGTAATATTATTGTTTTTTATACGAACTTTAAATAAGCTTGGTAAATTATTTAAGGTCGGTACATTTTTTAGTTCGATATTATTAAGCATTAAAGTTCGTAGATAAGGTAGATTTCGTATTTCCCAAATTGTTGTGATATACCCATTTATATTTTTTAAATCAGTAACAACTAATTTTGTCAAATTAATATTGTTAAATGTTGATTCTGTTATGTTCAAATTATCTAGAGAATGTTCAAGATAGATGGATTCTATATAATTATCTGTACTAATTTCAACACTTATATTATGACACATTTCACACAGTAGTATCAAGAAATATAACACAAGTAGTGAAAACTTCATGATGCAATATTTAACACATAAATTAATTTATATATTACAATATTTTATTCTTTTTTTTTTTTAATTTTTTAAAATGTATTTTTTATTTCTGTTATTATTTTACAATATTCGAAACACAATTTCTTTGATATTAAAGTAGTAAGAACGTTTTATTAAAAAATGATATATAATTTTATATTTATTAATGTCGATGTATTTTTTTGTTTAAAATTTATTGTTATAAATGTCTCTTTTGTTATTAGTTTCTTTCACACTATTTAACACAAATTTTATATTTAATAATGAACTATGAACACTGTGTTTATTTAATATAATTCGATTTTTATTCAAACACTTTTGTTAAAAATAATTTGCGGATATTTATGTTGTACTTAACACTGTTTCATATTTAAAATAAAATAAAACAATTTTATACCCGGCGCAACAATATTATCGTTTTGACGTTGAGATATAGTTAACGACATGTCATTAGTATAGGATTATCCAAAGGTAAACAGGTAAAATTGTGAAAAAAAAAACAGAACCGTATTATAATATTTGTTTATTGCGTGTAACAGATAAAACTATTTCATTATTAATATACATATTTATATTTGAAATATAATAAAACAATATATAAATCATATACATTTGTTTTTAATTTTCACATTCATCACTTTCACAGTCACTACTTGATTCGTTGGAATTTACACTTATTACAAGTTTGTCCGCAATATTATTTATAACTGTTAATTTCTTTTTTTCTGGAAAAACCTATGACGTATATCAATTGTAAGGTTAACATTAGGCATCACGTATCTAATTGCTATATGTTCAGACACGTAGCGCAAATACAAAATATGTTGAATTTCATATTTTTATTCGTTTAATACAACTTATTTATTGTAACTGACTGTTCTAAAAATTACATAATAAATGTTCAATTAATAATTCAATAATAAATTTAAAATATTATTAATTGATTTAGATAAAATAAAAAATAGTATATTTTTTAATTGACTCTAATTTTCTACAGAAACGATAATTAATGTACCGAAAAAATACCTGAGATATAATGTCCTATGTAGAATAATATATATTTTTTGAATTTTTTCGTATTTTGAAAAATAGAGAAAACAATTTTTTTTCCAAAAAAAAAACACATTTTTTCCTTTTTTTGGCAAAACTATAAATAAATAAATTAATAATAATATATTTAATTATAATTTAATAATTATAATTTTATTAATTATAATTATAATTAATTAAGTTAACTAATTAACTTTAATTTAATATTTTTCATATTATTAATTAATTAGTTAATATTGCATTGCATCATCATTCAGTTCTGAGTTATGTTTCAAATTCAAGTCTTTAGCTCATCGGAAGTTAAGTTTAAAATCTATTTGTATGGAAAGTACAAATAAATAAATAAACAAACAAACAAACAGACAAGAAAGCGAAATAATAAAAACGTGTTAAATAAGTACCCAACTAAAAATTAATCAAGTCGCAGAAATTGCAATATGCATTGTTGGATTATTTTATTCGCAAAAATATATCAATACTTATGAGTCCGAATTATACGATACCTATTCCAGAAATATTCCCGAAAATAATGAAATCTGTCCTGTGAATTCCTTTTGGACTATAGTATTTCAAGTTATTATTGTTTGTTTTAGAAATTAGACATTGAAATGTACAAATGTTGATACAGATAAAGAAAAAGTTATAGTATTTTAACACGTTTTTATTAACTCGCTTTCTTTCCTGTTTGTCCGTTCGGTATAAAAACATCCCGATGAGCTAGAGACTTGAAACTTTAAACATAGCTCAGAAGTAGATGACAATACCATATTAACTAATTAATTAATTAAGTAATAATATTAGAAATATTAAATTAATGTTAGTTAATTAATTTAATTAATTACATATATAATTATAATTAATAAAGTTATAATTATTAAATTATAATTAATGAAGTTATAATTATTAAATTGTAAATAATTAAATTAGTTAATTAAGTTAAAGTTAAACAAGACTAAAAAGCGGAACAAATAATTATTTAAATAACAAAGAAAATAATACAACTCGTTTTTGAAACGGACTAAAAAGTATAAAATAATTTCTCCGAGCCCCCCATACAGATTTATTACTCCATATAGAAAAAATGTGGGCGCAACGACAGCTACACCCTACACTTCCTGTTGCATGTGTCTCCCGTTTTTCTTTATGGTGGTTATAAATCTGTATGGTGGGACTATAAGAAATTATTTTATACTTTTTAGTCCGTGTTAAAAACGTGTTTTTTTATTGTTTTTTTTTTTAATTTATATAATTATTTTTATTTTCTGCATGAGATAATATTGATGGGTTCGGTTATTCCACTCAAGTCACTCTTTTTACTCTAAAGTGGTCTCTGTAACCGTTTGGGTATTGCTTTTGGAATACACGGAGTGAAATTTTTGTCGCTCAGCTATGACTGCGTGGAGTAAAATGAGTTAATTCCTTTTACTCTAGCTCGTAGAGCATGGATACATGCGCAGTAGCATTAGATGTTTAAATTATTAACTTTTTTGTGGAACAAACTTGACGGGATTATAAGATGAAAATAACGGTACGTGCATTTTTATCAAGTAAAGAATGGAATTGTCGTTTGAATAGGTGATTTACGATATTTTTTGAAAACATATATTCAGAATAAACTTTCTTGTGGTCGCCATCATCATCAAATAAAAATTCTCTTACATTAATAATAGTTACATTTTGTTTGAACATTATTTTTACATATGAGAGAATTATGTTCAAGCGTTCGGCTTTCTTTAACTCCGTTAACTCTATGATTACAAAATTATTTTAACTCCGAACTAATAGCCGAACCCAACCATAAATATCGAAACAGAAATTAATTTAGATAACAAATAATGGCGCCCCCATCCAGTAAAAATAAAATCACTATTTTTTAATGAAAATCGAAACTTTATGAAAAAATTCTCTTAATATACCACGTCTTTAAAACGGACTAAAAAAGTATAAAATAATTTGTCGTAGCCCCCCATACAGATTGGTCCTGCAAAATTTGTGATTGTGAATTTTTAATAGCTATGACTTTATAAATGAAACATTAATAATTAACAATATTTATTTGATGTACTATTTAGTACATTACTTGACTGATCCATTAAATTAAAAAACAGAGGAAGGCGCACATCGATTTTTAGCATTACAAGTGGTGCAACGGAGTTCGGCCATTTTGATGCACCAAACACACACACACACACACACACACACACATATATATATATATATATATATATATATATATATATATATATATATATAAAGTATATATGAGGAGCAGACTTTCAAAAAGCATTTTGTCCAAAATGTAAATTTTTTAGTTAGTGATGGTATTGCATTCTATGAGCAAACACGCGTCTTTTAAGGCAAATTTAAAATTCAAAACTCAGATTGTCCCGTCTGAAATAAATATTGAAAGTTACTTGGACATTCAATACGCTTTTTGTCCATGTGACATAATGCGTTTTGAATGTACTTGAGTATTTTGTGTTTGACAGCTCTGACAGTGGTCTCGTGTCGCCGTATTTGTACATTGTTTGTGAAGTTTTAAGCGATATTGTTTGTAAAAATGGATTGTGAACACGTTGTAGGCGATAATGATCGCGGAAGTCGTAAGAGGAAAAGAAATGTAACAAGAAATGAAAAAAAAAAAACAGATAAGGTAACTTTGTAACATATATTTTGAGGTTATGTTTTTTTTAAATAATGTTTTATTTCTTTAGATACAGTGATACTGATTCAAAATTAGAACTCTTCAATTACCCATGTAAGCACAAATCATGTAGAAGTATATCTTTAGAGGATCTACAAAATTGTCGTTCAATAATATACAAACACGCAGACAAGTTGAAACAAGACACAAAACTTTCACATCTTCTTCAAGTGTCCACTCCAAAAAGAAAAAGAAGTAGAAAATTTAAAAATCTACGGCATCACAGACTTAGTGTGAAATACAAAATGTGGATTCGTTCTGCCCCTGAAAAGAAAGACGTTTGCCAAAAATTCTTTTTATCTGTGTTTGATGTGAGTCAGCGCAGGGTACAAAATATTGCCAAAAATATGAAAACGGGTACCGGAATAGTGGAAAATCGAGGTGGCGACCATCGTTCATATAAATATGTTGAAGAAAAGCGAAAAGTGATGGAATTTATCGGAAAATTAAAGGGTAATGAAAGTCATTATGGGCGATTAAAATCTCGCAGAATTTATTTATCTGCTGAATACAACATAGCAATGTTAACTAAAATTTACAACAATTCTGTATCTCCAAATCTTCAAGTAAATTACAAATTTTTTAGTCGTTTATTTAACTCAAACTTTAATATAGGATTTGGATCCCCAGCTACTGACGTATGCGGATTTTGTATACGTCATCAGAGTCAAGTTAGTTTGTGTAAAGATGCACAAGAAAAAATAAAACTAATGACTAATTTAAGAGTTCATAAGCTAAGAGCTAAGCAATTTTATATACTAATGAAAGAAGAAAGAGACAATAGACTTTCTTTTTGTTTTGACTTGCAACAAGTCCAGGTTTTACCAAAAGTGCCTATAGGCGAAGCTTTTTATGCCCAACAGTTATCATTATATTCATTTTGTGTAACAGATAATTCCACCAAGAATCCTACATTTTATACATGGCTTGAAAGTCAGGCTGGGCGAGGATCCATAGAAGTTGGCTCGGCTCTTTTTGATTTTCTTCTAAAAATAAAGATTTCTGATAACATAACAGAACTTACATTATATTGTGATGGATGTGGCGGCCAAAACAAAAATAGTCACATTGTGCACATGCTAATGGTTTGGCTACACAGACATGCACCACTCACATTGCAGATTATAAGATTATGTTTTCCTGTTCGTGGCCACTCTTTTCTTCCAGCGGACCGTGTATTTGGACGAGTAGAAAAACTTATTAAATCTCAAAATTTTATAAAATCTACAAAAAAATACTGGGAATTATACTCTC
This sequence comes from Clivina fossor, assembly GCA_963966155.1. Classification (NCBI taxonomy): domain Eukaryota; kingdom Metazoa; phylum Arthropoda; class Insecta; order Coleoptera; family Carabidae; genus Clivina; species Clivina fossor. The sequence continues at coordinate 7,433,365 of OZ014554.1, forward strand.
AAGTTGGAAAGGTACAAATTTTAGGACAAAATTTTAAAATATACGATTTTAAAGACGCATTAGAATCTTTGAAAAAAGTAAATGGAATTAGTGAAGCCAAGAGAATTTTTATTAAAAGAAATCCTAAAGGGGTAGGTGTAAAAACTGAACAGTTTTTCAGAAACGATGATTTAAAAAAGAAGTTTAACACTATTGAAAAGGGGCGAAAAGATAGAAAACATAGTTCTTACAGAAGTTCCAGTAAATCGGAACATAAAAGAAAAAAAAGTGAAAAGTCTAAACAAACTTTTAATACAACTCGCTACAGAAAATTGGAGGGACGATCCTGAATTAGCATGGCTGGCTGCAATTTTACCGGAAAATATTGAGGAACTGCCAGATGCAGACGGTGGAAATGAGGATGAAGAAGAAATAGAACAAAGAGAGTTGTGTCAATGTCACGAAGATGACGGTGGGGTCAAACTGTAGCGTTTTTGTTTTTTTTTTTTCTAATATTTTTCTTATATTCTTATATATTCTTATATTTTCATATTTATAATTAAAACATGTTTTGTGTAATAAAATAATAAAATTATTGGTTCCATTTGCATAATTTGTTTTATTTTACAATCAAAATGCATTTAGTCCACTTCGTGGATAAACAAAATGAGTTTTGTCCACCCTGGACAATCAAACAGCGTTTAAGCTGCATCCTTTGTTGTAATAGAAAACTTAAAGTAAAAAATGTAGTGTTGTCACTATTAAATAATTGGTAAACTATTTTGAACACATTTATTAGCACTTTCAGATTTAATCAAAAATGTGTCACTTTCTGTCAATGAATTTTGCCTCTTTCTGAAAATTATAAAATTTGGACAAAACGCATTTTGAAAGTCTGCTCCTCATATAGTGAAAATGTTTTAATGGCTGGAAGATATGCGAAAAGGAAAATAAATGATGGGGTTGGCAGCCAAAAGTGTTAATAAAAAATCAACAACTCATTTGATATTCACCGAGCTTTCGGCACCAATTTGTGCCTTCTTCAAGGGTTGTCTGCAACAACCAAGGACTTTATTAAAAAAATTTTTAAAGAGTACAAATTATCATTGTTTTAGTTAGAGTACTATGAATATGTGTTAAACATATAAATAATTAAACATTACGATTTACATTTTTTAACATTAATTAAAACATATTATAAACATTTCCAATATCAATAAAACACAATAATAAAAACTTACGATATCACAGAGTAACACTGATGTTCTATAATTATAATTGTCAAATTGTAAAATTGTAAAAATGTAATTTTTAGTCAGTAATATATTATATGGTCATAGTCAAGATGTCGAAGAGATAAAAACAAAAACAAAACAAAAAATATTGTCTGTACTAAGTTACTAATAAAATGTAAAAATATATAACAATAACTACAAAACTATAGTTTTTTTAAACCAAAAATCTTACAAAAACCAACTCCAAAAACAAAATGGTGTCATAAGTAAAAAAAAAATTTTGAATCAACGCGATGAAAATCACGTGATCAATTGAAAAATTGATGTAGTGATTAATGCTGTCATCTATCGGATAACACAATGTGTTAAAAACATAAATATAACCTCAAAAATTAAGTTTGTTTTTATCTTTGTCTTTTGATTGTGGTGATCTCATATATGAAATTGATTGTGGAGCATGTGGAAAGAATTACGTAGGTGAAACTTCACAATCTCTTAAGAAAAGGGTTTATCAGCATGAATATCATAGCAAATTGCGAAACGAAAATCACAGTGCATTAGTTACCGATACTGTTCAGACGGGACATAAATTTAATTTTGAAAACGCAAAAATCTTAAAATTTGAAAAAAACAGAACTAAGCGCTTACTATATGAAGCCATTTTAATTAATAAAAATAAATATGACAGAGTAAATAGTAAAACAGATTATTTAAATATCATTAAATTCAATGAATACATGTTCAACCACCACATACCAGATGGGGTTACTAATGACACAAATACATCAACGGTCCGCACCGGGCGGCACATATTTTGGGGCGGCATTTTTTACATTTAGTTATAGTTGTAAAAAATAACTTGTTCACTTCATAAGTTTACTATTCGATTTCCACGAATTATGAATTATTATATGATTTCGAATATTTTTCCTCATCGTCAAATCAATGTACTGTAGAAAATATTTTATCTCTAAAATTTTTGCTCGGATACAGACATCAATGGTGCCGATGTCGAGTAGAACTTCTACTGTAGAAGTTCTATGTACTACTCCGTGCTCGATGTTTATCGCGGCTTATCACAAGCACAATAATGTAAGAATGTACACAGTCACCGATACTAAACGAAACACTGGCACTTGGCGGCTGCGTATGAATAATCTTGAAGTACAGCGATATCAGATATATTTTCATAAGTTAAGCGATCTAAAGTACGGTGACCATTCGTACTGTATTATACAGTACAGTACTGTATTTGAAGGTGTTGTACTGTATTATTTTTTGTATTTTATTTTCTGTACTATATTTTAAATATTATAAAAATTGTATACTTTTTTAATTACTGAATAGCCGAGACGGTCAAATCACTTTTAATTATAAAATGTAATTACAATATGAATTGCCTAGAATTTAAGGAGTATATAAAAAGCAAAACTGACATATTAAAAAAATACGTAGCACGGAAAAATATCATCGGCAATAATTTAATAATTTAGAACATTTTTAGTTTAAATATATGGAAATCATATTTTTTTTTAATTTCAGCTTGATAGTTTATTGATTTTAATCAAATTTACGTATAAATTATAACCATTTTTTATATTTCATATTTTCTTTTTAGTTTGATAAGTTTCATGTCTATTTCCAATTGCAAAATAAATGTTCCTATTAAAATTTAAAAAAAAAATGTAATTAAATTATTTATGTACGTTTTCAAAAAAATTATTTATTATTTATTTATGTTTATTAATTTATAAAAACCACCATTTGATTGACTTACAAAGGGCGGCAAACTGGAGACCGCCCCGGGCGGCAAAAGTTCTAAGTACGCCACTGATTGTAACAACTCTACACTTAGGTGCATTAAGTGTAGCAAATATAATAATGTTCACAAATCAAACTTAGACACAGCACATTCATCTTGGGACCCCAATTGCAATATTTTTAAAGAAGCTGTTCAAAAACTTAGATCTACAATATTAGGAACAAAATAGCAACCACAGCATAAAGTTCGTCAATGCATGGATATTCTAACTTGTTATTATCAAAATATTCAAGGACTAAATTCCAAACTTAATACACTATATACTGCCAGTACCATTACGGACTATGATGTAATCGTTTTTTCAGAAACTTGGCTTTCCAACAATTTTTTGAATTCGGAAGTTACATGTGACCAATATTCTATCTATCGTTGTGACAGAAAGTTCGAATTAATTAATTTAAAACGTGGTGGTGGAGTACTTTTACTCGTTAATAATAACATATCCTCAATCATAGTTGATCTTAGTGAGTATTCAGACATACTTCCAACTAACTTTGATATCATATGTGTTAAACTGACTATTAGCATCAATGTAATCTTTATATTCGCTATATACATTCCACCTTCTCAAACTGCCTTACTTTTCTATATAATCATAAATTTATAATTGTTGGTGATTATAATATTCCGGAATTAATTACTGAAACAAACACTAAAAAAGTCGACATATTAAATAAATTTTTATCATACTTTGATGCTAAAGTTGATGTAATAAAGTTGAAAATAAATTTAATAAAATATTAGACTTAATAATAACAAATATCTCTTGCTCTATTAATCACTGCACTAGTACACTTCTTAACGTCGAGTATGATCACCATCCAGCATTACTAGCTGAATTCGATATTGTTGGTAATAGTAATGCAGATAATGAATATACAAATGCTAAGAACTTTATTAAAAAGTCTAGTAATCTTAAATATAACTTCAAAAAAACCAAATTTTATTGAATTATATAAGCATATAGATGACTGTGATTGGGACGTTTTGAAAATATACGATGACGTAGACTTAGCTTGTGATCATTTTTACAATATTTTATATTCACTTTTGAACCAATTTGTTCCACACACGGTCACATCTATTCGAAAGTATCCGCCATGGTTTATAAAGAATATTATTGAAATTGTAAAGGATAAGGAGCATTACAGAAAATTATTTAGAAAAACCCAAAATAAAGAACATTACATTACCTATACGGCATTACGAAATAAATTAAAAAAATTTACTACCACAGCTTACAATAATTATATTTATAAATGTGAATCAACATTTAAAAAAGATCCAAAAAATTTCTGGAATCACATCCATTCTAAACGAAAAACATCATCCTATCCAAAAATTATGAGTTACAATATGTCCACCGCATCCAATCCTACCGATATCGCAAACTCCTTTGCCTCTTTTTTTGAATCAGTCTACACGAAACCATCAGATAATTCATGTAACGTATCTGAACTTACATCTAGCGATTTTATTACTTTAAATCATATATCTATTGAAGATATTGAACAATCTATAATATTAAAGAATTAAAAAATTCTCATTCAAGTGGCTCTGATTCTGTACCTAGTTTTTTAATTAAGGACTGTTCATATCCATTCTCTAAAGCTATATACCATATCTTTAATCTCAGTATAAAAACAAGTTCATTTCCTGAACGGTGGAAAACAGCACGAATAACACCTATACATAAAACTGGGGATGTCTCCCACATCGAAAACTATCGTGCAATTTCTGTACTATCTAATTTCATCAAAGTATTTGAAAAAATTATTTATAAAATTATACATAACAAAGTTTCGTCCTGTATCTCGCCATATCAGCAAGGATTCATGCGGAACAAATCTAAGATCAGCAACTTGATGTATTTCACACATAAAGTTGCATCAGCATTAGATAACAGACTTCAGGTTGATTGTATATATACGGACTTTGCAAAAGCCTTTGACACTGTTGACCACAATATTTTACTCTCCAAACTTGAAACTTTCTCTTTCTCTAGTTCTCTCATAAATTTGTTAAGCTCCTACCTTCAAAATAGAAAACACTATGTTAATTTCCTATCTCATTCTTCAACTTACTTCTCACCCACATTTGGAATTCCTCACGGTTCTAACCTTGGCCCTTTACTTTTTTTACTATTTATAGATGACATTACCAGTGTTCTGCAATGTGATATGCTTATGTTCGCTGATGATTTAAAAATATTTCACATCATAAACAATGAAGCTGATTGCACCTTTTTACAAATAAATTTAAATAACCTTTGTCAAATGTGTACAAAAAATAACTTGCTGTTGAATATTAAGAAATGTAATATAGTCAGTTACTCTAAGAAACAGTCACCGATTATAAAATAAACGATGCCACTTTAACACGTAAAGATCAGATTACAGAACTTGGTAAAATATTTGACAATAAATTAACCTTTGCGAATCATATTAGATATATTTACAAACATGCTATAAAAATGATAGGTTTTGTCATTAGAAACACTCGTGAATTCAGAGACATAGATACTATTTTGGCATTATATAACTCTCTTGTTCGTTCTAAGCTAGAATATGCTTCCATCATCTGGAATCCAATATACAACACTTACAAGGATCTCCTAGAAAATGCTGAAAAAAAAGCATTAAAATATATCTATTTAAAGGAACACGGTAACTACCCTAACAGAGAAATCTCATATATCACATTACTAGAGATGTTCAATATTCGTAGTCTAGCAAATCGCAGAAAAATAAGTTCAGTTTTATAACTCTATAAATTAATAAACGGCCTTGTAGATGACTCACTCAGCCTCAGTTATCTACACTTCCACGTTCCTGCTACAAATTCCCGTAATACAAGAACTTTTTATTTACCAATTGCCCATAGTTACACATTCCGAAAATCTACAACATACAGCATGTGTCAACAGTATGAATCCCAATTTTCAGATGTTGATGTTTTTCAACATTCTCAGTCAAAATTTTATAATTACGTCACCAACACAGCTAATTTCTTGTAATGCTCATTTTCCATTTTCCACTCTTGTTTCTCACTGAACTAATTTGTAATATTAAATTTTAATGTATTATATTATAACGATTATTATTAAAATGCATTTTATAGTATTTTCCAGTTCTGTAATTGGGTGCGAACCTGTAGAACTGTGTAAATTTAAATAAATAAATTAATTAATTAATACTGAAACGTCGATTATATATCAATATTAATACAGAACTCAAACCTAAAGCTGTTTAATTTAATTAAAACATTGATTTTTATTATTCCTGAATCGGCATCTGTTCTATGTGTTTGTTTATCTACTGTAAATGTCATTTGTATTAGTTTTCCTGGTAAAAATGTACGTTTAGCTTGCCGAAACGTCGATTATAAATAAATATTAATACAGAACTTTACTCTAAAACTGTTTTTTTTTACTTAAAACATTGATTTTTATTATTCCGGAATCTGCATATGTTGAGTCTGTTTATTTACTATAAATGTCATTTATATTGTATCCTGATGAAAACTCACGTTTAGTTTGGTCGAAAAGTCGATTATAAATCAATATTAATACAGAACTTTAATTAAAAACAGTTTAATTTCACTATAAAACACATAGATACACTGAAAATGTCATTTGCAAGATGAAATCGGAGGCGATCTACTTGATTAATCCTAATTATTAATCCAGAACTGTAATTTTAGGGTAGTTTTAATTTAAGTTTATCTAGACACTAAATACGTACAATTTTAATACAGAACTTTCCCCTAAAACAGTTTAATTTCACTATAAAACACACTGCATTCATTGTACCATTTTTGTTGATGCAGCAGCTAGGGCAATTGCAGATTATAAATAAATAAATCGACACAGAACTATAATCCTTAGGTAGTTTTACTTTACAATTAACTAGAAACAATATTACTGCACAGTTTTTGTCGCAACGATTATATTTACATTTCAAATTATCGATCGGAAATCGATCTTCATTGGTCGCTTTGGTTAGGATTCACTTCTACTTCGGAAAGTAACGAAATGGATCTCAATGTGTTGGTATCTGTGTAGGAATAAATGGTTGGAATGGTTTAATTAAATGGTTAATTTATTCATTAAAATATTCACTTACTTATGGTTGTAATTTTTGCACAAGATAATAGGCGATTTTTTCGCAACAAGAATATGGACAAAGTTTTGACATTTTTACACAAGATTATGGAGCGATTTTTCCCCACAAGAAACAAGATTTTGATATCGAACACCTAGCGGAAAAAGCTTCATAATCTGGTGTGGAAAAACATTAAAATTTTCGTGGAAAATCTTCTCAAACTTGTGAAAAATTAGGTTATTACATTTTTGAAGTCCAGTTTATAATAGAAATTGAAACCAATAAATAATTCCATTAATTTCCTAGATCTAACTATCACAAAAACATATTCGATAAAATAACTATTTTTGTATTTCAAACTCAAAATGTAATAAATCAATATTCAAAGCAAATACGTCGAACATAGTATGTCGATGTAGTAAACAAGGTCATAAATCATTCCAATATCAAAACAGAGGCAATACAGGAATTTATCGGGGAAGATCAAAAGGTTTCGCAGAGGGCAATAAGCTTCTTTCATAGCGATGAATTGTGAAATACAAAAAGAAGATAATCTATTTATTTTGGATTCTGGATGTACTGAACATATGGTAAAAAGTAACATGGAAAAACACATTAAAAATATAAAGAAATTAGAAAACCAAGTAAAAATTATGATAGTATGCGAAAAACAATGATTGCAGAAAAGACTGGGAAGTATTTAGGTTACTATGATAACAAAAAATAGCATTTAATGCATTAATTGTAAATGGAATGAGTCATAATTTATTATCAGTAGGAAAATTAATAGAAAATAGCAATAAAATAGTATTTGAAAAAAAAAGTAAATATAATAGGAAATAACTTTGAAAGAACATGTGAAAAAGAAACAACTTATTCACCGTAAAGTTAAATACAGAAAAACAAGAAATGGGAATGGTTGCGACCACAACAAATATTTGGCATCAAAGACTAGGTCATATGAACCCATATGGACTTAAACAATTAAATTTACCATACAGCAAAGACGAAACATGCGAAGCCTGCATTGAAAGTAAAATCTCCAGACCAAAATTTGAAAGACAAGAAAGAAAAACAACTCATATAGGACAAATTTTTCATACGGATGTATCTGGTCCGATAACACTAATTACTAACAATGGAGAAAAATATTTTCTAGTATTAATATAAGATTTTTCTCATTTCACAATAGTAAAGTTATTAAAAATAATGTTATTGATTTTATAAAGTTAATAAAAATACAACATGAACAAAAAACAAAAAAAATAAGATGCGATAATCGCAAAGAGTTTATGACAAACAATTTTAAATCGTTCTGCAAAGCATAGAACTCCAGCCAACCATGACCTACACACTCCAACAGAACGGTAAATAAGAGAGAATGAACAAAACTCTGAGCGAAAGAGTGAGAACTAAATTTGCAGAAACCGAACTACCAAATCATTTATGGGGTTCTCCCCATTATTTAGTTATTTAGTTCAACATATAAATTAAACAGATGTCCAACAAAAGCTTTACCGGATGGTAAAACAGCAGCAGATTATTAGTACAACAAAAAAGATTTAAACAAAGTAAAAAATTTTGGAAGTCATGCTTGGACAGTAAAATTACCAAAAGAAAATAATCTAAATGCAAGAGGAAAATTGGTAATTATGATAGGGTATACTGGAGGAGGATATAGATTATGGGATTCTATCGAAGAAAATATAATCAGCTCAAGAGACGTCATATTCGATGAGGGCAAATTTAAATGTCACGACCAAACACAAACAAGTCTAAATACATTAGCATAAAATCAAAACGACAAAAATCCTGAAGAAAACGAAGAAAAAAATTAAGAAAGAAACAAAAATAGAAATTTAGAAAATATAAATCAGACTACTAGATCTAGAGGAACAAATAAACAACCCACAAGACTACAAGAGTATGAAGTTTACACAGCATACTGTTTATTGACTCAAGAAAACGATCCGAAAAACTACCAAGAAGCAAGGAAAGATGAAAAATGGAAGAAAGTTATTGAATATGAAATAGAAGCACATAACAAAATAAAAAAATTGACATATACTGAGTTACAAAAAGGAAATAAAGCAATAGAAGCAAAATGGATATTTAAAACAAAAGATGATGGAACCAAAAAAGCAAGATTGGTTGCTAGAGGGTTTCAACAACAGGAGGAGGGCAAATTTTGCAATATATATGCAACAGTAGCTAGAATGAGCAGTGTCAGATTGTTATTTGCTCAAGCAATGTTTAAAAACTGGAAAATTGGACAATTGGATATTCCAACAACATTTTAAAATGGAAAATTAGATACAGAAGTATTTATTGAAATACTGTTACAATTTTATTTTCCTTAAACGATATGCAACCTTCTTGTCGCAAGGGAACTTGGGTCGTCTATTAATATTAGGCATATGCGCAAATTAAAAGTTGGTGGAAACTGGTTAGTCTTGGTTTATCAGTTGAGCTGTGCACAAGTAAAATATTTGGTGGCATATTTTGGCTATTGGGATCACTAATCGACTTCTGTCGGATTTAAAACTGTGTACAATCATAAAGGAAGAGGCTTTCTACGACTCGTCGGATTTGAAGCAAAAACTCAGCTATTAAATACACTTTAGAACCGCATTCCAACTCAGGTAATTGCCGCTTAATTTTATACGTTTACTAAGAAATATTAATTACTACTATTGTTTTCTTGCATTTTCATATGTTTTGATATTCAGTAAATCATTATAAAGTATCGTTGTTGAGATGGTATCGACTGCAATGATATGATTGGATTTTTAGGGTTATCGAACACTCAGTCTTTCGGTTTTTTTGAAGTTATTTATTCATTTGTTACTTCGTTTTACTCGACGTTTCGTGCTAGCCAGAGCACTTCCTCAGGAGGCTGTTATTTTAAAAATACATGAATTAAACAAACATTGTATGTCATAAAATTATAAAATTACTAAAATTAACATTCACTTACATTATAGTGAAGCTCAAAATCGTTAAATAAAAGTAAATATTCAGCAAACAACAGCAGTCAGCATTAACATATTTTTAGTATTAGTTAATTAATAATAATTGTGCTAAATGTGGTAAAAGATCATGTATGAATTGTATTGGTTTCACATGCTATGCGATAAATTTGCAGTAGATCAACTAGCTTCTGTCTCCAAAGTATAACTTTGGCTTGAGTTGATTTTTCGCTCGAGGGAATACTATGTAGATCACATTTATGTATTATTATTTTTTTATGGCTTGGTTCTATTTAATTTAATATTAATTTATCGTAACGTATTATTGTTAGCGCTATTTTTCAAATGTAGCTATTGTTTAAATGTAGCTATGCATCAATCAACGGTGGCTGTAGGTTACGTTGTAAATTATTGTGTACTATGTTCACGCATTTGCATAACCTCAACGGATTATTCTTGTTTTACGCTCTGTCTGACGCATGGTAGTGAATGAAAGAGAGAAAAAAAAAATCCTAAAATTGAAATTTGACATATGTATCATCGTATACAAGTAATAATATTTATATATTATTTTGCTTTTACTAATGTTGTGGTTTTTCAAATCATACCAGGTATTTTTTTGTTAATTTATAATCACGTTCATGATAAACAAGAAATAATAATTTTTTTAGATTATGCACGTGCGTTCAAAGCCAATTCGAGGTATTCATGAGTTTTTGCGACATAATTAAACCTGTTTTATTTTATTTAACGATTTTGAGCTTCACTATAATGTAAGTGAATGTTAATTTTAGTAATTTTATAATTTTTATGACATACAATGTTTGTTCAATTCATGTATTTTTAAAATAACAGCCTCCTGAGGAAGTGCTCTGGCTAGCACGAAACGTCGAGTAAAACGAAGTAACAAATGAATAAATAACTTCAAAAAAACCGAAAGACTGAGTGTTCGATAACCCTAAAAATCCAATTATAAAGTATAATTTCTCTGTGAAAAGTAAAATTAGCATAAATTAGAAAAACGTGGTTTTGACCGCACGAATACCAAACACGACATGTTTAATTAACAACAACGTTTCAGGTTCTTTTGTTCTTTTGGTTCTATTATTATTTTCGTATCTTTTTACGATTAATTGTAATCATTTACTTCGGGATTCACTTTGGAGCAATTACTGGAACGATTCTGGGATCTTGAAGTTACGGAATTGAGTTCAAAACTTGGCAACACCATTTCATATTCGCCCAGACAACCATCGGACGGCAGTATCAGTTGATGGAAGAACCCGACATCAGGAACTCGCTGAATTCAGATCAGATCGAACGGACTACAGCTAAGGATTCGTTATTTATTTATCTTACCGTCAACTATTCAGCTAGCCCATACCGCCGCTTTATTGCTTCGAACCATAGTACTATTTAGATAGGTTATTTAGTTAAGGTGCTTATTTTATTTGTATTTGTTTAATTAACGTTAGTTCAGGCTATAGGTTAGGTTATTATTGATATTTATACCGATCTGAATATTAGATTATATAATCGGTTATTTCCAGATTTATGTTATTTGGATTTTTGATATTGTTGTTGAGATTAGTATATCAGATTGTCAACTTGTGTGTGATAAATTTAAGAGGATTTATTCCTGATAATTCATCTGTAATACAATTGTTTGAGATCAACATAATTTATTATATGTTCAGTTGTGTAATCGGGTATAGAGTACCGATCTATCATTTGATATTATTTGTAAGTAGTAGTTTATTCACTACTCGTTTGAGCGTGTCTGCGTTCGTCGGTTTATTCTTATTGTTATTGTCAAGTAGTATTTCCTGCTCCGTCGTTAGGCCGGTTATTTACGATATCCGTGATCGACCTCGCGATTCTCGTCAATGCGAAGCCGAATACGACGCACTTTCGTATTATAAACCAACGTCGTTGAACCGATCAACCGAGCGAATTTATAGTATTTTGGCTTATTGCATCGCTTACTTTACATACAATCTACGTGGCTCTAAACTCAAATTAGCGCTCGAAATATCGTTCGATTGTATTCGTATTTGTACTCTTATAACTTATTTGTTTACTATAATAATATTACTGTCCAAATCAACGTAGTTTGTAATATTATAAATTTAGTATTTAATATACTTATTATTAAGAATCGTGTTGGAATTTTCTTACGTCGTCTCTTGATATCACGTTTATTTCAGCATTGGTACCGTTCATTGCTTTGGCAACCCATCGGAGCTGTTGACTGATCTGTAGAGTTTATAATAGCGTTCCGGCTGGTCAACTGGCGCCCATATTATTAATGATGTAGCACAGTTTGAGAAACCCTGGTACGCCGGAAACCAAGCGTGCTAGCAGAGTCGAGGGAGAGACGTTGTAATGGCGGCATGAAAGAAAGTCGCGTTAAGACGAACATGTGTTCTATTCATTATTTCATTATTCAATTATATCACATTATCTGTATTAGTTTTATGTTAAATATTAGTGTAGCAAAAGTAGTGTTAATAAACGTTATAAAGTGTATTTCATGTGTTTTACTGATTTACGTAACAAACTTTAACCTACATGCTAAAATATTAATTTGTATATTTATATATACCATTGCTTGCTAATTGCGTTTTGGATAACATTACCGCACGACCGTCTCCACTGCAAGTTAGCCGCGGAAGAGCCATAGCAAAAAGGAAATTTAGGTAGCAATACCTGAAGAAATTAAAAAAGAAAAAGACAAATGTCTAAGGTTAAATTGAAGACTGTACAGACTGCAAGAATCTCTAAAGTGCTGGAATCAAAAATTCAATGAATTTGCGCCGAAAAATAGTTTTACAAGAAAGTATTATGATTTTTGTCTATACACAAAAGAACGAGTATGGATGATTATGTAGATGACATTCTCTTAATTGGAAGACAAAAGAATGTAGATTCTATCATAGAATCGTTTCAACGCAAAAGACATGGGCGATGTTAAAGTATTTCTTGGAATGGAAATAACAAGAACAGAAAACTCGCTAAAAATAAACCAAAGGAAACAAATAGATAAAATGAACAGCACATTCAATATGGAAAACAGTAAAATAGCGAAAACCCCAACAGAGAACGGATTCCAAGTAAACACAGATAGAAGTCCCTTATCGTGATTTGATCGGGAACCTCATGTATATCTCATTGATAATAAGACCTGATATAACATAAGCTATGTCATATTTGAGTCAATTTCTTGATAGACCAATTCAAGTATGCTGGTTACAAGCAAAACGCGTGGTAAAACATCTAAAAGAAACAAAAGAAATTGGACTTCACTACAAATAATCAGGGAACGTCACAGAAACAACAATCACAGCGTATTCAGACGCAGACTGGGGTACGAACAAGACGGACAGAAAAGGTATAAGCGGTTCATTAATTTTTTATAACGACAACTTGGTTTCATGATTTCACGCAAACAAAACTGTGTAGCGTTGTCAAGCGCAGACACAGAATACGTAACAACAACTGCCGCAAATGAAATTGTGAATATAAATTGACAATATAACATATTTTTGTACGCTCCCCAGGATTTCTGGAATAACAAACAGATTAATTAATATTTTACAGAAGAATAATATAAAAATTATCAAAATTTTTTTATTAACAATAAAGAAGATATTTACAAGACTTATCGACAAGTATCGCCTTCACAAACAGCTTTCGCAATTTATAAAATACCTTGCAAAGATTGCGATATGTCGTACATTGAAAACAGTCAACGGAAGCTATGTGATAGAATAACCCAACACAAATCCGATTGCAGACTCAAACCTAACTGCCCTTTCAATTCATAAGAATCAAAGTAAATATAATATTGATTTCGACAATTCAAAAGTTTTGTGTACTGAATCAAATGCATTTGAACGTGCTTTCTTAGAAATGGTTCATATTAAAACACATAAGAATTTGATGATCAGAAGATCGGATATTAAGAATTTAAGCTTGATTTATGACAATTTATTACAAAATCACATGTCAATTGATCATTCCACAGATAGACGTTCTACGCTTTAATTCTTAGTTTACATTTCTCATAACTTTACTTCGAAATTTAATGTTATTATTTTTAATATTGTTAATATTCTCTGTAAACTTTGAAAATTTGAATGCCGGAATCATATTTTACAAAATTATTGTAATAAATTGAAAGTGATTAGCACCGTCACAAGATTTCCATTACAGTTAAGGAAATTATTAAGTGCTAAAATTTTGCGTCTACGCTGGGCTGTTGTTAGTGCAGAAAAATATAAAAAAACACTAACATGGTAACTATAAAGAAAATTGAATATTTAAAAATAGACAGAAAATAGTATAAATCACGTTTTTAAAGAACACACAATCACACAAAATGTGAAGATTATTTTTGTAAAAGGAAAACAGAAACAAAAATAATGCCTGATTTGAAAAACTGTCCAGAAATGGATAACAGAATTTTTAACTGTATAAAATTAGTTTTCAGACATGCCCGCAGTTTATTATTTGATATTGACAGCAATATTGTAAAACAATTTCATTCTTTTGAGACAAAATTTGTTGGGGGAAAAAATAAATTTTGCTACGGGTAGATCTTACCAGTCACGATGTCATGCTGCAGTTGTTTCTTTTAATTCAAAAAATAGAGCTCATTATTCTTTTCACAAATCAATAGTAGGTAAAAGTCCTACTAATATCAAGTCAAAATTTGATTGAAAAAAAGAGATAAAGCAAAAAGACGTTTAAAATTTAAGAAACCAACAAGAACATGTAAAAAAGATGAAAACTATGGAGATAACTGCCAAAAACCGGACATGGATATAAAAGAATTTGAAATAGAAAAAAAAAGTTGTTGATCACTGAAGAACAAAGCGAAAAATTTGAGCAAAATACTATTTTTTATCCTACATTGTCAAACGTACATATTTACATTATTTGAAATTTATTGGTTAATTTATAGTTTAAAAATAATGAATAAACACTTTTTCGATAGTTTAATGTAGGAAAAAAACATTGTGTAACACACGCTACGCAAATGATATTTCATGCCTCAAGAAATATGTAACCTCGGCCTAAAGGCCTGGAATAAATATTTTTTCTTTCGGCATGAAATATACCATTTTTGTAGCTTGGGCTACAAAGTACTATTACAGTCAGAAAGCGCAATTTGGTGGTAAGAAATAAAAAAATTATTGACTACATCAAATTTTTTCAGCGTTTGCCGGCGTTTACCAACTACAAGTTGTGTAACATAAGTTAAAAATTTGTTATATTGAAAAGATATTTCTCACGTTGCTGCAATAAAACAAGGAAAATCTAACGAACCAATAGTATTAGAAATTCTTCAAAATAAAATAGGTCAGCCCATTGCTAAGTGTGCAAACATTGACAAAGAATTTCGCTTTTTGGCAGCTACACCTGATGGATTAATATAAAATAATACAATTGTAGAAATAAGATGTTCTTATATTCCCCAGAATTTATCTTTGCAACAAACGAAAGATACCAAAAAGTAACCTTTTGGAAAAAGGATAAACATAGTGATAAAATTATTATTAAGAAACATCGTAGCTGGTATTATCAAATTTACGGCCAGCTAAGAATAACAGGGCGCAATAAGTGAATATTAGCTCTATATACAAAAACAAATTAAAAAGTGAAATAATAATAAAAGACAATAATTTTTGGATTGAAAATATGCCAAACAAATTAGTTAAATTTTATGTGGACTGCATGTTACCGGAGTTAATCGACTCTAGATACAAAAGTAATATGAACAATGGAAATCCAAATTATATAGAGAAAACAGTCATACATAAAAATAAAATATAATAAAAATAATTGTTTTATAAAAAATATGTATTTGTTATAGTTAATTAAATACCATTATTAAAATAAGCAATAAATATTTATATGATAATATACTTATAATGCCTATAATATTATTTTCTTTAAATATAACACTTTATTATGTAAATAGTATTCTTTTTTTACAAAATAATAATATAATAATGCCCGGTATTATAAAAGCTTATTAACTAAATTACTAGTAGAGTAAAATTTACTTTGAGAGTAAACGAGTTTATTCTGTAGGTTTCTGTATTATAAAGACTTGATAAATTTACTCTAGTGGTAAATCTGCGAAATAAATTACTCGGTAGAATTTCTAGGGATTAAAATATATTTTACAAGTATACATTTATGAAGAATAATAAAAACTACTTTTTTATTTGAAAAAAAATAAAGGTAAAAAGGTATTTATTTATGTTTTTCTATATTACTATATAATATGGATATGTTTATTTAATTACTTATTTTTTAAATATCTAACCTATAATATACAAATGTCAAATACATGTGAAAAATATTATTTATTCTTTATTTTATATTTTTAGTTAAAAATGTCGACAGTATCATCTGTAAGCACTATATCCAACATAACAGATACAGTCGATAGTGACAGTAATGTAGAATATGACAAAAATATGATAACTCCAAGACAAGCACAGCTTTTTCAAAAACGGAATAATCTTTTTGAATTCTTTAATGATAGAGATTTTAGAGATAGATTTCGACTAACGAAGGAAGCTGTTTTACATATCTCGAGTTTAATTGAAGTTCAAATTGAACCGTTTACACGAAGAAGTTATTCAATATTAGCAATGAATCAATTACTTATTACACTTCGATTTTATGCATGCGGATCATTTCAAAAAATGTCGGCGACCACTTCAATGTTACAAAAGCAACAGTATCTAAAATTGTACGCAAAGTAACTTATGCTTTAGTTTCATAGGAAAAAGATTTATCAAAATGCCAAGTACAGCATTAGAAAGAAATCAGTATGAGCTGATTTTTTTTAAATATCTGGTTTGCCCTTTCTGTGTTGTCAAGGTTATTTAGTTTGGAAGTAAATTTACTTGGGAAGTAGTTATTTGACATTTACCTTCTACTTCTGGGCATAATTTTAGAGGCGATATCGTACCACCCTTTAAACCAGATAACCCGAATCAAGATGTCAACAAACGGATTCATAAGTTAGATGAACTAGAGCACATTTATAACTGGACAGATGAAGCTACTACATACTATGCTGTTGGGAAATTACGTGGCTTGGCCGAAATTTAATACAACGGGTTATCTTCATTAAACCATACATGGGAAGAATGGAAACAAACTTCGTCAGACATTTTTGGTAACCGCAGATTTTTCCGACAGAGTACAGAGAGCAATTTTTCGAAAAAAACGACCAAACGGAACTATTGCCGAATATTTCTTTGAGAAAAATGCGTTACTAATTTCGTGCAAAATAGAAGGAAAAGATGCAGTATCTTGCATCATTGCTGGCCTACCTTAAAACTGTAGCACGAGGTGGAAGATATAAAAATCCTGAAGAACTATTTGAATTTTTAAAAAAATGCCAAAATCGTTCTTTGTATCCGTATGAAAGAAAGACCAAATTTCGACACAGATTTTCAGAACAAGAAGCATCTTATGTCAGATCACAACCAATCGATAAACCCAGATTGCAGTCAAACAAAAATAACAAGCAATATTCAAGCAATAATGTTAGAACACAGTCAAGCGATAATTCCAAACCAACCTGCTATCGATGTAACAATGCCGGACATATCACAAGACATTGTACAGTTAATGTAAATCAAAGTCGTCCAGAACAACCGAGAATACAAATGCTACAAAGCAAAACAGCCAGAAGAGTTAAAAAAAAAATAAAAAAATCAGTAAAAATTCACAACTTTAAAACAAAAATCAGTAAAAATACACAATTTTTTTAGAAAATATATTAGTCAAAATAACACAACTTCAATCATAGATACAAAAAGCAAATAGTAAAATGATCACTTAATACATTCAGAAAATACGACAGCATAATAGCAAAACCTACAAGTTGAAAGATGAGAGAATTTACAAGAGATACAAGTCTCTTCCACACAAACGTACAAAATATGTGAAATACCATAGCTACACAGAAAATATAACCATAGGCGCTGGAAGAAAGTACTTCAAATTTGGATATAAAAGAAGATGAATCAGCATAACCACTTACCCTTTCTCGAGGGCGAGAAATTGCAGGATGGCCGAATGTAACAGAGAAATTGGTAAGGAAATAATTTAGTTGGTTTTTAGTCTCTAACGAGCTAGTCAAGGCCGAATATCTCTGGTATGTTTAATTGGTACATTTGGTTCGTTATCTCTGAGTCGAGGAAGCGGGACACATAAACAAAAACACAGCCACTTGAAGTAAGATAAACAAACGATGAGGTAAGAATGTTCTGAATATTATACCGTACAGTGATTTGTCAGCTGTATGCGAAGGCAGCTTTGATTGTATAGTGCAAAGTATTAAAGTAAATTAAATTTTAAAAAAGTATAGTGTAATAATTTAATATATTTGATTTAAATTGTTGCTTGTTGTTTCTCTATGAAATGTAAATAAATAAATAGATATAATTGAAATTAATATTTTATTTAATATATATATATATATATATATATATATATATATATATATATATATATATATATATATATATTAAGTCTAAATAATATTGTAATTTACGAAAAATTCTGATTAATAAATATATTTCTCATATTATTATAGGAGTAATTGTTATTTCGTTCATTATTTACAGGTATATCTTCCATAAATTCAGGTAATAGTTGAATATCCTCATATTCAAGTAAATCGTCTTTCAATAGTATACAAATATTGCGGAGAACTGTTGTTGCAATAACTATATGTAATATTGTCTATTTATTCATTCTCAGCCCTACATATAGACAAGAGAAACCAGACACCAAATGCTCTTTCAATTACGTTTCGAGTTAGTATATGTGCTTCATTATATTTTGTTTCTGCTCTTGTTTGTAGATTTAATAGTTGTGTCAAGAGATATTTTTTTAAAGCATATCCTGAGTATCCTAACAAATGACAATCAGGTTATTTGTTATCTTCCAGTTCAACTCGTAACGAAGAATCATAAAATATAGTTGAATCATGTACACTGCCTGGTCATCTTGCTATTATATCCATAAATTTTAATTTTGAATCGCACTCACATTGGACATTATATGAAAACCAGCCTTTTTTATTCCTGTATAGCAGGGGTGGGCATTAAGTCGATCGCGATCGACCGGTAGACCGCCAAGACATTTTGGGGTGACCGCCTTTAACTAAGACGCTAATTTTAAAAAAAGTTGCATTTCATTTAACATCGTTTTTTAGCTCTACCTACCTGTGTGAATCTGCATTTTCAACGATGAATATAATTAAGACAACATATCGTTCCCGTTTTACAGACGACCACTAGAATCCAGTGCAAGATTAGCAGTTAGTAATTATATACCGAGATATTCAAGATTGGCGGACAGTATGCAGACTAAGTCTTCTACTAACTTTAAATACAAGAACTAACTTTAGATAAAAATAATTTATTTTTTATGTATTTTAAATTGTTTGATAAAGCATCATTTGATATTATTAGATTTGTGGCTATTATTATTATTATGTTTGTATCTTGCGTTTTGTTTTAAATACAGTTTTAAAATAGTAAGTTTTTTCTATTGTAGTTATGTAGGTAAGTACATATTCCGTATTTATTATTAAGTTATAATAAATATTGTAGACTTTTTTTTTTAGCTCACCACACCTACGCCACTGGGTGGACCGCAACACCTTGAAAAAATTAGAAGTGGCCCGTACCCTGGAAAAGTTTGCCCACCCCTGCTGTACAGTTAAGCGCAATCACCTCCAGGGAGATTGAATTCGAATATGTGTGCAATCAACAGCTCTTATTACGCAAGGAAACACTCGAATAGATTAAAAATCCAGCTAAATTTTTCGTCTTTCCGTTTGTGTACTAGGCATTTTAATAAATGTTCGTCTCAGTGCAGCTAATTCTCGTGTGACCTGTGGTATTATTCTGCTTATAGTTGGTTGATTCATACTTACATGATCAGCCAAAACTTGTTGAAAAGATTCTGTTGCATAATAACGTAAAGTTATCAAAATTTTATTTAAAACAGAAACTGGTTTATTTCTTTCCGTAAATGTTACCAAACTATTTCCAATAACATCAGCTATTTCTAAAACTGTAGGCTACAGAGGATACGGTTTCGGAAATTCAAGTTCGCCAACAACACGATTGTTGAAGAAAAATCTCCACCTAACTACAGTAGTAAATAAGGCACAACCATTAACACATACAAATGTAAAATGGTTATTAGATTCTGCTTGTACTGATCGCATTGTAAAGTCAAAAGAATATTTTTATTAAGTTAAGTATTATAATATTATTAAGTGTATCCAGAATTACTGAACAAGGTAACAGTATTCTATATAATTTATATAACGCTGATATTTTTAATTAAAAAAAAAAAATTGTTATTAGAGCAAAAACAAGATAATTTATATGTAATAAATTAAATACATGCAGTTGCTGAAGCTAAAGCATATGTATGTTCAAAAAAGGAACTTACAAAAAGGAAAAATGGTCTAGTATGAACATGTAAATTTCAAAGACTTAAAAGAATTGTATGAAAAAGAAATTAGTTTTAGGTTTACCAGAAAATTTAGAAGACTGCTACTTAAAATACGAAATATGTATGAAAAATAAAATAAGAAATTTTCCATAAAAAATAAAAGAAGAAGAACTAGAAACATTTTGGAAATCGTACACTCAGATGTAAGTAATCAACAAGAAAGTTGCTAAGGTTACCGCGACAAGTTCATGAAATTTACATAATTGTTTTGGCGTAAGCAAGGTTTTAGCCTGCTGGGTACCAAGGCTGTTGGAACCGGAACAGAAACTCAATAGGTCTGACACTTGCCGTCAACTTCAAGAGCTGTTAGCCCGTTACGGTGATGAACTTTGGCTACGGATAATAACCACTGACGAAACGTGGATTCCTTATTTCAATCCTGAGACAAAAAGTCAATCCAAAGAATGGCGTAAACCCGAAGAAGGGCCTCCACTTAAGGCGCTGCAGTTCCGTCTGTTGGAAAGGTTTCTGTTATTCTTTTATGACATAATTGACGACATATTCTAATATTTACAAACATCGAAGCCACAAACTTTTATACTGACACGGCTGATGCCTGCGAAATGAGAGCGTTTATAGGTCTGTTACTTTCTGCTGGTTATTTGAAGCAAAATATGTCTAACATTAAGTCGTTGTGGTACCTCATTTACGGACAACCGATTTTTCGAGCAACCATGAGTAGAAATAGGTTCAAGTTGCTACTCATGATCATTAGATTCGATGATAATCGTTCGCACTCTGAATTTTTTGAAGAGTTGTCTATAGAATCAGCTTCACTAAAACCATCCCTTTGGTTACGCTATGTTGATGACATCTTTGTAGTTTGGCCTCATGGACGAGACAATTTAAATATGTTTTTTAATCATTTAAATAATATCCACCTAATTATTCAGTTTACCATGGAAGTAGAAGAAAATGGTTGTTTGCCTTTTCTGGATGTTTTATTGGAAAAGAATAGTGACTTTACTTTTCTTCATTCTGTATATAGGAAGCCTACTCACACTAATCAATATATTCATGCATCTTCACATCATCATCCTGCTCATAAGAGAGGTATTATTAAATGTTTATTTAATAGAGCTTCATCAATTTGTCATAAAGACAAACTTCATGATGAACAGAAAATGCTTGAAAGTGTGTTTTTAATGAATGGTTATAATATTAATTATATCAAGAAGGCTATACTTCCAAAACGTTCTGGTACTGTGGAAGATTTACGTGATAATGATAGCATTATCTACGCTTCTTTGCCTTTTGTAGAAAATGTAACTGATAAAATAGCAAAATATTTATCAAGTAAACATATTAAAGTCTCCTTTTATCCATACATAAAATTGCAGAACATGTTGAAGAGCGTTAAAGCTTCTATTCCTTATCAATCTTCAGGTATTTATAAAATACCTTGTGTAAAAGTTTATATTGGCCAGACTGGTAGAACTGTTTCTACTAGATTGTCTGAGCATAAAAGGTCAATTCGCTTGGGTTATCCTAATAAATCGGCTATTGCTGAACATGCTTTGGATACTCTTCATGACGTAAAATTTGAAGAGTCGGTGATTATTGCTAGACCAAATAATCTTAGCAATAGATTAATTAGAGAAGCTATCGAGATTTATAAGGACAAGAATTGCTTAAATCATAGTGAAGGTTTTAAGCTAAATAAAATTTGGCTTTCCTTGATTAACAAATTGTAATCTTTTATTTTTTAAAAATGTATATTCTGTAATCTAGTTGCTTTCCTAGTTACTTGTTGATGTGTTTGTTTTTTTCCTGTCATTTCTGCCTGATGAGGACAGGCGTTTAGCCTTGTCGAAACGTCGTTTATTTTAAATAAAAAAACAGAATTTAAACCTAAAGTTGTTTAATTTTTTAAAGATAAGTTTGTTTCGTTTTGCGATGTGTGGGAAACACTAAATACTTGTTTGGGAAAATATTATATATCCGGTGCCAACTTGACCGTCGATGAACAATTTGTTCCTTTTCGGGAAAACGTTTCGTTCAAATAGTACATGCCGTTGAAGTCTGACAAATATGGCATGGAAATGTGGTGGGTTTGCGACTCAGAAAATGCGTATGCGTTGAACGAAATTCCCTATCTAGGAAAAGAAGATAACACGCAAGCAGTTGGACTAAGTAGCACGGTTGTAAAAAACCACTCGCCTACTTCTCTCAGAAGAAAACATTTCGTGGCAGATGCTCCTTTAATATGTATTTGTCTAAACTAACCTAGCAAGTACGGTATCAAAGTTATGTGCATGTGTGATTCTCGAACCCATTATTTATATAATGCTTTCGTTTACACTGTAAAGGAGAAAGACTAAATAATGATCTGTCTGTTCCAACCAACGATGTTTTATAGCTTATTTCACCTATTCAAGGTACCAACAGAAATGTTGTTGACAACTGGTTCACGTTTATTGAGTTATATGAAAAATGAAGAGAAAGAAAAGTAAATAAACCTCAAATTAAATAAACCTCAGATACCACTAGAATTTAAGCCGAATTGGAAACGTTTAGTGGGATCGACAATGTTTGGGCACTCAAATGGGATTACTATTTGTTCGTACGTCCAAAAAAAAATTCGTGCAGTTGTATTGTTATCTACTACGCATGAATATCAATCGGTAAACAATGATAATGGCAAACCAGATATGATAAATAATTACAATTGCACCAAAGGTGGAATTGACAGCCCGGACCAACTTTGCGCCAGTTATTCGACTGCTAGACGTACCAAAAGATATTACTGTTTTTCTGCATCTTAAATATATTTGATGTAAACACTATGATTGTTCTTCAATTTCTTCCTGATGCTAAAGAAATAAGTCGCAGAGAAATAATTGTAACATTGGTAAAAGCCTTATTAGGGAACATATGAAACGCAGAAATTTGATACCTCTTTCTCGTGATCTGCAAATGATTATTTCTAAACATGTAGTAGGTAAAGAAGTAGAAGTGCCAATCCCAACTAAAGAATTAATGCGGAAAGCTCGTTGCGTATTAGGCCCGAGGCAGAAAAATCGCAAAACCAAAAACCGTTGCGCGAAATGCAACATTCACATTTGTCCAAGGATTTGCACTTACACGCATACAAGATCCAGTTAACGCAGACATTGAAACCATTGGACAGCGCCGTGAGTTCTGCAATTGGGTGTTAGCGATGCAACAGCATAATCCCGATTATTCGACACAAATCATCTTCAGTGATAAAGCACATTTCCAACTCAATCAGATTCAGATACAAATTCAGACGATTCTCATATTAGTTTAAATTCAGATTCTAATAGTAAAGTAATTTCATTCAAGAAATTTTATTAGAAAAATTAGTGAATTAAATTTAAACAGAATGGCTCCAAATGTATTAAAAAAAGAGTATGTTGACATGATACCAGATTTTTTCGGAGATACTAAACTTCTCCCACGAATCATCGAAATCTGCGAGAAGTTAGTGACAAAATTTTATAATACCAGTGACACTACAGACTTTCAGAATGAGTATTTAATGTCGAGTATTTTATCTAAAATAAAAGGCAAAGCCGCAGGAAATATTGCTAGTTGCTGGGCAGATGTAAAAACTGCTCTTATTAATACTTATTCAGACAAAAGAGATTGTTATACACTGAACAGAGAAATGTCCGAAACAATTAAACGAATCGCCATTTGATTTTTTCAATCGTCTGCAAGATTTGCTGAACTTGCAAGTTTCTTATTTAACAACACGTAAAAATCGAAAAAGAAGTCATTCTTATACAATACCTTAAAAATTATGCTTTAAGAATTCGGTTGCAAGGTTTGAAAGAACCCTGTAGATTTAAACACCGCGTTAAACATGCTCACAAACGATTTTCAAATTGAAAATCATACACGCGCACAACAAAAATTACAAAACATAAAACAACAGAGAAACACTCACAATAAATATACAAACAACACTCCGAATAAATTTACACCTGTAACAAATACACAATTTAGATACACACCACCTAGAAACCTTCCACAATTAACATACCGTTCAACCCCTAACCATCCTAATACCAGTAACAATTTTGTTACTCAAAATACAAAATTTAATGCATTCAAATCAAATCCAACCCAAAAATTCCCCAAGCCGACGGCTATGAGTGTCAACACACGCCATACCGAAACCCAACACGTCCGGTTATAACACCCAACATCCTTTCCAACAAAACTATAGCCAATATCCACAACGACAAAATTTTGCTGTGGAAGAAACTTTTAATACAGAGACAGAAGAATTAAATAATGAAATTGATTTTTATAGAAATTTTGATAATGAGTTAGAACCAAATACCGAAATTTACGCGGAAGAAATTATTGACAATTCTTTTGTAGAAACAAATGTCTCGGAACCACAATCGAGTCAATGAATCTTACAAACAAACAAAGCAAATTGCCATACATAATATTTTCGGAAAATAACTTCAAAGCACTTATTGACACAGTGTAACAAACGATTTTCGGGACAAATGGTTTGTTCATAAAATCCAGTACATTTCCGCTAAAAACGCATTGTGTTAAAAATTATTTAGGAGGCCGTTGAAGTACGAAACATGACAAATGATATATCAATGAATAGAAACTTTAATGCACTTTGCATTAAAGTATGTTTCATTGTTGTGATATTGATATAACAATTGTTATAAGCTATCAAACGCTAATTTGTATAAGTTTGGTGCGATTTCGTAGTAAATATCTGTTGTTATAAATTATTTATGTTATGAAATTATCAAACATAACAAATGATATATCAATGGATAGAGGCTTTAGTGCACTTTTCACTGAAGTATGTGTCATTGTTGTGACATTGATATAACAATTGTTATAAGCAATCAAACTCTGTTTGTAGCAGTTTGTTGCGATTTTGTCATAAATATCTGTTGTTATAAATTATTTATCCTGTTATGAAATCATGAAATAAAACAAATGACATATCAATAGATAGAGGCTTTAGTGCACTTTGCACTGAAGTATGTGTCATTGTTGGGACATTGATATAACAATTGTTATCAACAATCAAACTTTAGTTTTGATAGATTTTATGTTCTGTTACACTTTTATATGAAGTGTTGTATACCATTGTAACCGCCGTTAAAAGATCTGTAATTTGATGTATATATATGCGCAAAGTAGTTCGCGAGATAACCAAAAATATAAAATCTCATAATGTTATACATACAAAACCAGCGCTGAGCGAGCGTACCGACACGTTTGAAACCAAACTCGGCGAGTTAAAACTTTGTTTTCGCGCGCTCAGAGAGTATATAAACCGCCGGAAAATCAATAAATAATCAGTTCTTCAGTTGTGTAGGCTGAAGCATCCGATTTTTACATTGCTTGTTAATTTTGTTTGCTGCTTAAGCTGTACTAACTGAGTTGTTTACTGTCACTCTGTTCGCGATTATTTGGTTTAATCTTCGCGATCCGTTTAAGTTTGTTTAGCATATCCTGGTGCGAAGTCGAGATCCGGTGATCTTCGCGATCCGTTTAAGTTTATTTAGTATATCCTGGTGCGAAGTCGGGATCCGGTAATCTTCGCGAACCGTTTAAGTTTGTTTAGCATATCCTGGTGCGAAGTCGGGATCCGGTGATCTTCGCGATCCGTTTAAGTTTGTTTAGCATATCCTGGTGCGAAGTCGGGATCCGGTGATCTTCGCGATCCGTTTAAGTTTGTTTAGCATATCCTGGTGCGAAGTCGGGATCCGGTGATATTCGCGATCCGTTTACATTTATTTAGCATATCCTGGTGCGAAGTCGGAATCCGGTGATCTTCGCGATCCGTTTACATTTATTTAGCATATCCTGGTGCGAAGTTGGGATCCGGTGATCTTTGCGATCCGTTTACATTTATTTAGCATATCCTGGTGCAAAGTTGGGATCCGGTGATCTTCGCGATCCGTTTTCATTTATTTAGCATATCCTGGTGCGAAGTCGGGATCCGGTGACATTCGCTGTCCGTTTACTTTTATTTAGCATATCCTGGTGCAAAGTCGGGATTCGGTGATCTTTGCTGTCCGTTTACGTTCGTTTAGCATATCCTGGTGCGAAATCGGGATCCGCTAGTATTCGCTGTCCGTTTGCGAGTATTTAGTATATCCTGGTGCGCAGTCAGGATCCGGTGATATTCGCTGTCCGTTTGCGATTATTTAGTATATCCTGGTGCGCAGTCAGGATCCGGTAATCTTCGCTGTCCGTTCGCGATTGTTTGGAATAACCTGGTGCGAAGTCGGATCTGCGGTATTATCGTTGACCGTTTATTACGATTTCGCGGATTCTACGTCGTGTGTTATTGACAGACAACTCAATTTATGCATTATTCGTACTTCCGGTATAGCTAATTACCTGTTAACATCCTACACTGCTTTGCGCACGTAACACATGCTAACGCCTTGCACATAATATTGGTTGTATTTATTGATGCTGCTTTGACAATTATTTATTTTCTGTGCTGAACTAATAAGTGTAAAAAACTGTTTACCAGCTTCTATAGTGCTACTTTAATAAATCCAGAGTTTAGTAAATTGTGTGTCTACTTTCACCCTGAACCCTACACCACGAGTTACCCGGAAACACCGTTTGGCGCCCGATCCGAATCACGCCAAACGAGCAGCTATTTTCCCGAAGAAAATACGTTGCAACAGGCAGTACCCGTTCGTTTATTAAACCAGAAATTGAAAAAAAATATTATTTAAATAAAATAGAAAATGACTCATTTAAGATAACTACTGCTCACGGTACATAAGTCAAATTTTACCTTCTTCAAAATTATTATAAACTACTATAAACTACCTATAAAAATGGAATGGAAACAAGAGTTGTGTTTAGAACTTATTGATAAATATAAAAATATGGAAGTACTATGGAATCCTCGTCATCCTAGCTATTACAACAAATTAAAAAAGAAGATACTTGGACAGAACTAGCTACGTCTGTTAACAAAAGCGCCGATGAAATTTAAAAAAAAAATGGATAGTTTGAAGGGGTCCTACAAAAGAGAAAAGTAGAGTTAAGAAAAGTTGTGGAACTAGGAAAGGTAATAAAAAGTGTAAAACCACTGAATTTGTAATCTGTTATTTTTATGTATCTACCCATTTTTAGCACGAAGTGCAATCTATGAGTCAAAATGGTTTGCATAAGAAGCTTTTCAATTTTTGGACGACAAGGATGAATGGAAGTTTTTATTTTTTTCGGCCATATACAATGATTCACGACATTTTATCATAATGTAGATCCGTCACTGTAATTCTACGGAACTTTTATTACAAAAATGCTTTTTATAATAATAATACAAACCTGAAATATTATTTTGGCATCTGGGATCAGTTTGATTTATAATTTAATATGAGACGTTTCGGTCATAAATTAGACCATCATCAGTCAATCGAAGTACAACGTAGTTTACAATGAAAACATAGGCCCGTATTCGTACCTCATTTTTTCGTGAAAAAGTGCTTTTATCATTAATTTCAAAATAACTTTTTACTTCTGTTTTTCATCAAATGTAAATAGTTTATCTATTTTTGATCATTTTTATTATATTCGGTATTATAAAATTTATATAAACTATTTTAAATTGCTTAATAAATAATTTTAAATAAACGTCAAAAGTACTTTAGGCAAAAATCACTTTTATAAATGAGGTTATTTTAGTTATTTTCTTAATTTAAAAATTTTCCTTTTTTTATAACATCTTTAAAAATAATAATATATATAATAAAATCTGTATGTGTACACGTGGTTGTAAAACTATTAACCATAACCATAATTAATAGTTTGTAATGGTTAATAGTTTTATAACCACGTGTACGCATACAGATTTTATTTTTTAAGCGTATTGGTTTTGCCAAGATACTTCTCCATTAGTACAAAAATAATTTGTAAATTCTTCTCTTATTTGCTCGGCAGTGAATTTTGTTCTACAAGATATATTGCTTAAATTTAAAAAGGATGACATTCTCATCGTATCGCTTCGCCAGTTGCCAGGAATAATACGTCCGTCGACCTAATCGTCGAAAGTACCCCGGGATGTGTACATACAGGGTGTTTCACAACTTAGAGCAAAAAATTAAAAGGTATATTCTGTACGACGTGCTGATCATGAAACAAAAAGAATTTTTTTAAAATTTGCAAAAAAAATTGCATCGTATTTCAAGCAAACATTTTTTTTGCCACTGGTCGATAGTTATTTTTAATAATTGTTTTCAAATCGTCTACAATGAAAGTAATTGTTTACGTAATATCTAATACTAATAAAATGTGTAATAGTTTAATTAATAATTTAATTTAATTTGATAGGTAGTGGGTAGGTAGTCTTTCGTCGACATTGCTGTTAATTATTATTATCTTTGCTGGTGCACTGTTCTCATTTTACAGTGAATAGCAGTGTAGTGTAGTTTTTGTTAAAATGAATGCATTTAGTAACAGTGAATTAGTGGACATGATGTTAATTTATGGCGAAGCACGACAAAATTCGTTATTGGCACGACGTCTGTATGCTGAACGTTATCCTTTACGCCGATTACCCACTCCCCGTTCGTTTGTGAGGATAGTCCAGCGCCTTCGAGACACAGGATATGTGCAACCTAATCGTGGGAGAGGTGGTGGCCGCCAGCATCAACACGACAATATGGTTAATGATATCTTAGATGCTGTACATGCTGAACCAACTATTAGTACCCGAAGAGCGTCTCAACAATTAGGAGTATCACATAGTTCAGTATGGCGAATTTTAAGAGATCAAAACTACCACCCATTCCATTTTCAACGGGTACAGGGGCTAACAGAACCTGACTATCAGTTTAGAGTACGATTTTGCAACTGGCTTTTACAAAAACACACTGAAAATCCGAATTTCCCCTCGTACATCATATTTTCTGATGAGGCTACTTTTACGAGGGAGGGAGTTCATAACTATCATAA
The DNA here is from genome assembly GCA_963966155.1 of Clivina fossor. Classification (NCBI taxonomy): domain Eukaryota; kingdom Metazoa; phylum Arthropoda; class Insecta; order Coleoptera; family Carabidae; genus Clivina; species Clivina fossor. Next base: position 7,462,979 of record OZ014554.1, read on the forward strand.
CTCTCATTATTGGAGTCAAGTAAATCCAGACGTTGTTGTACGGGGCAGTTTTCAGCATCGTTTTTCAATAAATGTTTGGGCAGGTATTGTTAATGGAATATTACTTGGGCCGTACATTCTACCAAATAGGATGACTGGAGCTAATTATTTATTGTTTTTACAAAATACTTTGCCAGAACTTCTTGAAAATGTGCCTTTAAATGTGCGTCAGCAGACATGGTTTCAGCACGATGGTGCGCCATCACACTATGCTCTAAATGTAAGAGAACATTTAAACCAAGTGTTTGAGGACAGGTGGATTGGTCGCGGTGGACCTGTAGCTTGGCCTGCTAGATCCCCTGACCTAAATCCGCTGGATTTTTATTTTTGGGGTCATTTTAAATCCCTCGTCTACGACAACCAAAATGCGCCGGAAAACGAAGAAGAACTTAGGCAGAGAATAGAAAATTCAGCAGAAATAATACGAGAACAAAATTCGTGTCAAGACTGTACTAGGTCATTAATTCAACGTGCTGCAATGTGTGTAGGGATGAATGGTGCAAATTTTGAACAGTATTTGTAGTTTTGCGCTTCAGGTATGTTATTTCCCAAATTATCTTGATATTAAATAATACAATGCATTAATATTATAAATTATTTTGTATTCAAAACAATTATTGTCTCTAAATAAAACTAACATTACATAATGTTTCTTTGATAATTAATTTCATTTAATATTTCTTTCTATGACGTATGCTACTCCAGTGGTTCAAAAAATGTCTACTTCAAGTAAACTACCCTTTACTTTGCAAATTTTAAAAAAATTCTTTTTGTTTCATGATCAGCACGTCGTACAGAATATACCCTTTAATTTTTTGCTCTAAGTTGTGAAACACCCTGTATATACGAATATATTACTACGACGTAGGAAATTGTGAAGACAAATTATAGCCATAACTACAGTTGTCGCCTTTTCCGGCTCCAGAAGCAATGGTTTTCGTAATACTCGAAAAACACTGCACATAACTCCAAACGCATTTTCCACAACACGCCGAGCTCTACTTAACCAGTAGTTAAATATACGTTTAGATGACCCACGTGGATGAATTCCAGTAAATGGTTTCATAATGTTTACCTCCAAGGCAAATGCTGAATCGCCTAAGAAAACGTAAGGAACTTATTTGTCTCTCCCTGGAAGCGCGGACGGTTGTGGAAAATTCAAGTCATTTTTTACGATTCTCCTGTATAGTTCACAATGTTTAAATACTCCTCCATCTGAGATGCGGCCTTGGCAACCAATGTCAACGAATGTAAAATTATAATCGGCATCCGCTACAGCCATCAAAACAATGCTAAACTGAGATTTGTAATTAAAAAAGTCACTTCCGCTATTTATAGGAGCTTGTAATAGAATATGTTTGCCATCAAGAGCTCCAACACATTTGGAAAAATTCCACATATCGTCAAATTTATCAGCAATATCTTTCCACTCAGTTGGTGTCGATGGCATCTGCAAAAAAGCAATACCGTGCTTAATAATTGACAGACCACCTTGTCAAACATTTTTTTTTTTTACTTTTAGTCACTGATAATGATTCTCTGATGTATTTTGTTCTATATGAACCTCCAAAACTACGAAAGAAACGGATATTTTATCATTTTAACTCATTGTGAAAAAAAGTCAAATTTTCAGCATTTTTTTTTTTTAAATTTAGACAGCCCTAAAAATAATTTAATGTTAATATTTTCGTTATACCAGAGGTTCATATAGAAAAATCGAAAAAAAAAAATTGTTTACATGAATTTCCCCCCTTAATACGATAACTAATATTTGTTTTAGAATGTGGATTCTCCATCCAGCGACAATAAAGACTTAATGTCTTGTGAAGAACAACAGCTATCACAAACGCAACCAAGTAAAGATGCAAACGTCTCCCAGTCTGCAGAAGCCTACTTCTGTGAACCACAGCCCAAAGAATCAACAGCATCTAGAAAGCTTTTCCAGTCACCCCCAAAAAATATCCAGTAAAACGCAAGATAGCTAGCGAAGATGCCAAACTTGAAGAAGCATTTACATACTTAAGACAAGCAGCCAATGTTGTAAGAAACCAAAAGACAGATGTAGCCTTTTTGGAGAGTTTACAGCAGAAAAGCTTCGGTCATTTGATAAACGACGTATAGCCATTGCAGAACATAAAATCAACAGTGTTTTGTTCGAACTGGAAATGTCAAGTTATGAAGACCGTAGTACGTTGAACTACAGTAGTCAAACAATTCCCTGTCTCGTCATCAACCATCAATACAATCAAACATTGACACCAATTTCTTCTCCATATGTCTGATCTCAAGATAGCAGCACAACTGAAACTGAATTATTGCTGCGCAGACTTCCGGAATGATCACAGAAATTACTTGCTTTGAAACTAAATAAGTACTGTAAACTGGTAAATAAAGCACCAGTTGCAAGGAAGAGCAGAGTTATGGCTAGTCTTTCCTCGGGTGAAATTGCTTTTCTAAATCTTGTATCTGCTTTAGTTATTTTGCTTCTAATACCATCCAAAATAAAATTAAAATCTTCTTCTGACATTCTGGTGAAATTATTAAATTTGCCAACAGGTCGTTTAACAAAAACGTACTATTAATATCACTAATGCGTCTTCTTCTTAAATATAATTGGGAGGACTATCTACGTCTCTGCTGTTTGCGTTTTCTATTTTTTAGTAACTTATAAATAAGTGTTAAACTAACATAAGCCACAGATAGTTGTTCGTTCGACATTTTCGACGCCTCTAGGCGAATAGATGGAGCACTACCGCGGCAAGCATCATGCGTCCTCATATGAGGAGACATTGTTCTCAACAACCACATCAGCACAACAATCAAATCAATAAAAAACAAATTAAAATCCAACAATGCAATAATAACAAAAGCAGATAAAGGCAACATAACAGTTATAATAAACAAATTAGACTACATCAACAAAACCGAAGAATTCATCAATAAAAGCAAATGCATTCAACTGAAAAACGACCCAACAAAAAAATATCAAACTGCAATAAAAGACATAATAAAGAAATCAACAATATTCGAAGATAACCAAAAATTCCATCTACACAATATGAATCCAACAGCACCCATATTAAGGAGCCTACCCAAAATACATAAACCAGATAATCCAATAAAGCCACTAGTAAATTTTCAATCAGCTCCAGTATACAAAATATCCAAAAAACTTACAAATACTAAAAAAAAAATTCAATTAGAAAACAGATATTCAGTAAAAACAACATCAAATTAATACACCATATAAAACTGTACAATAACATCAGAAACCAAAATAGTAACGCTGACTCTGCATAACTACTCGACATCGAGGCACATTAACAAGGAGAAGACTCCAAATTATGATTAAAGAAATCATTATAATACTGTGAGTTAATAAAAAAAAAATTTTTTATATTTTATACACAAAAAACTAACAAACATTTTTTTTAAATTTTTTAATTAAAATAAAAAGATTTTTATTGTTATTAACACTAGAACTACCAACCGGTCAAAATGACCGGTTGCATAAGTTCATCACCACTTTTTATTCATAATTGCAAAAAATATTGTTTTTAAAATACTATGTATTTTCTAAATTTATGAAATCTTTAATTTTACAAAATGTTAGATTCGTGCGATTTTATTTTACAGAGATAAATATGTGGTATACCTAAATATACCAACCGGTCATTTTGACCGTCATATAAAAACATTACCAGAGTTTAGGGTTGCTTGTGCAAATGCAAAAAAAAAAAATAAAACACGCGTTAGCAACACACTCTGGCAACATTGTAGCATACACAAAACATATTTTTTACTCTGAATACGGGGAATCCCACGAATAAAAAGGTTCTGTGTTTTGTTCATGATTCACATTTCTGCGGCTAAGTAGTTTCATTTTCTTGTTGGTGCTTCTGGTGCGAGGTGAAATAAATATAGAGTGAATAATATTTTGGCAAATATTTTACCATTGTTGCTAATATTGTAAGTAAGTTGTGAACAAATATTTTTATCATATACATAATATTCCATATATTTTTTCAGTAACAAACTTTACCCTAAAGATGCATAGACATTCGAAAATACCAAAACTGAAATACGAAGATGTGTATGGATCCTCTGACAGCGATAGTGAGGAAGAGAACATCTTCAATGGGCGTAGGCCAAGAAGAACTCTGAGATTGTCATCCTATTCTGATGAAAGTAACGACCAGACTGAAATTGCTGCTGATGGAACTATATGGACTGAAATAAGACCTGTATCCACTCCAGGACGAAAACCAATACACACAATTTTCAAAAAAGTCAATGGGCCTACAGCGTATGCAAAACGAAACATAATAAAGGGTACTATGAGCAGTGCTTTTTCATTGATAATTGATCGTAAAATTATAGATCATATTATAACATGCACAGAATTAGAAGCTTTCCGAGTTTTTGGAAAAAAACTGGATTTAACTCATGAAAAGTTCGATGCTTTTCTTGCAGTTTTATACGCACGTGGCGCATACGAAGCTAAGAACTTGAAATTATCCTATTTATGGTCCAAAAAATAGGGACCACCTTTTTTTGAACAAACTATGACGAGAAAAGACTTCACAGATATTTTACGGTTTGTACGCTTTGATAAAAAAAATGGAAGAAGTCAACGATTGAAGAATAACAAATTTGCAATGATCTCACATGTTTGGGATTCATTCATCAAAAATAGCCAGAATTGCTACGTACCAGGACAGAACATTACAATTGACGAGCAACTATTCCCAACAAAAGCGAGATGCAAATTCACTCAATATATACCAAACAAACGCAATAAGTTTGGAATAAAATTTTGGTTGGCATCTGATCTCAATAGTAAATATGTTGCTAATGGGTTACCTTATTTGGGAAAAGACGAAACAAAACCACCGGCAGTTCCATTAGGTAAATTTGTCGTCCTCAAATTAATTGATCCGTTTACCTTTGCTGGGAGAAATGTAACGACTGACAACTTTTTCACGAGCTTATCACTAGCATCAAAGTTATTGGAGAAACAGACTACGTTGGTTGGAACTATCCGTGCAAACAAAAGGGAATTACCGGAACTTGCTAGGCAAAAAAAAGATACATTACCTCAATATTCATCGGTAATTTATAGATCAAGTAATGCTACATTGTCAGTTTATAAAAGTAAGCCAACGAAAAAGGTCCTGGTACTGAGTACGAAACATAATTCTGTTAAAATTGAAGGGGACAAAAATAAGCCTGAAACTGTAATATTTTACAACAAAACTAAATTCGGGGTTGATATTACCGATCAAATGGCCAGAAAGTACACAGTGAAGTCCGGTTCTCGAAGATGGCCTCTGCAAATATTTTTCAATATTCTCGACTTGGCAGCAATAAATGCATGGGTTTTATATAATGAAACATGTGGAGAAAATATGTCAAGAAAGGATTTTCTGTTTCAATTAGCAGAAGAACTCTCAACAAAATATAAAGATTCATCTGCACCAAGAAACTTTACCGATCTCTCGATGAGCCTTGAAAGTTCTAATACACGAAAAACTTGCCAAATAGGTTTTTGCAATGAAAATAAAACAACCGATATCTGTGCTGCTTGTAGAAAACATGTTTGTGGAAAATGTACATTGAAAAAAATTTCTATTTGCAAAAAATGCGGTGATGAAATATAACCTAAAAACATATAAGTAATATTTGAAGGGGTCCCTCTAAAAACGTTACATCTGACAAATTTTCACAAACCGATTTTTCTGTGTAAAAACGTTCTATATGACTTGCTCTATCTAGTGGCGCCGAGTACAGTGCTTTTTTATAACTAGAATGATACGTATTATATTTTTGAAGTTTCAAGTTAGTGCAAGAACGTTACATCTACAGTTAAACATGGCGGACGCACCTGACTTGTCAATGCCTTCTCCAACTTCTCTTGTTTTAAAGAAGGCAAATAAAGGCAAGAAACGTAAAATAAATTATGAAGAGTGGAAACAGGTGAAAAACAAAGTGTTCAGGAACAGTGGAAAGCCTTATGTAGGCTCAAAAGGGGAAATAAAACCCGGTAGAAGATCTCCAGAAGAGGTGAGTTTAAAAACGTTACTTCTACACTATGCAAATTATATTTTGATTGTTCTAACATGCAATGAAATTTTTAATGTAACCATAAGTTTATAGTAATAATTTTAATCAACTTCTTTTAGTTTACTTGTTCTAATACATTACAATTTAAATAACCGTTATCATCTGCCGTATAGCTGAATGGCATTATTTCTACGTAGGTTATGTTTTGAATAAAATGTGCTTATGTAGTATTATATTTGCGATAAAATTATTAGATAGTATTTAAATTCAAACATCAATTTTTTAATTGTTGGTTACATTCTACTGATAAGCAGGTTGATTACATAGAAAATTTTCTTTATTTCTAGGCGGATCGATGTTCGGCAAAATGTACCTACGACGGATGTTTTAAACTTAATGAAAATCATGAACAGAAGATGTTTCTCTTTAACGATTTTTATGAATTTCCTTATAATGGACAACAGCATTTTCTTGCTGAGTGTGCGGACGTCATAGAACCGAAAAGAAGAACGGTTCCAGAAAATGTATCGCGGAGGAAGTGTTCAGTTAAATACTCTTTGCCCACAGTAGGAAAAACTGTTAAGCTGCAGGTATGCCAAATACAAATTATGAAAATCTTTGACGTAAAGAAGAGAAGACTGCAACTACTTGTAGAAAAATTGAAGTTCAAAAAGTGTGTTGAAGATGGACGGGGAAAACATCAGAACCGACCCAGAAACATACCTGATGAAGCACTGATATTAGCAGAAGGACATATCCGTTCATTTCCTGCACAAGAGTCACATTATTCACGTCATTCTAGTAAAGCCGCGTATCTCAGCCCTCATTTAAATTTGAACAAAATGTACAAACTTTTTAAACTCAAATATCCAGATTCAAAACTATTGCAGCACACATACCGTAACATTTTTGCTGAAAAATTCAATTTAAAATTTGGATTACCTAGATCTGATACTTGTAAGCTATGTGACAAGAATTTTATTAATATGGTGGCAGCAGAATCAGAAAATGAAATTGAGCAACTAAGAGTACAGTCGGAAATTCATCACCGGAAAGCTGAAAAGGCTTACAAATGCCTCTCGGATGACTCTAAAGTAGCACAACAAAATCCCAATGTAATTGTTCTCTGCGTCGATCTGCAGCAAGTCATCTTCACTCCTAACCTATCTCATTCTGATATTTATTATCAAAGACAATTTTCCAACTATAATTTTTGTATACACAATATGGGAAAAAATGAAGCTACCATGTGTGTTTGGAATGAAAGCACAGGGAAAAGGGGTGCTTCAGAAATAGCTTCCTCCATTCTTCGTTATGTTGAAGCAAACTTTGAGAAGCTCGTCCCCTACGAGTCCCGTGTGCTTGTCATCTGGTCTGATCGATGTGTGGGCCAGAATAATAATTGGAAAATGGTTACGCTCTGCCATTACTTGGTCTCGATGGGCTACTTCACGGAAGTCAACCAAAAATTTTTAGTAACGGGCCACAGTTTCCTTCCTTGCGATCGAGACTTTGCGCTAATTGAGAAGTGCAAAAAAGTTTCGAAATTATTTATCCCGGATGATGTCAAAAATATGATAATTTCTGTGAAAGATATAAACCCTTTTATACTCAAAGAAATGGCCGGGAAATTTGTTGATATCACTCCGATAGAGAAACAAATTTTCAAACACCCACATTTAAAAATCAGCGAGTGCAGGTGGATTCAGTTTTCTAAAGACAGTCCAACTCAAATTCGAATTCGAAAATGTCATAGCCTGCTAGAAAGCTGGAAAGTTTTCGAAATAATAAAGAAAAAAAAAGGGCAGCCAACGACGTTCGATAAATTATATCGTAAATTAGAAATTACACAATTGGAAAATCTTTACATTTCAACCATAGCTATTAACCCAGCCAAGAAAGCAGATCTGGTCAAAATATCAGAATTGTTGCCTCCGGAATATAGACATTTTTACCTATCGCTAACTTCGTAAAACTAGAATTAAGTATATTTGTTTTTATTAATAACTTTTTTATCTGACAATAAACATTTTTCTAATTTTCGCTAACTTCATAAAACTAGAACTAAGTGTATTTGTATTTTATTAACAACCTTTTTATCTGACAATAATAATCCATAATATCCATTAATAATCCTGAATGTGCTACTAAAATAAAGTGCTTTCCGCAAAAAAAGCAAGCGACTAGAATAAAAAGGTTACAACTGTGCATTTGGCACGTTTTTACACTAAAAAAAAACTAATTTTTGTATAGTTCGATAAATTTATTGATCTTACTAAAAAAAAAGAACCTAATTCTTGTGAGATTGGTAATCTAAACGGTTTTCTACAAAAATTGTATTAACAATTTGTATATCTCAATGTTAAATCAATTATTTCGTTTCCTCACCATTTTCATAAATGCTAGTTGTAACGTTATTAGAGGGACCCCTTCATTTCTTCTCTTTATATAACTGTATATATTTTGCACTTTAATTTTGAAATAAAATATATTTTAATTTTCTTAAAAAAAAAATTAATCTTATAAAATTATTTTGAAATTTTAATATTTTAATATTTTATTACTTTAATATTTGAATATTTTAATATTTTATTACTTTAATATTTGAATATTTTAATATTTTTGCAACTACACATCAAACCGGTCATTTTGACCGGTTGGTAGAAATAGGTATAGAACAAATCCTGGTAGTTCTAGTGTTAATAATAAAATAACATAATGGCGACACAAGCAGAAGCAACGGCGCCAGTCGATATTATTTTTCCTAGTTTAAATAATGACATATTAAAAATGTTAGAATTAGCTCCACATTTTGACGGAGATATTAAATCATTGTCAAATTTTATAACGACCATTGACGATATGATGGCACTTATTTCTAGAACTAATCCAAATGAAATTACTTCAAAAATTATTATGTTAACTTTAAAAAACAAAATACGCGGAACAGCCGCATATAGCCTAAGCATGACTAGTATAAACACATGGCCCGATTTAAGAGAACATTTACAACAAAATTTCGCTGACACTCGATCAGAACACACTATTATGTACGAAATTAGTCACTTTAACCTTCCGTCGGGCGCATTTAATCTATGAGATAAACGAAGACCATTTAACAGATTTTTTAGATATCAGGTGACGCCACTGAACTGAATTGCCTGTTAGCTTCCCCCAATATTGTTTCGAATAGTTTAACGCACTTAGGCGTGTCAGTACGAGCACGATTGGTATGTCAAAATCTTTCCAACATAAATTGCAATTATTCAAACCTGCAACAGCAGGAACTGAAGACACTTCGCAGCCAACGAACAGTAATAAACGAAAACGTTGTGTAACCTGTGCAAAGAATGTCAAAATATTCCTGTAAAAACACCCCGACTTGTTACAGATTAATTTCTTTTGGAATATCTCAAATTCCAAGTCCCCCTAAACAACATCATAAAACAATTTTACACGTTAGAAACAAACACTAACATATTACACGCAAATTAGCAAAACTACGAACTTAAGAACAATATCACTACCAATTTAAATAAAATAAATAACAACGAAAAAAAATTTAACTGATAAGGTAAATAAAATCGTTTTATAAAATATTTTTCAGATCTCATAAAAAATGAATTCGATAACAATTGTGTTATGTTTTGTTTATTTCTAGGACAATAAAGATGAAGCCTTACCAAAAAAACGAAAATTAGACAGACCGCAATAACATAACTGCACAATTTAATAAACGAATTGATTCAAATAGCACAAGACCTATATTTCTCACTAATACTATTAGAAGAAAGTACAACTTTCTGTCAATTAAATATCTTATGTTTCGGCATAATCAATTACGACGAATTAATAAAAGAAATAAAGAAAATCGAAAATAGTTTCATTAGAACAATTTTGTTAAATAACATTCAAAATAATAACATATTGAAAACTTACTGTTCACTAAAATATGATAATCTAACGATCCTTATCGAAATTCCATCTAAGGTTCTTAAAGAAAACCTTATTCAAGCCACATCTATACCCACACATTTACACAACACATACAAAACTATAAATATTGTAAACGGCCTTTATACAAAAAAATAATTGTAAAATTAGACCTATAGATAAGTTAAAATTAGTAATAATGAATATTATTGCGTCTCTCAAACTAGTGATTATGAGAAATGCTTAGACAATGTAATTTGTTATAAAGATTTTCAGTTTTGCGAATATAATAGAATATCACCAATAAATTCAATCATAGAGATAAAAAATTCAAATTTAAAATATATGTTTTTTCGAACAAAAAACAAGTAAAATTTAATTGTAACAATGAAATAAATATTAAAGAGTTGCAAGGTATTTATTACACAAATAATTGTAAAATAAATAACCAGATTCATATAAAAAATAACTTTGGAGAACTAATAGAAATTCATGCAAATTCAACAAATCAAGAAATTGAGATTTTAAAAGATAAAAAAAAAAATTTCATTTATCAAATATCAAACTGAAAACGATATTCAATTATATTCGCTCTATAATAATGTTAAGTTAAATAATTATCAATATACTATTATCTACATTGTAATTGCATTAATTATTATTGTAATGATATTTTGTAATTGCAAAGATTATCTAAAGAAATTAATATTCAAAAAATTAATAAGTCAGAAATTATTGAAATAAATAAATTAGAGCAATAATCAAGTAGTAAAAGCTCTACTCCTGATGAGTTAGCTTTTCCTCTTAAGGGTGGAAGTGTAATGCAAGGACACCGCCCTATATTTCACAATAATTAAATTCATTGCATCACCCTGCTAGACCCTACTAAGCGAAATTCAATCCTTTTCTAGGAAATAGATAATCTCTGCAACTGTGTTCTCATGCTTATAAAATATAATTCGAATAACCATTCTAACTGTAACTGTTCTACTTGTAACATGTAATTGCTTGACATAATAAAATTTATTTTTAATAAATTTTCGAGTTTAAAAAATATAATTTATATAATTATATTTTTATGTAATCGATCAATAGAATGTTACATATAAATAACAACAATACGGAATTCCGAATATTAGATAATAACAATAAGCTATTTATGTAAAAAAAAAAGTTAACTTACGAACTATGGCTTGCTTCAACAATATCCACATTTTGTAAATTTGTTCTTGATATACAAGCACTACGTCGACTTTCAAGGTACCTTTTGTTTTTTTCAATTGTCTCAGTTTTACAGAGATGTGCACCGCGTATGAATAAAGTTTTACGTTTTTTTTTTTCGGAATACATGATTCAAACAAATAACAAATTATTTTTCTATAACAAAATAAATTCTAAATTACCGTACCTGTTGTACGTATATTCAGTTGTCAATTTTCTGTAAGATTTCACAAATTTGTCTCTATATATAGTCAAATATCAGTAAAATAATATAAGTAATAAATACAAAGTAGCAGCGAAATATAAAATTGACAACTCTGCCAATTGCTTCCCCAGCAAAACTACAGAAACAAAAATATTATATATACGGACGCAATCCAAATAGAACGCATGCGCAAGAATAATTTCTCCGCTTTTCAGGGGGACTCTGTCACAGCCAAACGCAACTAGTAATATAATCTGTGATTGCAACCAAAGAAGACATAATCGAAAATTATGGCCGATAAAAAAATATTATCTGTAGAACAGACAGTTTCTGCAGAATCTGTAGAACAAACAGTTTCTGCAGAATCAAAGGGTACAGGGTCTACATATGCAGGTGAACCTATGGCTGTTGAAACGCAACGCAACGAACGAAAACGCAAATTTGCGTACTTGGTAAGTACAGTCTAGCAATAGAATAAACAGTTACATAAGGTACAATTGTTCAAGGTACCTTTTCTTTTTTTCAATTGTCTCAGTTTTACAGAGATGTGCACCGCGTTTGAATGAAGTTTTACGTTTTTTTCCGGAATACATGATTCAAACAAATAACAAATTATTTTGTTATAACAAAATAAATTCTAAATTACCGTACCTGTTGTACGTATATTCAGTTGTCAATTTTCTGTAAGATTTCACAAATTTGTCTATATATGTAGTCAAATATCAGTAAAATAATATAAGTAATAAATACAAAGTAGCAGCGAAATATAAAATTGACAACTCTGTCAATTGCTTTCCCAGCAAAACTACATAAACAAATATTATATATATATATATATATATATATATATATATATATATATATATATATATATATATATATATATATACGGACGCAATCCAAATAGAACGCATGCGCAAGAATAATTTAATTTCTCCCCCTTTCAGCGGGACTCTGTCACAGCCAAACGCAACTAGTAATACAATCTGTGATTGCAACCAAACTAGACAATCGAAAATTATGGCCGATAAAGAACAGACAGTTTCTGCAGAATCTGCAGAACCAAGGGATACAGGGACATCTGCAGGTGACCCTATGGCGGTTGAAACGACAAGCAACAACCGGAAACGCAAATTTGCGTACTTGGTAAATACAGTCTAGCAATAGAATAAACAGTTACATAAGATACAATTGTTCAGAAAAACACCAAACGAAATATTTAAAAAAAATTACATTCACTTATTATCATTTTTAGAATGAGGGAACTCTAAAATATTTTTTGGAGGGCGAAACCGAGGGAATTCGGGGGAAGAGAAGGGATAAAAAATTAGTAAGTGTATTTATATAATAATCGAGATTGAGTTTGTTACGACCATAATCTAATAGATAAGTTAGTTAATAGAAAAACAAAACTATCACTCTTTGATAAAATTTATTGTAAAACTAGTGAGGTCAGTCGCAACACCACATGGCATTATCTTAATCACATTCCGAATCTATCAAATCAAATAGCATACACATTAAATAAATTTAATATAAATATTATGATAATTAATAAATCAAATATCGGCAAAATCTTAAATAACAAAGAAAAAACTGATATATTAGAATTATCAGGAGTCTACCAAATTAATTGCGGTAATTGCGATGCAATATATATAGGACAGAGTGGCCGCTGTTTTCAATTTCGGTTAGAAGAACATATAAAATCAATAGAAAAAGAAAAAAGAGTGACAGGTTTTTCCTGCCACTGTATAGACCAGGGGTTCCGAACCTGGGGGTAATTACCCCCCGGGGGGTAAACACGCTATTCTTCAGGGGTAACAGAGAACAATTTGTTAACCGAAGGCTGAATCCTGAGTCACGGCGCATCACGCATGCGGAATCCGCCGCGCTCGAAACAAATACTCGACATGTATAAACCTGTATAAACCTGTCCGAACTGAGAGCGGGCGCGTACACGATCCGGCGCATTATCGCATTTGCCTCAGCCTACCGCGCCGTATGGCAGTTTGAGATTCAAACAAGTTGTATACGTTCGCTTTTCCAGTCTTGAAGTAATTACATATATTATTTACGTTTTTGAAGGTAAGTAGTAACAAATAATGATAATTAATTATAAGTAGTTTTTGTTTCTCAATATTCTTAAAAGTAAAATGTATTTTTTTTTTATTTTTTCCTTATATATTTTTTTACGATTGTTTTAGGTGGCATGGCTTCTAATACCGCAAGAAAGCGCTCATATAAAGAAGCATTTTTACAATGGGGTTTTACGAATATTCTAGACAGGAATATAGAAAAGCCGCAGTGTGTTCTATGTAATAAAGTGCTTAATACAGAGAGCATGAAGCCGAGCAAATTAAAAGATCATTTCGAGAGAGTTCACAAAGAGTTTGCAGGCAAAGATATGGATTTTTTCAAGAGAAAAGAGAGTATTCTGAAGTCTTCGCGAGTGGATTCCACAGGAAATATGCAAAAAGGAAATGAATCGTGTCTTCAAGCATCATATCAAATTTCTTATCGTATTGCTGTGAACAAAAAACCGCACACTATAGGAGAGGATCTCATCAAACCTTGTTTGTGTGATGCAGTATCACTCGTCATTGGCGAGCAACATGTGGCTAAGATAAAACAAATATCACTTTCAAATACAACAGTTCAAAGTCGCATTTCAGACTTGAGTAACGATATTATGGCAACCGTTATTGATGAAATAAAAGGAAGTTCTATGTTTGCGCTGCAATTAGATGAGTCCACAGATGTAGCTTCGTGTTCACAACTACTGGTATTTACACGTTATATTAAAGATGACTGTGTAAAAGAGGAATACCTGTTCTGTAAGTTCTTGTCCACCACTACACGTGGAAAAGACGTATTCGAAACGCTGAAACAGTTTATTGAGGAAAATGGTCTGGACTGGTCAAAGCTGGTCGGCATTTGTACAGACGCGGCGCCTTTCAATGATGGGTGTCCGTTCTGGATTTCAAGCACTCGTGAAACAAGTTGCTCCTCAAGTGTTATCCTATCATTGTCTCATACATCGCTACGCTTTGGCTGTTAAGACGCTTCCACCAGAATTACTAAGCACGTTGAGTGACATAGTGAAAATTGTGAACCATGTTCGTGGCAGTGCAACAAACACGAGAGTATTTAAAGTTTTATGTGATGAAGTTGGTGCCAAATATAACTCTCTTTTGTATCACACAGAGGTACGCTGGTTATCACGAGGCAGAGTTTTGAACCGGGTTTATGAGCTCCGTGAAGAAATAGCATTATTTTTTGAAAAACAGAAAACACAGAAAGAAAAAGAGTATCTGTCAAACATAAAAAACAAATTAATTTTGCTAACCATTCGTTTAATTTTCCTTCCATTCTTCCTCATCTAATAAAAAAAATTTACATTTCAAACCTTTTTTTGTTAGCAACATAGAATATTTTTTACATTGTTAAATTTATTATTTGTGATGTAGAAAAACAATTTTCATTATTATAAATATTTATTATACGTTTCATAAAATATATTAAATAAAATGAAATATAATACGAAGGGAAAATAACAAGAAAGTTTTTAAGTTTGACTTAAGTGTGATAACTTATTTAATTTTGTGTTTTTTTGGTTATTTTATTATAATATTTGTAATTAAAAAGTATATAAACATTTAAATAAATAAATTTGTCTGCAAACTTTAGAAATTAAAAAATTTTCATTTATAAATAAGACAGTAGTTCTAGTTACTGTAAAGAACAATAAGAAAAACATTTGAATTTATAGAATTTTCTGGGCTGGTATGCCGTGGTCGATCGTAGATGGCATCCTCAGTGCTTGGTGACTAAGCACTGACGATGTCATCTACGATGTATGGCAAAACGTCTGCGACGAGAGTAGATCGACCACGGCGTACCAGCCCAAAAATTCTATATCGTTCTATTCGTTCCACTTTTGTGGGCAAATATTTATATATATATATATATATATATATATTCTTAGATTATATATATATATATATATATATATATATATATATATATATATATTCTTAGATTATATATATATATATATATATATATATATATATCGTCACCTTAGTACTACAACTAGGTAACTTACAATTTAACGATTACGAGTTATCTAGTCGGAAGTACTATACTTGAAATGGTCTACCGTATGCTACAACTAGATAACTCTAGTTCCTTCCATTGCAACATAGGTGGTTAATACATCAACTAGATATCTGTTTCAATAAAGTGGCGTTGAGTGCTACAACTATGCAACTTGAGTTACCTAGTTGTACACTTGAAAATCCTTTAGAAGGGAAGTTATCTACTTGTGCGTCTTCTTATTCATGATAAACACGTGAGAACTAAAAATTGTGTTTTACGAGTTGTGTGTTTTCCGTAATAATTATGAGTTCCAGAGGGAAAAAAATTGTTGAAGCGGCTCTTCAGAATTTAGAATTTCAAACAAGTAAATATTAAAACAGTTATTCTGCATGCTTTTTAACACAAATACATATTTTACAACTTGAAAATTGAGAGGTTATGTTTCAAAATCTTTGATAATAATTTTCTGTTCTGATTTGTCTATGTTAAAAAAAAAAATGAGAAATGTGTTTTTAATCGTCAATCACACGTAATTAAAGTACTAACAGCCGGTTTTATAAAACAAATTAACATCGAATTAACCTAACCACAAATTAAGCAAAACAAAAAGGCATTTGATTTTGTTTTACTAATGCATTTATATCTATAAACACCATCAATCTGATGAGCTTTTGTTTTACTTAATTCGTAATTAGCTAATTCGATATTAAGTCTGTTTTATAAGACCTGCTGTATGTCAGAAAAATTAATTACAGATTTTACTCGGGTTCTAAGAGAACGACCACCTGAAATTGACCCAGTGCCTTCTACGTCAAATGCGAATATTATTACTGACAATTATTCCGATCCAGAATCAGAAATTGAGGCTTTTTCACCCGACGTGTCTGAATATGAACCATCACCAGCTGATTCAGATGCGGACTCCGCAGAACAGGCGACTTTAGAGTATGTAATGGAAAATGAAGTTGTTAACTCCGGGCCTTTATACGACGAACGGGAACTGGAAGGTATGCAAGAAATGCCTTCACGCACTGCTAATCCTAGGAAACGATTAAGGCGTCCCGAAACGTGGAAAAGAAATGTTTTGAAGAAGAGACGACAATGTGGAGAAAGCTATGTTTCGACTAGAGGAAAACATGTACCTGGTGCTGCCATGAAAGATCCATGCGGATTCAAATGCAGGAAGAAGTGTAATCAGAAATTTTCAGTAGAAGAAAGATTGGAGATTTTTCGAAGATATTATAATTTAGAGACATATGAGAGGAAACGCGATTTTATTCATTGTAACACAGATAAAATTGTAAAAAAAAGCACCACATCAACAGACTCGAGAAGAAATTTCACTGTGGTGTTTTATTTACCACTAAACAACGAAAGAATCCAAGTATGTAAGACCATGTTCCTAAGTACAGTTGGAATTCGCAAAGGTGTTGTAGATATTGCTATGACAAAGCGAACAACAGAAAATACCAGTGAAGGAGACAAAAGAGGCCGGCATGTAAAGAAAATTACTTCTTCTGAATCCTTGAATGGCATAAGAAAACACATTGACAGTTTTGCCGTTGTTGATTCCCATTATTGTCGCTCAGGAACAAAAAGAAAATACTTGGATCCGTCTCTCAACATCACAATGATGCATTCTATGTACAAATTGGTATGCAAAGAAAATAAGTGTGAAGCCTCTAGTCTAGCCACATATAGAAAAGTTTTCACGGAGGAATACAATCTAGGGTTTCATCGTCCAAAAAAAGACCAATGTCGCATATGCATGGCGTACAATAGTCCCGGAAATGATAAGGATGCAAGTAAAGCAGAATATGACTGCCATCTTTTGGCAAAAGACAGGGCCAGAACTGAAAAAGCAAAGGATAGAGAGCAAGCAAAACATTCAAATGGGGCATTTTTGAGTTGTAATTTTGATCTCCAGCAAGTTCTCTTGTCCCCCACTGACCCTACAAACAATGCTTTGTTTTATAAGCAGCGATTTAAATCGTTTAATTTTACGATTTACGACGTTAACACAAAACGAGGAGACTGTTTCATGTGGAGTGAAGTACAAGGAAAACGAGGCAGCTGTGAGATAGCAAGCTGCCTTTATCAATATTTTAAATCACTTTCTGCATCAGTGAATCACATTTCCTGCTTCAGTGACAGATGCGGTGGACAGAATCTAAACAAATTTGTTGCTGCAATGTGCCTCACTGCTGTTCAAGAACTACCCAACATAGAAACCATTGATCTTAAATTTCTAATTGTGGGCCATAGCGAAATGGAATGCGATTCTATGCATTCGGCCATAACGACAGAACAGAAAAGAGTAGGTAAGGTGAACTGGCCTGCGGATTGGCGAACCATTGCCCGAAGTGCCAGAAGGAAAGGTGACAAACCATACAATGTTCATGAAGTTACCCATGAAAACATAATAGATTGGAAATCTCATCTAGAGCAGCATATGGTTATCAGAAAAGAGGATGAAAATCATAAACAAGTTGCCTGGCAAAAAATAAGCTGGTTAAATTTCACAAAAAGCAGACCACTTATCATACGTTTCAAAGAAAATTTTGACGAAGAATTTAGGATTCTTGACTGTAACAAGAGAACACGGGCCAGTGATAAGAAGGTACTATTATCAGAGACACTAAAACCTCTATACAAGTCTCTAATTCCCATTACAAGCGAAAAATACAACAATTTGAATTCTTTATTTACGTTATCCCCTCCAGCACTGGGACTAGAATACCGCCCATTTTACGAAAACCTGCCACATCAGGGAGACACCAAAAAAAGTGGAACTAAACAGCAGAGATTGTCGGAAAGGGACACAGATTCTGACAACGAATAAAGTGTTTCTTTTTTTTTATTATTTTTCAACTTATTATAAATAATTTTTTTAGTATAGCTTGTTTCAATAAAATCTCTTTTAATTGCTTTTTCTCTGTTTATTGTGAAGTATAAATGTGGATAACTTTTTTTAAATCTATTTTAAAGTCAGTGTAACAAATAGATAACTCATTTTTTTCAAAAATTTGGCAATATAAAAAAATTTTGTATATACAATTCAAAATATATGCCATTTCTCATTCAGTCAGCGACCACACACAAGAATATAATAAAAGGGCTATTATCTGTGGCATGGTGCTTTTTATGCATATTTTCAAGCCGGGTTTCCCAAAAATGTGTTTTTTCAACTTACCTAGTTGTAGTACTAAGGTGACGATATATTAAATGTAAACTTTGTATTAATTTGAAATTTAAATTTAAATAAATGCGCAAAATTCAAAAATGTACAGTAGCGCCACACGAAAGCAAGCAGAGCGGTCGCAGTGGTAAGTATCTGTTTTATGACGTCACATGGTCATGCCTGTTTATCATTGAGTGCGCCATCCCGGTCGTCCCTGTGACAGACAATAAAAAGTATATAATTTGTGTTGTAATTCTCTATTATTTGCAAAGAGTTCGTAAATACTCATTAATAATTGAGCAACCTTCTACAGTAAAACTGTTAAAAAGAGGTATATTAATAATTAAATAATCGTTGTAACTTAAAATTTAAATAGATTTAGTGAAAAAACCTCCGTTTACATTAGTTAAAAAGCTTATTGTTATTTTTAGGTTAAAGATCTACTATGGATATAATTGAAGGCAAATGTATTGCATGTTCAGGCTACCACAAAGCGAAAGAAAGGTTATCTTTGTACAAGGTTAGTATTTTAATATGTTACTTTGTTTCACATTTCGTTTTCACACATTTTACCGATGGATTTCTCCAACTCATGCTACCCGTTCCATCCATACAACTCCGCGGTGCAATGAGAGAAAAGAGCCAAAGAATATCCAGGCAAGTCTCGTTGCCGGTTCACATTGAAGAAATACATTTAAATATAGCATGTTTAGTAGTACGCAACCTAATCCGACCGCTCATCATTGGTGCCGACTGGTTACGTGAACATCATGCATCATTAGAATTTCAAAAACATATCTTAACATTCCAAAGCGATGATAGACAAATACAATACCTTTTCTTCAGCAAGTGGAGCACATAGAGTATTGTAACAAATGTAAATGTTTGTTAAGCATTATTGTGCATCGAACTCTGAGCTAGTGTCAGCAATTTCAACATATATTGAAATAACGTTCAAAGTTTGATTGCACAGTGAACTAGTTATTAATGCTTACGTTGCCTCCCCGCAGAGTTCAGTTCGATGGCCAAAATGTAATGTAATGTTTTATTCATTACACTTATTTTATTAAAGGGGTCCGCGAGCTATTAAACAATTTTTAAAAGGACCCCCACGCAGGAAATTTTAACAAGTTTGAGAACCGCTGCTCTAGATAATTTGAACATTAACACGTTCAGTGCCGGTCCATTTTTCTGCTCTTACCTCAAAGGCCGACACAGGGATGAATGCTTGAAGTCACTTATGCCAGCGACACACACCGTGTGTCGTCGGCTCCCGGTGGAAGTAGCCGATGACACACGGTGTGTGTCACCGGCACTGAACGTGTTAAATTACAGTTTTTTAATTACTGTTTTGATCAAAATAAACCGATTGCTTTCAGTGTCGATAATATGAAAAACAAAAATTTAAAAATATTTGCATCGGAAATGATGTGTTTTATGAGATACGCGAGAGTAATTATAGGTGATTTGATACCATTTAATAATAAATACTGACGATTGTATATTTTGTTAAATGAAATAGTTTCTTTAGTTACTGCAAAATTTATTCATCCATCTGCATATAAATTATTGAAAACGTTATTGATGAACGTCATACACTTTAGTAGTGGGGCTATGAGAGTTCTAAATCAAAATTTGCAAAATTTTGAGTTTAACTTGTTGAAGGATAGGTCAATAAACTTTGACACGTGTCATAAACTGCAGGTGTTATAGGGGTAAGAAACTATGCGTGTGCAACTATGTAAATTGCAGGTGTATTATGATTCATACACCACTTGAGGTTCTTAAACTTTGTCACGTGCCATGACCTGCGTAACGCTGGGTTAAGAACCTATGTAAATTGCAGGTGTACAAATTAGGTTATGATGACTCATACACCACGTGTATGATTAAGGTTATTACACTTAGTCGCGTGCCCTGACTTGCGTAATGCAGGTGTGCATTCCAAGATGCAATGAGGTTAAGAAACGATGCAGGTGTTATGGCGCGTGTCACGATGATTCATACAGCACGCGTATAAGCTAATGAACTGAATTAAGTTAAACGCGTGCAGGTGGCGCTACGTCTATGACTTACTCACTTATCCACGTGTCAATAAACTTTAAGAAGGGATGGAATTTTGTGTGTCACTTATGACGATTCATACAGGTTAAGGTACTAGGTAATAAGTTAATGAACTGAATTAGGTTAAACGCGTGCAGGTCACTGCATCTATGACTCACTTAACTTATCCACGTGTCAATAAACTTTAAGAAGAGATTGAATTTTGCTAAGGGTTACTGGGCTTGTTTAATTTATAGTTTAGTTACACATAGCCCAGTTGTGTTTACATTTTCATAGAAAACTTTATTTGGTCACTATGTGGAAATACATAATTAGTAATCCTTTTACTGCTATGAATTTGTTGGCTGACATAATAAAATAAATATTTTTTATTTAAAACTATGAATTTAATATTATCAATTCCTATACCTGAAGGTATAGTAAAAAATTAGTCTACACATCTTGTTATATATTTTAATAATAACAATAATAATAAGGAGTTACAAATTTTATTATATTTAGTAACTTACATACCATAACGAGAGTTGACAAGGGTAGACAAACTATTGGTGAAGGTCAACACACCGGGGAACAGATCCTGGAAATCCTACCCGCAATAGAGGAATACGGCCACACCGATTGCGGAGCTAAACTGGCCGGCAAGGGTCTACAAGGTGTCCAGATTGTTGAAGGAAATCCTTTGAACATGGAGAAGAATGGCGACACGGCAGCGTGGGTAGATGAAAAAGATCCCGGTATGCAGTAAAGGTTGCAGAATCTGTACAAGCAGCGGCACCCTGAGCTAGAGCATATGCGAGTAGCTGGTCTGAGCCAGGTTAAGCAATCTTCGAAATTCCTGGTGGGAGAAGGAATCTGGAGAGAGTTGAGCAGGACGATTACCAGGATAGAGGTAGAGCATAAGGACGAAAGCTGGTATACCGCACTTCTCCTGCTTAGAACGCTCTATGATGGGAAACTGCCTGATAAAATTGTTATTCCTCGACCTATTGATGGGTCTGAGGAAGTTATCAAGAAAATGACAGAAGTCGTTTTCCATAACACTGGTACGGAGATCAAAATATACAGACCTACAATAAAAAAGGAAACGGGCAAAAATAATGGTGATTCTTCTAGGCTGATGACTGCGCAGGACACCGGAACGAGTAGACCGAAACGAGCTGATGCTATCATCATCAGCCAGATGGAAAAATCATACGCTGATTTATTAAAACTGGTGAAAGGGACCAAACACATTTTCAACTTTTGTTTGAGAACTGCAGATTATTCAGTTAAGTAGTGTGTGCGCATGAACGAAAATCGTCCATTTTCAGTGTGGGCCCCTAAAGTGCAATTTTACCGAAAATTGTTTGCAGAGGCGATACGATCCTTCAAATGAAGTAGATGCGGAAACCCTTTTAAAAATGTTTGAAGAGTTATCTGACATTGAATTGAGCGATGATGAACAGGGTGACGAGGATAATTGTTATTCATCATGTGTAGTAAATATCGTACGTATAGGTGCAGATACAGTTCGTTCAAAAATATTTGAAGTAGAAGAAACTTCGTTTGATGACGACGAAGATGATCTACCTATGTCGGAGTTAGCAAAGCTAATAAAAAAACAATAGTGTAATTACATCCAAACAAAATATAAAGTGGTCTAGATCACACCATACAAAGCCAATTATTCAATGCAGTAACGGAAAACAAGATGACACAGACATTCTCAATCCTTTGAAATATTTCTACAGATACATAGACGATTCGAAAAAATGCCAACATTTACAAATATTTACGCACACCAGAAAAATATATGCTTCAAACCAACACATACTGCCGAAATAAAAGCGCTATTTAGTTTACATATCGCAGTAGGCACTCTAAAATTCCCGAAGGTCAGAATGTTTTGAGATAGAGGACTAAGAATTAATCTTTTCCAGGAAACGATGTCCAGAGATAGGTTTTTTCAACTTAGAAGCAATTTGCATTGCATCAACAACTTTGAACTGGTCAGCAAGCACTAGTTGTGGCTCATCCTCAGCAAGCACTAGTTGCGGCTCATCCTGAGCAAGCACCAGTTGCGGCTCATCCTCAGCAAGCACCAGCTGCGGCTCATCCTCCCTCAGCAATCAACACAGTTGCGGCCGAGATCCTTCCAGTCAGAAGACATAGAGCCGGGAATGAGGTCAAACAGCGGCACCGTCGACGGGCACAGAGGTTGAGAAAAATCACCAAAAACGTCGCAGTTCCCCGAGTCATCTCCCCTCTACCACCAACACCGCCGAAGATGGCAACGTCCAATAAGGAGAACCAAAATCCCGTTTCGCGCCGAGAGCTCTTCACAGCACCAAAAACATTCTACAGCCTAACTACAATAGATGTCCCTACCCCCTACACTGATGTAAACTTCACCCTGTTATTACCAAACGACCCCAGAAGAAAAATAAAAACCTTCCCAGAATTATTTTAATCCTTTTATATAATCCTAGCAATAAATAAATATACTATTCTAACTTTAATCCTTTCTATATAATCCTCGCAATAATAAATATATATATCAATTTGATTGACAGACGCAAGTTATATTTCAATTACGATAATTTTATTTACATTTATTTATTTAATAATTAATTTGTTTATTAATTTATTAATTATACAAGTTTTTATTTTACATTATATTAGAAAATCACGTTTTCAAATTACATTTATAAATTTTATATTGGAACTTATGATAATATTGAAAATGATGACGAAAATGATGACGAAAATGATGCCGCAACATTGATCGCTATTGATTCTGTAAGAACTTTCCCGAAGAAGTCGTTACGAAAAAGGGCACTTGATCTACCTATCAGTAAAAGCCACTTACAGAAAATTCTATCACGAAATAAAATTCATCCTTACAAACCGGTGAGACTACATAAACTTGAACGAGGCGATGATGAGCTTCGTTTAGAATTTTGTTTATTGATGGGAGAACGGATTATGATGGACAGATTGTTTTATAGACACATTATTTTTTCTGACGAAGCAACATTCACAACAAATGGAGTCGTTAGCAGCCAAAATTGTAGGTATTGGTCGAAAGCAAATCCAAATTTTCGAATTATAACAAATAGTCAGCGATACAAAAAAGTTAATGTTTGGTGTGCGATAATGTACGATAAAATTATTGGTCCCTATATACATATATATATATATATATATATATATATATATATATATATATATATATATATATATTCTTCCATTATATAAATATTTCTTGTACATTTTATAAAAATTTTCCATTATTATTATTATAAAAGTAACAGAGCAATACAATGTATCATCGCAATGGCACTAGATGTGTAAGATGACTAAGCTACAGCTTAGGGCCCCGAAATTTTGGGGGCCCCGCGGAAATTGTATGGCAAATATGGCGAATCAAGTGTTGCAGTACTTGTGCGAAGACTGTCACATAGATTTTTCAAAATGTAAAGGCCAGTCTTATGACATGTTGCAAATATGTCCAGGTGTTATGAAGGAATGCAACGGAAAATTTTTGATCAAAATAAGTATGCCATCTTCATCCCGTGTGCAGCGCACTCACTGAATCTCGTTGGTCGAAGTGCCGTTGATTGCTGTTCAACAGCAGTTAATTTCTTTTCCCTGATACAACTACTGTACACATTTTTCTCGTCTTCAACACATAGGTGGGCAGTTCTTAAAAAGTGTATCAGCAAAGAACACACTCTTTTGAAGAACCTTTCGAATACTAGTTGGGAGGCACACGCGGTAACTGAAGCAATTAATAAGTCTTACCACGAAATTATAGACGCTTTAGAGTCTATCGCTACCGATGAGCATCAGAAAGATGAAACCAAAAGAGATGCTCAAAATATTGCAAACAAAATGCAAGAGCTTGAGTTCGTGTTCATGTTAACTATGTGGAACGAAATTTTTCAATATTTTCACCGTACAAGCCAAGTGCTTCAAAGTGCGGACATGAATTTGATAACGTGAGCAAATCTTTATAAAACGCTTACAAACTACTTGCATGATTTAAGACAAGATTTATATCAGTACCAACTTAACTATTCGAAATTATTTCGAATAAATTTCAATTAGGAAATCGAATTGTAATAAAAAAAAGTGTTTTTCTTTGTTTTATTATAATTTGTAATGGCAAAAAATATATTATGACTGTAATATAAATATAATACTAATATATAAATCTAACATCCAAATCTAACATTTGAATTCAGTTCAAAGTTAGTTATGGTAACGTAAGGTATGTATCGCAATATTTTCTTGTTATGCACATTTAGAGCAAATAGATAAATTTGGGTAGTTTATTATCTAAGGATGACCGTTTTGATCGTGAAATTGAAAGGAGAGTAAATGCTGGTTGTAAAGTTTTGCGTGCTTTGGTAACTTTTGATAGGAATGCAAACGTTTCTAAAAAGCCCGCTTGAGTATATAAAATGCTGTTTTAGTGCCTACGTTGAATGTTATCTGATATTTCAGATATATGACAACAACAATGTCGTCGCCACCACCTCTGCCGCCATTACCTCCGCCACCGCCGCCGCCGCCGGCTGACTTTAATCCCCGCCACGACCATCGTGGATGCCGCGGGAGTCCATGTCGCCCCCGGTGCCGCTGCCGACACCATCGCCGCCGCCAGCGTAAACGCCGTCGCCGACACTGCCGCCAGCTTGTGACACTCCGCGACCAGCAAGTCGGAGACCGCCGCCAAAGAAAAAATGTAATACACACACACACTCACATATATATATATATATATATATATATATATATATATATATATATATATATATAAGTACATTACATAATTTTGTGAAATTTGTGTTATTTTCAGTAAAACGATTTGATTTTTACCACCCGGAGACGGCGGCTTTCTTTATAAAGTCGCAAAAAAAACACACAAGGGCAAGCGTGGCGACGTACGCTTGGTAAACATATATTTTGAATAATATTGTTTTTACAAATAATTTTTTTTTTTTTACATCATACAGAAACGTTGAAGAAATTATTACGACTCCGGTATCCGGAGTCGTCAGACTCCGAATAATTATTATTCATATATAATGTAATAATATAATGTAATAAATTTTATTCATATATAATGTATAATAAATTTTATTTTTTTGAAAATTGATGTCTGATTTATTTATTTGCTTGAAATATTTTCAAAAATAGATGTAATAAGTAAAGTGTTGCGAAAACCCGATTCTAACATAAATTTCATAAATATATTGAAACCTATAATATGTAATTGACATAAATTCAGTAATTTTTATAACGGGGATGAAGATAGTCCGGATAACAACAAATCCGGATAATCAAAATCGTGAGGAAAAATAGGAAACAAAAATTGCGTACACGAGTTTTTTTTTATTTCATATTGTATACATATAATCATAAAATTCATAAAATTGCAATCCGGATAATCGAAAAATCGAATAATCAAGGTCCGGATAATTGAGGTTCTACTGTATATTATAAATTGAATTTTTCAGTCAAAAACAAATAAATGTTTTTACGGAACAAAAATATTTGTTGCAAATATAAACATTCTTTCTAATATTATAAAGAACAATGTACAATAATAAATACAAATAAACAAAAATAATGACTAAACCAATATCAGATACGATGTATTTTACATTTGAAGAGTACACGGAAAGAAAGGGGAACGTCACAAAATGTTGATAATTGCGATTTTGACGCCATCTACTGCTTAAAAGCGAATACTTTCATGTCAGAAATGTCAATTACATAAAAGTGGTTAAGTCGCAGGTCTAGAGCCGGTTAAAGATTGATATACTTTGTAAGAAAGGGGAATGTCCAACGTAAACAGGGAAAGAACGGGGAATGTCCATAGTATTTAGGTACGTGATGAGTACTAATATTTTTACCTCGTGTAGTAAGTAGCCTTAAAGTTATAAGTTTGTGTTAATTTTGTTTTATTAACAATTCAGTGCAATTTAATTATTTTGTTGTAAATTTACGTTTTTGTAAATATGTCAGAGTGTGACTCCTTGAACTCCAATGCAATGGGTACAAAGAGAAAAAGATCGCTAGGCCGAATGAGTGATGTTAGTAAAAAACTAAGGTTAAGTAGCCATGCCCCCGGTGAAAATTGTAAGTGTGTACGTTTGAAATGTTTTCTAAACGTGACTGACCATGAAAGGCAACGGATACTAAAAAACTTCAATTCAATGAAAGATCATCATGAGCAAAATGCGCATTTGTGCAGTTTAATGTCAGTACAAACTGTAAAGCGTAGACGTCCACGTCAAGAAGAGGATGTGGCCAAATTTAACGAAAGAAGTTTTTCATACCATGTAAAAGTGATCCGTGATGATGGAGTCCTGAAAATTCCAATATGTTTTAAAGCGTTTTATGCTATTCACGGTGTTTCTAAGAAGAAGATCGAATATTTGCAGCGTTCGTTAAAAGAAACAGGACTAGCTCCAAGAGATAAAAGAGGACTTCATACTAATAGACCAAGAAAAATTCCAGATGAAACTATTTCAAAAGTATTGCAGCATATGGTAGCTTCAAAGGCCGCGCTAGCCATTACAGCTTTGAAAAAACCAAAAAAATGTACCTGTCCGAAGAATTAAATCTAACAAAGATGCACCATCTTTACAAAGAGGCATATCCTCAATATCCTATTTCATACGAAAAATATCGCATCATCTTTAATACAAAATTTAATATATCTTTTGGATACCCAAGGAGCGATACTTGTAGTATCTGCGACGAATACTTGGCCAAAATAAAAGTCCTAGAAAAGAGGGTTAAATCAAACGAAAGAGACACGCGAAAAGTTGAAGAGGAGAAGAAACGGCTTCAGATAGAAAACGACGTGCACAAGAAAAAAGCAGAAACATTCTACACTCGCAAAAGGGAAGCACGTAAAAAATCACAAACATCTAACTTTTATGAAGCAATCTGTTTGGATTTCCAACAAAATCTACCTCTTCCTAACATATCCACTAATGATGTGTACTATAAACATCAGTTGTCTATGTATACGTTTAATATTCACATTTTGTCGACTGAAAAATCGATTTTTTTTATGTATCCTCAAACGATAGCCAAAAAAAGAGCTGACGAAGTGGTTTCCATGCTTCACAATTTTATTACAACGATGCTAGATTCAAGAGTTCGTCATCTTGACATATTTTGCGATTCCTGTCCTGGACAGAACAAGAATTACACTATGTTTAGATTCCTACACTATGTTGTGCATCAACTGGACTGCTTAGATAGCATTAAAATAACATTCCCGATACGAGGACACTCGTATTTAGAATGCGATAGAAATATGGGACTTATTAACCAAAAGATAAGGGCAGAAGTTCCATCACATTGGTATGACGTGTTTAGAGGTGCTCGAGTAAAGCCTTCTCCTTTTGAAGTGATCGAAGTCGAACAAGACTTAATTAGAAGCTGGACAAGCTTTTTGCAAACATATTACAAGAAAAAGTGTCCACTAGCCACCCGAGATGTTAAAGAGATTTCGGCATCTAAAGAACATCCGCAGTTTCTTACTTATAGGAATACTTACAATGGACATCATGAAACAGCGACGGTTACATTGCCAAATTATAAGGCTCTAGTCAAAATGGAAACTTCAAGCTTAAAACCAGGAGAATTTTTATTCCCGAGAAAGTCCTATGACGGTAAGTTATCGCTGAAATTCGATCGATCAATCAATTAATCAATTTGAATTATCTTATATTTCAGTTCTATTGCCTCTGCCTATAAAAAAATATAATAATTTGCAAGAATTAAAAACATTTTGCGGTCCTGAAGCGCAGGAGTATTTCGCTAATCTTCCAAGAACCGTCAACTGTACTGATAGCGACGACGAAATAATTTAATTAATTACAATTTACTTTGAATTCGATGTAATCTTCATTAAGTTTTTTATTATTTTAGAAGAAAAATATGTTAGATTAAACATACTAAATTTATGAAAGTTTTGAATTCTAAGTTTGTTTGTAATAACCGTTTAAATATTTAAAATGCATTTTTCTTAAATACTTGTTTTTGTGATTCTCCCCCTTTTTTCCGTGTACTCTTCATTTATATTTTATATGCAATGTCGTCAATCTCCCCGCTCTGTCCCGCTACACTCAAAATATTTATTCAGCGGCAAATTCTTGAAAACTTTTTCCCTTCATTGTATAGCTATGAAAAAAAAGAATATCACTACCATTTTGAAAAAATGTCAAATTAATATATCGAAAAATGATAAAAATACCTTTCATAGAAGAATTCCCCAATAGAATCTCACCGTGCATCCTGTAGACGGTAAGTTTAGCTACAATTTAATATGCAACAACATCCGATTCGCACCGTTTTACCGCAAGAAAACGCATTTTAATTTCATGCGCGCATAATTTTGTGAAATTTGTGTTATTTTCAGTAAAAGGATTTAGTTTTTTTAATCCGAGGACGGCGGCCTTTTTCATAAACACAAAGAAAAAATTAAAAAAGGGCAACCGTGGAGACGTGCGCTTGGTAAACATATATTTCGAATAATATTGTTTTTACAAATAATTTTTTCTATTTTTTTTACAGCACAACCCAACATTGAAACAATTATTTCGGCTCCGGTATCCGGAGTCGTCAGAATCCGAATAAATTTTATTTATAATGTTATTAAATTCCCTATCAGGTTTGTTAACAATTGTTAAAAACAATAACGAACCTATAGGGAATTTAATAACATTATAATTAATCATAACGCAGGTTCAGGACCAAAGAAGAAAATTTTGTTTTATAATAAATTTTATTTTTTTGAAAATTGATGTCTGATTTATGCAAAAACCCGATTCTAACATAAATTTCATAAATATCTTGGTAAACCTACAATATGTAATTGACATAAAGTAATTTTTATAACATATATTATAAATTGAATTTTTCAGTCGAAAACAAATAATTGTTTTTACGGAACAAATATATTTGTTGCAAATATAAACATTCTTTCTAATATTATAAAGAACAATATATAATAATAAATACAAATAAACAAAAATAATGACTAAATCAATCTAACGGCTATACGATTCCCGCTCCACTCAAAATATTTATTCAGCGGCAAATTCTTGAAAAGTTCTCCCCTTCATTGTAGCGGTATCATCATACCGCATACATATAGAAAAAATTATATATAGTTTATCGAGTCCACAGCATTGCACTACGGTGAAGGAAAGGGGGAAATTCCTTGAGAAACAAAAATTCGCTTCTGTATATACTTTTACATTTTATCGTAACTTAGAAATTTCACTAGCTAATCAGTTTGGTTTTGGCACCAAATACAAACTGCGCATGCGTATATCGTGAAATATTTTGTGATATATATATTGTATTTAATATTAATTTTTATTGAATTAATTATTTACCAATATTATATAATATAATATAAACATTAATATAATAAAAATGTTAGATTTATAAATTAAATATAATTATACTAGCATCAAATCAGGTTAGATTATGGTCCGTATGCATTTGCCCAATCAAAGAACAGAACATATTACTAGGCATGTGTGTGTGTGTGTGTGTCATACATATATTCATGTCATTTTCTGGCACTGTTTATAAAAATTTAAAAACTGAAAAATAACGTTTGAAGCTCTAGCATCTGAATTATATATATTTTGTAAGTAATTTTAAATATAATAACGAATAGTACTTCATTTATTTATTTATTTATTTATTAGTTCTAAATCGATGGAAAACTGGTATTGAATAAGGAACATTCTAAATTTGGACAAAAAGGAACCATTATAAAACCACACTCAAGAAGATAATTAGTATTTAATATAACCAAAGCATCAGTTCTGAAAATGTATTTTATTTCTACTTTTTTTTTATTTTATATAAATCAATTAATAATATTAAATTTATTATTGAATTATTAATTCAACATTCATTATGTAATTTTCAGAAGAGTCAATTACAACAAATATGTTGTATTAAACGAACAAATTCAATATGAAATTCAACATATTTTTGTATTTGCGTTACGCGCCATTTGAACCCTGTGAACTAACGTTAAGAGAGCTCCACCGAAAAGGCTCGAGCCGGACGTCCAGGTGGGGGTGGTACGGGCGCTGTTCCAATACAAAGAAGTCAATGAATTTGAACGCAGAGATGTTCAGGGACCTGTAAAACAGGTTACGAACGAAGAGAGATTTTGGCAGCTGCCGAGAAACTCAAGCCCAAGAAAGCAGCAGGACCGAATGGAATACCGCCGGAAGCGATAAGGCTAGCGGTACCGCTGTTGACTGATACGCTAGCTAGGCTGGCGGCAAAGATCTTGGAAGAGGGTGAGTAAACGGAGGATTGGAAAGAGACACGACTGGTACTCCTACGTAAACCCGGGAAGAAGGGGTTCGAGCCTAACTACTTCAGACCTGTCTGCCTACTGAACGTGGAGAGCAAACTGATGGAGAGAGTACTAGCGACCAGATTTTAGACAAGGCAGATCGACGCTAACAGCTGTCAGAAGAGTTACGGATATTGCGGAAAGCGAGATGCGGCGCACTCTAAAAACGAGAAAGATAGTGGTGATGATAACCATTGACGTAAAGAACGCGTTTAACCCTGTTCCCTGGACTGCAAACATGGAAGCACTACGTAAGTTTGAGGTCTCCCCACACCTGTATAACATTGTGGGAAGCTATCTGTCCAACAGGTGGCTAATCACGGACACGGACAGAGTTAGCGTGAGGTGTGGAGTACCTCAAGGCTCAGTACTCGGCCCTCTACTGTGAACATGGGGGTCCCACTCCTATATTTGACGTCCGTTCGTTAGTTGCGCCACCATCGCTTCCCCACCACTATTCCCACTACAATTTTAATAGACGCATGCGCACAACTCAGATCAGCCTGAACCAGCTCGTGACGATGACGATCACAAATTTTTTGTTTACATGTTGCTCGCTTACGCCATTTTGTCTGAAGTGTTCTGTTGTTAGTTGTATACGTTGTATTTTTTTGTGTATTGCAGTGTGTGTTATTAAGTTTTATTGTGTTTTGCGATTTGTGTTTGTTGTGTTTTATAATACAATTTCGTTTAATTTCTATTTTCTTAATTTTAATCTGTTTCGTGACTTTGTTTCTGCGTTGCAGTTGTGTATAAATTTTATGTAAATGTATGAAACGAGAAGAAAAAATAAATAAATGTAAATTTAGAAAATCAAAATTAATATTTTTCTAAATTATGTACAATAATTGTAATTTTTCTATTTAATTTTTTTTTATTATTATATGTTTCATATTTTATAATAGTACGTATTTATATTTATTTTTTCATGTGTTTGTGTATTATATAACAAAAATTGATATATTTTTCTTTATTCAGTTTGACTGATTTTTTAAAATTATTTTTTTGTTAATTTTATAATATGTATTAATATTTTTTCATGTGTACTGTTCATGTTTTTTCTTTTAACCAAAACTTGATATAATTTTTAAAATTAATTTTGAATATTTATTATATTGAAAATATTAGATTTAATAAATTTTATTTCCTTATTTATTTTCCATATATTTATCAATTTTTGGTTAATAATTACGTTTTTATTAAGATGTTTATTGTTTCTTTATAATATTTGTATTTTTATAATTGTAGTATTTAATTTTTAGTTATAAAGCATTTATTGTAATATATGAAATTAATAAATGAATGTAATATAATTTTGTTTTCTTTTTATTTCAATTTATTTATATATATATATATATATATATACACATTAGTTCGGCGTCCGTCTGTTAAGCGCGCCACATTCGCCAGTGACCTTGATATTGCAAGTGAGACATCTATTTTACTTCCTTATCTATGACTGTGGACGATAATTTATGATGACTTGCTCAGGCAAATGATGCCTGAGGGAGTGACGCTAGTAGCCTTCGCCGATGACTTAGCTGTAGTGGGTGTGGCTAAACAAGCCAGGGAGCCTCACGCTTAGGGTGAATGCAGCACTTAAAAGAATAGATAACTGGCTATGCAGCAAAGCATTCGAAATAGCAGCCGAAACAACAGAAAGCATTATTCTAAGCGGAAGGAAAAACGTAGGCGCCACTAATTTCAAAATAAGGGGTGATGGTGCTGCTGCTGCATGGCTGTTCCGCTGATTGGTTGTCACGGTATGTCCGGGGTACTGTATCGATTGACAAGCCTACGGAAATGAATGGAGGGGGTTCAGAAATGGACCCGTGGTTAATATAACGATCTGAAGTAATGCCGTAACAACGATCTCCCGGATCGTCGTGGGAGCTAAAGGGGAAGAGGTTTTTAGCAGGTAAAAATCCGGCACTACAGGCTGGTGTGTGGCTAGTGTCTTTTGAAGATTTTCCTCTTCCCCTCCCGCAAAAAAAAAGGTTAGGTTTTAAACAGTATAGATACTATAGTAAATTTTTACCCAGTTCAGTGCTTAAAAATGATTCTTCGTAAATATCTGACTAAAAATTATTTGCTATTAATACATCAATATTAATTGAAATCAAATTGTGTTAATTCAAATCTGGAACCAACAATTTACGCTATAAATATATATACAGTAGAACCTCGATTATCCGGGCCTCAATTATCCGAATTTTCGATTATCCGGATTGCTTTAAACGAGGAAATTATTTTACGAATTCCTATGTTACGCCGTTGTGTACCGATTTTTACTCGCGTCGACAAGCAAACTGATAGGTCATTTGACATTTATACTCAGCAGGTTCACGACGTGTCATCGAAAAGAAAACGTGTTGTACTATCTTTAAAAGACAAATTAGATATCATCAGTGCATTGAAAAGAAGTGAATCAAAACGTTATTTGTCTAATAAATATGGCGTCGGCACTTCCACAATATCAGATATAAAAAAACAAAGTAAAAAAATTACACAGTTTACGGAAGATATGTGTCTCAAGATGGCAGCTCTGAGCGTAAAGTTATAAAAACATCACAAAATGAAGAAGAGGAAGAGTGCATTTTCATGTGATTCGTTCAAAAGCGATCTTCCGGACAGCCAATGAACGCGTCGAGCATGTGGAGCTGAGAGCCTAGAGGAGATATTTAGGATGGCGGAATTGTAGGTCCGTAGTGGTGCGTGTTGTCAGTGCTTTATACTGTAATTCTTTTGTAATTATTTATATTTTTGTCTAGTAAACGTTATAGTGAGGCTGAAAATACATACTATTAATTGACAGGTAGATATAATTTTATCGAAATGCCTGGAAGATGTTTTGTACCCAATTGCAAGTCTGGTTATGACAGTTGCAAAGAAAAATATAGTGTTTTTAAAGCTCCACTTAATATGATTGATGTTTGGAACAAATTAATCCTTAGAAGTGACCGTAAATTGAATTCAAAAGATCGAGTTTGTGAAAGAAACTTGTCACAAGACAATATTATTAGGGAATGGATTAATATCAGCAACAGCACAAAAGCGAAAATTATCGCGGTTGCAAAAATCATAATCAAATATATGATGTGTAACAAGACGCGCCTAACCCCAAGTACACCAAACTGCCACTGACTTACGCCACCATCGCCAGCCACCCCAAGCCGGCTCCACCCACGATGACCAACTACCCTATCGCACGCTTCCACTCCTACTACCGGATAAGCCCCACCTCCCGCACAGGCCTATATCTACCGCGACTCAGCCCTTAGATAATCAGTTCAGAGGGTGGAAACTGACATAGGACAAAATTTGCCGCTATATTATTTTGCTGGTGCAATACTAGATGGCATGAGAATGTACTTTCTTTCTTTTCGTGTTACTAGATGTCGTTCATGGCTACAGTGGCTTGCTGTAACGTCATTTTAAAACATTGTGATATCGTTGACAATAATAAAATAGTATTGCAAATTATTAATTAAGATTAATATGTTTAAATTTCAGATAATAGGTTGCCTTGTGCACAATTGTACAAGTTTTTCGGGCCAATTTTCTTTGCCTAGAAATGAAAATATGCGGAAGCTGTGGTTGGAGAAATTGAAGCGAATTGATTTGGTCAATTTACCGTATAATACTGTAAAAAATTATAGAGTATGCGGTCTTCATTTCTCCAACCACAGCTTCTGCAATGAACTGCGGACGAAATTAAACAGAAACGCGGTTTCAAATGAAGTTGTTAGTGCCAAAGGTATGTACTATTATTTATATTTATACCGCACGATTACAAACTATTCTAATTATTGTTAGGTCTAATTGTTAAATTTGTTTAATCACATTAATGATTAGTATAAATTAATTTTTTTACAGATTTCGTTCCACAGCAGTGCTCTCCGGCAGTTGCGAGAGACCAAATACCAGAAAGGAACGATAATCCTGCAGGTAAAATATTTATTAATATATACGTAAACATAGTTATTTCTGTAATTATAAAAATAAATTTATTTTTTTCAATATTTTAATATATATATATATATATATATATATATATATATATATATATATATATATAAATATATTGTTTCAGTAAACTTGGCACATTTAAATGTTACAAGAAAGGCACGGTTGACACCACGAGAACGGAAGCTATATTCTAAGCTGCAACAAATTCAACGTACTGTAACTGTATTAAAGAGACGGCATAGAATTCTGAAAGAGAAAATTTTAGGGCCACCAATTTTTTCGTAAAAGATTTTTTTTTCACAAATGCTTTTCAAAGTATTAAATATACATAAATCACATTAGTAATTTATAAATAAAAATAATATTTTTGTTGTATATATTGTGATTTAGATTAGAAATGTATAGTATATTCTGATTGTATAATTTATTATATTTATTTTTGTACTGATTTTTAGTTCTTAAAAACTTATATAAAATGTAAAATATGAACATAAATTTTTTACAAGTTCGTGGTCTTAGTTTAGATATATTAAATAGTATTAATCATGTTTTCGGTGAACATACAAATTGTGCAAATTATTTTTGTAAAAATAAACAAAAAAATGAGAAAAATTATATAAAAGAATTTAAAAATACTGATTTACATGATGAATTATTATGCTGCGTAGATAGATTAGATCACAATGCTGATAATTTATTGCACAACATGAACAATAATGCAGCCAAACAATATAATAGTATTATTGCAAAATTTGTAGGCGGCAAACGAGTAAACTTTTCTTTAAAAGGTTCATATGAAATGCGATGTCTGCTGCTGCCATTTCTTTTAATACAAATGGCGATTATTATAACAATATTTATAAATCAATATGTAATAGAAATCCAGGTACTTACAGCTAAATTTATAAATAAAACAAAAATTAGAAAAGAATAAAAGATATAGAGCACAGAATAATTTAACAAAACACACAAACAAATAACAAAGAAGAAAATAATTATGGACCACAAGCCAAACAAGTTCCTTATTTAGTTCCTGAATTATACGAAAAAATAAAAGAAATTTTTTTAACAGAAAAGATAAATGTTTCAAAAATAAAAATTTAAGAAAATTGAACAAGATACTATTGACCAACGTAGTAAAAAAGAAGGGATAAAACAAGAGCAAACAGACTAACATCATCTGTATTTAGTCAAATTTGTAAAACAAAAAAAACTACAAATTGTTGTAAAAAAGTTTACAATATAATATATAAATCTTTTATGGCCATTTGCACCACTTCGGGTTAACGCTAACCGTTAGTCAAAGTGCTGGTTATTTTTCAAATTACGTTGCACAGGTCTTTAACTAGTACAGAAACGGACAAACTTTTAGTTAATTTTAACTAGTAGAATGTCTACGGATTAGGTGACTAACCAGTAGTTAACCTATAAATTTTTGAGTTGTAGTATCACTTTGTCAACTTGTAAGAATTATATCGTTACCCGTTTTTTAATGTGAAAATTAATTTTAAAATGAATTTAGATTTTGATTTTGACGATGATGACGAATTACTTGAAATTGATATATTGTTTAGAATTCCAAGACGAAAAATATACGAAAGAGCAAATCATTTTTATGAACTAGATGATCGCGAATTTTTTACAAGATTTCGTTTAACAAAACGAACAGTTTTAGAATTTTTACCTAGAATAGAACGCGATCGGGTGTAATTTTATGAGACGATTTAAATGCCGTGTTGATCCGGCTGCGGGGTACGTTGAAATCCAAAACGTTAAAGTGCCAGAGATCTCTAAAGCAAGTGCCGCTGTGATGTTGTGCAGTACTACGATCATACCGGCACGTACCGAAATTATAGTGCCCATTCGTGTAACAGACAAACAGTTGTTGAATGACACTAATTTAATAGAACCAAATATCGTACAATTTGAGAAATCGGGGTGTATTATAGGTCGATCAGTTATAAAAGGATGCGAAGGGTCGGCTTTAATTAGAAACGTGTCCTCAGAAACGGTGACGATGAAACAAAATTCGCGTATTGGCACGGCATTTGCTTGTACAGTAGTGAATCCACAAAGAAAAACTACCGATAAAGCAACAATGAAGGCATCTGACAAATTTGATTGGACTGATGCGTCAAAAAATCTGTCAGCGCAGCAACTGAAACGTGCCAAGTTATTTTTGAAGTGATGGAACGATATCTTTTGCCTGACACGCTTAATTCGTTAAAGGGTCTAGGGGTTGATGAAATGTCGGAGTGTGTTAAACTCGAATCTCTCCGCCAATTAGATGATCTATACGCAAGGATCGAAAATTACCGCCTTGTGGATCGGAAAGATGTTTTGTCCGTAGGTACTGTGCTGCTTAGCCACGCTAGAGTTAGGTCTCGAGTTAGAGACTCGACTATGACATTGACTACGACACAACGAAAAATATGACGTAATTTACTGTTTCTTCAATCAATCTTAATTTTAAATTATATTCAACTACAAAACAATATTTTACAATGAAACAATAAAAAATTTAATATTCATTACCTAAGGAGGCTTTGATAATGGCAATAAGCGCCGAAATTAATCAGCCAGATATAAAATTAAAATTATATATCAAATATAAAAACAAATATATTGGTTATTCTAATTATCTACCCACATTTATAAATTTTCCAATATAAAATGGAGGCATTCATCATTAAAATTTACTGGAAGTAAATTATCTCGAGTAGCAACATCCGTGTTGACCGTAGATTATACGAGAATTGTGTTAAACGGGGTAAGGTATCGTGGGATAATTGGAACGCTTTAGTGCGATCTGAATACCTTGATACTTTTACTATCGATGAGACCAATCTAATACATAAGTACTTGTTTTCGAGAGCTCAGAATGAGACATTAACGTATGGAAGCTTGCCTCTTTATCATTGGTATAGTTTCTTTTGCGTATTGTGTGGAAATAACTGTTTAGAATTAAGACTAATCGCCGGATTGTGTCAGCAAACGAGCTATCGGCCCTTCGTGATCAGAAGGTCCGAGCTTTCGCAGTTGACAGATATTAACGGCTTTTATAATATGAGTAACATTATCGAATCTTTGTTGAACGTATGTGAATTAAGGTTTGGACTGACTAGATACGTCCTAAATCTATCTGGAAAGAAATTGGATTTAGGTTTAGTGTTAGACGAAATTGCTCTGTGGGGATGTGTTTCCCCGAAATTCTGTATTAAAGAAATACGCGTATTTTTGACTATGTGCATACGGTTTGCGGGCGTATTAGCCGAGAAGATAATTACGTATAAACATGAAGGAAACAATTATGTAATTGGTCTACACAGCAGTCGAGTGGAGGCTGTCGAAATACCAAAAGAGCTTATGTTACCTTTTTGGTATTGTGAATTGGTTCAGGAGAACTATAGAAATGGTGTTCTCACGTTACGAAAGTGGAACGTGTCAAAAATGTTGGAATTATGTGATGCTGTCCTGAAGATGAGTCTTTTAGATACTAGCAAAGATGGATTTCACTATTGCTTGCTGTTTTTTTGAACAATATTATGAAAATCGCGGGGTATGGAAGAGCTAA
Source organism: Clivina fossor (assembly GCA_963966155.1). Classification (NCBI taxonomy): domain Eukaryota; kingdom Metazoa; phylum Arthropoda; class Insecta; order Coleoptera; family Carabidae; genus Clivina; species Clivina fossor. The sequence goes on from OZ014554.1 coordinate 7,501,728, forward strand.
TAAGCACAGTTCTGCTCCACGTAGTGCTAAAGAGAAAGATGTTGATGAGTTAGATATAGCGACTGAAGTGAAAAATATGGTAATTTCCATAGATGATCAAGCTCAGAAAAACGGATACAGACATGTATCTTCCGACGAGTGGGTGCAGAAATGCGCGGGATATTAGAAGGCTACTAGCGCTGGTATCGCCCCTGAAAAAGTTAAGCTTAATATAGATGGTAAGGAGGAAGTAGTTTCAGTACGCCAAAAGCTCGGAATCGCGATGGCTCTAGGAAGTAGAGCCTTTAAGCGCGAGATTCTGGGACGTCAGTTAACTAGTACTAAGCCAGGCGCTGTCGGATACAGGGACGTACCATATAAGCCAACACGCGCTATTTACGTTTTGCCCATAGAAACTATACATGCGCAGGTTGCTACCACATCACACATAGTCAATTATCTAAAGGTAGGGCGCTAGCTAGCGCTGCCAGTGCAATAGACGCTTCTCATTTTTTCACTGGAAGTTCTTCTACTTCCGGTGTCAGAATATTTGATAATTATGAGACCATTAGGTCAAGTGGTGATCCTGAGGTACTTGTTCTCGACAGTGACCTTAGTAGTTTTGATTCAAATAACGTAAAATGGAATTTTAGAAAAGGAATAATGGAGGGGCTCGAGTATATACACAATGAGAATCAGAAAGCCTACGGGCCCGATAAAATCAATATGAGTGATTTGATCAAATATTCGTTTGGTGACGGATACGTACATGATACGTATTGGGACAACGGAAGACAGATCTATTTCAGATATCATACCGAAAGATTTGGTTTTAACGCTGAGAAAGACAAAGACGTATTACTAGATAATTTAGAAAGAGTCATAGTTACGCCAGAAAAAGCAAGACCAAGTGCCTTATTTGTGTAATTTCCTTAAATCATGCCAGGAACATCCCAAACACTATAAGTGTAGGAGATTAAACCATGTTGCCAATTGCCACGATTGTATAAACGAAGTTTTCCTCTCTGACAGAGCTAGATCTAGCAAAATCATCAACACACCCTCTGTGGATGATGATCTAATAGTAGTCAGAGTTAGAGAAACGATAAAAGCTGATTATTTTCTATTAACTTTAGTTCTCTCTTTAACATCCAGCCTTCTCAAATTAGGGTAAGAGGAAAAAATAATTTTTTTAACATCCCCAATATAATGCTTATAGTTCTCTTCTCATATATAATTTTTGATACTCTGATAAAAGATACCATCTGATAAAAAAAAGTCATAAATACTCCTCTTGGAACAAATTTGATTGGACTGATGCGTCAAAAAATCAGTCAGCGCAGCAACTGAAACGTGCCAAGTTATTTTTGAAGCGATGGAACGATATCTTTTGCATGACACGCTTAATGGGTTAAAGGGTCTAGAGGTTGATGAGATGTCGGAGCGTGTTAAACTTGTGGATCGGAAAGATGTTTTGTCCGTAGGTACTGTGCTGCTTAGTCACGCTAGAGTTAGGTCTGGGATCAGTTACTGGAAGAAAATTATCTCGAGTAGCAACATCCGTGTTGACCGTAGATTATACGAGAATTGTGTTAAACGGGGTAAGGTATCGTGGGATAATTGAAACGCTTTAGTGCGATCTGAATACCTTGATACGTTTACTATCGATGAGACCAATCTAATACATAAGTACTTGCTTTCGAGTGCCTTATTTCTGTAATTTCCTTAAATCATGCCAGGAACATCCCAAACACTATAAGTGTAGGAGATTAAACCATGTTGCCAATTGCCATGATTGTATAAACGAAGTTTTCCTCTCTGACAGAGCTAGATCTAGCAAAATCATCAACACACCCTCTGTGGATGATGATCTAATAGTAGTCAGAGTTAGAGAAACGATAAAAACTGATTATTTTCTATTAACTTTAGTTCTCTCTTTAACATCCAGCCTTCTCAAATTAGGGTAAGAGGAAAAAATAATTTTTTTAACATCCCCAATATAATGCTTATAGTTCTCTTCTCATATATAATTTTTGATACTCTGATAAAGGATACCATCTGATAAAAAAAAGTCATAAATACTCCTCTTGGAACAAATTTGATTGGACTGATGCGTCAAAAAATCTGTCAGCGCAGCAACTGAAACGTGCCAAGTTATTTTTGAAGCGATGGAACGATATCTTTTGCCTGACACGCTTAATGCGTTAAAGGGTCTAGGGGTTGATGAGATGTCGGAGCGTGTTAAACTTGTGGATCGGAAAGATGTTTTGTCCGTAGATACTGTGCTGCTTAGCCACGCTAGTTAGGTCTGGGATCAGTTACTGGAAGAAAATTATCTCGAGTAGCAACATCCGTGTTGACCGTAGATTATACGAGAATTGTGTTAAACGGGGTAAGGTATCGTGGGATAATTGAAACGCTTTAGTGCGATCTGAATACCTTGATACTTTTACTATCGATGAGACCAATCTAATACATAAGTACTTGCTTTCGAGTGCCTTATTTGTGTAATTTCCTTAAATCATGCCAGGAACATCCCAAACACTATAAGTGTATGAGATTAAACCATGTTGCCAATTGCCTTGATTGTATAAACGAAGTTTTCCTCTCTGACAGAGCTAGATCTAGCAAAATCATCAACACACCCTCTGTGGATGATGATCTAATAGTAGTCAGAGTTAGAGAAACGATAAAAGCTGATTATTTTCTATTAACTTTAGTTCTCTCTTTAACATCCAGCCTTCTTCTCAAATTAGGGTAAGAGAAAAAAATAATTTTTTTAACATCCCCAATATAATGCTTATAGTTCTCTTCTCCTATATAATTTTTGATACTCTGATAAAGGATACCATCTGATAAAAAAAAGTCATAAATACTCCTCTTGGAATTTTATACGAAAAGATTTCCAAAGATGAAAATTTTTGGAGTCAACTAATGGTACCAAAACTTACAAAATTTTATATAGAGTCTCTTTTGCCAGAAGATAATGATGCAGACTCAGGAGAAAATCATTTAAAGCCAGAAGATAATGACTCATGGCCAAATGTACGAGAATTATCCACAGTAAAATACGCTATTGCAGAAGTTATGAGAAAAAATAGTTCAAGAAATTATATTGCTGAAATTACAGATAAAGATTCCCGAGAATATCAAGTAAACTTTCTTAAGCGTCATATTGCATCAAATCGATTCACAAAAAAACAGAAAAGTGCTTTTGTTGCTTTTGAGGAAGTTGTTACGCAACTTCTTGAACCCATACAAGAACTACGAGAACGTTATAAGGACATGATGTATTTTAATGTTGATTTATCATCATTTGGAATTGTATAAAAAGTTCCATGTTCAATGTTACCCCACGCATGGGGGACACTTTGGACAATTGACATCATTGCTTTATTATTTTTTTTAATATAAAATTTTTTAAACATTTCTTTTTGCAATATAAAAAATGGTTATTAACAGATGGAATATGAAGTCAATCAGTTATGACTAATAGATTTTCTTTGAGAAATTTCTTGGAGGAAACGTAAAACAATAAGAACATTTATTTTTATTTTATAAGCTACACTTCTTAAAAATTATTTTTTTTTTAAATGTGTTTTGTATGTCAATTTTATTTTGATTCTTTCAAAATATTGTCGAAACCATTTCGACTTATTCATAATTTGAATACTGTAGATACATATAAATGTGTTGAAAATAATTGTTTTAAACATTTTACGTCTTTAAATTAATTGCGGAAACATAATATTCACATAAATATAACACTGAAATATACCAGTTTTCAATAATTTAAAAACTATAATTATCATTCAGTACCATGGACTAGTACAAAGATTAATTGTAACGAACTTTTACCGTTTAACAAAGTTGAATCTTAAACGTTTGATAATATTTTAAAACACAACGCTTTATTTTTTTATTGCAAATTTACACAATGAAAATACTTTAACATGCAAACAGATACAGTATGTAATAGAAAATGTATCAGGTCTTATTTCAAAGCCAATAAAAAATTTGAAAAAGGATGACAAAACAGACAAAGATAGAAATTCAATTTCCAATAATTTTCAAAGCTTTAATATTATTTTCCAAAATTTTAAAACAGAACATACACGACTTAAGTATTTAATTGAAAACGATTATTTAATTCAATATGAAATTTACAAAATTGGTGAACAATTGGAGTAGCAAGCAGATGGCAGTGTCACATAAAAAAATTGTTATGTTAAAATAATATCTCGGAATAAAATTTAAAAAAAATGTTTAAAACGTCCAAATGTTTTTAATAAAATTCATCCGAAGACTCGAACAAGTTGAAACAATTGATTGATAAAAATCTGAGTAAAAACTATGATATAAAACATCTGACTACACTGAATCCACGAGTCCGTATTATTGGTTTGTCACAAAAGTATTCGAGTGATGACTTCTTAGTATACCTTCGTCGAAATAATTCATGCATTTTCAATAAATCGATTCGCGAAATAATTGACATATCTTCGCTTAGAAATGATAAAGATATCTTTCAAGCCGTTATTCAAACAGATATTGCAACCTATAATAAATTACAAAATGCTAATAAATTATATATTGGTATAAATTTCTGCTCCGTGTACAATGGTATTGAAATGAAACGATGATATAGATGTTGCGAATTTCATCATTACTCAAAATCCTGCTCCAAAACAATTCCTTGCAAGTCTGATGTAAAAAGATATATTAACACACTATCGGCGGGACGGGTATTAATACCTTTTCCACAGACTGGCGGTAATCGGCGGGTCGGGTATTAATACCTTTTATGTTTTTTTTGCTTGTTTTTTTTTTTTTTCATGTAATGAATATTTTGTTTTGAACAATTCTTTGTAAGCAACCTTCCGGTTGTTTTGGCTTATCGTAGATCCCTGTTGAACGGAAATTTTTTCCAATCGTTCAGTCTTATCGTAACACTCTTACTGTTTGTTGCAATTTTTCAAAGAAATTTTAACGATTTAACTGTTACCTTAACTACTTTATTTAAAATGTATTTTGAAAACTACGAAAGTGATAATGACGTGTTCGCCGATAATTTATCAGCACATTCGGGTGAAGAAGATTTGCCAGAATTTGATAGTGAAAGTGATTTCAGTGACGACGAAATATTTGTACGCACAAGAAATCGGGCGCTTCCGTTACAATTTAGCGACTCGGAAAGTGAAGATGAAGAAATAGCAGAGTGGTCTGAAACTGATAATCCACCTAATATCGAGCCGTTTATGGGCAATTCTGGTGTCCGTGTATTACCTAATAATGGCAAAAATATTAGCGATATTATAAAGTTGTTTATAGGGGATGATCTGTTTCAATACATGGTAGAAGAAACGAATCGTTACCATGCGCAAAATGAATCTCTTGTTAAAGACAGGGTTAAATCTGTAAAGTGGAAGGACGTAACAGTGAAAGAGCTAAAAAAATTTGTAGGACTGATTCTGCTAATGGGAAAAGTACGTAAAGATAATAGAGACGAATATTGGTCAACGGATCCGACAATACAAACGCCGATATTTTCTCAAGTGCTGAGTCGCGATCATTTCAAACAAATTTGGGCATTCTGGCATTTTTCAAACAATGCAAATATTGTTGATAATAGTGATCGTCTTCATAAAGTTCGACCAATTCTTACATACCTTACATCTAAGTTTAAGTCCGTATATGCACCTCAGAGGGAACTCTCGCTTGATGAAAGCATAATACCGTGGAGAGGCAGGTTAGCGTTCAAGGTGTACAACGCCTCAAAAATTATAAAATATGGTGTTCTCGTACGAATGGTGTGTGAAGCCACTACGGGTTATATCTGTAATTTGGAAATATATTGCGGACAAAGAAAACCATTATTACAAACAATCGCAACCCTTCTAGAACCATATGTAAATTTATGGCACCACTTGTACATGGATAATTATTATAATAGTGTACAAACATGTGAAATACTTCTCAAAAAAAAAATAAGGTGTTGTGGGACGATTAGAATAAATAGAGGACTTCCTGAGAGTTTGAAGAATGTAAGGCTTGCACGAGATGATTCTACTTTCCGTCGTCGTGGGGACATTTTACTGCAATGCTGGCAATCAAAAAGACCGGTGCGAATGATTTCTACGATACATTCAGCCGAGATAATTGAAAGCCATAACATCGATTGGAACACTAAACAAAACATCTGGAAACCACAGTGTGTTATTTCTTACAACAAGTACATGAAGGGGGTCGATCGAGCAGATCAATATCTTGCTTATTATTCGATTATCCGAAGAACAAAAAAATGGACAAAGCGGGTTGTCATGTATTTGCTAAACTGTGCACTTTTTAATGCGTTCCAAGTATTTAGAAAATTAAACCCAACAACAACAATTACTTATAAACAATTTCTGCATGAAATTAGCAAAGAGTGGATAAGTGATCGGCTTCCTGAAAACACCGCTTCCGAAGATCCTCAACCATCTACATCTGGCATTAAAAAAACTGCAGTAAGTAAAGATCCTCCTGGGCGATTGTCATTAGACTTGCAGAAACATGAAGCTAGAAAAATTATTACTGGCGGCAAAAAAAAAATTCCACAAAAACAATGTCGTGTTTGTGCAGTGCATAAAAAGAAAAGTTTAACTTCTTATATTTGTAAGTTTTGTCAGATTCCCCTTCATAGGGGTGAGTGTTTTCAAAAATACCATACATTAAAAAAATATTAGAGTAAATAAAATTATTACTATATAAGAAACTGAATAATAAAATATTCTTGGAACTTTCAAAAATTAACAATTATTGTTTGGTCCATGTTATACATAAATCCTTTCTTTACGGGTATATTTCGCAATATCGCACCTGTTCGTTTTTCAAACAAAGATTTATGGTGTTGTGTTTTGCTCCGAAAATAAAAATACATGGTTTATATATAAAATTATGGTATATAAATAATAATGGTAAACAAATTAAAAATTAAAAAGAGTCAATAATATCAATATCAATTAGACTATTATAGAATATTATATATGTATAAATATAATATATAAATAATAATAAATAATAAAATATAAATATAATATATAATATATAATAAATATAAATATAACATAAAAATGTTCCTTTTTTCAAATAAAGATTTATGGTTTTGGGTTTGCTCAAAAAATAAAAATGCATGTCTATATATAAACTTTATAAAGAGTTATAAAACAGAAATTTTATAAAGAAATTAAAAATTAAAAAAGTCATAATACGTATATCAATTAGAATATTATAGAATATTATATTTAAATTAGAGGCATATAAAATGTGCTTGCAACAATATTTTATTTTCCGTAATCATAGTGTTACGGCCATGGTCGCGAAGCGGCTCAGTCAGATGCCGCGCGCGCCATAAATCAAACTTTACGAGCTAGCATCAATGAGCGTTATTCGGATATTAAAACAAGCAACTTTATCAGAACGCTTATTGATGCTACCCGCCTGTCGCGGAAGTTACGCAAAAACGCTTATTGTTGTGTCCCGTACTTGAAGGGTTAAAGTAATAGAAAACTAAACTAAAAAATTTTTTTTTTTTAATTTTATCTACATCTTTGAAATACTATGTGATGCATATTTTTCAAATTTCATTGAAATCCTACTATTAGTTGTAAAGATATTACATGTTTTCTTAAAAGTGCACTTTTTTCATACTTCACTAATTTTCGCCCGCTAGACGTGACAGTCAAGTTCATGGTGTTACCCGCCGATAGTGTGTTAACTGCCGTAAATTTAATGAAAATCATAAATCAAATATTCCCACCGATCACTGCGCTTAAGAAAACGATAAATGTATTGTTTATCAAATTTAAAAATTACGTCCTAGGAAAAGCATGGCAACCACAATTGGACTTCTCAAGACTACCGTCGTTATTTACAACTTCAACTTCAGTTACGTTAGAAGACATTAATATCAAATATCTTAATCATCAAATTGTCACACATAATTTTGGCGCTCTCGAACGTGGGGCCTTGATTAGTTTGTCTTACATAATTTTGTATGTCTTCGAATAAGTCCGTTCCTTCCTTTCACCTTTCCGAGAATTTGAGTTCAGAAATTTATTTAATTCTGATTATTATTTTGTAATTTCTACTCACAGTTCTTGTTTATTTATAGTTATTATAAGTTATTATTGTTAATATTGGCTATTTTTGGTATTATTTGTTAGCTACTCATTTATTTGATTTATTATTTTGAATTATATTGTGTTATATCTGATTACTAATTATACTTTGTAACATGGCGAACCTTCCGTATCGAATTGAGCATCTGTATGAGGACGAAATCGAATATGAGATATCAATACGCAATGTTTCCGAATCCGGATCACTAAACAGCAAGTGAATCGTACTCGAAGAACTTCTACAGTTAGAGAAAGAACGAGTTCAGTCAATGATAAGGCCTGAATGCAGTCCTGTTCCTGTGAACGAATCCAGAGTATGTCAGTTAAAGTTGCATGAAGTATTGGGTCCCGCTGAACATAAGCTACATGATGAACTGTTGACTTCAAGAATTTTTTACTTGCATGATCGCATTTGCTTATTATCATTAAGTCATCAACAGGAACTCATCAAGTTGCTTTCGGTCACAAAAAATATGCACACGCAAATTCGTGGCAATACGTCTGCGAATCTGATTAATATGAACTCAGAAGCTGATGCACCACCAGCTGGCTCATTGAACGAAACCTCTGTCTTGCGGAATACTTCGATCACTCCTTCATATCTAGATCCTGAATTTTCGACTCTGTTGATTCGTGAACAATTCGATTCGTCAACTGTAAATCGCGAGAATGATAATTTAACTTCACGTAATCAACGCGATAATCCTGTTTCTGACGCCCGTGTACCATCACTAGATAATTCGTATCCTATTAAGTCGACGCAAAATTTTGTTTCGATTCCTAGTAACCAATTTCGCCGGTTTATCGGATGTAAACCAATTTATTGAGCGAATTAGCGAAGCTGCGTATGCTTACGGTGTATCGGATGAGACTTTATTTAGACAAGCTTCTTCGTTATTCACGAAAGATGCTTTGATCTGGCTCCGTGTGGTGCGGCCGAGTGTCAAAACTTTGTCTGAATTAGTTAGCCGACTAAAGGAAACTTTCCTGTCGTCAAATTTTGAACGGGCTCTAATGGATGAAATACGTCAAAGGATACAAGGTCCAACGGAACGCGTAAAAATTTACATTGCTATTATGGAGAATTTATTTTCTCGCTTGTCCCATCGACCAGACGAATCTTCGCGTGTTCCATTAATCATTAAAAATCTACAGCGACGGTTTCAACGTCCCTGCTCACTACAGTCGTTTGATACTATCAGCGATTTAATTCGAACATGTAAACGTATTGAAAATACTGAATTTAACGTAGCATCGTTTAAGAATCCTCCGTCCCCTAACAATTCACTATTAGAACCTGATATGGCTTATCGACGTCCGCCGCGCGTCCATGTTGCTGAAATTACATCATACATCACTTCGTCTAGAATAAAATGTTGGAACTCCGACGAAAACAGACATTCTTTTAATTCTTATATGATATGACGTTAAAACGGTACAAGGAATGCAATTTAATTTTTATTTGTTCATTAAGTAGCAATTTTATTATTTGTGGATCAGGCGATAATCGAGGCAGACTTTGTGTCACACTTCATATTGATGGTGGATGTGAGTAGAAAGACTCTTTTGGACAATACAACGTGTCTGGCAACGTATGGCAACGCTGTTTCAGCGGAAATTGCCTCAATCAAGTCTGTGGACGAGGTGTCACAATATTCGAAAGTGTTTTGTGAATTCCCACAACTCACTCGACCCACTGGTTTAAGCGGCTTTGTCAAACACAGCGTGGTGCATTACATAGAGACGACACCAAGACAACCGGCGTTTTGCAGACCACGACGACTCGCACCTGATCGTCTCAAGTTAGCCAAACACGAATTTGATCTGATGCTCAATGAGGGGATAATTTAACCTTCCAAAAGTCCGTGGGCTTCACCCCTCCACTTGGTGCCTAAGAAAGACATGGGAATTCGGCCGTGCGGCGACTGCCGCAATCTCAACAGCCGCACCGTGCCGGATCGATATCCAATCCCACATATCGAAGACTTCGCTCAACTGTTAGCAGGCAAGAAAATCTTTTCGACCTTCGATTTGTTACGCGCTTACAATCAGATTCCGGTGGCACCTGATGACATACAGAAAACGCCAGTCACGACACCGTTCGGCTTATACGAATTCGTACGCATGCCGTTTGGCTTAAGAAATTCTGCCCAAACATTTCAACGGTTCATCGATGAAGTACTCCGGGGACTTGATTGTGCTTACGCTTATCTGGATGACATACTGATTGCATTCCTCAATGCACAAGAACATAAACAAATTCTACGCGACGTTTGCAACCGCCTAAAAGCATATGGAGTTGTCAATGCTAGTACGTGTACCCTTGGCAAGGAAGAAGTGCAGTTCCTAAAATACAGAGTAAATCAGCATGGTACGAAACCGATGCCCGATATAACAATTGTTATAAGCAATCAAACTCTGGTTTGTATAAGTTTTTTGCGATTTCGTAGTAAATATCTATTGTTATAAATTATTTATGGTGTTATGAAATTATCAAACATAACAAATTGTATATCAATGGATAGAGGCTTTAGTGCACTTTGCACTGAAGTATGTGTCATTGTTGTGACATTGATATAACAATTGTTATAAGCAATCAAACTCTGTTTGTAGCAGTTTGTTGCGATTTTGTCGTAAATAAAAAACATAATTGTTACATATTTACCATAACTGATTATTTTTTATAATATTGAAAATATATACAGCCCAAGACTAGCACAGCGCAACTAGTAAATCATTTTTTTATGAAATTTATTTTAATAATAACTCAAAAGAAAATTGATAAATCGTAAAATTACATACTAAAAACTATTTGTCTGATAAATCTGTAGAGAGAAAGTTTCAGAAGAAAACATATGCTATGGAAAAGAAAGTATTACAGATGAGCTAGGTTTATTGTCACCAACAAATAGTAATAATAGGACACAAACACTTCACAAAAATTAAACATTATTTTCCAACCTTCACGAAATAGACCACAATTGCCTCAAACGAGAGTTACGCCGGTGCGGTGAGAAATTGATATAGACGCGATTGCTACAGTCATAACAGCACCAATCAAAATAGAAGAATCGTTGGACTGGAATGTAAAAAACGAAATTAAATATTATTGCAAATTTATTGGAATGAGGCTTAATTATTTGCCTACATACATAGGCAGAATCAAAGACTTTTGCCAACGTAATTTTAGTGCAACAAAATCATTCTCTTGTCCTAGTTAAACGACCAAATACACAGATGATTTGACTTTGAAGTAATGTCACCGTTGCCTCTATATGAAAAGGGCAGGCCTAAAATCCTTGATAATATTACTGACAGTAACTATTGATGCCTATTATGCATTTAGATAAAAATCGATAGAAGAATCAAAGTATTAGAGCGGGGTAAAAAGTTTCATCACATCAAATAACAGAGAAGATCAAAACTCGTTGACTGTATTCCATTAGGATCACAAATTACAGCTACTTATATCAATTTTATCTACTACTACTTATACAGCTTATTATATCAATACAAAAGAGTATTTATCATTGCTAACAAAATAAAATTTAAACAATAGTAGAAATAGCTTTAAAATTTATGAACATACTTTCATTTCTAGAAACAAAATTTTTAAGCTAAATTGTGATTATTTATCCAAATCTAAATATAAACTAGATAAATGTTTGCATTTTCTAAAATAAAATGAGTCAATTATATTATAATTCCAAATCATATACATCTAACTCAATATACAAAAAAAAATCGAATGTCAATTCATTTCATATGACAAAATGAAGAAAAATCTGTCAATATTTCAAACAAGCTGTAATCATGCAACACAATAATAATCTTCCATATTTCCAATAAAATATCAACCATTAATTTTATACAATTATTAAAATAAATGTCAGAAAAAGACAGACCATTTATATATCATCTATCTATAGATCTACAGAAAATAGTAGAAAATACTTTTTTCCTGAGACAATAAAAATATCAGTAAATAAGAAGTAATAAAATGGTTGCAAATAAATAAATAAAATAGGTTATACAAATAGTTCTCGACTTACAACTCCGTTGTAAATCTGCTTCTGATGTAGGTCATATATCTCATTTTTTTTTCATTACATAAACTTACATACATAATTAAATATAAATGAATACATAAAAAAACGCACACATTAAAAATTGATGAGAAAGAATTAGTAAAAGTCCATGATTGTAATAAGTGTGGTTTATCATAACTCGATCCGGCAAAAGTCGAGTAATCCCTTGTACAGATAGGAACCTCAAATACTACATGACATACTGGACACTGGATAAATCCTGAAGATAATTATTGTAGAATCTGTAACAAAAAATATTTTTATTAGAAATATATGAAGCTCTCCATGTTAAAAATGTAGAAGAAAACAATGTGCTACATGAGACTGCCAAAAACATTTTTTTATTATTCCATAATTAAATTTATTGCAAATAAGATTTCATTTAAGAAAAATTATTCATTTTACTACAAAGTGGTGAAAGATTATACAATGAAATGAGAATATTCAAACATTATTATATCTAGCTAGACAAAATTATTAATCAGAATTACTAGGGTATTTGTATGTTGTAGGGTATTGCAAGTTGCAATAATTTATATATCAGATACACAGCTGGGACCAGTACTAAATAATTATTTAAATAATAAAAAAATATAATATATCACGTTTTTAACAAGGACTAAAAAGTACAAAATAATTTCTCCTAAGCCCCCCACCACCATACAAATTTATAATCACCATAAAGAAAACCGTGGGGCAACGACAGCTACTCCCTAAACTCCTAACTTATCTATTGCATGCACCCCATGTTTTTCTGTATGGGGTTATAAATCTATATGGGGAGTCAGGAGAAATTATTTTATACTTTTTGGTCCGTGTTAAAAACGTGGTATATTAATTATTTCATTTAAATAATTATTTTCTGCTTTTTAGTATTGTTTAACTTTAACCTAATTAATAATTTAATTAATTATAATTTAATAATTATATTTTTATTAATTAAAATTATACAATTATAATTATAATTAATTAAGTTAATTGACTTCAATTTAATATTTCAAAAAAAAAAAAATTGAAATTTTCAAAACGTATTAAATTTTTATTAGTCTAGCGGATTTTCAAAAGAAAATTCCCGTACATTTCCCGTACATTTTAAATAAATTTCCATACATTAATTTAAAGAAGTAACCAGCTTTTTACCCTAGAACGCCCAATTGCACATTTTTATGCCACATAAAATTACATGACATAATTATATTTGTAATTTTATGTACTAATTAACTTTGATTGACAAATTATTATTAAAGTTCATAATCTACGTTTTGTAAATTAATTCGGTTAGACACCATTATATAATTTTATATACAAAAATTATATTTTATTATATAAAAATATACTAGTTTTGGAGTTTTGGAGATTGCAAATATTCTAGTATCGGCTTCTTCGTGATTACTTATTTTTATATCTAATATATTTGATTCAATATTATTTGTAATTGAAATATCTGCACTATTCTCTAACATTCCCGCTGTAATTATACTTAAATCGTCACTTATTATTAAATTTCCACTTTGAGCGTAGACTTTCTCACATACTTTACATTTATAAAGTTTTTGTCTTTGCATGGGAACGGATATGTCTTCTTAAGTTTCCACTTATAGTGAAAGTTCTCTCACGAAAATGCTTTGTATGAAAGGCTGCCGGTATTTTTTTTTTTTTTTAGTCTTGAGAGAAACTTTTGTTATGTTTTAAAACTTCCCATAAATTAACGCGTACCGTCAAAATTACAAAAAAAGTTGAAGCAATATTTTAAATATTTTTAAATTATTAATATTTTAATTAACACGTTTCTATTAACTCGCTTTCTTATCTGTCTGTTTGTTTGTTAGTCTGTTCGGAGCAAATGTTGCAATCGATTTTAAACTCCCGATGAAGTAGACTTGAAACTTTAAACATAGCTCGGAATGAATGACATTACAATATTAACTAATTAATTAATATAGAAATATTAAATTAAAGTTAATTAATTAACCTAATTTTAATTATAATTAATAAAAAATAAACAATAAAATTATAATTATTAAATTCAAATTAATTAAATTAATTAACTAAAAAGTATAAAATTATTTCTCCTAACCCCCCATACAAATTTATAACCCCATACAGAAAAGTACGTGGGGCAACGACAGCTACTCCATACATTCCTTTCTATTGCATGCGACCCACGTTTTTCTCTATAGGTTATAAATCTGTATGGGGGGCTAGGAAAAATTATTTTATACTTTTTAGTCCGTGTTAAAAACATGGTATATTAAAATTATTTTTTTACCACGTTGACTGCAATGAAAAAGTGGCTACATTATTTATCCGATTTTGATCAAAATTTCACAAAAAATTCCCCTAGTGACCACATATATTATGTAATTTTAATAAAATACGGTGTTGGCAACTTTCCGAGAAAAAAATTACTAAAGTTTTTAAGCATTTATTATGGCCACATTATTTATTCGATTTTAATCAAATTTTTACAAAAGATACCCCTAGCGTCTACATAAATTATATAATTTTAGTAAAATACAGTGTTACCAACTTTTCGAAAAACAAATTTACTCAAATTTTCACAAAAGATTCTCCTAGTATCCATATAAATTATATAATTTCAACAAAATACGGTAAAAAAAAAAATAAAAAAATAATTCCTATTTCTGAGCATTTATGTGATAATGTCAAAGTGTTCTATTTATGAGTTTACCCACATACTTTTAATCTTGCTGATGTAAATAATTATTTTTATTAATTTTCTTCAAAAGTAATACATTTAGTTTTCTTTATTGAGTGTTAATAACAAACAAGTTTCACACAAATTACACAGGATTTTCTAATCTTATCTTGTTTCTGCTTTAGGTCTCGGCACTACAACAACAACCAACTACCAACGACAGTCAAAATGACTTAAACAATGTGCAAATACTAAATATTAGTCATTTACCGTATAAAAATTATATCCACACTAAATTTTTTCATACAAAATATATGAAGGTACAATTATATCCAAGGCTTCGAACCGGAACTAAACCGAAAAAACCGTTATTTTTGCTTAAACGAAAACCGGAACTAAACCGGGGAAAAAATTGAGGTTTATTTCGGTTCGACACATGTTGAAACACGCGCGTTAAACTTAATCTTACTTTCAACGTATCAGTTGTCGTTGTTTTTTTCATTTTCGGAGTTACGTAGCGTAGTCGCAATTCGTCTTACGCGAAATAGTATTTCGTTTGTTTTATGTGAATAAATACTCAGTTATTGAAATTGAAAATGAAACTAAGGATCACATTGAGGTAGGTGTATTTTTTTATGTTAATCATTAATATACTTGGAAAGATCCAAATTAATTTTTAAAAAATTTTAAATAACAATTTTTAAAAGATAATTTTTATTTTTCAAGTATAGGTTAAATTCATGCCGATATTTGTATATTTGTAAACTCTTAGTATTGACGCAAAAAACATTGCTTTGATACCAACACAATGACGCACAACGGAACTTACGATATTGAATATGCCTTATAAAAAAATTTTAATTATAATAATTATTTATTCAACTTGCATAACATTTTAAAGAGATATTTATTATGAGCTCATAGAAACGTACTGTGATAATGTCATAAATTTAGTTACTTTTCATGGGTTACGTGAGTTATAAATATTTAAATATTTTTGAAAAAAATTTGCAAGAAATTTCATTAAAATTAGGCTTGGGAAACAATTATTATTTTCAACAGGATAATGAGCCAAAGCATACAGCCCATCTAGTAAAGCAGTAAATTTTATATAATGCATCACATAATTTAATTACGCCCCTTCACAAAGTCCTGTTATTAATTTCAATTGAAAATTTATGAGCAAAAATAGAAAAATAATTACGAAAATACGAAATAAGGCTACACTGAAAATTGCAATGCAAGATGTTTGGCAAATTATTGATAGTGTAATATTAGTCAAAATTTGCTGCAAAGTAATCGAAAAAGGCTTACGTGTATAATTCAAGCAAAAGAAGGACTTACAAAATATTAAACAATTTTTTAAATTAGTCTAATATTTAATTGCTAAAATCGCCATTAATGAACTAATTAAATCATTAATTAATTTTCTTTTACATACATACATACACAATCACGCCATGTACCCAAAGGGTGTGGAACAAACCCGTTCCATCATCCCGAAATCAGTTTCCTCCCAAAAAGAAACTTTAGCTTCAACCACTTTCATAATTCCTTTCATACATGCTCTTCTATTCCTCCTAATTGGAAACTTTCGCTCACGCAAGCCACTCTCTCAAACATACCACTCCAATTACTCATCGGACGTCCACGCAAACGTATACCTTCAAAATCATTCATATAAATTTTTTAATCAAACGTTCATTAGACATTTGCTCAAGATGTCCGAACCAGCTTAACTGACTAACAGCAACTTTTGCTAAAACATTTTTTTTCTATTTCACACTCATCATACACTAATTTATTTCGTACCCCCGATTCCTCCTAGTTGCACCACATACCCCACATAAAAATCTCATTTCCACAGCAGTTTTTTATGCTTTTGCAGCCAAACTCAACATTCACTATCATACATCAATGTAGGTACCAAAACAGCAAATTATATACCTACACAAACGGACTTTTTTAACTAAGAAAAATTAGCTAATTATTTAATTAGTTTATTAATACCCATTTCAGCAATTAAATATTTAACTAATCTACATTAAGACACCTTTGTATAATAAATAATTTTTTAAAATTGTTAAACTACTTAAGAATACGAATACTATTGTATATATAGCATGTACTTTATGTTTTTTAATTAACACGTTTTTATTAACACGCTTTCTTGTTTGTTTGTTTTCGGTACAAATTTTACAATCGATTTTAAATTAACTTCCCGATGAGCTAGAGACTTGAAACTTAGAAGCATAGCTCAGAACTGCGGATGACAATGCAATATTAACTGATTAAATAATTAATTAACTAATATTTGATATATTAATAAAATTAATTAACTAAATTAATTAATTATAAGTATATAATTATAATGAATAAAATTATAATTAATTAATTAATTAATTAATAAAGTTAAACAAGACTAGAAAGCAGAAACAATAATTATTTAAATTTAAAAAAAAAATAATATACCACGTTTTTAACGTATATTAAATTTTTTTATTTAAATATTTTTTTAATACTGTTGTTCCATGAATTATTTAGCTAAAATTGTTACCCAAAATAATAATATATTGTATTTATTATTATAATTATTGTAATGTAGTCAAATAAACATATTGAAACATGACATAATAATTTAATTTTATTTATTTATAATTGTGATAAATTTAAAATGTATTACGAAAATTTTAAAATTATTAACAATAAAACAATAAGTTATTTCAGGCAATTTGCGTAACATTTATTATACACTCATCTAAACGTGCTTAATGATTATGTCATAGATTTCGTTACTTTTTGGATGACGTACAACGGAACTTACAATAATCTTACGATAATATAACCATCTTTTCAATACGTTATTATTCGTTCAAGCCAAAATACTGCATTTATATTTCTTTAAGTTTCAAATCAACATTTCCCAAAACTTAAAAAAATAGAATAATTACGTTTTGAAATTAAACTGCTTGTATTTATTATTACCCCATTGAATGCAAAGAAGTGCAAATTTAATAAATAACTTAAGTAATTTTACCTTGTTTATCACGATGAAGCAATACTGAAATGTTGAAGAAGGCCAGAGTTAGGAATGACATTTCTCGTTGAAGAAAATATCGATACGATCTTCTCGTTGAAGAAAATATCGATACGATCTTCTCGTTGAAGAAACTATAGATTCGATCTCCTCGTTGAAGAAATTACGAACTAAAGACGATATTTCTCAATCTGCAATAAGAAAGAAATATAGTACACACATTCTTCCCATGTAATTCATATATTATGAACATAGTATTTTTGAATGATACAACATCGCAAATATAACAAACAACATCTATGGTTCATCATCATATCAGAAGACTCACGTCGTCATTTTAATGAACAACGTAACAGATAGTATATAAATAAATATATATATATATATATATATATATATATATATATATATATATATATATATATATATACCGGCTGTTCGTTCGTTAAGTTCGTATGGGCATTTAACATGCAAATTCTATAATTTGCGATATACTCCTTTCTCGAGATAAATTTTGACCTGATGAAGACGAGCGTTTAGTTTCGTCAAAACGTCGTCTTTATAAAATATTTAAACAGAATTTTATCCTAATAATCTAGATAAAGTAAAGCAGATTAATAAGGGAAGCAACAGAAATTTATAAAGAATAACATCAATCACTGTGAAGACACTGAGTTAAATAAAATTTAGCTTCCATTAATATCTATAAAAATTTGATGATCTAGTACTTGTTTGTTACCTAGTACTTGTTTCTATGTTCTGTTATTTACTGTAATGTCATTTGTATCATTTTTTCTGATGAAGACGGACGTTGAGTTCGTCAAAACTTTGATTTTAAATAAATATTAATACAGAACTTTAACCTACAGCGGTTTTATTTTAATATAATGAGTTCTGAAAATTTTTTTACTATATTACAACAAGAACATTTCAATAATAATCTTTAATTTATTAATCTTTACTTTGTAGGCTAAAAAGTATTAATGCATCTATTGGAATAAATAAATAAAATACGAGGCTTTCTAGACGTCATTGCTTTGCGATTAAATTGGAGTACTTTGACTTGTCTAAGATTTCAAAATTACAATATTATTATAAAAATCAAATTTATTTCTTTATAAGTAGTAGTTTAATAATAAACTTTCTAAATTAATAATCAAAACACGAATTGCATAAGTATACATAATTGCAAAAAGTACTTAATTTACCAAAAAAATACTTTTTAATGATATCAACAAATATTTAAATAATTATGGTGATAATTTGCAAAATTAAAATTAAAACTTTGTAAAATACTATATTCTAACCAACTTCATCTCAACCTACCAAACACACTATATACAACAGGGCCTCAAACCGTTATATTTTTCGTTCCGGTTCAATTAAAAAAATTATCGGTTTGGTTTCGGTTTTCGTTTCGGCAAAAATAAGGTTTTTTCGGGTTCTCGGTTCAGTTCCGGGCGATACATTTTTTTTTAATTTTTTCAATGTTTTTATTTATATTAAAAATTTATTTGCTACTAATAATCTAGAACACTTTACTCCTACTGTTATAATAAGCATACATACTACATAAATTGAAAAAATAATATGAGTAATAATAATTATTAATCAAATAAAGCTGCTTTGGGAACTTTTGCTAGGAATGTAAATGTTTCCAAAGAAGCCCGTTTGAGTATATACAATGCAGTTTTGGTGCCTACGTTGATGTATGATAGTGAATGTTGGGTTTGGTTGCAAAAGCATAAACGGAAAATGACTGCTGTGGAAATGAGATTTTTACGTTCGGTATGTGGTGCAAATAGGAGAGATCGGGTACAAAATAGATTGGTGTGAAATTGAAAAAAAATGTAGTAAAAGTTGGTATTAGTCAGTTAAGATGGTTCGGACATGTTGAGCGAATGTCTAATGAACGTTTGGTTAAAAAGATTTATTTGAATGATTTTGATGGTATACGTTTGCGTGGACGTCCGATGAGTAGTTGGAGTGGTATAATTGAGAGTGTTTTGCGTGAGCGAGTTTCCAAGTAGTAAGAATAAAAGAGCATGTATGAGAAGAATTATGAATGTGGATGAAGCGAAAGTTGCTTGTTTGGATAGGAATGTTTGGAGGCGACTGATTTCGGGATGATGAAAAGAGTTTGTGCCACACCCTTTTAGGTACATGACGTGATTGTGTATGTATGTATGTATTAAAATAAAAACTGTTTTAGAAAAAAATTCTATTTAATTATTTTACATAAACGACATTTCGATGAAACTGAACGCTTGTCTTCATCAGATCAAAGTTTGTCAATGACATTAAAATGTCATTGATAAATTTTGACCTGATGAAGACGAGCGTTCAGTTTCGTCAAAACATCGTCTTTATAAAATAATTAAATAGAATTTTATCCTAATAATCTAGATAAAGTAAAGCAGATTGATAAAGGAAGCAATAGAAATTTATAAAGAAAAAGATAACATCAATCACTGTGAAGGCACTTAGTTAAATAAAATTTAGCTTCCATTAATTAAATATCGATAAAAATTTCATGATCTAGAACTTATTTGTTACCTAGTACTTGTCTATACGTTCTGTTATTTACTGTAATGTCATTTGCATTATTTATCCTGATGAAGACGAACGTTGAGTTCGTGAAAACGTCGATTTTAAATTAATATTAATACAGAACTTTAACCTACAGCAGTTTTATTTTAATATAATGAGTTCTGAAAATGTTTTACTATATTATAACAAGAACAATTCAATAATAATCTTTAATTTATTAATGTTTACTTTGTAGGCTAAAAACTATTAACGCAATTGGAAAAATAAATAAAGTACGAGGCGGATATCATTGCTTCGCGATAAAATTGGAGTACTTTGACTTTTCTAAGATTTCAAAATTACACTATAATTTTTAAAATCAAATTTATTTCTTTAGTAGTAGTAGTTTAATAATAAACTTTCTAAATTTATAATCAAAATACGAATTGCATATAATTGCAAAAAGTACTTGATTTATCACAAAAAATACTTTTTAATGATATCAACAAATATTTAAGTAATTATGGTGATAATTTGCAAAATTAAAATTAAAACTTTGTAAAATACTATATTCTAACCAACTTCATCTCAACCTACCAAACACACTATATACACCTCACCAGGGCTTCAGTTATATTTTTTGTTCCAGTTCAATTAAAAAATATCGGTTCTCGGTTCAGTTTCGGGTGATTCATTTTTTTTTTTATTTTTTCAATGTTTTTATTTATATTAAAAACTTATTTGCTACTAATAATTTAGAACATTTTTACTCCTTCTATTATGATAAGCATACATACTACATAAATTGATAAAATAATATGAGTAATAATAATTATTAATCAAATAAAGGTATAATAATTAGAAGTATATATAATACATACATACATACATACACATACCATATAATGTATATGATAATAATATAATTTATTATTCCAAACTTATATAATTTGTATGTACATTTTTATTATATAAGATAATAATATGTGTTAACGTAACAAATTCTTGTATACAGGTTTTTATTTATTTATAATTAGATATAATGAAAATTATCCCCGATTACTAAAATATTTTCCAATCTATTTTCATTTAAACTATTTAAAGATTATTAAAAACAAAAATTATAATCAAAAAATACACCTGCCTGAAAGTGATCCCTAGTGAAAATAAAAAAAAAAAAAAACAACTGACGTAAAAAGTAAGATTGCGTTAACGCGCATGTTTTAACATGTATCGAACCGACATAAACCGATATTTGTTTTTTCGGTTCAAATCCGGTTTTCGTTCTAGCAAAAGTAACGATTTTTTTTCGGTTTTCGGTTCAGTTTCGGTTTGAAGCCCTGATATACACTTTACAAAAACTTGCTAATTTTACATAAAAACCTGGGGCAACTGATTTACAACAGTTTAATATGTAAATTTACAGACGTCATAGGAAAATTATTTACTTTTTCGATAAAAAGAAACATATAATATGACAAAATTAATTATTTTAATTAAAATTAGAAAATTATATTATTTTTACAGAAAATTTATATAATCCATCGTCTTGCTGAAATAATATGTAATTTGTTTTACTATGGTTTTCATCTAAAATGGCAACTTTTTACAGTGTAATATTATTATTAGTGAAGTATTTTGGTTAACTGTTCTGTTAAAACAGAAATGTAATTCAATGACTTATCAAATACATCAAATATTTACTATATTTAAAATAATAAAAGCTTTACAACTAAGTTCTGTATAATTTTCAAGTAAAATTCAACGTTTCGATATATTTCATGTATATTGAAAATATACAAATGACATAAATAATAAACCAACAAAATATAAAAACAAGTTACCAAGTAACAATTAATTAATTGAAGGATGCCAAATTTTATTTAAATTAGTGCCATCATTTTGAATATGAGTTCTAAAAGATTCTTTACTATGTTCACTAATATACTAATTGAAATAATTTACCTAATATTTGAATAAGGGTTCCAATTAAATCTCTGATCAATTCGTACTGATATTGAGCTGCTAGCAGCATATTACACTCGTTCCAAATTCATATTTCTATCTTCATCATCAGTACTTGCATCTTTCGTCGTCAAATAAGTTTCTATTTTAAATTTGATTCGCTGGTTCGATTTAGTTAACTGCATATTCAGATTCTGAAAACACAAAATAGATTTAACTAACATCGTAAAATCAATTTAAATATATCAATCAATACATGACAAAGATCCAGTAATAGAAACATAATTTTTTTAAACAGTACAACTTGAACAGAGACCCGTTGTCGAAACGCAAAGAAAAACATTGTGAAAAAAATGGGGCTCTTGAGCTACCACTGCCTCACCACTAACACCGGATTGTAAAAAAATTGAAAGAGTCGACATTAAATGAAACAGAGATAACTAGACTATAGGACAGTACAAAATATGATATTTCCTTTATTTCCTATTGAAAGTGATCGAATTAACAGTAAACTGATCTCGTTTCGTCCTTACTTAATAGTGCTATTCCCAGCACACCGTATCCTACGCAGTCATTTCTTTCAAAAGACACTGTATTGTGCCGGTATAATCCCACGTATGTGTAGATAATAGAATTCTTTACAAAATGTAGCTCTGTGCAAGTTCTACTGTATATAATTTTGTTCTTAAAAATTACCAATTATTTTATGATATGTGATTGCTAATAATAGCTGAACTATTAACTAATCATTATTATAAAATATCCAAACTATCGGACTTTCTAAATATCATTACTTTGCGGCAAAAATAAAGCATTTTAATATGACAAAGATTTTAATATTATCTTTAAGCAAAAAAATTGAAAAATATAACTATATTTCTGTATAATTGTTAAACTTTCTGACTTTCTAATAAAAATACGAAAGTATTTAATTGTAAAAAGTACTTGAGTTACCAAAAATACTTTTTTAAAAGATTTCAACAACTACTTAATTAAACAATTGCATTGATTATTCGTAAAAAATTCTATTGTTTAAAAATCGTAACACTTTTTATAATATTACGTACTAAGTAACTTTATCCATCACATAGACCTACCCAATAACTTGTATTAAAAGTTTACAAGTATAAATCATATTTATCACTTTTATATAATCAATTTTTTGTTTAACTGTTTTATTAAAACAAGAATCTGATTAAATGATTGAACAATATTTCAAAGTTCCACTATAATTAATAAAATAAAATAAATTACCTTTCCATTTAAAACTGATCACATAATTTGTAATAATAATTGAGTCCATAAGCATGTTTTTCTGGTATCATTTTCTTTTCGATTCAAATTTCATCTCTATCTTCTTCATCACTTGCATCATCTTGTGTCGCTAGGATCAACATCTATCAGTTTAATTCTTCCGATTGATTTATTAACACCGTGTTCTGATTCTGAAAACACAACACAAATATCATTTATAAACGTTCAACATCCTAAAATAAATTTAAAATATGAATACATATATATATATATACAAAAGCCCGATAAAAGCACGATAAAAAATTCGTATATAGTAAAACCTGCGCAGAGAGCTGTTGCCGAAGCCGAAATGAGAAAAACTGAATAAATAAAGCTCTTAAACAACATATTGTTAAACGAATGAAAGTATCGGCATAGATGAAGCAAGCAAAATACACCCCCCGTGTAGTAAACGTACTTTATTTCCTTGCGAAATTAATCAAAGTTAATACTCGTAGTAAACTGGATCTCGCCCCGCTCTTGTGTATTATTAATTACTAATTTGTGTTACAATGTAGCTCGATACAAAATCCACTGCATATAAATTTATATATATATAGTGGCTGGTACTATACTCCAAATTCAGTTTTTGACTATTTTATTTCATTTGTTAAGTTCATGTCGAAACGGCAGATTTTATAATCAGTGATAATAAATTTTGTTGAACAGTAATACCAAATAAATAGTTCCGAAAATTTAAAAAAATATATATTATCTTAGAAAATTACTTTATGTCTGTTCTGAATTTATCAATTTATTACAATTTTGTAAAGAAAAAAAAATTTAACCAACAAATAACATTTAGCAACTTCAAAGCTAAAAGTATGTGAACTCGAAACGAAAAAATTAACTTGTAGTTTATTAGTTATAATTAGAAAATAAATCTAATAAAATTAAAAGCATACACTTCAATGTTAAATACGTATTTGTTTTAAATTCATTTGCAGTATCAATATTATCAATGCTGAGTGACTCTCTCATTTGAACAATAATTCAAAAATAATTATTAATTTATAAATGAAAAATATAAAAGGCAAAAAAATAAAAAGATCATATTTTTGTAGAAAACAGAATTAGCTAGAAATGAATATTAGGGCAACTACAGAATAAACAAAAACAAACGTCCCTGAAAACAATTGTTTTTATAACTACAGAAAAATATATTACAAAACAAAAGAATACTTACAGTTAAAAATCGAAATTCACGAGTAGCAAACTAGTTTAACATAATTATACAAATCAAACTGCATAAAATCATACGAACTGAATGAACTAAAGAAAATAACTTCTCCACCGCATGGCAACGAACAAACACTAACGACAAAATCATAGGACAAAATGGCTGAACCTTGAACCAGGTCCTCCCTGGGCTGAAGCATAAGCAGTGGCGGGTTAATATTTGCTTATGTGTGCAATAAAATTAAATTTTATTTATGAGCATTAAAGCGACTCTATTATTTTTAGGAAAAAAAGTAATACAAATTACTAAAATAATTTAACAATAATGCTGCTGAAAACATGTATATTTAATTTTCGAAAGTTTAATGATTAGTTGTTAAAATCACTAAAAAGTTTTTAGTTCGTACGCCAATGATTAAATGCAAGTCTTTCATGTGAAGCCAGTATCAAAGGTAGTCAGCGCCTTTATTTGAATTATAAATATATTTATTATATAAATTATTTTATTTATTTTTATTAATATTATTATATTAAATTGTAATTATAATATAAGTATATTTTGTATAATTGTATAAAATAACTTGAAATAGTTAAATAAATATGATTATTATTTCACGAAAAATTGATGACGTTTTTTTATATTTTTTTATAAATTTTTAATTAGAAATCAAATTAAGAAATAAAAATAAACAAATTAAAACCGTTTTATTTTAATATTTTTAAGTAGTTCAAATAAGATCAATTTTTTTGCACATAGATAAGTTCTATTTTTCTTGAAGTAGGTATTTGATAGCATTTTCTTTAATAAAGATAACATTAAAATAATTGATAATAATCATTGCACTTATTCAGTTTTAGTATTACGTTTTGCATCAAAGCAAATAATACAAATTTTCAACTAAGTTTCTGAATAGTGTTGCAACAGGTATTATTATAATTATAAGCAATAAGCTCGTTGCACTCAGTAAAATTTACGATTTTACGGCGAAATATTGAAAGATTATATAATAACAATGTTATGACAGTATTTTTATTAAAAAAAAAATTGGGAATTATAATTGCACAACTGAATTTTTTTTTGTAAGATGTGTTTTACAACTGCTTTAAAGAATATAGAGTTTTGAATTTTATTTTCTGTACAAAAATATGATGTTTTTCATTTTCGTAAATTTATCTATTTCAATGTTATGAGCAATAAATTGATATTCCAATAACAATTACAACCAATTATAATTCTCTTTATCTTTAACACTGATATTAGATAAATAAATTAGGTATAGTTTCAGTAAAATAAAAGTGTAATAGAATAATTGACTTACGAGTCCAAATACTTGAAAAGCCACTTACTCTTATAACTTCTATTTTGTTCATTATAATATTTATAATCTATTCTTGTAGTTATCTAATAATGAAATACAGTTTTACCCAGCTGTGTTCAGTGGAGTCGATGTGGCCCGAATTTTATTAGAAACAAATCAATTTCACTTAGCGTCAGGTAGTTTGTTTATTGATATTTAAACTACAAATCGTCTTTTTTCTGGCTGCGAATTTCCAACTGTCCAGCTTGCAGGGACGAAAATGCAAATAAAAATTTGTCTTAAAAAGAATTTGAGTTACGTTACCGCGCGACTTTAAAAATCTGATTTCGACAAAAACGCGATTGAAGTTTTGAATCTTACGGTTAGTCTGCGATCCCAGGACCATAGATTAGAGAAAAAAAATATTTCCGTTTCGAATTCGAAAAAACAGTTCCAGGGGTGAATATTAGACACTTCAAGGTATCAAAAAATGCAATAAAAAAAATCGATTTTTTCGAAAAAAAAAAATGGTAATTATGTTCCAATTAATTATAGTTCTAACTGTAATAATTTTAATAAGAATGACATCATTGTTAAATGTTCCTCATACGTATCGTATAACATATAAATCAATTCATATATTTGCAATATGAATAATTCGATACTAGCAATAAATAATTTAATATTCATAGATGAAAATTCTTACGGATAAAAAATAACAATATTTTCTTTTTATTAATAATACACAATTTTACACAATAATTTATTTACCTGATAATTATAGAAATTTAGAATTAAGAAATTTCAAAATTACAATAGAGGAATATTATTGAAATATGGATTGAAATAAATTATGTATATGTAAAATAAGTATAAATTTTAGGTTACCAATGTACTAGATTATAAATGTAGATTTAATGAGGGTTTTCATAACTGTATATAGTTTTTATATTGTTTATTGTATAGCTTTGTTTTTTTTTTGAGCCAAACAAAGTTATTATTATGTAGGGCCTTTCCGGTCTACTACAAACAATTTTTGAATGAATGAATGAGATGATTTGGGTTTGTGTTTAGTTTACGCTCATCTAAACACACATATTCGTAGTACACATACCATTTGAAAATATCGCATCATAGGTAACGTAAAAGATATGATGGTAAAACTTGTGCAATTCGATTCGAAAATTAAAGAAACGGACTGAAAATATAGGAACAAAAATTA
Source organism: Clivina fossor (assembly GCA_963966155.1). Lineage (NCBI taxonomy): Eukaryota > Metazoa > Arthropoda > Insecta > Coleoptera > Carabidae > Clivina > Clivina fossor. The sequence continues at coordinate 7,529,136 of OZ014554.1, forward strand.
TTATTACACACACATGACAAGACTAGTGTATATTTGCTCTTTGTTAATTTTATTTATTTTTTTTTTATTATTTAGTTTACTAGATAATTCCCTGTTTTATAAACAAGATTTACTTCGAAAGTTAACTAACACTGGATTAAATTCAGTTAATTTATAAAATAAATTTTGAACTTTTAAATTTGATAGAAAATTCTAAAACTAATTAACATCATGTAATATTTGACATTTATTATGCACTTCACATAATCTTTCTTCGATCATTGTTTTAACTGCAAATATTTACAATAAAAATTCAATTTCATAGAACAATAATAATACTTACATTATTATTATTTATTTATTTTTTAATATTGTGCTACCCTGTACTTTTTTCAATAAAACAAAAGTAGAAATATCATAATTTTAACTTCACCTTTGTGAGGGAGTTATCTTAACACCCTGTTTAAGTAGGAGAGAGTCATTTCTTTTGTTTAGTCCTGCTTTTATAACAATTACTTAAATTGTCTGAAAACCGAACTTGTATTACCAGCTAATATATTTACATATATATATATACATATATAAACTATTGCAATTAATATGAAGATATTTTATTTGTACATTTATGAATTTTTAGAATAAAATTGATGTTAAATATTTGTATACAGCAGTTATATGATTTACGGAAAATATTAAATAAATGTTATGTAAACTTTTCACAAATAAATTTATTTTCAACATACTTGTAATTTGGTATAATTCATTATCTTTTAAAAAGGGTTATAATAATTTATAGCAACAATTGATATTCAAATGATTTAATGATTAGTTCAAGTTTTAACTTCATTTAAATATAATAGAAATTCAAACTTAACTAAGGCAAATACTTTCATATTTCGCGGTAACCACAATGTAATACGCCAACAAACTATGTGGTTATTAAATTTATTAAATCTGAAAGTTTTATTATTGTAATATTTAAATTATATAATAATAATAAATAATTAATTAAATAATAAAATTAAAAAAGTATTTCAAGAAATTTAATATATACCCATGCGCAACTTTTTAAACCTCAATATAACTACAGCTAGTGGTAAACAAACAATAGTTTCAGAATAATTAATAAATAGGAAAAATAATGCATATTTATTAAATTTAAATATTTTATCGTTTTTTTTTATTAAGTTAATTTTATACTAATTTTAAATAAAATAATATAAATATTATTAAAATAAATTATTAAATTTCAAAATATCCAGTATTTCGCCAGTGTCGCACCAATCGCTTATACTGCTCGTTGTGATGTGACATGTGTGTGACAAGCACATTGTTTTCGCTTTAGAAGTGTAATTGAAGTGTTAAATATGTTGTTATTTCGTTCATTTAATTTAATCAGTCATTTAGTAATATATTATATACAAAGTTTAAAATACTTTTACGCCAGTTGATGTTATTCGATTATCTGAAGAAAATTGGTATTGGAACTACACGAAACTGTAAACACATGTGCTCTTCATAGGCTACAAGTAAGTAAATAAGTATAATTTATTTAATTTTTTTGATTTATAGCAAGCAGCATATTCTTTATGTTATTAGTTAGTTTTACAAGGTTTTTATAAATTTTAGATGACCGACATTCCATTTTATCAAGCATCAAATCATAACATAAAACCAAATATGGATGGATGATGATGAAAACAAAAGAAATTACTATTTTGGAAACTATATTCAATAAAGTTTTGACTGTAATATATTTATGGAAGAATCATAAAAAAGGAAAAGGTATTTTAATTAGATATTCTAAAAATTATTATTTAGAACTCATTATATTAAAATAACACGGTTTCAGGTTTATACTTCAGTATTAATAATCGACGTTTCGACGAACTTATCGTTTGTCTTCATCAATTTTTCCGATGAAGAAGAAAATACGTTGAGTTTAATAATATTAATACTGAACTATAGTCTAAAAGCGTTTTATTTTAATATTTTATGTAGTTTCGTAAACTATTTAATTTCATTAAAATATAACGTTTTGGATGAAACCGGTTTTAAATAGATATTTGACTTTGGCATTAAAATTTAACATTTATTTATGAAGAAGCGAGCATTAGAAACATTTATTTTTATAGCCGTGATGTTTTTAAGCATTGCTCACTTAGGGGACTACATCTGAGACATTCAATGATTTGAATATTGTTTATCACTTGGTTTAACACATTCATTACGACAGATATATTGAAAACTTCATACAAACGTGTATTTTTTAAAATTTAAAATCACATTGAGTTGAACGAAACATTGAAATACATCATTTGTACGACGAGTGAGAAACATTGCCGTGAATATTTTTGTGATCAATATAATTCTATTTTAGTATTCGGGCTCTCATATCGGAACATGTTTAATAGAATTATTCTTTAAAATTTCTGATATTTGATTAAATTTCATCAAGCGTAATGTTGGTTTAAAGACATCACAATTTAATACGTTGTTATCCATAAAGCTTATTTTAAGTCGATCGTGCCATCTAGTGACTATCATATGGTTTGTTGTGAACAAGTCAATTTTTTTTTTCAATTTAAGATTTAGTTACTATGTTATAGGTAATTATTAGTATATAGGTATACATTGAAAATCAAATAGTATTATCAAAAATATTAATATAATAGTATTCTGAAATTGAATCAAATGAACTGGTTGGTTTTTCAATAAAATCAGTTGCATTTCAGCTACACGGTTTCTTGAAAATGTAGTTTATTACTTTAACCGTTTACCTGGTTTTTTAACGTGCGAATTTAAATTTGACACTTGAACATATAAGTTTTGTGAGATTATATCTGGAAATATATTTTTAAGATTTTTTTTAAAAAAACTCAAATACTATTAATAAATAAATATATAATCTTATTAAAATAATATTAGTTTAAATTCTATAAGAAAAATATAAAAAAAATATATTTCTAAAAGTTATTAGTTATAGATTAGTTTTGTATGTTATTATATAAATTATAGATTTATAAATAAAGAAATTTATCTTTATAATTTATAATAGTTTTACTACTAAATATCAAAGCTAAGCAATTGGTTCATTTAGTTTCATTTCGGAATATACATTATAACTGTGCCAGTTAACTTTTGCATCATTTTTATTTAAATTTACATTATAGCAATTTATTACCGTATTCTTTATATATATACAAGTTTTAAATATGTCTGTAAAAGACGTAAAACAAATATTTATATTTTGAACATTTCCACGCAAAATTCTCATAAGATGCTAGTATAGAGATTATATTGTTTCATGTTGTGTTTAGGTCGATGTCAAACTGGTTCTAGCAGCATTGAACAATTTCGTCTATGCAGTCGTCGAATGTGATAGCTGGAACTGTATGAATTCTACATTCCAAGATAAATTCTATACTGAAGTTTACGATCCAGAGATACAATCATGGGTGGTCGATTTCCAGTTTAATAATTAACAAGAGCTAAATTTCGTGTAGCTGTTTTCGGTGATCAACTATATGCTATTTAGGTAAATTATACATAATTTCTGTTTATTGAAGAATATTGTCATGTTGCAATTTCTGATTTATTTGTATGATTCTGTGTCAATGCGGTTGTTCACTCTAATCAAATTTCTTTATTTTAATTGTCTTGCATTATACTTTTATCTAAAATAGTAATATATTCTAAATATTGTGTGCTAAAATTATATATTTGTTGAAATAATTTATAAAAAAGTATAAAAACTATACTTTTCAAATCACATAAGCTGATGAAAAGAAAATTAGTGGACAGGTTTATTACTGATCATTTATCCACTATTTATTTAGAATTTAAAATTCACAGTGAAATAAACTATAGTTTTTTAACATTGGTAGAAAAATATGTGTTTACACCGCGCTTTAATGATAATTATGATTTTATTATTAACGATTATTGAGGACGCTCACAAAAATTCTTTTTGTTATATTTTCCCTTCAGAGCTTGCGCCCTATTTTAAGCAGTGAAAGTATATCCATAAAAAAAAGGTGTGCGATACATAAATTTTTTATTTTTTAAATAGAAAAATTATAAAAATTATTGCAGATCAAATAGTAATGTAAAAGAAGTTTTTATTTTTTTTATTTTTACAGATAAGCACGAATTAATTAAGCTTACACTAGTAACATATGAATCAACTGTTTTTTGATACGATTTAATAAGTTTTTATAATTTTTCATATTTTTGTGATGTTTTTCCGAAGTATCCATATTTGCATATATGTAGTTATGTATTCATGATTATGGTAAATTATAAATTTTTAACGTAATATAATCTGTTATCTTTTTCAATAATAATGTCTCTGTTAGAAAGTATTTCGTTTAAATACTTTGGTGTGACGGTTGGTTCTGTGATGATCTCAACGGGTTTTAAAAAAAAATATGAACAACAATATTTAAATAAAAGAATTTATAAGAAAGTTTATAATTTTATCTTATATACTTATGGCAAACATTCTACAAGAGAAACCTAAAATTCAGAAATAAAATTAAAAATTTAATGTAATTTAACGAGAATAGTAACACAAATGCTTGTGCCAGATTCTAAGTCTGCAATAACAAATAACAGAAATACAATTAACACAAAACAAGTGTTACTGCCTGCAAATGTTGTATGTAATATTTACAAAAGATACTTAGGTTTTCGTTATTAATTTTTGAGCTTTATAGAAGTTATGCTTAACATTGTTTTATTCCACGAACGAAAACTTAATTATTATGTAAATTCATTAGAAACTCGAACTGAACCGAAATTTAAAAAAAAACGAGTAAATCGTTACTACTTTTTTGGAACTAAAACAGGAACTAAAACAGACACAAACAGGCTCAAATTGGTTTCGTTTATATAAATTTTCTAAATATAGATTTTTACTAATAATATTGTAAAAATTGTTATATTTTAATAATAATAAAGTAATCGGCCATATTTACATTATTGTAAAATAACTATATGTAATTTGAAAATAAATATATAAAATAATAATAAATTAACTTTAATCATTTTGACATTAATTTATTTAAATTGTCCGCCATTTCATTATTGCTGTCAATTTTTAAAAATTATTTTTTACCACAGGAAAACGACTTGTATTCTCACCTCACTTTTACTAGTGATTTACTAACTCAAAAATAAGGTTGCATATCGCTAAAAAAATGTAATCAGTTTGGCTTGCGGTTTTTAATATTTTGTCGGTTTGGTTTTTGTTTCGGTTTAACATAAAATGAAATTCGAACAGTTTGTGAACTGGTTCACATATCCTGTTCGGTTCATGTGGTTTATATAAAAATTAAAATTACTTACCATAAAAACATCGATAAACAATGTATTTTTAAAATCTTATTAATTTAAAAAGAAAATTGCATATTAGAAAAAATCATTTGTAAATAAGATATTAATGCAATACGAAATGCAATAAATTAAATGTTTAAATTCTCGTACTAATATTATTTTATTATAAAACTGTTTTATTTATGTCACTCTGTTTATTTTAATTTAAAAGTTTTAATGTAAATGATTTTTATGGTTAAAATTACATTTACGTTGGTACATGCTACTACTACCCATAGTATTTACCTAGGTTTTTTTGTATCCAAACATAATTGTATTTTTTATAATTTAATATATTACTCTGAATCAAAAGGTAATAATAATAATAATCATATAATAATATTTGGTTCCCGATCTTGCCCAAAAGTACTTATGACATTTATTATAAATGACTTGTTAAGTACTATAAAAGTATGTTTCTAAATTTTAAATCAGATATAATGGAATATATCAAATACAGAAAAAGCTATTTATATTTAATAAGAAATAGAAGCAAAAATGTATCTCGAAATAAATGATAAAAGCACTTTTTCTTTACAAAAAATATGAGGAGTATTTTTACAATTATTGTAAAATATTAAATTTTTTAAAAGTATATTATTTTCTAATTATGTAATAAAGTAACCCAAATAATTTTGATATTTTATATGTGTTTTTTCATATAGAAAATCTATAAAAGTTAAAAAATGATAAATATCTATTATTGAAAAAAAACTAAAAAATGAACTGGAAACAAGAACTGAAGCACTTTGTCACTGAAATTTTTAATAATTTGTACTCTTGTTATTAATTGTAGATAATTTTAATTAAAAATATCTGTGGAATTTTTTAACGTAGATTATTATTCATTATTATTACGATACAAATTTCTAATTTTAATGATGCAATTGCAAATTATGTTCAAGTATATATAAAGGTTTTTCTTCTTGATTTCAGCAATATGCATATATTTTATTATTTTATAAAGTAAATTGGCCGAGTGTCATTCTGTAAAATTCAAATACCAATTTTGACAATAAATACTGAAAGTTTATCATTCAGTTATGAAGAAATATAATATTATTTTTAAGATTATTTTTATATAAAATAATTATACAACTTTGAAATCTTACACATGATAAAAATCTCTATTTTCCTGTTAGACAGTGAGGTCGTAAAAGTAGCGTACTTTATACATTTTATCTGCTAAATATGCTAATAGTTTCAAGCACACATACATTTGTAAGTAAACTTTAAGATTAAAAATAATATTGAATTTTATTGTAACTATAAATACTTGAACAATAACTTTTTATCATCATAACTGAACTATATATTATGGCAATTGACACATTGTTTCTAAGTTCCAGATTTATGGAACTTTTGCCCACGATAAGCGAGTTAAAATAATTTAAGTTTTAATATATTTAAAAAAAATAATATTTGTTATAATTTTATTTCACAGTTACCCCGTATTCTGTTACTTTAAAAATAACGATTCTTTAATATGAAAATTCTTGAATCCCGTAAGAAATTTCGTTGCAATCTACATAAAAAGATTTCCTACGGAATTAAGAATTTTTATTTTAACGAACCATTATTTTTAACGAAATTTTTTCAGAATACGGGGGTTATTGTTTGATAATTATTATAGATATAACATAAAAATTATAAATTGCGGTATGATTATTCTAGTATGTCATAAAAAAATAATTTATCTTATGCATATGGTAAATTGATCAGTTGTTGCTGACGACAATAATAAAAATGAAAAATATTTTGCTCTAAAATTTTCATATATTTGTTTTAAATATTTTTATAAATAATTCTAGTACATTAATATGTCTGACTGTTCCATTTGACATACACAAATTTTCGTCTAACTTACATGGCATATGTGGGATTATTTGCTTCTGAAGATAATTTTTTATAATGAAAATCCAATAATCTTCTGTAAATTCAAATTATATTCGGAAGAATAAAACAATTATGTTTGTGGAAAGTTCAATAAATATTTATTATATTAATAAAATTATTTGGAATTGAATGGAAATAATGAGTTACCCAATTTAATTAATATTATTTTATATAGGTATTGTTTCTTGATTGATTATGTAAGCAAATAAAGAACCTTAATTTGTAATCGATTTTCTCAAAATTGGACTTGTAATACTTTCTCACTGCATTGCAGTGACAGGATTCTGTAGCATTTTCCTAATCGTAATCTAAATTGAAAAGTTTACTATGTTAACTTACCTCCGTTTATAAGATAAATACAAAACATGTGTCAGAAATTACGTTCAATGCTGAATAGAACTGAAGCAATACGAAATTAAAACTAGGGAATTTTGCTGCTGTTGATGCGAGTGCTAGAATATTGGGTTAAATGTTTGCGATCAACGTAAGCAAAATTACTTTGTTTTAAGTTCGTATTGCTTCGATTCTATTTGGTTCTGGACCTCGATTTTATAACTATAATTTCTACAAGATTTCAAAATTTACAAGAATTTAGTTTTCCCCCTCCATTTCTTTAGATGTCATGGGGAATTTTGTTCACTAAAGCGATTTTGTAAATTCTATAAGATATTTCAAATTTCATGCGCGAAAATGTTAAAATCCATCGGTGTACTGTTTGTTTTTGCGTAATTGTGTATTGCAGTTTATTTATTTTGAGTATTGTGTTGGTGTCCTTGACATAATAAAATGGCAAAAATAAATATTATTCAGTTTATTATAAATACTATATATCGAAGTTATAAAATGAAGAAAAAAAGTATATTATATTTTATTTTATACTTAAACAGCGCTTGGTTAATGATATACTTGTAGTTAACTTATATAAATAGAGAATAGGTTTCTTAAAAATCTGGAATATTATTAGGAGAAAATGCGTAAAATTGAATTCGAATCTATATTATTCATCTATATTTATAGGTCTAAATTGATTTAATTATGTTACTTTTATTTATGCACGTAGTAATACAAGAAAACATACGACAGATGAATATTTATATCAAAATTTTATACAATCCGGACTTCTTTTTTTATTTTGCGGCAATTATTTAAAAACCACAATAAAACATGAGCCATACCATACAATTTTTAAATAAATATCAATAATTTAATTAAAAGAAACAAATAATATACATCTAAAAATAAATTACATAGCTATTTAATTATTTATAATATGAAATGTTCTAACCACACTTTTTAAGTTAAACGAATATATAAAACGTCAAACTAGACATATAGAAATTCAAGGTCACGAATTCTACTGCTTCTGAGCAGTAGAATTCAAAATCCACACCTCGACAAGAGTGGGGTAAAACTGAATTCTTATAGATTTGAAAATCTTGTAGAATTTAACTTATAAAATCGAGGCCCTGAACGTATTTTCTGATATTGGCTGTATATATTTTATGCATAAAATTTTAGTTGCAGTAAATTTTTTAATTTCGATTAAAATTACGAAATTGCTATAAAATCCTATCACATGATGGATGACAAATATACTAATTTTTTTTATCGGATCATATCTATGTTGAAGCATTGGCTTCCCTTGATTTATCATTAAGCAGTTATTTACAATTACTATAAAAATTTCAAAAATTTTAAAAATTATAAAGAGTAAATTACTTGAATTTTCTAGTTTTTTTTTTAATTTTTTAAAAAATAAATATTTTGTATTAAGTAATAAAAAGGAATATAACATTTGATTAAATTTTAAGAAATTAAAGTAAATATGTTTTGTAGGTTATGTAGGTTATGACTACAGTATTTGCTAAACCGTACAACTGTCACATGCATGTGCCATACGAATAGTAGAGACGTCATAATGTCGATAGAAGGATGGCGCGCAAAATATATTTTTTTTAATAATTATGAAAATGTACGGTATTTTATAATAATTTTTTGTTTTTATAATATATTTGAATCCAAATAATCGTTTTGGGTAGTTAAAGTTCATACTTAAAGAAATGGGACAATCCCATTGTTGGTGCGTGTTGAAAGGTTTATTGCGACATAAAGAAAGTAAACGGTAGTATTTCCTGTATTTGGAAAACTCAATATTTTTTTAAAAAATTGTTTGAGTTTAGGTTTATTTGTTAGAATATCAGAAAATGTTGTTAAAAAAAGTTGTTTATTATACAATTTTACACCAATATATAGAAATTTTTATAAAAATATGGTTGATGTTTCTTCTAAATATTTAAAAAATCTTAACTGCAATTTAATTTTAAATATCACCATATCACTCAAAAATTAATTTCTTTTGTGGTAGACTTGTTATTTATATAAAATTTTATCATTAACGATTTTTTTCTGTAAATTAGACTTTTTCTTCAGAATAACAGTAAATTTTGTTGCAAAGTTGTTTGAGTTTGTATTTCAAACTCAAAAATAATTACATAATTTATTGGATATTTTATATTTATATCACACTAATTTAAAATTAATCAATAAATTCATTTAGTTATCATATTTATCAAGGAAATTTAACGTAAGTTCAAACAATTTAACTGACAAAAATAATAATTATTTAAAAATTAGAGTGCCTTGAAACAAAATAGAACCATATAAAATAGACCACTTTGACATCATCAGTTGGCAACGTTGTATAGCAATAAAATTATATAATTTTTGTTAGTACTAAAAGAATATGTTGAAAATCTTTAGGTAATTTAGGATAAATAATAATTAATTGATTTTTTAAAATTTTAATAATTTTTCTCTCGGAAAGTTGGCATCATTGTATTTTAGTAGAGTTATGTAATTTATGTACGCACTAAGAGAATCTTTTGTAAAAATTTGGTTAATCGTATAAATAATGTAGTCATATTTTTTTAAAACTTAGTATTTTTTTTCGAAAATTTGATTAAAATGGGATAAATAATGTAATCATAATAAATTTTAAAAAACTTTACTAATTTCTCTCGGATAGTTGGCAACACTTTATTTTACTAAAATTATATAATTTATGTGGGCACTAGGAGAATCTTTTCTGAAAATTTGATTAAAATCCGATAAATAATTGAGCCCTAATGAATTTTTTAAGACTAGTATTTTTTTCTTGGAAAGTTGGCAGCCCTGTACGGCATTAAAATTATATAATTTTTGTGGGCAGTACGAGAAACTTGTGAAAAAATTTGGTTAATCACGAATAATAAATTTTTAAAACTAGTAATTTGTTTTTCGGAAAGTTGGCAACACTGGAAAAAATAAATCCATTTGCTCATCTTGGGCACTAACTGAACCTACCCTGAAAATTTGGTGTAAATTCGGTCTAGGAAGAGTTTCGATAACAAAATTTGGACGACCTAGTAAGCGAGCGAGCGAGCGAACGACGCAAATTCATACACCATCATAAATGAATTTCCGATTTGTATATATATTTTTGTAATATTATACCACTTTTTCCCTGCAGTGAAAGTGTTAATAAATACTTGTGAATTAATAAACTTACATTCAACTTTCTTGTTAAAGGTAATAGATAAATAAGTATCAGGGATTATATTAAGATTGTTTTCATTCATCTATAAAATATTTATTTAATTAGAAAATTAGAACAAGTTTGCAATAAAATTTACTATGAGATTTTGAAGAAAAAGCTTAAAGATAACGGTCGTTAATGAGTAAATTATAAAATTTAAATAACATATCTATTAAACCATTTTTTGCCGTTGATGCGTTTTCGCAACGGAGACTTCATGATTTTTTTTTCATATCAAAACAATTGTAAATACAAAAATCAAATGTACATCTTAAAGTTTGAGGTTTGAAGATATCATAACAATTTTTTTAATGTAATTAATATGAATATTGATTTTTTTATAAATTTAGACAATACGGTTATTTTTAGAAAATCAAACTCGTCAAATTGAAAACGACATAAAATGAACAATAACAATAAATTAAGTTCCCTATTGTTAGAGTTTTATTTAGTTGTTTATAATAAATTGAATTAATACAAAATTTGTGGATATCTTATTATTCTTTGTTTATTTACAACCCTTTGAACATGGTGTTGCGTTTTCGCAACAACGGCATGAAACGTTATATCGCAAGCGCGTATTGGCGCTGCGCCGTATAATCATAACACGGGTTAGCGCGCTTACATTTAATGTCAACAAACGCATTTTGGATGATTTCTCGTTGCGTGGCAGTGTAAATTGGCTTTTTGGTTCAAACTGTTCGAAATGACTGGACGAAAAAGAAAATCTGCGAGTGGGAAAAAGTCCAGGTCTTCAAAAGGACGAAATTTGCAAGAAGTGGAATCACAAGTCGACGAATTGTCCGACTCATCAAACAATACCCCGACAGATGAAGAAGATTGTGACGGCAAAATCACAACAACATCAACTATGATTACAAATTGATATAATTTTTTGTCAGAATTCTTTTACCTCATTCGGCCGTTGATGCGAAAACGCAACAGTTTGTTCCGTATTTTTCTACATTAGGACTCTTATAAACTAAAATACACAACAAAAATAAGTTTTTTTAATCGTTCTTTTAGTTTGGCAAAAAATGGGTTAAAAAGTGAGTGTTTTTTAAGTAATATGGTGGTATTTAAAATTAAATCACAGTTAACGCTGAACTGTAGCAAGTATAAAGATTCTAATGAGTTTGTAGGTGAGAGACGAGGTAGTTTATGGGCGGAAGCGTTCAAGTAACCCGACTGCCAAATTTACTAATTATTCCTTTCTCTAATGTGAAAGACAGCCATCAAACAAAAACAAACATGTGTAGTCGCAGCACTGAAACAAAATAAACAATATTGTTTGTCAGTGCTGGCAGTATTAGTATATGAGTGTTTATTTTCAACATTCTATGATGGTATACAAATATGTGATTGTGTTGTACCTGCTTTAGTGTATGCTGATGACGTGGTTGTTTTGGCTGAATCTGAAGAGCAACTGAAAAGCATGATTGATAGAATTAATGTTGTTGGTAAAGTTATGAATCTTGTGTTCAGTGGCGTAGCCAGGGGGGTGTTAGGAGGGGTTGAACACCCCCCCCCCCCTCCAAGAACCTGAACGACCAAAAACATACATATGTGAAATATGAAATATGTTATTTTACTTTCATTTTTATAAAAATAATTTTTATTGCTCTTTATTTTTTATACAAATAATTATAGTATTATCTTTATTGATTAATATTAGTAACCCCCCCATGACAAGTTTCTGGCTACGCCACTGCTTGTGTTGAATATTGATAAGTGCAAAGTTATAGTTTTTGAGAAGGGTGACGACTGAATGTAATGTATATATTAATGGTGCACGTTTTGAAACTGAAAGGACAGTAAATTCTGGTTGTAAGGTTTTGGGTGCTTTGGAAACTTTTGCTAGAAATGTAAATGTTTCCAAAGAGGCTCGTTTGAGTATATACAATGCAGTTTTGGTGCCTACGTTGATGTATGGTGGTGAATGTTGGGTTTGGTTTCAAATGCATAAACGGAAAATGACTGCTGTGGAAATGAGATTTTTACGTGGGGTATGTGGTGTAAATAGGAGAGATCGGGTACGAAATAGATTAGTGTATGATGAGTGTAAAATTGAAAATAAATGTTGTAGCAAAAATTGGTGTTAGTCAGTTAAGATAGTTCGGACATGTTGAGCGAATGTCTAATGAACGTTTGGTTAAAAAGATTTATTTGAATGATTTTGATGGTATACGTTTGCGTGGACGTCCGATGGGTAGTTGGAGTGGTATGATTGAGAGTGTTTTGCGTGAGCGAAAGTTTCCAAGTAGTAGGAATAAAAGAGTATGTATGAGAGGAATTATGAATGTGTATGTTATGAATGTGTAGGAATATTTGCAGGAGACTGATTACGGAACCTGTGGGTACTTGGCGTGATTGTGTATGTATGTATGTATATATAAATTTTTTTATCCTCATCAAAGCAAAAAAAAAACCATTAATCTGGGCACTTAGTTTCCGGGGTTCGTACATTGATACTGTAATAATTTGCAAGTTCAATTAATATTAACAGCAGATTGATAAGAGAAGCAATTTAAATTTATAAAGAAAAAGATAACGTCAATCAATGTGAAGGTACTGAGTTAAATAAAAATTGGCTTCCATTGATTAAAAATCTATAAATTTTCTGATCTACTTATTTGTTACCTAGTAACTTGTCTTTATGTTCTATTATTTACTGTAATGTCATATAAATACAGAACTTTAACCTAAAGCAGTTTTATTTACTATAATGAGTTTTGAAAGATTTTTACTATGTTATGTTTTATTAGAATTATTTTCGAAAGTAAGAGTTTTATTATTTTTATGTACTTATTATGAACATAAATATAATATGTATGATTTTATACGTCTAATATGTAATTTTATGTCTGTCTGAATGCATCCGCGGTAGCATATACTCAAGTATATATTTGATGAAAAAGCAAAAAGCAACACTGTTGGATTTAAATTTGAATTTAAGAAATTATTTTTGTTTGCTTTTCATTTTGTTTCCTCATAGTAATATACATAGGATGTTAAAACAGGCGACGTTAGCTTTAATAACATAAACAAATTTTATAATACTTTTATCATGAAAATTTGCGATAAAACAAGCAAGAGTAAAACGCGATAGCGTTTTCAGAAACATTCATTTGTAATGTGTATAAATGTTTGTTTCAATATTTATTTTATTGCTAAATACATCTAGATATTTTAATTAAACAATTATTAAAAGCTAAATTTAGTTAAAAAGCAGTTAATTTAAATTGATTTAAATTATTGATGTAAAAAATCAAACGATTACAATTGTGATTTAAATCAAATGATTAAAATCAGCCCAATCCTGTCTGTAACATTATATCTAAGATATTTAAAAATAATAAAAAATCTTTCATATAGCTTCTAGATATCGAATATGAACTTATATGAACGCATGTGTGTGCGTCGTCAGCTTGCTCGGTTTGTTAGTCAAAAATCTGTGATCACATATCTTGTTTTAAATTAAATATTTAGGATAGGTTTATTTTGTGCCCAAGATGGCCATATTGATTTATTTTTTCTTGTCTTACTAACTTTCTGAGAAACTAATTATTACTAAAGTTTAAAAAAAAAAAACAATTATGGTTACATTATTTATCGGATTTTAATCCAATTTTCACAAAATATTCTTCTAGTGTCTATAGATATTATATTATTTTACTAATGTACAGAGTTGCCAACATTCCGAGAAAACTGACTAAAAATTTTAAAATTTAATTCTGATTTTACTATTTGTTCGAGATTAATCAAACTTTTATAAAACATTGTATTATTGTCAACATAAATTATATAATTTTACTGTATTACAGTATTATCAATATTCTGATAAAAAATTTACAAAATTTTAAAATTTTATTTTGGATTCAGTGTGTAACCAATATTAATAAAATTTTCGCAAAATATTCTTTCAGTGCCCCCCATAAATTATATAATTTTATTATTATATAGTGTTGCGAACTATCTGAGAAATAAAATTTGAAAATAAATTTTTTAAGTATTTTACAAAATTTGTATTTAAATTTGTGTAAAATTTTCTTCGAAAGTTGGCAACACTTTATAATAAAATTATCCTAGATTAATGAAATTTTTAGAAAAATGACTAGAAAAATTAGAATTTAATTTAATTTTCAGAAAATATTCACCCAGTATTTATACGAATTATATAATTTTAATTCAATGCCATGTTGTTATTAGGGCTGAACGATATTGGTATTTGATATTTGAAAAATGTCGATATGTCAATATATTGATATAACTGATAACTGATATATATATATATATATATTGATAACTGATATTTAGCAAAAATATCGAAAATATTGATTTATAGATATTTCGATATATACCGATACAATTTAAATATTTGTATATTCAATGAAAAATGTAACTTCTGTCAATAACAAAGTAAATTAAATAATTTGTCAATGTATCTTTACATTAATAGTATAATTAAAATTTTACTAATGCTTCAATTTTTACATTAAGAATAAATAATTTATTTTAAAAAATATCTGTAATATGCTTTTGTTTTAAAGAAATGCAGTAACTAGAATAACTGGCTTTTTTATTTGCTTCATTCATGTCAAATATTTTTACTTTAAATTAGAATTTTATTAGCTAGTCGAAAAGACTAGCTTATAAAATCGTCAATACGGCTGGCTGGCTGGCTGGCTGGCCGGCCGTGTCCAAAAAATACGATAAATACCAGTGTTAATTATAAGTATGAAGGAAAGCTCGTAGAAAGCTGAAACTTGGCAATTAGATAGTTCATACCAAATAAAAAATTAAGTTCAATTTTCAGACCGCAGTGTTGCCAACTTTCCGAGAAAAAAATTACTAAAATTTTTAATACGAGTGTTAATTATAAGTATAAAGGAGAGCTCGTAGAAAGCTGAAACTTGGCAATTAGATAGTTCATACCAAATAAAAAATTAAGTTCAATTTTCAGACCGCAGTGTTGCCAACTTTCCGAGAAAAAAATTACTAAAATTTTTAATACGAGTGTTAATTATAAGTATAAAGGAGAGCTCGTAGAAAGCTGAAACTTGGCAATTAGATAGTTCATACCAAATAAAAAATTAAGTTCAATTTTCAGACCGCAGTGTTGCCAACTTTCCGAGAAAAAAATTACTAAAATTTTTAATACGAGTGTTAATTATAAGTATAAAGGAGAGCTCGTAGAAAGCTGAAACTTGGCAATTAGATAGTTCATACCAAATAAAAAATTAAGTTCAATTTTCAGACCGCAGTGTTGCCCACTTTCCGAGAAAAAAATTACTAAAATTTTTAATACGAGTGTTAATTATAAGTATAAAGGAGAGCTCGTAGAAAGCTGAAACTTGGCAATTAGATAGTTCATACCAAATAAAAAATTAAGTTCAATTTTCAGACCGCAGTGTTGCCAACTTTCCGAGAAAAAATTACTAAAATTTTTAATACGAGTGTTAATTATAAGTATAAAGGAAAGCTCGTAGAAAGCTGAAACTTGGCAATTAGATAGTTCATACCAAATAAAAAATTAAGTTCAATTTTCAGACCGCAGTGTTGCCAACTTTCCGAGAAAAAAATTACTAAAATTTTTAAAAATTTATTACGACCATGTTGTTTAACCGATTTTGTTCAAATTTTCACAAAAGATTCTTCTGGTATCCATATAAATTAGATAATTTCAACAAAGTACAGTGCTGCCAACTTTCTGAGAAAAAATTACTAAAATTTTTAAAAATTTATTACGGCCATGTTGTTTAACCGATTTTGTTCAAATTTTCACAAAAGATTTTTCTGGTATCCATATAAATTAGATAATTTCAACAAAGTACAGTGCTGCCAACTTTCTGAGAAAAAAATTACTAAAATTTTTAAAAATTTATTACGGCCATGTTGTTTAACCGATTTTGTTCAAATTTTCACAAAAGATTCTTCTAGTATCCATATAAATTATATAATTTCAACAAAGTACAGTGCTGCCAACTTTCTGAGAAAAAAATTACTAAAATTTTTAAAAATTTATTATGACCACGTTATTTAACCAATTTTAATCAAATTTTCACTAAAGATTCTTCTGGTATCCATATAAATTAGATAATTTCAACAAAGTACAGTGCTGCCAACTTTCTGAGAAAAAAATTACTAAAATTTTTAAAAATTTATTATGACCACGTTATTTAACCAATTTTAATCAAATTTTCAGTAAAGATTCTTCTGGTGCCCGCATAAATTATGCAATTTTAACAAAATACAGTGTTGCCAACATATTAAGAAAAAAATTACTAAAATATTAAAAATTTATTGTGGCTACATTATTTAACCGATTTTAATCAAATTTTCAGAAAAGTTTCTTCTAGTGCCCACATAAATTATAATTTTATTAAACTACGATGTTGCCAACTTTCCGGAAAAAAAAATAATAATTTTCTAAAAATTTGTTATGCCCGCATTATTTATCCGATTTTAATGAAATTTTTACAGAAGATACCCTTAGCGCCTATAATATTATATATTAGCAAAATACAATGTTGCCAACTTTCGATAAAAAATTTTTTTATCTCTCTATCTTATCATTTATGTGATAATGTCAAAGTGGTCTATATATGGGTTTACCCATATACTTCTAATCTTGTATTTTGGCTAATCGAAAAACTAGCTTATAAAATCAAACCACATTCGACTAGCTCCATTCTCGCTTTGCGAGAATATTATTAATCTTAAATTTGCTCAGATATCAAAATACCGATATATTAAAATATCGATATATTAAAATGTTGATATATCGATATGTAGATAAATTATAGATATATCTATAAATCGATAAATTATTGATATATCGAAAAAATTTTCCAGCCCTAGTTGCTATATTTCGAGGAAAAAATTATTTAAATTTTAATATTTTATTTTCGCTATGCTATTATCTGATTTCAATAAAATTTTCGAGATAGGTTTATAGATATATCTTCAACTCACTTATTACTAGTGTCTTATTAAAAGGAAGCTAAGTTTTGACGGCTTCCCTTACATTTCCGATTCAATGATCGGTTAACTTGTGAAATTTTTCTGGAATAAATCCCAACATCAGAATATTATTTTATCTTAATTTTACTATAAGTTTATGAATTTTTGTTGTGTTATTATTATTATAAATGCTTAGTGCAATATTGCGTGGATGGCGTTGGTGACATTTATTGCTCCACAGCTACATCTTTTTAATTTACTTGGCATAAAAGCAAGCCACTTGCATTAGTGTTTTCGGACATTGATTAAATCACCATACTGATAAGCTCCTAAAGAGCGAAACACGTGTCTGTGGTTAACTGGCCAGTCATTGATGCATAACCTAATAGCCGATTGAATGATTTAGTAACTTGTGTAATTTTTGCGGAAAAAATTCCAACATTATAATATAATTATATTCTGTACAGTGTTGACAATTTTTGGAGTAAAAAATTATTTAAAATTTTAATATTTTATTTTCGATTTATTATTTTTTAGTACCAATAATAATCTAGTTTTTGCACAGTGTTAACTTTTTGAGACAAAGAATATTTTATTTTAGCTACATTTTATTCAATTTTAATCAAAATTTTTAACTGATTGCCTAAAAAATTAAGTATTATGCAATGTTGCCAATTTTTGGGAAAATTTATTCAAAATTTTGAAGAAGAAATATAAAATTTATTTCTATTTCTTAGTATCTATGTGATGTCAAACTGTTTTATATATGGGCTTGCCCATATTTTCTAATATTGGTTAATAACAGTTTTTGATATGCTAACAAATTAAGATAAAGTAGAGCAATTAAAGAAAATATTGAGTCTTCCATATACCGGAAGTAGTGTACTTTTGTTTTTTGTTTTTATATCGAAATAAACCTTTGAACAAGCACCAACAAATGATCTAAAAAGATCTAAAAACTTTTCTATATGTTACCAACTTTTTTTTGTCGAATCGTTGATTTTTTAATGAATTATTACAAAACTATGATTTAAAGCCGGTTTATTCTAATATAATGAGTTCTGAAAGATTTTTTACTTCTTTAATTGAAATTTATATTTTGTGCGAATAAATTAACACTGTAAAAAATCTTGCAGAACTCATTATATTAAAACAAAACGTCTTTAGGTTCTAGTTAGTTAGTATATATATATATATATATATATATATATATATATATATATATATATATATATATATATATTAATAAATCGATATTTCGACGAACTCAACGTGCGCCTTCATCAGAAAAAAAAGAAGATAGAAATGACATTTATTGTAGACCTTAAAAGTAAATCAAGTAAATGATAAAGTGATAAGAAATATTTCACGCTTGTTAGCATATTTTTTATTTATTTGTTTTAACATTTTGTAGTTTATGCAACATTTTCTTACAAAAATTTAAAAGTATTTTTTGTAAAAAACTTACAATTTTTTTTTTTTTTAGAAATACAAATATATTCAATATGAAGAAAATCCGATATACTGGCTTAACGAGGATTCTGGAAACTATGAGTAATTTGAGTTCATAAATGCAAGAAAATTCTACAAACTTGTAAACGGAGTTAGTTTCTCGAAAATACAACAAAATTAGAAGAGAAATTTACAGAAAATTCGGTAAAATTAAAATACGAATTAATAGAAGTTTATAGAAGAGTCGATGAAAATTCTGAAAAATTAGAAGAAAAAATTGACGGGAAGTTTAAAAATTTAGAAGAAAAAGCGGCCCAATAATTGGAAAAGAGAAGAATCTTTTAGAAAAAACAGTACAAATATTTAAAAAAAAGTAGCAATTGTGTTTATTTTTTTATTATCATTTTTACCTTGTCCTCGCGAAATGAAATATTTTTATTTTGCAATCATTCGGTAAATTGGTCTGACCATTTTTCCAGTTTCTTGAAACGGTACGGTATATTATCTTTTACAATTGGAGACCTTTTTATAACTGCCGTAATAAATTTTCGGCTGGGGGAATTTTCATTCAATTCATAGCGTTTTCAACTTACTATTTCAGTGCGTACTAATGTGCACTGAGTGTGAGTTTTGTTTTCAACTTAGAATTTGAGTGCGCATTTTTTCAGTTTTTGCGTGTTCAGCTTAACCAAAAATTGCACTCGACTCTCCGCCAGTGCGCATTTTTGTGCACCGAGTCAGGTAGCAAGTGCACGAGTGCCAGTGCAAATATGGCGGCTGAAATGGCGGCAGAAAAGTGAATTTTGATGAGATAATCTAAACATTCATATTATTGTAATGTAATTTTACACTGTGTAGTTCAATATTGAATGCAAAGTTTATTAAAATATAAAAAAGTATATGAATACAAAATAAAAAAATGTTTATAACGAAATATTATATTTTTTAAAGTTAAATAACACAAAATAAATGTTTACTCTTAAAAATAAAATCACACTAATACGTTGTTATTAAAAAAAATATTTTTTAACATAATTACTTTAGTTATTACTGTTTTTCTCTCTGAGAGACTGCAGTATATTGTTGAACATTTCCATTTTTTCTGTCTTTCTTTACTTTCTTCTTTTGCTTTATGTATATCTTACAGTACTTCTGCAACAGAATTTTTTTGTTGTTTTCTTTATTGAATAGGTTAGAATATACGCTTAATGTGTGTTATTATAAACTTACTTAATAATTTTATATACATTTCATCATCTAATGATATTAATAATATGATTACTTTATTTACTTTGAATTTTATTTCCTTGTTTTCCATTGTACTTTTTGTACACCACAATATATCAAACGTTTCCTCCAAATATTGTAAACTTCAAGGTTATTTATATGTTCAACTTAGGTTGCATTTTCACGGAGCAGGTGCCATTTTAATTCAGTGCAATTACGTCACAACCTGAACTTAGTGCGCACTCGCACCGCGTAAGCTGAAAACTCTATAAGTCTACAAAACTTTACCCGACGACGAAAAACAAAATTTTGTTTATTTGTTATGAAGAGAACCACAAAATTCCAAATGTGAGATTTGTTTGAGATTATTTCTGTCGTGTTTAAAAATGGTATTTACATGTTTTTTCGGTTATTGGTTTAGATGGATTCGGTTGTTTGGTTCGGTCGTCTAGCGTTTGATGCTAGTGTGGTTATTTTTTTTGGTTATGGTAATTTTGATTGCTGCTCGAGCAACTTGAGGGAGATTGGGTTTTAATCCCAGTGGAACTCAAGTCTGGTATTATGGCAATAGAGTTTTAGTTTTAGTAGACATTTGTTCTGCTTTATTTGGTCGTTGGTGTATTTATTATTGTTGATGCTGGCTTGAATTGCATATTTGTGGATTGCTTGGAGACATTTGTAGAAATAAGACATTTGATTGATATTTGATGTGAGAAAAGAATTTTTCGATTTTAGATATTCGATATTCTAGTACAGACTGATTAACCTGTGGTGTACTAGTGATTTTATTTATTTATTTAACAATATAGTATAAAATGTAGTAATCTTAAATCGATGAAGGATAGCAGCTCGGTTAAAGTTAAAAAATAATTTAATTTAATTTTAAACGTATAAACATCTTACCAAATTTTCCATACGTAAAAATTAATCGAATAGATGAAATCATGTGGAGGTCGGCATATACGTGGAATCTTTTTGTTTTCGTTTTTTTATCACGTATAAAGTTGCTCTTAAAATTTTTATTTTTTTAATAACATCGATGATTGTTGCCTGATGGTTTTTTTTTCGATCTTCTTCAATATGATTTAACTGCTTATACAAAATCGGTAAGTTTTTAAATTTGAGAATAAATTTTATATCATTCTCATCCATCGTGGTTAACTGATAAGCTGAAAACAAAATAAAGTAATGAACTCTAGATATTTTTAGCAAACAAAGCTGATTATAACCGATTTGTGGATTCGTTCTAATATATTGTTGTATCTGTCCTACTCAAGTGCTTTTTGTTAGATTTACTCAATTGTTAGACCATCTGGTGAATTTTTGGGGTCGATTTCGAGTCTGATTTTGTTTCTGGTTCCGGTTCTGATTCTGGGTCTGTTTCCCTTTCTGTTTCTGAATCTGATTCAGAATACATTTCAATATCAGTATCCGAATTGAATTCAGATTCTGAATAAACTAGCATTGACAGATACAGAATTGGCGTCAAATTCTTTTTCAAATAAATCGTACACAGGAACAACGTACTGCTTAAACTGTCTTGGACACATTTTTGTTCTTGCTACTGTTACTCTAACTTGTTACTGAATATATCTATAAGTATATATAGAAACCCCACTCTTACAATGTAATAGAAACATATACCGTCAACCGGGTAATTTCGAATAAAAAAACACCTCTTGCTGATATCTCAAATACTATCAATCTGAAAATTTCGAAAAAAAAAAATGTAAAATACCTGTCCAAATACTTGGTTTGTGAAATTCGTATTTTTCTTTTGCCCGGTATTATAAACATAAAAGTAAATGTCAAATAACTACTTCCCAAGTAAATTTACTTCCAAAGTAAATAACTTTGACAATAAATTTCTGTATTATAAAAGAAAGTAGCCAAGTAACTTACTATCTAGAGAATTACCGATCGAGTAGTGATACACAAATACTCTAATAGATGACACTACCTATCATTTATTAGTTTTTTCAGTTTTTTTAACATTTGAAGTTTTATACCTGTCAAAATGAACGAAATAAATAAAGTGCGGGAAAGAGGTAAAAATTATATTGAGCCTGATAGAGCTAAAGCCTAAGTTACTTTGCGTACAATTTTAGATACTGTTGCTTTTGTATCATTGAAGTGGTCGCCGACATTTATTTGAAATGATCTGCATGCATAAAATCGAAGTGTAATAAGAAATTGATTCATTGCTAATATTGAATAACTTCTTTGTGTAAACGGTTCAATTTGAACTTCAATTAAACTCGAGATATGTAAAACAGCTTCTTTCCTTAGTCGAAATCTATCTCTAAAATCTTTATCATTAAGGAATTCAAAAAAATTATTCCGTTTTTGAAAACGCCGTGCTTGTCTTGGAATTATCATATTTTCATCATATTGTACAGTAGTTTCACTATCACTTGTAACAGTTATATCGGATATACTGCTTACAGATGATACGGTCGACATTTTTGACTAGAAATATAAAATATAGAAATAAATAATATTTTTCCCATGTATTTGACATTTGTATATTATAGGTTAGATATGTAAAAAATAAGTAATTTAAATAAACATATCCATATTATATAGTAATATAGAAAACAAAATAAACACACACTTACCTTTTTTCTGATAAAAAAATTGTTTTTATTATTCAATATAGATATTTAGTTGGGAAGTAAATTTTAAACCCTAGAAATTCTACCGAGTAATTTACTTCGCAGATTTACCACTAGAGTAAATTTATTTAGCCTTTATAATACAGAAATCTACAGAATAAACTCGTTTACTCTTAAAGTAAATTTTACTCTACAAGTAATTTAGTTAATCAGCTTTTATAATACCGGGCCAATGTCTTCTATTATTGGGTCGATCGGGTTGCTAGGAGTTTCTTTCAAATTTAAATTCTTCAATTAAATTTTTATTTTGGGTTGAACTGTTTCTCTTGCTCTGAATTCGGGGATGTCGAATAGAAGGGGTTGACCATGACTTGTGCCTTGAAATAATAATTCTTGATTCTTGTAAAATAACTTGCAATTATCTTCTTTAATCAGAAAAATTCCTTTTATTGTTTTGGTTTCGATTTGTTTTTGATATAGCATTTTTATTTTGTCGCTCTTTGGAAATACAGTTAAATATTGATTGATTTCTAGAATAATTTCTAAGAAATTTGTTGAGATTTCAAGTTTAGTTGTACAATTGTTCGAATTTTCGTTTAATAAGATATTTTTTTCACAAATGGCTCGATGAGTTGTTTTTAATTGTTTTGGGCAATGTTACCAGGTGTTTAATATACTCTGTATGCATTCGCCGTTTAAAGATATAATTTTATTATCTTTTGTTTTCAATATTAATTTATAATTTGGAATAATTGTGTCATTAAAATTTTTAATTAAATTATGACTTATAGTGTATTCTAATTTAAGTTGTTCTTGCAATTTATGTTCGTTATCTTTAATGTATATACATACATACATACATACATACACACACAATTAAGAATGATTAAGAATTTTGTATATTGCCATTTGAATTATCTAAATTTTCTGTTATACTTTTAATTATGCTTCCTAATGGATTGATTAATCCTCGTTTGTTTCTCAGATTATTATTATTACTTTGTACATTCTCAAATTTAACTAATATGGATTGTTCTACAAAATTTAACATTCTAAAATAACTTTTTAATTCTATTGTATACAATGTGTTATTTCTGTAATTATTTTTCAAACTATTTATTTGCAAATGTAAGTTATGATATTCGCTATATAAGGGTTTTATGTTATAATAATGCACTAGTGTATGTGAAGTTTTCTGTAATCTTGCTTGTCCAAGGTTGATAGGAAGGATTCCAAGATTAGTTGTAATATCTTTAATTTCGATAGTTTGTCCGCATGCAATTAATCTGAAACAAGTATTATTTTATGGGTTTTTAATTCTAGGTCTTTTAATATTAGATAAATGAATTTTTTGTGTGGTTCTACCATGTCGGGGAATAATATAAGCAGTTTTTTGCAAGGGATTTATAAGCTTTACAGTTTCTTTGTTGTATTTATTATTTGTCTTATTTTGTTTTCGTTTATTTTCTACACATACTGTGTTCGGAATTTGGGGTAAAGTTTTTCAGTTTTCATTTCTTTTGTTTATAATTTGTTCTTTAGATTTTTGTAAATTTTGATTTAATTGTGTATATAGGACTTTAATTTTTTCTTTATGATTAATTATATAATTATTTGTTTATTGTTTTTCTATGTCAATGTTAAAAGGTGAGTCAGTGTTTAAGTGACCTGTTGTTATTTCATATGGTTTTAAATTAGTAGCTGAATGTATAGTATTATTGTAAGCTAAAATTGAATAATTGATTTTATACTCTATGGGCTCTATCTTAAAATTATCTTGATTATTAAATAATCTTACGTGTTCAATTAACCCCTTGTTGCCTGACTTAGGAAAAAAAGAGAAATTCGGTATTTTTTTCAAACAATTTATTATATTGAATTATTTGACAAATTATAATGTTAAAAAAATTCAAAAAAAAAATTGCTTTTATTTAAAACTACTCCGGTACTTTTAAGTACCAACAGGTTGTCAAACAGGTATGTTATATGGAGCAAAATTTTATTCGGACAACATATGGTAGGCAGCAAAACAGTTCTTTTTTTCATTGCAGCACAAGTGTACATTACATGTTTTACAAATTGAATGAGGACGGGATTGTATTTTCTGCGCACTGCATACTTCACAGCGTCCGCGTTTTTCAGAAAAAATTATCCAATGAGCTCCTCTATTCGATAATCGGACATCCTGGCAAACTGAATATGCAGTTCCTCTTCGTTTGCATGGTGTTTGTGTGGAACCTCTTTCTAATGATCTTTTTTTTGTTCTTGTACATTTTTGATTTATCAAACCAAGAGCCACTCTTCGGCGAAAATCAAGTAGTGTATTTTTTTCATATATTTCCGAATGTATAATATATGCGTTGACAAACAAAATATCTAGAAGACCCCAAAAAATACGTTGCCACCATTTTTTTGACCTTCTATTGCGTCCATAGCTAACGCGTAACTGATCTGCATGGTCAACTCCACCCATAAATAGATTGTAGTCCCTTACAATTTGGGGACATGGAATGGGAATTGTAACTCCATTTTTCTGTTTACGGTTAACAGTGACTTCTTCCGAACCGTGAAAATTGCTAGCAAAATAGACTGCTTTTCTATCCATCCATTTGAATATTCCGATATTCATACTTGAGAACCGATAATCATAATCTCCCCGTTGTAGCTGTTTATCTGTTTTGAAATTTTGTGGCATTTCTTTTCTTTTTTGACGGATTGTTCCACAGGCGAGTGTTTCTTCAGCTTTTAATTTTTCTAGTAGTGATATTGACGTGAAATAATTATCAAAATATATTATTTTGTTTTTACCCCATTGGTCTTCCGTAAGATGCAATACAACCCTTTCTCCTAGTCCATAATTTTTGTACTGATTTTGTACCTTCTCATTTTTTCCCTGATAAATATCAAACTTAGTTATGTAGCCACGCTTATCCGCAAGACACCATAGCTTGTAACCCCTTTTTATGGGCTTCATTGGGTTGTATTGCTTCAAACAACTTCGACCTTTGAATGCGATCATTGATTCGTCCACAGACAGTTCTCGGCCACATTTATACATTCTCGGAAATATTTCATTTAGTTTGCTGATCATTGGACGTAATTTATATAGTTTGTCTGTATTGTCGTTTGGTATATTTGAGTTATCATTTACGTGAGGAAAACTAAGAATTTGATCAAAGCGATCTCTACTCATTGCAGTACTTACAAGTGGCACGCCTAAATCGGGTGAAGTAGACCAATAATGTCTCCAGTTGGGTAATTTATGATAGCCCATAAATTGATTAATGCCAATGAACGTGAGAAGTTCGTCTCTTTTTAGGTTCAAATTTTTGGATTTTTGTGTCGCATATAAATTACTTTGGTATATTATTAACTCTAACAAAGGCTCCAGCATAGTCATAAATACGTCAGTTGGCGTCTCACAGGCCACAAACTCTTCCTCACAGGCACCATCAATATCCTTATAATCCGGTATCGAGGTTTTTACTTCCCTTTTCTTCCACTTCCTATTTATTGTATCTGATTCTGGCTCATTTTCTTCTGCAATTTAACTGTGTTGATCCCCATTACCTTCGTGTTCTACATTTACGTTTTCCTTATTCTGATCGACGTCGTCGAAATTATCCGCAGCTTGACCGGTAATATTTTGAAGTTCAGACCGGAAAGATTTATCAAAATTGCATTCCTCATCCCCACTAGAATCTTCTATATCTGTTTCGCAATTATTATCAAATTCGATGTCTTCGAATTCAATATTCTCTGCTATATTATAGAGTTCTTCATCGGTTAGAGGTTTTCGCCTTCCAAACATCTGCAAAATGTATTCAACATAATTAGCCATTTGACAGCCTGTCGGTACTTCTAAGTTCAGTAAACAAATCAACGAATATAACGAAAAATATTATATATTATTTATAATATTATTCAAAATCTAATAAGAACACATAAATAAACAAATAAATATAGTGAAATACTTACTTTTTAATAATATATTTATATAAAACCACTTTGAATAGCACGCACAATGGATGATGTAATTTTAATGACAGCTTCATAAACAAATGTCACTTTTCTAGTTACAATGTTGCCAATAGTGAAAATAAAAATTATATTGAAAGCACGAAAGGTACATAAACGTACCGCCAGGCTAGAATTACCAATAGACTCCATATGGCAATAAGTATATCCTAATAAAAAAATGGTACTTATAAGTACCGTTCGTCAATAAGGGGTTAAAGTAGAGTGTAATCGTTCTATTAATCCGTTTGATTGGGGGTGTTGTGAACTAATAAAATGAATGCTACTATTAATGTTATTGTTCTGCTATCTAACAAATATTTTTGAATCCAAAGGAAGATCACTAGCTTTCACAGTTTGAGAAGAGTTTTTAGCACCACATCAAATGCATAGCAGTACCCCATGGAGCTACAGAGCATCCAGTTCTTGCATCCAAATCGTAGTGGCTTTTTGTTTATATATTTTTTGCTAGTATGTCGTCCAAAGAACTTCACCATAACTTCGTTAATAGATAAATTTTCATCAAAAATGCCCCACTGTTGAAATTTTTGATTGAGGAAGGCAAATCAATGGTCGCAGTTTTCCCATTTTGTCTTGTTTATGTAAATTATTATTTTCTGCTAAGTGAACATATTTCTTTATTTCCTGAAACCTGTTTCGCGACCGCATTTTTAATTACGGATACACCTAAATCTTTATCAAGGCTCCAATAATTACGTTCAACTGGCAATTTCTAATAACCTATGCGGTGAATAATTCCCAAAAAAAGTTTTATATCAGCTTTTAATACAAAGAAATCATGCCTATTTTTTGAGAGAAATATAAATTACTTTGTTGCACTAAAGGGTCAAAAATTTCATCGCCGTATAGTTTTTCAAAGACTGCCACAGGAGTCAGATTTTCTAACTCACTCTGCATTATACCGTGACGATCTGCACATCCTGATGTTGCTAGCATGCTAGTGTCTACATATTCTTTAGTCCACTTTGGTTCCACAAGCTTTCTTTGCTTAGGTCGTTGGGGTGTATTAGATGTGAGACGTTGGCGTAAAAGTGATAATGACAAATTAATGCTGTATTTTGTATGTAATTATCATCGAATTTTTCTTCATCCGTTTGCGGTTCTGAATCAGGCAGAATTGTGACATAACAATTTCATTTTGACCGCATTACGAGACAATGTCTTCTAAAGCAGGTTACAAATGATGGTATTGTTTCCTACCATAAAAAGTGTTAGTAGATATATCCATGACAAACTGTAAATTACAAAAAGACCAACTTAGTAAAATTTTCAAATGTATAGGTATCGCTTTGACCCGATGTACTCAAACAAGTACACTCAAATTTATCAACTTACCTGGAACATGTTATTAAATATTTTCTTACTGACAAGCTCCACGACATATGCCAGCTAGAAAATTCTATAAATTAAATGAATACTAATCGTGAAAGTTTAAAGAATACTAGATTTACTCAGTTCATCAACTAGAAGCAGGACATGATACATTTTAAAATAAAATGTACCTAAATTACAGAAAAATAATGTTTTTTTTTTTCAAGATAATCTTGAAATATTATTCGGTTTACGAATATAGTCTTGGAGACGGACTTTGATAATGTTTGGTAATGTGTTTATTCTATAATATAAATAGATAAATATTCTATTGGTCTATTCGATTTTTTAAATAGGCAGCCTTCTTTTTCAATATCGTATTTTGTTCATTGAGTTTATCGTTCATAGTTTCAACTTATCATTGTGATATGAACACTTTTATAAGTTCTTGCAAACAGTACGATTTAGGCAACCGATATCCTAAATGGTACCAGCCGGTTTCTAAAATCGTACCTAATGTGTTGGATTAAAAATACAACATAAAAAGAAAATGTAATATTACACTACTTAACTTAACTTAAACTTAACTTAACTTAAATACAATTAGGACAATAATAAATATTGTCTTTTTTCAAAACTCCTCCACAAGCCTCATGTATCCACTTTTGGCACTTTAAGCATTGGATCATATTTTCTAAATAAGAGTTATTGCAAAGAAAACAGAACCAATCGTTTTCATTCTCCACTTCTATGAGAACTGGAGCAGCGGTGCTGGTTGAAGGCGTGAAATCAATTTTTCTTTGTTTGATCTGTTTTGTTGACATTGCAACTAATTCCTTTTTATAGGGACTACTAGTAAGCACTGTTGCCGATTGTGCAACCCTACGCCTTCTCCTGAACCCTGTCGGTGAAGGTTTTGGACTGATTTCTGCGACAGGAACTTTTAAAGGGATAGGTATTGGTATAGGTTCAGGCTCAGGTTCAGTAATGTTTAATAATTCGCTAGGTGCAAAATCAGCATCGCTAAAAACAAGTCGATTTATTGTCCAACATTCGCTAGCTTGAAAAGAATTAACTGCATTTCCGACAGTTGCAGCTTTATAATTAGCTAATGTTATTAACTCAGTTATTTCGTATTGTGTCACACATTGACCTGCATTACACGTCATCCATTGGTCCAATCCTTGATCATAATATTTTTGCATAGGCCCAAATACTCCCACATCAAGTGGTTGCAACCTATGAGTTGTATGATCTGGTAATTGCAACAGAATAACTCCATTCTGACTTGCTAGTTCCAATGTTTCTAAATTCTTAGTATGTGTAGTATGTATGGCCATCGAGCATTAAAATTACTTTTATGTCGACTGTTGCCTTAACAAAATCAATAAAATGTTGTAACCATTTCAAAAACAATTCGCTTCTTATATATTCATTATCAGCAACTTCTATCAAACTACCTTCCGGAGCTCTTTTTCCCAGCTGAGGTGCCAATCTTTTTCTTTTAAATATAAACATTGGTGGGACAAACATTCCCGCCGCATTTGCACAACATACGAAAGTTGTATTTGTTCCTCTTTCCCCACTAACAATTTTACCGATTCTCTTTTTTCCTTTTTGCCCTATTATTTTGGAACTTTTCTTCTGAACAGTTGAAAATCTCGATTCGTCGACGTTATAAATCCTATTAGCATCTACGCCAGATGATTTTACTTTATCCTCTAGGATGTTAAAAAAATGTTGACTGATTTCCTATTGAATCCTTTAGCTCGTGCAATTGAAATATTTTCCGGTTGTCGAACCGAAAGCGTCGGATTTCTTTTTTAAAAAGAATAAAACCACTTTTTGCCAGCCATTTCAGTGTTCTGATTAAATTTGTGTGAAATATTATTTTGCTCCACAATTTGGTATGCTAAGCGTCGAACATCTGTTATATTTAAACCAAAAAATGAAGATTCTAGTTCAATAATGTGGTCAACTAATTCTTTTTCAATATCTGCAGGTATTGTTTGTATGGCTCCAACTTTTTTTAATACAGAAGTAGGTCTTTTTATCAATCCTTGGATGTGTCTTCTTAACGTTGGCTTTGGAATTTTATAACGCCGAGAACATTCGTTGAAACCGTATTTTTTTATTTCTGTAAGCCTCTATTGCTAATTTCATTTGTTCTTTTGTCCATTTACAATATTTTCGCTTTTCCATGCTAAAAAAATTTGAAATATTGTAAATCGTTTATTTTCGCAGTAAAATTTGAATAACAGTATCTTAAATCGTACTGGTACGATTTAGGAAACCACAGTGTGGTACGATTTAGGAAAAAGACGTCCCGCCAAATAATTGAAGCTAACTTTAAAACATTATCAGCATGTTTTATAAACTAAATAGAAATAAATAATATAACATAGCTAGTTTTCAAAAATATATAAGTCTACCTCAGAAACTTTAGATTTATATTAAATTCAGCCGATTAAAATCGTTTAAAATTAACATCAGACCTACCTTATTTATTTGTGCTTCTGTTATTCACAAAACAACACTTCATGCGAATGACATTTTGGTTCTACTTTATCGACATAAATAAAAGTTAATATCTTTACCAGCAGGACGCATCAAAATGCATTAATTTTTAAATAAAAGAGCTGGTACGATTTAAGTGACCAGTACGCATTTGGCAACTCTCCCCTACATATAATTAATTTACTACATACGATTTCTAACAATCACATATTGTTTATTAGATTTATGAATAAATGTACACGGAAAAACAGAAAATAAATTATTTTTATTGATAAGTTCATATTGAAATTGTTTATATACTTCATAAGCTTGAATGTGTTCATAAAATCCTAAGTTTTCTGTCAGAATACAAAGAAAATAAATTTGATTATTTATTAAAAATAATACTTATATTATCTAAGTATGCCTGTTATTATATACGAATCAGAAGAAAAGGAACTACTCCCAGGTGAATACAATGATAACGTACTATTCGAATTAGGATTAAATTCGGGTATATCTTCAATCACTAATAATTCGGAATTTGTTTCTGTTGGTGATTCGGAATTTTCAATGTCCTTGTTGTCATTTAATTTATAATTTTCTCTGAAATTTTCAAAAATAATCCTGTCATTAATTTTAGGAATCAGTTACTGTAAATGATGACTCTTCAATTCTAGTAAAAGTTTTATGCTGGTAATTCCATGTTCTAAAGAAATTGCAATTAAACACAATTTTAGTTTCAGTTCTGTTTATTTTCTACATAAAAATAAACAGAAATGAAACTAAAATTGTTTTTAATTATTAATAGATATTATATTACAAAGAAATGTTTAAACGAATCTATTTAATAAGGTTATGTTCTTTTAAATTTAAAAACTATATATACTCGAAAAAAACAAACATTTATTTGCTAGACAAAACAAAAAGTTCATATGATAATGAACTCAAAAATAAACAAAACAAAAAGGCAATATAATATTAAATAAACAGTTTTAATGCAATATTTCTGCGTACTATATTAAAATGTATCAAACTGAAATTAAATGTTTTTTGTTAAATAAATTTATCACACGGCCACATTTACAATAATTAGTAACCTATTTTTGTAAATGTTTTATTTTAGTTGATATGCAGTGAGGAATAACTGATAGTGAAAAATAGTGAAATGTGTGATATTGCATCATATTTCACTATCATTTACATTACAAATAACCCTAATTTTATATATTTGATGTAAAAGTTTTGTGACTTACCTTTGAATTTATAAATAACATGATTTAAATTCCACTAATTTAATAAAGTTGGTACTTCCATTATAAAATAATAAAGAAGACACGATACAGACGCACACACATACGATGTTTACTGCTTCCCTAAATTGAAATGACAAACTAAAGTGCCTTCTAAATATGCAATTGTGTATTCACATTATTTTGACAAGTAAAAACTATCACGCGTATGTTATCAAATTACCATACCGTATGATTACAACGAATAGTTATTATTTGATTTAATTATTATTAAAATTTATTACATTGATATTTACAATAATGTTAAAATATATTTATTTCATTTAAGTATTTTTTATAGTAATTTATATTATAAATGGTTTACAATAAAACCACATTAACTACAACCATAATTTTTGCATATATCACTATAAAATAAATTTGTAAAGACATAAATTACAATTAATTTAACCATATATTGATTACTATGCCTTTATATAATATTTTACTAACCCTATTTTTTTCCGTGCAGAAAAACCAAAAAAACAACAATATGAATATACAAGTTCAGGAAAATAAAAACAAAATAAATTTCTATAAAATACTTTAAATAAATTTCTAAATATCAAAATCTGCAATATTTTAACAATTTTCAATATAATCTTTATTATAATGTCCATATATGTAATACTCCTATATTACCATAGATCATATAATATAAAATGGATACAGTCACAGAGCTTGTGCTTGTTTACAACATATTTTAGACATACTGAGTTGTAGATATTCTTTTCTAGTTCACGTATGTTGTATAACGTTATCTCACTTTAGGTTCGCATTTTGCTCGTATGTAACACATTAGGCACGACATACATAATAATTAATGTTTTCTTCTTTTTTTGGTTAAAAAATAAAATTGTGAATTATATTACGGAAATTTTTTTAGATGTAAATAATTTCAAATTATATTTTCTTTTTTATTATTAAATAATTTCATGTACAAAAATTACATATTTTGTTTTTATTGGACATGTGTTACATATTTAATTATTTTTAAATAACATATACATATATTTGAACTATTATGAAATATATAATAATTACGTAATTATGAAAATTTATAGAAATTTTTAACTCTATATCATTATTGTCAGGTTGTGATATATAAATGGACATGATTTCTAAATGGTAAACTGCGTATATTTTATTTACATAATTAACAGATATAACAGATGTATGATGAAAACATATAAAAGGATAAAACTACTTTGCTAAATTTTACAAAAATATAATAAAATTAATTGTATGTAGACATCATGCTTCACATATAGAAATAAAACTATTATTGATTTTTAAACAAAACAAGTTTTGTATACTTCTGTCGAATAAAATGAGATGATCTCATCATTTTAGCTTCATGATGAAGTCTTATATCTAAATATATATGGCATATTAATTTTACTAACTGGATTCGATGATTGTCCAGCAAGTCTTGCGATAAAATATGCTCATTCATTTTATTATCACAAAATAAATTAGCTGAATTTCGTAAAATAATACAAATTAAAAATTGTTTAATATTTTTGGTTATAAATATTTTTTCTTTATAGTTTCGAAATATTTGTTCAATAATTTGACATAATTTGACTAAATCTAAACTTGGAAATATCAATTTTCCTCTATTTTTAATTTTAATTAATACATTTGTACTGCTTTCACAATTAACGTTAATCAATTCATTCAAGCAAATAGTACAATTAATTTTTAAATTTATTTTCCTAACAATATAACCTGCTACATATTCAACTACATTTTCAACATACGGTGAAAGAATAATAGATGAAATATAGTTATGATCATGACTAATATCAATTTTTGTTATTTCTGAGCATAGATCGTCATCGACATCATACACTAAATCTAACGATTGATTTTTACAAGAAGCATGTAGAATTATTGTACTATCTAATACAGAGCAGTTGGCATAATTTGACGTGGCAATTTTATGTCTCACAAGTAATCGTTTGTAGGCATTTTTAAATTGTAAACATGACGGATTATTATTAAATCGTCCTCGACTTCTAATGGCACTAAAGAAAGTTTCAAGATGGTCTTGGCTTAATTTGTAACAAAGAATGTACTGTTTGCGCAGCTATTTTGACTCGCATTTTTTCATTTTTGTAGTTTATATGCCTGGCTGTTAATTTATTTGCACTAACTAATCTTTCTTTTTTTTTGTAATTTGTGAAGATCTTCAATATGTAGCCATAAAATTCTTTGTCCATTTGGAGATGTGAGAACCTTTTTATTGCCTAATGTATTACGACATAATTTTAACATATGACTAGGATCCAAAAACGTGTATACTGTTTGTTTTGTAATAGGATGTAAAAAAAATGGTTTAAGTGAATCAAATTTATAACTTGCACCTAATACTTCACATTCGAAAATTGACTGGTGCACCATCAAAGGTTACAGATATTAGTTATGCTGTTGATCTACGCTCTACGTATCATGTATTCATTGCTTAAATTGCGCAAGCGCAGAAGCAAGAACTTAAAGAGAGATAGCTATATTAGGTTTTTACAAAATGAAAAGAGAAGAAAAGAAAAAATATCGTTGATTTACAAACATGTTGTAAACACTCTTGGCTATGTGATTTATATGGTATAGGTGTATCCATTTTATATTATATGATCTATATGTATTACGCACTGAATATAAAACGCATTGATAAAAATTCTGCTGATGAAAGGAGACAAAACATATATAGGACGCACCGTTGATCCGACGAG
The DNA here is from genome assembly GCA_963966155.1 of Clivina fossor. NCBI lineage: Eukaryota > Metazoa > Arthropoda > Insecta > Coleoptera > Carabidae > Clivina > Clivina fossor. The sequence goes on from OZ014554.1 coordinate 7,564,090, forward strand.
ACACTATGCGCAAGCGCTGGGATTACCAATCATGTACTAAAAATTTGCCGCTGAAAGATTTCTAATTCAAATAAGATAGTTTAATAATTTTTTTTTGTAGCTGCTCGCAACTAATAACAATTTTAATATTCTCGGATATTGTATAATAATATGCATTAACATTACATTTAATATTTTATTAAAAGGTACGGAAATTACAATAAAATTAATAGTAACAAAGTTTTTATTTCCAACATAACACTCATGAAGAATATATGAAAATTGCAATTTAATCTTGAGACAGCAAATTACAAAAATCAGCTGGCAAAAATATAATACATAACATCAAAATCAAATACTGAACACATATTTTTACAAATAATTATTTAAAATAAATATTATTGGTCTTTAAATAAAATAAATTTCGTGTATTTTTATTTTATATAATCTTCTTTGGTGGACAGTTTTTTTGCTTCGTGGTGAATTCTTATATTTATATATGTCTCTGCTATTAATTTGCATAATTGGGTCTGATGGTTGTCCAGCCCGTGTTGAGTCGATCTATGATTAATCATTTCTGAATTCTTAAAAATTGAACCACTAATATTAGAAAATACTTTGTTTACAATTAATTCTTTTAATTTTTTTTTAAATAGACCTGAATTATATTCTCTGATAATGGCTTCAGATCTGCAACATATTTTTATTACATCTGCTGCTGGTGCCACATATGGATCAACATTTTCAAATTTAGACAACAATGGCATTTGGCCATCGGAAGCAATTAAATTGTTTCTACACAATCTACAATTAATTTTTTTTAAGATCTGTTTTACAACATAGCCTGCTATATATTTGGTAATATTTTCTACAAATGGACTTAACTGTATAAAAACTTTGACACAATATCGCTACAAAATGATAATTTTTCTTGATCTAAATAAAACCCTATATTTTCAATAGGCGAAAGTATCTTTTCTTTACTAGATACTAGAGGCAATTGCCACCTTCAAATTCTTTTAGTTCATGTAGGCGCTTTTGAACAGGAATGCATCGGGGTTATTATTTAACCCTCCACGACTTCTAATTGCACGAAAAAAGTCTCCAAAAAGTCTTGCGACAAGTCATATGTCAGTAAATACTTAATATCATTATATATTATATATAGTTTAAACATATTTCTTAAGCCTATAATGAAACCGATAAAACCAGTTTCCCGACTACTCTCCAGAATGCATTTTCTGGTTTCATCCTGCAAGCTGCATATATAGTGCTCAAAATCTATAGCATATTGCTCAAGTTCTGCGTAATTTTTTTCATGCAACGGAGCGTCATAAGTTTTCTTAGAAAAACGATTTTTATAATTTAACGTTAGTCAAGTTATTAAATTGTAAACAAAACTGAGTTGCTGCGCCGCAATTGCTGAAATCACGTTGTATTTCCGCATCAGAAAGTGTTTGCAGAAATAAAAAAGATTTGTAAACACTTTCACTGAGTGTTTGGACAGCTATTTTTACGTTCATGCGGTTATTATAATAACAAAAATGTTTTTTTTTGTTAATTTATTGGCTGTTCTTAGTCCTTCACGTTCCTGCAATTTATGCAATTTTACAATGTACTCCCATCGGATGATTTTTTCATTATTTGTTTTCAATAATTTTTTATCTCCGAGAGTATTGCATACTAATTTAATCATGTGACATATGTCAAAAAATGTGAGCTATATTTCTGAGGTCACAGGATTTATGATATATGGTTTAAAATTAGATCTATATTAAAAATTTGCACCCACATATGTGCACATACTTAAAGTGATTTGATACGATTTAATAAATTTTTATAATTTTTCATATTTTTGTGATGTTTTTTCTAAGTATCCATATTGGCATTTGTGTAGATACGTATTCACGATTATGCAAAATTATAAATTTTCAACGTAATATGATATGTTATCTTTTTCAATAATAATTTCTCTGTTAGAAAGTATTTCGTTTAAATACTTAGGTGTGATGGCCATAACGAATTAAAAGAAAAATGAACAGTATTTAAATAAAAGAATTTATAAGAAAGTTTACAATTTTAATTTATATACATATGGCAAACATTCTACAATAGAAACTTAAAATTCAAAATCTAATCTAATTCAATCTAACGAAAATGTTGTATGTATATTCTTGTGATTTTTATTTTTAAATTTTTATCCAAATCACCGTCATTGGTTCTTTCGAAAAATTTTCATTTCGAAGATAAGGTCACTTTTCCTTTGTTTTAAATTACAAGATTTTATTCAAAACTGTAGAGCACAGAAAGAATTTATAGTTACAATTCTTTTAATATAATTTAGTTTTAGTTATGACTTATTTAAAAATACATTTAAAAATGACGTTGATGTCTATCAATTGTAAAAATTGAAAATACACTTATCCCCCGGTTTAAACTGTACTTGTTTTACACCATTTAGCTTTTACACGGTTTATAAATTAACGAATTTCAAAATACTGGTAAAAATGTATATTCACATCAAGAAAGCTCAAGTAATAAAAGTGACATCAGGAAGAAAAGACTGATAGTTCATAAAAGTGATGACAGTAATTCAAAATTTATAATTAACTTTTTAAGGATCTTTTTGTTTTTTTTATTTTTTGTTCCTAATGTAAAATGAATTAACCCTTAAATACCGGATGATATCTAACCAACACAAATGCGGAATGGGGATCATTTAGTTACCCCGGAGTTATTAATTTTTTTATGTACTTTTTTAAAGCACAACATACACAAATAATTTTAAGTTCATTAATAAATATATTAAGCAATTTATTTAGTAAAATACATATATCTTTATAATGAAAAATACAAATATTAACATAACATTGAGAATATAATATAATATAACAGAAGTTCAATTTTAAGCAGCTAAATTGGAATGAAAATAAACAAAGACTTATTTAATAATAAGAACAAGATAAAAGAAAAAAAAATATTCTGAGCTTTGATTACAGGATTGGGCACGATAATTGTTTTCTTAATTTGCCTATAGTGCTCACAAACAAACTTCGTGCATGTGTCACATCCGATCATCGATTTTTTATCTTTATTTCTGGGGCAAACGTAGCATCTACCTCGTTTTCTAACTTGTTCATCTATATTATCAGTAGCTTGTGTTGAACCTGAACTGGTAAAGCCACAGTCAATTAGTGCGTCTTTGCATCGTCGCAACATATTTTGCTGGGAAAGTTTATTGCTCAAATGAAGCAAAAATATACGCCTTCGACTGCGATTGTATTGTATCCAGTTTTTTGCAAAAAAAGAACGTATGCATTTAGGGCACATATATCAAAAATATTCATGAATAATCTATATGGCCAACGAACGGTTCTTCGCGCACAAGTGAATTCGCGAATGAGTTTGTCAGCGTTGTCTATAGCACCTTTTGTTTTATTATATTCTAATACCATAAAAGGTTTGCGATGTTCTTCGGATGAAATATTATTATCCAAATGTTGAGTAGAGAGGACATGTACCATTTTACCCTTTTTAGGTACCTAGGCTCTACCTTTTACGTTCAATTCATTTGGAGTATCTTTTTTATTTTTTCTCACAGTACCCAATAACTTAAGATTTTTGGTGAGCAAGAAATTAGCAAGATCCACTGACGTAAAAAAATCATCAGTTGTTACACCTCGTCCAGTACTATATATTGGTTCTGCTAAATCACTCACGACGCGAAAGCCTTGATTTTTTTCAGGTTGGCCATTTGGAGACTTTCCTGTATAGACTTGCAAATTATACAAATATGAAGTACGCACGTCACCCAGGGCCCATATTTTGATTCCTTATCTTCCTGGTTTTGATTTTATGAACTGCCGAAACGGACACCTTCCTCTAAAACTCACCAATTGTTCATCTACAGTGACATGCTCAAATGGTTCAAAACTTTTTTGACAGTTTCCCACAAAAGAATCCCATATTTCTCTTATAGCCGCCGATTTTTCGGCTGATTTTCTTTCGGGACGTGTTGTTTTATCATCAAATCGAATGAAACGTGATATGGCTAAAAAACGATCCCTGGGATAAGCTGCAGAAAAAAAGGAACGTTTTATGGATTTATCTAAAGTCTACGTTTCTCTTACAGACTCGTGTCTACATGTAAGAGCACCGGCCTTTAGTAGCACCCCAAAAAACAATCCAATTCAATAATATCTAATTGCTTCCATTGCTGTGGCGATTCACCGTGGTCTGCATTCCATTTTATTATTTGTCTTTCTGCTTCAGTGTGTAAACAAATTATATTTTTCATGTCATTCGTTATCAACAAATCGAAAAAATCTTTCATATTCAAACCTGACAATGAATAATTTGTTAGACCTGGTCTAGTAATCACAATATTTTGACGTTTGCGCCTTGATGCACGGTTACATTTATTGGACCATTGCATTGTAAGCCTGACTTAGCTACAAATATTTCATTTTCTGCATTGATATTTGGTTCGGAGTCTGAGTTGACGCCTACTTCTATATCAGAATCTTCTTCGTTGATATATGATATTTGAGTCGTCTAGTTGCAAAAGCAGCCACATCCAATTTCATTGATTTGCCAGGAAACGAAAAAAACGATTACAGATTTTGTTTTAATCGACACAAATATGGTTATTGATTGATTAATTAGAAGATTGTCAATGTATTCGACAGTTCAATTTTTGTCCAGAATTTTTTTTTAGTTTTGATGAAATAAGTAAAAAACTTTTGGATGTGGATGGTTTTGCCACTAACTGGAGGGTTTGGTTAGGTTAGTACAGTATAATATGAACCCTCTGTGTTAAAAAAATTATTTATTGCATTATTTTGGTCATTTAGATTAGTAAAACAAAATTATTACATCATTATTTTTATAATAGATGTTTTAAATGAACGAATTTTCATGCCTATATTGATTGGTTTGACACTCTTCTGATTCCAAGCCGCTTTCCGTTGCCGAAGCTTTTTCAACGATTTCTTTATAAAATTGAAGTTTGTCCAAGTTTTTCCATTTTTCGCCGAAATGTGTTTTTAATAAATTTTTAACATTCCGAACTTTTAGATAAGCTATTTGTATACCAGAACTAATTTTTTTTCCATGAATGTTTATGTTTCTGATGGTTTTGTTTTTCTTGCAAACATTTTTGTATACTCCTATATCAACCTTAAAAATAACCTTCCCTTTCACAAGAACATTCGTTGCTTCTTTTTTCCGCTTGAGTTGAACTCTTTTTGACGGATTGAACTTAAAGTGCCACTGCCCAGGTGTTCTAACTACCTTTTGCACCGCACATTTCCAGTCGATATTTTTACCGGACAATTCAGTAACTGTACCGTGTTGTGAGAACAGCGTCGTATATTCGTTAGGACATACTATTATACTTTTCTTTTTTATGTCTTTTTCTATCCTTGCAAAAACTCGGTCTGGTGGTAAGAAAGAATGACCGACAATGGGGAAAATAATTTCGATGAAGTTGAGAGTACGAGGTGCTTTATGTTGTAGCCAAAAACATAACATTCCAATTATAGTAGTGTTCTTATTTTGGCCTCCGCAGCCGTCAGAGAATACACGTACTTTTTTAATTTTTTCGGTTATTATCAAATTATTTGACAATAAATGATATACCGCTGAAGCTATTTCGTTTGAACCCTTAGCGTGCTCGCTTTCATCCCAATGATATATAAACACGTTTTCTAATGTCTGTTTCGCCTTTGAATCGCATACGACGATTGTCAAATTGTATTTATACAATTGCCTAGAATAATACGCAATTTGGTCAGTAACTCTTGGCAGGACCTGATTTTTCTGGCAATCGAATGATATGCTAATGGTGTCTTCTTTTTTTTTTCTTTTAATAAACAATAAAAAGCATCAGCCTTGATCTTGTGAACTCTCTGAGAAGTCATTAACTCCAACTTTTCTTTCCCGTCGAATGTATGTTTTAATTTTTCGCGATTAGAGATGCATGTTGAACACTCGTCAGTTCTTGGACTTCCAAACCCGATATTAAAATTTGTCCTGAACACATGACGAAAATAATGAGACTTTACTTTCAGATCTTCATCAACAGTTTCCTGTAGAAACATACGCCACATTTTTTTAATATTTAGCTCAGAAGACAGATAAACCCTTGAATTAGTTCTAGCCCTGCAGTAATGATTTTCAATGCATTTAAATTTCTTTATGAAATTAATTATTGCTTGCTTAAAAAGAGCATCTATGGTTTGAAGCAGTCAGCACGAGTGTGGAACAAGACGTTGCACGAAACGTTGATTGGAATAAATTTGAAACAGAGTGTTGTTGATGATTGTTTGTACGTATATGAAGGAAAAATTAACATGATTTACGTGCTGGTGTATGTGGACGACATACTGCTGGCAAGTGATAGTGAAGACTATGTCAAACGTGTGCGTAAACAGTTAGAGAAAAGTTTTGCCATGGAAAACTTAGAAGCGGCGATGGAATGTTCTTATTGGACCAAGATAAGTACATTAAGTGCATAATTGAAAAGTTTGAGCTGAAGAATGCCAAAGGGTCTGATATACCACTGAGTCCAACGTATCATTCGGATCCATGTGATGACAAGATGGCAAATAACAACAAATATCGTGCAGCAATCGGATGTTTGTTATACATCTCTATGAATACTCGTCCAGATATTACTGCTGCAACGGGAATATTGTCACAAAAATCGTTAACTCCCGTGCTAAACGGTAGTTTGTTAACTAAAAGCAAAAAATTTGATCGGCTGGGCAAAGCAAAAGTTTTGTGCAAAATTTTGTTGAAAACCTCCGTCCTTTTGGCGCATGCTTTTGGTTTTTCAATTGGCTTAAAAAAAATCTATATGAGTTTTGTTCAATGAATTGATCCACTGTAGCAGGAAATGCGTCGTTTTTAGAAAATTCTTTTGCATCAAAAAGTCTTCGACGTACTGTTGTGCATCTTTTCTCTAAAATACGGTTCTGTCTTTTCAAAAAAGGTGCAACACGATATGGATGCATTTTTCTTGGGGTCAATTTCACTTTCTTCCTGGCATGCACCGATTGAAGGAGCATAGAATTTCGGCTAGGTTTAGCTCCTAAACAAGTAAACAATATATATTAGAAAAATAACTTAAAAATATATGTATGTACATTAAGCAAGCAAATTAATCAACATGCTTTCTTTAATTAGTATGTGCACATAAAAAACCTGTACATGTAATAATTAATAATTATAAATATTTACATCCCTAGATTATTGTTACGTCATTTAAAAATGTATCCATTATGATATCCATTAAAATCAAAGCCGGTTGTTCCATTATCAGATAAAGTTGCAGATAAAAAATATCTATGAGGTAAGGGAATAAAGTGTTTTCCACTGTCAGATAAATTTTATTTAATAGATAAATATAGCTTATTCGAAAGATATTTATCTGGTGCTTGAAGTGCAAGATAACGTCACTACCTATTAGATATTTAATTTTTAACCTATAATATAAGTTTGGTATACTTTATATTTTATTGTATTTTATTACAATACTATAATTTTTTATTTGAAAATGTTGAATATTATTAATGTTAATATAATTTCTGATGATGACGATGAGGAAATAATTAATTATATTTATTTATTTATTTAGAATAACAGTATCTAAAAGGAATACTTGCCTATTTGAAGGATACATATACAACGACATACGTACAGAAATACAATACAAATTTACACACACACATATATATATATATATACAGGGTGTTTCACAACTTAGAGCAAAAAATTAAAGGGTATATTCTGTACGACGTGCTGATCATGAAACAAAAAGAATTTTTTTAAAATTCGCAAAGTAAAGGGTAGTTTACTTGAAGTAGACATTTTTTGAACCACTGGAGTAGCATACGTCATAGAAAGAAATATTAAATGAAATTAATTATCAAAGAAACATTATGTAATGTTAGTTTTATTTAGAGACAATAATTGTTTTGAATACAAAATAATTTATAATATTAATGTATTGTATTATTTAATATCAAGATAATTTGGGAAATAACATACCTGAAGCGCAAAACTATAAATACTGTTCAAAATTTGCACCATTCATCCCTACACACATTGCAGCACGTTGAATTAATGACCTAGTACAGTCTTGACACGAATTTTGTTCTCGTATTATTTCTGCTGAATTTTCTATTCTCTGCCTAAGTTCTTCTTCGTTTTCCGGCGCATTTTGGTTGTCGTAGACGAGGGATTTAAAATGACCCCAAAAATAAAAATCCAGCGGATTTAGGTCAGGGGATCTAGCAGGCCAAGCTACAGGTCCACCGCGACCAATCCACCTGTCCTCAAACACTTGGTTTAAATGTTCTCTTACATTTAGAGCATAGTGTGATGGCGCACCATCGTGCTGAAACCATGTCTGCTGACGCACATTTAAAGGCACATTTTCCAGTAGTTCTGGCAAAGTATTTTGTAAAAATAATAAGTAATTAGCTCCAGTCATCCTATTTGGTAGAATGTACGGCCCAAGTAATATTCCATTAACAATACCTGCCCAAACATTTATCGAAAAACGATGCTGAAAACTGCCCCGTACAACAACGTGTGGATTTACTTGACTCCAATAATGAGAGTTATGATAGTTATGAACTCCCTCCCTCGTAAAAGTAGCCTCATCAGAAAATATGATGTACGAGGGGAAATTCGGATTTTCAGTGTGTTTTTGTAAAAGCCAGTTGCAAAATAGTACTCTAAACTGATAGTCAGGTTCTGTTAGCCCCTGTACCCGTTGAAAATGGAATGGGTGGTAGTTTTGATCTCTTAAAATTCGCCATACTGAACTATGTGATACTCCTAATTGTTGAGACGCTCTTCGGGTACTAATAGTTGGTTCAGCATGTACAGCATCTAAGATATCATTAACCATATTGTCGTGTTGATGCTGGCGGCCACCACCTCTCCCACGATTAGGTTGCACATATCCTGTGTCTCGAAGGCGCTGGACTATCCTCACAAACGAACGGGGAGTGGGTAATCGGCGTAAAGGATAACGTTCAGCATACAGACGTCGTGCCAATAACGAATTTTGCCGTGCTTCGCCATAAATTAACATCATGTCCACTAATTCACTGTTACTAAATGCATTCATTTTAACAAAAACTACACTACACTGCTATTCACTGTAAAATGAGAACAGTGCACCAGCAAAGATAATAATAATTAACAGCAATGTCGACGAAAGACTACCTACCCACTACCTATCAAATTAAATTAAATTATTAATTAAACTATTACACATTTTATTAGTATTAGATATTACGTAAACAATTACTTTCATTGTAGACGATTTGAAAACAATTATTAAAAATAACTATCGACCAGTGGCAAAAAAAATGTTTGCTTGTAATACGATGCAATTTTTTTTGCAAATTTTAAAAAAATTCCTTTTGTTTCATGATCAGCACGTCGTACAGAATATACCTTTTAATTTTTTGCTCTAAGTTGTGAAACACCCTGTATATATATATATATATATATATATATATATATATATATATATATATATATATGTGGGTTTTTTAATTAAATAACGAAACTCAGGTATGGTGAATATTTTTTAATTTATAAGATTAAATAATATTAAACAATATACTAGTAATTATATAATCGAACATTAATAAAAGTAATAATAATATAATAAAACAATTTCGTCTTAGTTTCGTCGTAACTTTCGGCTTGCACACGTCTTCTCGTGATCGGTACTCTACTCGTACTCTGTTCGTACTGCTGCTCTGTCCCGCGCGCTTCACCCATCCATCAGGACCGGACCGGCCCCACATCTCGGCCATTCCTGACTTCGAATTAGTCCTCAATTTCGGAATCTTTGTGTTCGATATTGCGCCATGGCTTCATGTAGTCGGCAGCGGTTGAGGTTTGTTTGGGACCTTCATGTGAGCCTACTCGTTCGACTTGGTATCGGTCATTCCGGTTGACAGCTGCAACACGATATAGTCCAAGAAATTTACTTTTTAACTTACCTAGGTTAACAAACTGAGTTCGTTTTATGGCGACCAAATCGCCAACATTGTATATCATGGCAGTTTTTCTACGTTTATCGTAATTCTTCCGATTTTCTTCTTGCACCTTGAAGATTTGTTGTTTGGCTTCCCTTCTTAGTGCGTCTCGTTCATCGATGAAAGATTTTTCGAATTCGACCTCAAGTTATTCTTGTATATTGGTATCTTCTGCTTCTGTCATATCCGTTCCGAATAGCAATTTAAAGGGTGATGAATTCACGCTTCTTTGGTGGCTATTGGTTATTGATCTCTGTACTTTGTTTACGTACTTAAACTATTTTTCTTCTTTCTCCATTGTTAATTTCGACAGAACAGGAATTATTATGCGGTTGATTCTTTCTACTTACTTTCTACTAGCTCGTGGTACTCCGGTCGTAATATGTATCAAATCAATATTTTCGGCTGCGAAATATTCTTTAAATCGAGTTCACGTAAATGCGGTGCCTCGGTCGGAAATTATACGTTTTGGGTTGCCAAATATTGCTTTCTGGTTTTCTAGTTTATCAATTACTTCATCCGTAGTTATTGTTTTGGTTGGATAAAGCCATGTAAATTTCGTAAATCCATCGACTATAACCAACAAATACTTGTATCCCTTCTTTGTCGTAGCTAAAGGACCTAAATGGTCTATATGAAACGTTGTTAATGGCAGCGTCCTTCTTGATGGGGTTTAGAAAACTTTCGCCTTTTCCGTTCTTTCTTTCTACAAGAATGCATGGAATGCAATTTCTTATTAAAGCTTCGATCTTTTCGCGTAATCGTTGGATCCAAAATTCTTTCAAGATTATTTATTCAGTCTTTCGGACACCAAAATGACCGTTGTTTTCGTGAGTTCTTCTGATTAATTCGTGTTGCATCTGTTGTGGGACGACTAATAATTCTTTTCCATCATGCAAATTGTACAATAAATTGTTTTTTATAAAATATTCTTTGTGTGGATGTCCTTCAGTTAATAATTTCATAATAGTTCGTAAACCTTCGTCTTCTTTCTGAGCTGCTTTAATAGATTCAATAAATTCGTTCTGAATGAGAGCCATTACGCTATTTCGAGATAGCGCATCTGTATGTTTCATTCGATCACCGGCACGATGTTCAGTTGAGTAATCGAATTCTTCCAAGAGGAGAGCCCATCTTACGACACGTGTAGCTAATTCTTTTTTCTTCATCGTTTGCGTAAAAGCGGCACAATCAGTCACAATCCTGAATCTGATTCCAAGCAAGTAATGTCGGAATTTCTTGAGCGCATGTACAATAGCTAGAACTTCCAATTCATAACTGCAATATTTACGTTCTGCAGGTGTTGTTTTTTTACACATATAATGTAAGTATAGGATGAAAATTTCCATCTTCGTCTTGTTGTAACAATACTGCTCCAAGTCCATCCTGTGAGGCGTTGGTATGCAATTCGGTTTTTGAATCTACCGAATATATTCCAAGTACGGGTGCTTAAACCGAGCTTTCGTAGCAATTTTCCTACTACTTCAGGGCGTTATCTTATAGCGATTTTTATGTTGAAACTAGTAATTAGAATCGTGTTTAGATCGAAAAAATTGTAAAACATATGTTACTATACAAATAATAATCATAATAATATGTAAATGAAGAACTAATAAATACACAACAATATTGCAACAAATTACAAGCGTCAAATTAAGTTAAAACATATTATCATTAGTTCTTATGTATAAAATTATATATATAATTTTATACATAAGAAGCACTACACCAATCATAAAAGCGATCTAAATTAGTTTGCAAGTTCTGACAATCGGCTATTGACGATATGGAACAATATAATTTCAAATCGTCAGCATAGGGCAAGTAGTTGACATCAAAATTATTACCTATGTCATTATATTAACACTTTCTGTGGTTGGCTCTTGATGAAACATTTTTAAAAAATTATTAAGAAATAAAATAACGATAAAGTTATATTTATTAAAAACACTTGATTAGTTTCACAAATTATTTATTCACTCTACGATCGTTTCGACCTTTCGGCCATCGTCAGGAGATACAAAAAATCTTACAATTATTCACATATAAATACTGTACAAAAATGTGGTGGGGAAACAAATACAAATATTGAAAAAAATATTTTTATTGATAACAGTAAATTAGCCAGGTAAAATAATGTTTACAAGGGGTGAGTCGGATAGATCGGTATATTCATTCACAATATTTTCTTTCGCTGTAAATGCTTTATTAATAGCTAAAGATTCTAGCAAATTAAGTTTATGGCTTTTTTCTTCGACAAATAGAATTTTATAATCTCCTAGAAATTTATGCTGGTTTGAAATGCAATGAGTGGAAAAACCTGTAGTATTTTTGTTATTAGCTATGGATTTTTGGTGTTCACAAATTCTTTGTTTAAACGTTCTACCTGTCTGACCTACATAAAAGGCAACGCAATCATTACAAAACAATTTGTAAACACCAGATAATTCGGATGCATCCGAAAAGCACACGATCCTCGGGTTTTAATCCCTTACCGAAATTGGGTGCATCCGAGAAGCACACGGGTCATAAACAAATTAAGGGATTAAGATTTCTACCTAAACCCAGGTAGTATGGGTCCCGCGCGTGTCAAAATTTTTTTAATTAGCAAAAAAATTCTACAAAATGCACATATATTAACAATACAAAAAAGTTATTAGCAACTCTTTGAAAAACCGTATATTAAGTTTGTGTTAGAATGTTACTTTTAATATCAAACTTTTAAAATCAAACAATTTCCAAACTGAATCTATAGAATTTTCTGGACTGGTATGCCGTGGTCGATCTATTCTCGTTACAGATGTTTTGCCATACATCGTAGATGGTATCCTCAGTGCAGTGGATTCTCTGTGACAAAGATAGATCGACCACGGCATACCAGTCCAGAAAATTCTATAGATTCAATGGATAACAGTAAAAGCCTGAAGATTACTAATCTCCAAACTATTTATTTTTTAAATTTTAAATTAATTTTCTAAAAACCCGGACATGCAACAAGAAACCCAGACTGTCCGAGTGAAAACGGACCAAACACCAAGTAGCAACATTGTTTATATATTAACAACATAAATTTGCCGATAATCCGTTTGGGTGTTGACCAGTGTGCTATTCGGATCCTTAAATTTGGGTTTTATGATACCGGTGTGCTTTTCGGATGCACCCGATAATTCATCTGATTTTAATTTTTCTTTATTATTAACTAACAATTTTCTTAAATTTACTTTGTTGGTTGTTACTATATTTATATTTTGTTTATTTAAAGTTCGTTTAACATTGTTCGAGATTTTGTCTATATGATTAATGGAGTACCATGGTTGACTATTATTAATATTATTAATATGACTATTATATAATAAGTTTGTAACTTTTTGTTTCTTTTTCTTTTTTACCATATTATCAATGAGATTTACATTGTATCCATTATTACTATCCATTATTACTATGTCATTTTTAAAAATTATAAATAAAAGAAGACCCAGAACAGAACCTTGAGGCATTCCTGATTTTTTAACCAGCTTATTAGATTTGTGCCCACCATATTACACAAAGAAATATCTATCAATTATATAACTTTTTAATAGACGTAGTAATGATGAAGAGAAACCGAAATTATCCAATTTATTGAGTAGAATATAATGATCTATATTCTATACGATCAAAAGCTTTTGAGAAATCCGTGTAGATGACATATATCAATTTGTCCTTGTCGATCCAAAGAGTCTTAGATGAATTGCGTTTTACACATTAAATTGGTAACTGTAGATCTTCCTTTCACAAATCCATGTTTATGCGGTGATATCATTTGCGAAATATGATTGTAAATTATTGTGTGTAATAGGTTTTCAAAATTTTTTCTTTAATTACACAATAAGGATATTGGCCTGTAACTGGAAACTGCATTTTTATCGCCGCCTTTTAACACAGGACAAATTCTAGAAATTTTCCAGGCTGAAGGATAAATAGAAGTTTTTAAAATAAGATTATATATAATGTTGAGAATTTTAGTGAAGACGGTTGAGCAATCTCTATTTATGAAGGCTGGTATTAAATCCGGCGCCATTGTCATGTTTGCTTTAAGTCTTCTTATTGACTTAGTAACTTCCACCTCACTAATAGATTTTACAGCAGCTGGAAGGCTATACAAGTTTGATGACATTTCTCGTGTACTACAGTGATCAGAATCACCAAAACAACAAGAAAAATAATTAGCAAAACCATTTACTATTTGTTCAGGAGATTCCAAGGTAGTGTCATCATAAGTTATAAAATTAGGTATATATTATGTTTATCAGTGTAAAATAGAGTAATAAGGAGTTAGTAAAAAGGCGCGGCCATATTCTTACACGTATATTTTATATCTAATTTCATCTCATAGATGGCACTAAATAACACTCTCTCCCTTAATTAACAATACAATCTGATTTAATTTATATGTAAATGAGTATAATGTAAAATAATATAATGTAATGTGTTTTACAAGTCAAGCCTTTGTGGTGGGTTGGTTTTCTTCTTTGATCTTCTTGGGGAGATAAACGGTGGCAAGGGGCCTGGGTCCCTTGCCCCTTTGTCTTGTAACAAAACGGGTTTCGATGTTTTTGGAACTTCTTGGCTTGCTTGGAATGGTGTTTGGGTAGTTGTGCCTTCAGCATTTGACTGTTCTTCGGCGGATTTGTTAGTTCTGTCGGCTTCATCGGGTACGTGGTATCCTGGTGTCCCTTAAATTATTTGTGATGCAATATCGTTATGAACAGATTCATTTGTTGGAGGTATTAAACATCCTCGTAACTGATCATAGTATCTCTTGATTAATTTTCCATTATCTAATAAAACATTATAGTGAAGTTTACCAAGCCGTTTGGTAATTATTCCGTATTTCCATTTCGTATTCTGATCATAACATCTTGATTGAACGCGTTGACATTCGTAAAATAATTTTTCGTATGTAGTTTTATCTTGTTCTCTTCCTGCTTCTTTCACAGGTTTTAGCAAGTCTAATTTTGTGCGAATTGTTCGGCCAAAAATTACTTTACTAGGTGATCTTCCCGTAGTAGCGCAGGAAGTACTACGGTGATTCATTAATATGCGGCACAGTTTCAAGTTTAAGTTACTTGTATCATCCTTCATTGCTTTGAGTTACTTTTTTAATAGTTGAATATAACGTTCTGCTTGCCCATTTGTGGCAGGATGTCCCGGTGCGGTAAAACGTTGTTTGATGCCGTTTGATTGACAAAATTTTCGGAAAGATTCAGATTTAAAGATAGTTGCGTTATCACTAACCAAGTATAATGGTAAGCCTAATCGAGCAAATATTTCCTGTAGACATTGTATTGTACCGAAACTGGTAGGTGCTGTTCCTATAGGAAATATTTCAGCCCATTTTGAATATGCGTCGACTACTATGAGGAAGTGTTGGTTCATAAATGGTCCTGCATAATCCATGTGTACTCGTTGCCAGGATCCATCCGGATTTTGCCATGCATGGATTTGTGTCTTATGTTGCTTATTTTGAACATCTTGGCATGATTTACAAGATTTAACCAATGTTTCAATGTCATGATCAATGATTTTCCACCAATAGTAGTTTCGTGCAATTGATTTCATTTTTACGATTCCAACGTGAGTATCATGAAGTTCTTTAAGGACGGCTTTCTGCAGGGTCTTTGGTATAACGACTCGTATACCTCTGAAAATTATACCATCCTGTAAGGTATATTCAGGTAATGTACTCTTACCTCGCTTAAATGTCATGGCCAATTTTTCTTAATTCTTTGTCATTCTTGGTTTCTTCGGCGATGGTATCTGCAGTTATAGTTTCTGTGCTGATTTCATGCAGTTGTTGTTGAAGACGATATTCGTTGTCAACTTTGTTATCCTTTGTTGTCCCTACCGGAAAGCGAGAAAAATAATCGGCGTTTGTGTGTTTGTAGTAGATTTCTGTTTTAATGTGGCAAAATTAGAAAAAGATTTAGGATCAACACGAAGTTTCTCACCAGCATTTTTGCAAAAGTAACTATATGCATTTCTAATATTCATACGTATTTAACTCCATACGCAAAATTTTAAAATTTTCTAAATCTGATAAATTATTAAATTTTTTAAAACGCTTCCACATTTTATGTTTAGATTTAATTTTTTTTTTATAATGTAAGCATTAAACCATGGAGGATATATTTCAGTACAAACTCTTTAAAAAAAAACTCTTTATCGAAACTAGTTGCACGTGAAAAATGAAATAAAGTAGTTTTATTCAAAAAAAGTGACCTATATCCCTGTGTAAGAAGATTTTTACGTATATCTTTTTTTAGGGACGTGAATGTCAAACAAATCATACAATTTTTTATTAAGCGCTTGAACTACATCATCAACATTCAAAAACTCGGCATATAAAGCTGGGACATTTGCTTTCTTAAAATTATAATCACAATTGGATCGATAATTAAAAGTAGCGTTATTTGCGTAACTCTTCATCTCAATAGATAATGTAGGATGATGGGTTCCTTCTGGTAAAATAACATCATTTGCTTTATTAACAATGCATTTAGAATTGGACAACAAAGATCAAGTATTCTATTATTGCTATTAAATTCTGTATTGAATAGATTTATATCTAGATAATAACAGAAATTGTTTAGTAAATTTTATTTCTTAGTTGAAACCATACTATTAGTGCAACTAGAATATTCAGTGATATTGAAATCACCTATAATTATTAAGTTGGAATCAGTTTTACAAAGAAACCAGGAGGCAATGGAATTGAAAAGAATATCTTAATCCGAACAAGTTGTAGATGGCGGAATATACAATACTATTACGTATAATTTAGGATTGAGTAAGACACAGAGTATGTCAATATTAGTAATTCTATATAATAAAGAACATTCTTGTCGAATGTTGATCTCGACAGCCTGAATATTTTTCTTTACAGCTAAGAGAACTCCACCACCTCGTATTGTATTAAGGAAAGCATGATTTCTGTCACTTATGAACACATTAAATGTATTTGAATCGAATAATTCGAAATTAAGTATTCCATTGTCACACCAGGTCTCGGTAAACGCAAACATATCGTAAGTTGAACACAAAGTTGCATTAAATAGATTCTCAGTTTTAGTTCTGAGGCCGCCTACATTCTGATAACAAATGGTATGAGATATATGTTTATTATATGCTTGGAATTAGTTGTTTGTGAAATGTCGGGTTCATTATTTAATTGCTATTTGCCTGTGAGAAAAGTGAATTTAATTTTTTTTAGAGTGTCATTATAAACATGGCAATCTAGATTCCATGCTGAATGATCTGCTTGAATATTTAAGTTTGAGGCTGATTTCAGATTTAGACAATTTATACAAGCAGATATTTCTGATTTGATATTTCTATTCATTATTTATTATATTCATAAAAATATCGAAAAAGTACGGAAACTGTACACAGTGTGTAACGTACCGAGCTGCGTGAGATTCAGGGTGGGTACCGTAGAAGGTGGAGACGAAAATAAAAGAATAGCGTTTCTTATAGTTACTTTAATTAATAAACAAATTTAAACTTATTCACAAAATTATTATAAATTCTAACATAAAATACAGTTCTAAAGTAATAATTACTTCTAAAGATCTTTAGACTATGGAGATAAAAGTAACTTGCCTATATTATACTGTAGAGTGCACTGAAGTAGCTAGCGCCCGCGGAGATTGCTGTGGTGACTCTTGGCTGACGAATTGATACGATGTTGATCAGTTGACCACTGTGTGTACACGATCAGTGGCCTGGTGATGATGAACCCTATTCTTTGACTGAGCAGCGTAGTAATACCGACGCCGCCATACAAAATAACCCACTGGTTTGCAGAATTTTATGAATGTAGCATCTTTATTGTGTCTACAATACTCAGCTGCAGCACTCCTGTCTGGTTCGTGGTTCATCCCTCACTCTGCCTGGGCTTATCGCTCTAGCCTTTTTGCGCTAGCCAACACTGTTCCCACCAACACTACGTCATAGCACCACGTGACAGCGCACTTAACCACTGCACTGATACCCATATATACGCAGAAAGGTTGCAAGTGCGACAAAGAAATAACAATTTTAATAAATGGGACGAAAATGAATTTTTTTATTAGATTTCGTTAACAAAAGTTGCTGCTCTAACGGTACTATATAAAATAGAAAATTATTTAACTTTTAAAACAAATAGGTAAGTTTACAAATTCACTAGAATGTATTAACCTTTTTGCAAAATATATTTTTTTAAATAAATCATTTTAGAAATAATGCTGTTTTGCCAATGAACTAATTACTTCTGACGTTAAGATTTTACAGTACGGGAAATGTTTTAATAGCAGTGACGGATTTTGTTGAAGTGCATAAGTCAACAGCCTGTAGAATTGTGCAGAGGGTTACAGAGGCGATTATTACATTGCAAAATGGATATATAAAATTTCCCAATACTGAAATGGACATAGGGAAATCACATCTAGATTTCTATGCAATAGGGTCATTTCACAAAATTTAAATTTAAAAAAGCATATCACAATCGAGAGTCGAATATGAAACATAATTTTTCATAACAAAAAAAAACAACAAAAGTTTTATAGTTTATTTTCAAATCATTTTAAAAATGATGACGTATGTAATGAACAATGTAGCTATAATATGACCCTTTACTACGTTTTACAACCTGATTGGCTGACAACATTTAGCAAATACAAGTTAAAAAATTCAGAACGTTTTATATATATTTTAATTAATAATATACATTATAAAATATACAAGTTCGAATACTAATAATTTACTATTTCAGTTTCTTTTTCTACTTTATTTCTTCTTTTATTTACATAATGTACAAACTTTTCTTTTAGATTTTGCTTTTTCTTTGTTATCTAGTTTACAGTTATTTCATTGTTTTTACGTGTTTTGTCTGTTTCTGCATTATCAACTATTCTATTATTTTCAGTAATATTTACTTCATTATATTCTGTAATATCGGCTTCATCATTATTTTCATCCATGAAATTGTCTGCTATTATTACATAATATTCACCATCTGAAAATTAATAATAATTGATTAATAATAAGAGATTTACATTTTACATCACAATTAATTTTAAATAATTAGTTTATTCGTCTGCGTCTGATATGTATTGAAAAAATAATACAGTTTCAAATCCAGATTTATATGTTTATTTACCTTTAAAATATTTAGATGCATCATCATAGATGTTGGGTAATGGATTAAATTGGACTTCGCATATTCCTAAAACTTTTTCATCTAAATTACTTGTCTTTTGTACAAACGTTCCGCCGCCCGCTTTTAGCGACTCCATCTACAGTAATACGGATTATATTATTTAAAGATTATAAATTAAATTAAGTTTTCTTACCTTATTATATCTTTTGTGGACCAAAGCATCGGCTTTTATATTTTCATAGACTTCTTTCACATTTATTGTGTTTCCATCATTTTCTTTCTCTTTTAAATAATCTTTTGCCTAAAACAACACATACTACTAATTTATTCTTAAAATATACTCCTAATATTTATACATACGCTTTCATTGGTAATTTGTTGTTTAGTATGTCGTTTTAGGTTTGAATAACATCCTTTTAATTAATTGAGTTCTCTAGGTCTTTCTACACGGCTATTATATTTAATTTGCAATTTTATTCCATATCTCTTTCTTTTCATTCAGTGAAGTTTGATCGGTTTTTTGTTTTCAGTATCTGATTTATATCTTTCTATGATGTGTTACAGTTCTTGCTTTTCACGCTCGGTGTAATTAAAACCCCGGATTTTTGGCATGGTCTATAAAATTTGCCATAACAAATAATACACTATCAACTTATAACCAGGTAAGAAATTATGTATCAATATCAAATACATTGAACCGTATCTACAAATGCTATTGGATAAGTGCTTTTGATCTTGAATTTACAGTCAAGCCAAGCAAACAAGTCTCTTTGGTAGGCGTGGTTTGTTGTCTCTGTATTCTAGAGGTACACTCAGTGTCAATAGTACTTTGACATATAAAATATATATTTTGAGGTTATGCAATAATTTCATTTTAAAAATACTTTAAATTATCTATAAAATATATGCCTACCTTATTTCAAATAAGATTAAGTCTTAAAAAAGACTGATTTTTTTTATAGAGATGAGCAACAGCAGAGAAAATTAAGAAAAACAAACACGCGATAATCTGTCAGTTTGCTAGCTACTTTTACTTTTGTTACGGAATGTACAACGGCGGCAGAAATTGTTTTTATTGGCTTAAACTTTTACCGCCACGAATTTTTAAAATTAGTTGGCATATTTTCCGATGGACTTGTTTGCTTGGTGGAGCTGTAGACTGCTTATTAAAAAATTGCCAGAAATATTTTATTCTGAGTATTTTTTTTCGCAGTATTTACATTTGTATTTTTTTGATGATGATGATGGCCTGGATAAGATAAAATATAAAATGTATATGTACACGATTAAGATTTGAAACAATACTAAAAAAAAAAAAAAAAACAAATTCAATATTACATTTCTTCATTTTTATGAATCGTCTTGTAGTGCCGGGATCTACTACCACTCTGAACAAATTTTTTTTTGCAAAATTTGCAAGTGAAGTTTTTTTGGGATGGTGATGGCCTGGATACAAGACGTTTCCTCATTTTCTCAACGTTTTTTACAACGTCTTCGCCCCAACGACACTTTATAAGGTCGTTGGGGCTTAATGTTCCCCGGCAGTGGGCGCAGGTAACATTATGCTGCAGCCATCTCTGGCTGCAGCTATAACAAAAAATTGCCGAGCACTTCGGACATATGTGCATGTTTACTGCTCTGTTTAGACAAACAGCGCAGCGCATTGTGCGCAGTATTTCCTAGAGCAAAAAAGAATCAATTAGAGAATTTTGTATCACCCCATAACGTAAATATTAGTCACGTTCTATAATGTAAACTTTTCGATAAGACGAAAACGTTTAGAATGTTAAGTATACTCACTCTTCATATAGCTGTTAAAGTATACATTACTATATATATATATATATATATATATATATATATATATATATATATATATCTATATATATATATATATATATATATATATATCTATATATATCTATATATCTATATATATATATATATATATATATATATATATATATATAATGATATTTTTATCTCTGAACATATGAAATGAATTACATGTAAATTTCCTATGTTCAATTTAAAAAAAAACACATCAGACGCATGGAGACATCCCTGATATTTATATTTCATAATGTTCATTGTAACAAAATGCATTTAATTTATAAAATTGTTTATATCTGATTCATAACATAAGCAAATATTAAGTTTCAATATCTGTCAAAAATCACTTCTAAACTAAAATCGAGTTGTGCATACGGGCCATTATTATTAATAATGGTAAAACTGCACTTTACGGCCAAAACTGAAGTTGACTGCAGGCTGGCAGTCAGCTAACACCCGCATTTTGCGTAGTGCCAACCTTACAATGATATAAATATTATATATTATATATATATATATATATATATATATATATATATATATATATATATGTTGGCGTGGTACAGATGGTTAACAGGAGGAATAATAACAATCACAAAGTTATAATTATTGTATATTTAAATCTTATTTGGTACACAGCCGATCGACACACAGTCATCATCTTGGCTCTACGTATATCACACTATTGCCATCTGTGGCGCTCTACTCAAACTACCAGGCGCGCGTATTTCAAATATTTGGATGACGCTTACAGCTCGGCCAACCTGAGATTAGTCGTCCCGACTAATGTCGGTGGTATCAGAAGGACACCATAATTTTATATTTGATATTAAGCGATGATATCGGATTCGGTTCTGCTTCTATTTCGTCATCCACCATTTCAACATAATCGCTTTGTTTTCCACTAAATACTGGAATTTGATTGCCAATATCACTTAGCGGAGCACGTTGCTGCGACTGCTGAGTAGCGCTATTTATGTTATTGGCGGCTAAAGCGTCGGTGACCGCATTAGTTATAATACTTTGTATCGCGGTAGGAGTTATTAAAATTGCTTGTTCACCTTCTTCCAGTCCAGCATTATCACTTGCTGCAGCTCTATCACTTCCGTTACCCGAATTCAACATGTTCGTAAAACGCGTTTTCCACGTGGCGTTCTAGATTAAGTTTCACAGTTCACAATGTTCACAGTTCGTATCCTGTTTTATCCTTTGCATCCGTCGTATCCCACTTCTGTAAGTTGTTGGCGTGGTACAGATGGTTATCAGGAGGAATAATAACAATCAAAAAGTTATAATTATTGTATATTTAAATCTTATTTGGTACAGAGCCGATCGACACACAGTCATCATCTTGGCTCGACGTATATCACACTAGTGCCATCTGTGGCGCTCTACTCAAACTACCAGGCGCGCGTATTTCAAATATTTGGATGACGCTTACATATATATATATATATATATATATATATATATATATATATATATTATAAATATTATATATTAATTATTATAATTATTAATATATAATATATATATTATATAATTAATTATTAATATTATTATTATATATTATTAATATTATTAAATAAGAAATAGAATATAGAGAGAAGAAAGAAAGGTGTTTCAGTAGCTGGAATTTTTTATGTGGCCCTGAAAAGAGCCGATTTTTAAAAAGATTGTTTTAAAAAATAAAAAAATTGAAAATTGTTGACTGCTTTGTGTGTATGTGAAAATGGATAATTGTTCTGCGTTGTGTGTGAAAATTGCTGATTGTTTGCGATGTGTTTAAAAATTGTTTGATTATACTATAATGACCGAACAAAAAGGTCTTATTCAGGTTTGGTCGGATCATACACTTTTATAATGTCCGAAATGAATTGCTTGTATGGTACATAAAGGCTGCCAAGTAAGAAGAAAACAGTTTCTTCGAACGATTTGTCTGTGGCAATGAGCGCTTCACAAGTGACCACGTACCTTCGATCGTATTCGTATGGGCGCCAGTTTTTGGGTCTTTGAAATTAATTGAATGATTTACTGTCAAGTGCTCGTACCCCTTTTTCCCCAACTCATCATACGCTTTCCAGCAATCACTTATTATGACCATCTTTAATATTGTTTTTTATGATGGTTACCAAAGTCTGTGACGTTCGGTCTTCCACCACTTCTAAAAAGCACTTTCCCGAGTCACGCTCGATACCACCAAATACCCACTGCTCATCAACGTGTTTACCGCGGTGAAATTTTCGTTTACCGAACTTCGACTCATCTATTTCTATAATTATTCCCGAGCCGCCAATTTTTTCTTTCTCCTTGTCTACCAAAATCTCTTCACACACTTCCCGGCACAAATTAAACCAATTGACAACGCTACGTTCAGCTAAATCCAATTCGCGAACGACGTCGCGGTTTTGAAATTCTACGACCCACATATACGTTAACTGCAAAATAGTGGTCATCGGCAAATGGGATTTAGAAAACCAGGATCCCGCTTGAATACTTTCCCGAGATCCACATGTGGAGCAACGCCACCCGAATTTGTCCGCAGCATCTGGGCGAGATTGCAAGCTCATGCCTTTATTGCATTGAATGCAACTCATCGAAATTGCAATCAGCCCGTCCTCTTGCAAATGTTTTATTAGCTTCTGTGGGAGTTAATTGCTCCATCGCAAACAAATATCGCAATCGAATATGCTTATTTTCACTCATCATTACTAAATAACACTTTACACACGATGTTAACAGCACCACAGCTCAATCAACAATAAATTATTTATATGGCTGTTAAATTATACAACATAGCAAATGATTATAACAATTGTTATAAGCAATCAAACTCTACTTTGTGGACGTTTGTTGCGATTTTGTCATAAACATCCATCTGTTGTTATAAATTATAAGTATAAAATATAAGTATAAATTGCAACACGTTGCAAATTGCAAAAAATCAACGAAAAATTAAATAACTTTTCACAACAGAAACGAGCCAAGCAAGTGCTATGAGAAACCATTGAATGCAAATACGGAAATAGTATAGTTATTGTTTCATAATTTTATGAAAATACGAGATTAAAAATTGGAAAATCAAAATAAGAGAAAATCTCTTTCACCACTCCGTTAATAATCATCGGTAGGGCATGAATTTTGGACTACTAAAAAAGCATATTTCATTAGCTTTTTGGTGATTATTTTGAAATATATTGAAAGTGAATACAATAAAAGTTATATTCCAAAATATCTAAAAAGGCGATTTTTCAATTAAGCTAAATGCAAATTATGAGCCTTCAACATACACGGGTTAATATCATCCTGACAGGTCTGAAAGGTGCACGCACATTTTTTATTTATTTCCGACCTTGGCAAAATAAGGACTATCCTAATATATATATATATATATCCAATAACACAAAAATAAAACAATAAATTATTAAACAAAAAATATAAACATAAAATTAACAGAAAAGAATACTTTGTAATAGCATTAAAAATAAAAATAGTTTTCTCTAAGATAAAAATTTAATTTGTTTTTTTTTCTGCATCAATTCTGTTTCTTTGATTTCAATATTTACTTTCAAACTTAAGATCATCCAATTTCTGTTTATTTTGAATTTCCAGTTACTAAATTTTTGTCTAAAATATGATATAAATATACTCATGTGTACATATTTTAATTTATTATTACTTACTCAATAGATTATCAGAATCAAATTGTGATGGTAAACCTTTAACAAAATTTAATATAGATAATAATTTATCTTCATTGTTTGTTAATTGTTGTATTTGACAAGAACCACCGCTAGTTTTGTATATCTCATTTTTATTACTTACAATCTTCTTTTTCAAGTTGTTTTTAATGTGTCGTATTTTAATTTAAAATTTTTCACACTTCGTGGGTGTATTCCGATGGCATTAAATTCATCTGCCAATTTTTGCCATACTTTTTCTTTATCGCGTCATGTAGTTACATCTGATTTATTATTTTCTATCACTTTGTGATATTTTATAACCAAATCAATCAGTGAACTTGTTTCTACTATCGAGAAATTCACCGATCTTTCGCGTTTTTTTAGCCATTTTCTTCTAGCTGCTTCTAGCTGATATAAACATATAACCTCAAATAGATGAAATGTCATTCAACTGATGAAAATGCGCATGCGCGTAATACCAAATTAACACATTTATAAAAAATCTGTCAGATATGTGACAGATATGTGTCAGTTATGTGTCAGTTAAAAATGATTAGAGCAACGCATTTATTTTTAACTTATAGTTTAAATTATAAATAAAATTATCTGCTAGATGGAACAACCGGCCCTAAGCGAAATTTATGAGAGATATACAGTTATTTAGATGTTATTGTTGTTGTGATGTGTGTGCGCCTGAATGCGCGATTTTTTGTATGTTGTTCTTTCACACCTTACAATCTTGTACACTTTCAAATCTATTTTACTACATGTAAATAACTAATCTGCACTTTGTTCTTCTGTCTTTGTTTATGTTCTGACACTGAAATACCTTAATAAAAGCTGATGCTTTTATTGTACAAATAGTTCACGTAATTCTCGATTCAACACGCAGCAACGAATGGCTATGCGATTGACTGGTTACGCTTCTCTCTGAACTACGCGCACATGTACACATTCACGCCAAACACTAAAATAAAACCGTGCACATTATTCACTCGAACATGCCGCCCGCCTTGAAAGATATATCTTTCGAAAGCTACACGCTGTTGTCTACTGGAAACTGCACAATTTTGGACGTAGCCCTTGTTGTGGTACTGCCATGCGGTAATCGTAGGGTGACTGCTCTTACGATCTTGTCTGCACCCGGATGTACCTCTTCTATTCTACCTGTTGTCCATCGATTTGAAGGGAGATTTTCCTACTTGATAAGTACTAGTTGGCCCACCTTAATGTTAGTGACCTTTCGCGATGACCATTTTGTTCGCTGATGCAATTGTCCCAGATACTCCTTGGACCAACGTGTCCAGAAATGTTGTTTGATTCTTTCGATATGCTGCCAACGTGACAACCTTGGTGCTGATATATCCTGTAGATTTGGTTCTGGAATTGCGGCTCCGGAGTCTCCAATTAGGAAATGATTTGGAGTCAGGAAGGTGTAATCATTTGGATCGTCTGAGATTGGAGTCAGTGGTCTGGAATTGAGAATGTACTCTATTTGTGTAAGCAAGGTATAAAATTCGACATAATTTAAAACTGCATTTGCTGCTATTCTTTTCAAGTGGTGTTTTGCCGCCTTCACTGCAGACTCCCAAAGCCCACCAAAGTGAGGTGACCTGCTAGGAATAAAATGCCATGTTATTCCTTGATCCGTTATTGCATTGTTAAAGACTTCGTTTTCCGTGGTTCTGTTCTGGTATCTGTTCGCACCCACGAAGTTGGTTGCATTATCTGAGTAGATATGAGATATCATGCCCCGACGCGCTATAAACCGTTTTAACGCTGCCAAAAAGGATTCAGTTGTCAAATCTTCTACTAAACTCTAAATGCACAGCTTTGGTTGCCATACATACGAATAATGCTGCATATGACTTCATTTTCTTCTTGGATCTTGGTGACATATCTTTAATTATAAACGGTCCACAGTAGTCGATTCCCGTGTTAGTAAAAGGCCTAGATGGTTCAATTCGTGAATTAGGTAATTCACCCATGAATTGCTTCATATCTGCTGGACGGTTTCGAAAACAAATTATGCAATTTCGTACAATTTTTTGTGTAATTGGCTTTGCTCTTGTTATCCAATATGTATTTCTGATTGCTGCAAGTGTGCCCTGCACTCCGGCATGTAAATTTATATTGTGAAAATGTCTTACAATGCTTTCACTGACTGGGTGACCTCCAGGAAGTAATATTGGATGTTTTGCATCGTAGCATAATGTATTTGATAATTTAAGTCTTCCTCCTACGCGTAATATATTATCATTGTCCAAGAAAGGATCCAGTTTGAGTATTGAGCTACTTTTCGCTATGTATTTGCCATTTTTAAGATCATGTATTTCTGCCCTGAAATGCTGTTCCTGTATTATCCTTATCAGCATAGTTCTGGCATATTCTATTTCTCTTAGCAAGAGAACACCTGTTTGTTTTGTAGAACCTGGTTTGCTATTGTTTATGAATCGAAAACAATAAGCTGTTATCCGCAATAACCTTTTGAAGTTTGAAAATTTTGTGAATATGAGCTGTAATTCGTCATTCATACTGTTTGATGCAATTAAATGTCTTGTTTTTAATTCTGATGAATTAATTTCTCCTTTTAGCCTTAATATGATGTTAGGCCAATATTTGTCTGCCTTTTCTAGATAGCAGGGTCCATGCCACCATAGGTTGTTATGTATTAATTCTTTCACTCGCGCGCCTCTTGACACTAGGTCTGCTGGATTACTATCTGTGCCAATATGATGCCAGTTTGATGCATCCGTAATTTCTTGAATACGTGCTATTCTGTTTGCGACAAAAACCTTGTAATCTCTTGAGGGTCTAGCTATCCAAGCTAAAACGATAGACGAATCTGTCCAATAATATAGTTTAGTTGGCTTGATTTCTAAAGTTTCAATCATGATTTGCATTAGTTCGGCTAGGAGAACTGCAGCGCACAATTCTAACCTTGGTATCGTGGTAGCCTTCAAAGGAGCTACTCGTGATTTAGCAATTAATAGATTTGTATGATATCCCATTGCATCGTTACCAGATCTTATGTAAATGCATGCGCCGTAGGCTCTTTCGCTTGCATCGGCGAATTCATGCAATTCCAAACTTGATGCATCTGGAAATGTTATCACATGTCTTGCTATTTTCATTTCTCGTAAATGTATTAAGTCTTGTAAATAGGCTTTCCAAGCTGTGTGAATTCTAACTGGCACTGATTCATCCCATCCGATCTTGCACTGCCATAACTCTTGCAATAAAATCTTAGCTGTAACTATAATTGGATTTATTAACCCCAAAGGATCATAGATTTGTGCAATATTTGAGAGAATGCTTCTTTTAGTTATTCCTTTATGTTGTATTTGTTGAGATGATGTATACTGAAAATTATCTGTTGTAGGGTTCCATTGAATACCCAGAGTTTTGATATTAGCATTATTATCTAGATTTAATATCATGTTTGGCAAATGTCTTTCTTCAATTTTGTTTAATATAGATCGTTCGTTTGAAATACATTTTCTTAACTCAAATCCACCTTGTTTCAATATATTGCTTGTTTGCACTTGAATTTGACGTGCATCTTCAACTGTATTCGCACCTGTCAACAAATCGTCGACATAGAAATCCCTTGCTATTACTTCTGCATCAATGGGATATTTGTCGTTTGCTTCTCTTGATAATTGAAGTAAGCATCTTGTCGCTAGATATGATTCTGGAACTGTTCCGTATGTTAAAGTCTTTAATTCGAATGTGCTTATTTCCTCTTCGGAATTGTTACGCCACAAAATTCGCTGCAACGCAGTTTGATCCTCATTTACCAAGACTTGTCTGTACATCTTGGCGATGTCAGCAACAATTACGTATTTGTGTGTACGAAAACGTGCTAGGATTGATGTCAGATCTTGCTGAACTGTCGGTCCTGTTAAACAAATATCATTTAATGATAAGCCGTTGCTGGATTTAGCTGATCCATCGAATACAACCCGAAGTTTGGTTGTTATGCTGTCTTCCTTTAACACTGCATGATGCGGTAGGTAGAAGTTGTTTTCTTCATCTTCACATTGCTTGCTGATTCGCTCCATGTGCCCCAGATCTTGGTATTCCTGTATGAATGAGATATATGCTTCTTTCAAACTTGGGTTTGTCACAAATCGTTTTTCTAATGAGCATAATCTTTTTTCTGCCATGTCTCTTGAGTGGCCTAATTTCATTGCATTAGGCTTTATTGGTAAGTTGACTATAAATCTTCCTTCTTTATTTCGCATAGTTGTATTTTTGA
Source organism: Clivina fossor (assembly GCA_963966155.1). Classification (NCBI taxonomy): domain Eukaryota; kingdom Metazoa; phylum Arthropoda; class Insecta; order Coleoptera; family Carabidae; genus Clivina; species Clivina fossor. The sequence continues at coordinate 7,593,094 of OZ014554.1, forward strand.
ACAATTCTTCACAATAGCTTTCTTCATTAGACAATAATTTTCCTTGTTCAACCTGTTCTAGCTTCCAAAACCTGTTTAATTTCTCATCTAACTGTGTCATTGTTAATGAGCAAATTGTAGAATTTTGATGTTCGTGTATTTCAATGCGTCCTGACGGTATCCAGCCTAGTTGAGTTTTGTGCCAAGTTAATTGATTTCTTTCTTTTGGCGTGATTTGCCCAATGCTTAATAACTTGTAGAAGTGTTCTGCACCAATAAGCAATTCGATTTCACCCCATTTGTAAAAACATTTGTAAATATAGGTTGTTGGCTTCTTATACTCTACATAAAATAGGCTACAGTTGTACGTAGGATTTTTTGGAAATATTCAAAAATGGATTTTTGGTGCACGTTTTTGTCTCATTTTTTTCATCAAAAATCGGACAATTTTGTTCAAAGTGCCGCCATTTTTTTTAAAATCAATATTTTTCAAAAATCCTACGTACAACGGTAGACAATCTATCAAGAAATAGGCCACATTAATTGTTTTTATTCCAGATGCAGATGGACGACGCGTAGGAAGCACGCCAACTTAAAATATTTCGGCTGCAGAGGCCGATTTCACCTGGTGCACCGGCTGCAAGGAGAGCGCAATTTTTATGAAAAAAATAAAACTTTGAAGTTTATTCAACGGCAAATGAAACTAGCCTATTCATTTTTCCCTAAGTCCTTTTGTTAGCTCAAAAAAATTCTTGGAAATGACCTATTTTTCGGGCCGTGACACTGCTTTACTAAAAGCGCTGTAACTTTGTTACGAAGCTTCCGACGGACTTCCGGTAAAGGGTAAATTAAAGTATACAGTCTAAGAAATTTTTTAAGCTAAGAAAAAAATAAATCGATTTTTTGAAAATGCAAAAGGGTACTACCCCCTTAAGTTAATAGAAAAGTCATTGTAACGAGATTTTATCTTGCAACTTGTTTCATATGCTGCAATGCATTTTGAATTTCCAACTAATGATATGGATGTATACGATCTGTTTTGCCTAAGTCCTAGCTTATCCGCTAACCCTCTACATATAAAATTTGATTGAGAGCCGTTATCCAGAAACGCTCTGCACTGATGTGGTTTGTTATGTTCGTCGAATATGATGACTGATGCAGTAGCTAGCATAACTTGAGATAACGTTTTTTGCTCTTGATTGTGATCCACTGATAATCCAGCTATTGAATTCTTAGGTTCATCATTATCGACTGAATTTGATTCTTTATCATAGTGTAATAAAGTGTTGTGATAATTATTGCATTTCTTGCAATGCGATGATTTGCAGTTCCTTGCCATGTGATTTGGTTTTAAACAATTTACGCACAGATGCTTGTCTTTGACCAGCAACATGCGTCGATTGACGGATAGTTTTAAAAAGTCTTTACATTGAAATATGTAATGATTTTCTTTGCATATTTGACAAGAGATGATTGACGTTGCATGAGTAATGGTATGCCTTGTAGTTTGAATTCTGTTTGTGTTCGCTACTTGTTTGCTTGATCCCAATGCCTCTAATACTTGACATTTTTGTGACAAGAATTTTAACATGCTTTCCAACGTTGGCAATTCTGATCCAGTTATGCTCCTTTCCCATTCTCGTTTCGTAGAAAATTCGAGCTTGGTTTGTATTAAGTGGATGATGAGTAGATCCCATTTGTCCGTTGGCTGATTCAGCGCCTTTAACGCTCGTAGATTGGTTTGCACTTCATTTGTTAGTTGCCGTAATGAAGTATGCGATTCGCCTCGTATTGGTGTGAGTTGAAAAAGTGCCTTGATGTGATTTTGAATTATTAATCTTCTATTTTGGAATCTGTCTGTTAATAAGTTCCAAGCAATGGAGTAGTTGTTTGCCGAAATTTGCAATGATTCAATGACTTGAACTGCATCACCGCGTAATGCAGATTTTAGATAATGGAACTTCTGAATATCTGAAATTGAGTCGTTATTGTGAATTAATGACTGAAACGTGTCGAAAAATGTTGTCCATTGTTCATAAGCTCCAGTAAAAACTGGTAGTTCGATTTTAGGAAGTCTTACTTGAGTTTTCTTATTTTCAGATAAAACAGAGTTTGAATTTTCCGCATGTGATGCCCTCGAAGTTACATATTCCTCTATGATTTCTTGTGCTGAAGCTACTGCTGCAACATACTTTGTTTCGAATGTTTCGCGAGCATTTGATGTTGATTCTGTTTCATCCATGAACTCGATTTGTATTTATGCTGGGTACCAATAAACCGCTATATATTCAAATACCAAACGCTATAATAAGAATTACAAACGTTATATATAATATATAAAATCGCTATATAAGAAATTTACAAATACTATATTATGAAATGATAAACACTATAAAAATTAAAACAATTTGCTATAAATCTTTAATAATAAATTGAAATACATATTACTATATATGTAAAACAATTCTGCTATATATACAATTTTATTAAACTTATAGATTTCTGCTATATTCATGTCTAGTGAAATGTCCCGCGTCCTAACCTCACAAACTAAATCAAAACATCGAAGCACCTGCGTCTGAAATATTTGTCTTCAATTGCAGGATAGAATATATTCACAGGTATGTTTAATTTAATTATTTTTGTAAATTTAATTTAAATTGCTGTAATAAAATAATTTTACATCTAATCCTCTACTAGATGGAAGAATATGTTACGGAATATATGTCCGATGAAGAAGTGGAAAACAAAGTTCCCAAGAAAAGGAAGAAGAGAACACCCATAATATGGAACAAGGAATGCTCTTTCCCGGACAGTGTTTCCGCAATAAGTGCAATTGACCAAGAAAAATGTTGGAGCCGATGGACAAATTATAAAGACAGTGATGGAAATATAATAGTAATATATAGATGCAATAAGGTGAAATTTAAAGGAGAGCAGTGTGCTGGCAGAGTTCGCTTGTTTTACGTTTCATCAAGCAATGAAGTACTATTGTACAGATCAAGTTCTGAACACTCACACGCATTAAGTGAAAATAAAGCAAAACAGACTATAAATTATGAGGCACGAATGGCAATTAAACAATTTGTTGAAGAAGATTACAATGTTAAACCCAAAAAAGTAATAGAATTGCTGGCAAAAAATAAAGTACAATTGCCTACTAGAAGACAAGTCCAAAACACATTAAGCAAGATTCGCAACGAAGAATTTGGGCCTACTACAATATCTTTAGGTGAATTGGAAAAAATGTTAATTGATAATAGTATTATACCTCAAGATGACTTACAGTCATTTGTTTCTTCATATGAGATACTACACGAAAGCGAAAATAACCTTGACATTGAATATATGGACGGCATCATATAACTGGGCTCGTGAAAATAAGGATATTAAAATTGTAAAATTATTAAATGCAACTAATTATCTTGTACCCGGTAAAAAATTGAAACATCTATCGGAAGATAAATGTATGACGGATATCTCAACATTCGATCAATACAAAAATTTGTGTTGCGATCAATATGAAGTTGTATTAAATACAGAAAATTATTTAAAAAGTACTTGTGATTGTCCAGCATTTCTTAAAAACTATATGTGCAAGCATATTTTGGGTCTGGCAATCAGGTTGAAATTAATTGTTCCTCCAGTTGAGGCTAAAAATATTCCAATAGGAAAAAAAAGGAATGTGGGTCGCCCATCCAAGGCGAAGAAGGCTTTAATTGTTCAATGAACTTTATCTTATTATTTTATCTTATTATTGTTTTATCTTATTCATAATTGGTTATAAAGTTAAAATACAGAATGTTTATTTATTTGTATCCGTTTGATTATTGTTTTATCTTATTCATATTTGGTTATAAAGTTAAAATACAGAATGTTTATTTATTTGTATCCGTTTGATTATTGTTTTATCTTATTCATATTTGGTTATAAAGTTAAAATACAGAATGTTTATTTATTTGTATCCGTTTGATTATTGTCCATTTCCCCTATAATTTTAAATCCGTCTTTTTAAACTTTTTTATTGATGTTGAGGTTATTTTGCAAATCTAAGTAATATTTAATGTAGCATTTGTAATTTAAATATAGCATATGTTACTTATATATAGCGTTTGTTAATTCTGTATAGCATATGTTACTTATATATATCGTTTGTTAATTCTGTATAGCACATGTCATTTATATATAGCGTGTGTTACTTAATATAGCATTTGTTATTTATATATAGCGTTTGTTGCTTATTTATAGCGCTTGTATTTTTATTAGAGCAACGACATTTTTCAATATATAGTCTTTGTTTTTTTTAATATAGTGTTTAATTTATTCCCATTTATGCTTTCAAATTCGCTTAATAATGATTGAGCACGTGATAAGCGTGCTTTTAAATTGCTAACTTCTGCTTTACTATTAGCTGAATCAACAAATGCTTGAAATCTTGCTAGCATTGCTTCTGTTTGTTTTCTTTGCTCTATTAGCTGAGCTAAAACTAAAACTAAGTTTTCCTGACCTTCAGCCATTGCAGTTATGTCGAATTTAAAAAGGAACACAATTGGTTTAGAAGGATAAATATAATGAAATAATTAGAGACTCACCTGAGATTGTTGTCAATAATTTACCAATGAAATAGAATGAGCTATGCCGGCCCTGTGCCGCGCTATTTGTATATTTGTGATGCTGGAGTGCTGCTTTGCAAAATGGTTGCCGCTACCTCGTTGCTGTTGCAATTTTGTGAAATTATGAACTACTAGAAAATGTTCAATTTTCTTACTGCTGCTGCTTAAAAATGCGATGCGATTCTTCAATATCCGACGCCGAAGGACCATGTGATGTGTGTGCGCCTGAATGCGCGATTTTTTGTATGTTGTTCTTTCACACCTTACAATCTTGTACACTTTCAAATCTATTTTACTACATGTAAATAACTAATCTGCACTTTGTTCTTCTGTCTTTGTTTATGTTCTGACACTGAAATACCTTAATAAAAGCTGATGCTTTTATTGTACAAATAGTTCACGTAATTCTCGATTCAACACGCAGCAACGAATGGCTATGCGATTGACTGGTTACGCTTCTCTCTGAACTACGCGCACATGTACACATTCACGCCAAACACTAAAATAAAACCGTGCACATTATTCACTCGAACAGTTGTTAATGTTGATTTTAACAAAATCACATTTTATTCGTAGCAGGACCGTTGCAAAATCCATACACGAAATGTACATTGTAAATTCCGGTAGTATATTTAATGTTATTATGTTTTTATTAGTTAGTTTATTTCTGATTACTAATACATGTGATTCTTATCTATATCATATCGCAACGCTTCTACTCTACAAGATTACAACCTAACAAAACATACTATCTCTAAAACGGCAATGCTGCCAACTTAGATATTTATTTTACATTAATATAATATAATATATTTATATTATAACATCTCTTCCTCTTTAATTGTAAATTTAGTTTCTCTGGCGGTCGACGAACTCTCTGGCTTCGTCGTGGCGATGCTGTTGTTTTCATTTTTCTGGAACTCGGTGCATCTAGTTTCTCCGGGTTTTGTTGTTGACTTTCTTGACGTGAACCATTGCTGTTTATTGGTGGTTGCTCGTCAATATTCATATTTGTTTCTTCTTCTTCTTCTTCCCTTGCCGACGTATTCCAATTGATTTCAGACGGTACATATTGTTTCTGTTTCTTCCGGTATATGCATCTGTGGTTTCGGAGGACAAGGAATAAGGTATTTACGGTTTCGGCATATAGGTCTTTTATTGGTAGTAATAATGAAGGATCGAGGTATAACTGAGTTTGTGTTTTGCACAGTTCCCCATCGTTTCAGATCCGTTATCCATACTTTATCGCCTTGACGTAACGGTGTCAGATCTCTTGCTTTATGTCGCCTATTGAAATATTTCTCTTGTGTCTTCTTTCGTTGTTGTTGCATTGTTGAGTAACGTTTCATGTTGACCATTTTAGGTTTTAATAGTGTTGGGAGTCTTGGAAGTGGTGTTCTTAATTTTCTTCTAAACATAAGTTCTGCAGGACTGTATCCTTTTAAAATGGGAGTATTTCTGTACTCTAATAATGCTAGGTTTGGGTCTTTATTCTTTTTCAGAATATTTTTCGCAATTTTGACGCCGGCCTCGGCTTGCCCATTTGATTGGGAATGTTTCGGACTGTTCGTTATAATTTTGAATCCATATTCTTCTTTAAAGCTATTTAGTTCTTGAGCAATAAATTGAGTTCCGTTGTCGGTTCTAATGTTTTCTGGTACTCCGAATCTTGCAAATACAGATTGAACGTCAGTGGTGTGGGTAACGCTGATGGCGCTAACGGAGAAAATTATATGGCGAATGCTGTAACTGTAACAGGGTGGTTTTTACTAACTGACGGGGTGGCTCCTAGCGAGAGCCTAGTGCAGAGCGCACTAGAACACTAATAGATAATTCGATTATCTTAAAGGTGCCGTCTCATCGGGCTAGACAAACTATTCCGCCCTCTAAATATCATCAAACTTTTTTCTCCAACAAGGATAAGCAATGCTGTCTTGTTTGTCAGCTTGTTTTCATTTCATTATAAAAATATTTACGTTTTCTGATGATGGCATCTCATTCAAGTTTTTAGGTTTTAATTTGAACGCTGATTTCACTGCATTTCTATAATATATGCTTACAACAAATGCCTAATGAATTTATAACACAGTACAATTTTTTATTATTATTTTTTTATTGTTCTTATTTAATTTATTTTCTTATATTATTTTTTAATAATTTGCTAATTGCTTTAGTTGATTAATTACATACAATTACTTAAATTTTTATTTCAACATAGTAAAAAGATTTTATGTTAAATTAAATTTTTTATTATATAATGCATTAGAAGTATTATTTTATTTTACCTATCATATCATAAATACAAATAAAAAATAGTGACTTACGTGAATTACTGCCATAAATTGCTCTATTCGGAAGGTAAAAATGTACAATTTTTTTAAAATTTTTTATTTATAATAAAAATAATAATAACTTTATTTAAATAGTAATAATTGAGTTGAACGACCTTTGATATATGTGAATTTAATTTCTTCTCCAACAGGGATGTAGGTCACGTTTTTTTTAAATAAAACTACTTTGATTTTATTTTACATGCTACTAGTTTCGGTACTATCGCGTACCTTCTTCAGGCAATCTATTTTATTTTGTGAAAAAATAGCAGTGTTAAAAATCATACAATCATACATTAATAAATTTCAATGACAATATAACTTACGTAAAATGTAGATTAAACAAAAACATTTGACGTTGAATAAGTCGTACCAGAATATATAAGTAAAATAGCATTTAGCTAATAAAAAATACATACATTACATAAATACATAAAATGGTACAAAATTGTGTTATATCTTTACAATAGTTTTCTTAATTTATATCTAAACTCTCCAACTGTAACTGAACATTTAACATAATTTGGCAAGCTATTGAAAGCGTTCAGACCGTTATTATAAATTGACAAACATGTTTTAACATTAATAAAAAATTTGTATAACAAATAAAACAAAAAAAAAAACAATAAGAAAATAAATACAAGTTAATATAAATAAAATATGGTTAGTATGAGGAGTTTTGCTGATATCAACAATATTCGATGGAAATGCTGTCGGCTAACTTACTTATACATATTTTTAATAATGTAGCGATAATGTAGTTGTACCTGGCGCAGGAGGTACTGTAATTAATAAAGTTGTTCTCCGTCAAATAAATTTTTTTCTGCTCCATTCTGGCTGAAACTTGATAATATGCCGCACATTTCTAAGAAATATTTAATACTACTTTTGGAATTAGTTTTAGGTAATTTATATATATATATATATATATATATATATATATATATATATATATATTGTAACGACGCCCCCTTTTCCGTCTCGACGTTGTTCTGCTGGTTTGTCTCGCAACGAATTCTTATTATTTCGGGCGCCAATCACGTTTCCTGGATAGCTAAGTCGTGTGCCAGGGTTCGATAATACGTATTACAATATTACAATCGTACAGCAAGATTCAAACACACACAAAAAAAATAATCAACAGAATGCTTTCTATAATTGTTTATTAGACAAAAAAAACACAAATTAAATCTTATAGGTAACATAAAATTCAATGTATTAAAAAAACAAGTTTTAACATGAATAGGATTTCTCCAAGTCCCGACCGTACTTGTAAAATAAAAAAAAATCTGACTGGTAAAGTAAAATGAAAATCTGACGTAAAATAAAATGAAAATCTGACCTGTAAAAAAAAACCAATTTTGTGCAGAGACAAAATTTTCAAACACAGATTTTGACTCACCGTATCGTAGATGTCACGGGAGCGGATATGCCAACTCAACCAAATTGTCTCATTAATATCTTGGGAGCGGATACGCCAACTCAACCAAATTGTCTCGCAAATAGCACAGGAGCGGATAAGCCAACTCAACCGAACTGTCTCGTAAGTGTCGCGGGAGCGGATAAGCCAACTCTCCGACTCTCTGCCGATTTTAGTCGCGGGCCGCTGTATTTATAGTCGCTAGAAAGAGACAGAGCTATATTCTTTTTTTTAACGGTTTTTAACGGTTTTTAAGGGGAGGTACCACTCTGAAAATTTTAAAAAATCGTTTTTTTTTTTTTTTTACTTAAATGCGTTTTTTGAACCCTTTAGAACCAGGTTTTAAAGTATGGAAGCGTAAATCGCAATAATAAATGTGCAACAAAGCATTTTATAGAGAGCGCTCAGCAGCGCTCTGCTTGAAACTTGAAACTTTAAACGCGTTTTTCTAGAAACTATGTTTTTAAACTGCGTTGACAGCATACAAGTCGCAATTTTTGTCCGATTAATTTGGAATTTGGGGAAAATGTTGCCAAAACTTCAACTTAGGGATCAACTGGTCATTTTTTTGATATGTAGTTTTTTCGATTTTAGCGACCCAAAAAAAGGACGAAATTTTCAAACTTTTTTTTCAAATGAGTATAACTTTTCGAAAAATGTATTTTTTTGAAATCCGGCCAGTTGATCCCTAAGTTACAATCTACTTTACATTTTAAAAACAAGAAAATTTATTTCAAATGGGAATTGAGCGCTCCAGCCTGTCAACGCAGCAGCAGTCTTTTTGGGACATGGTCTTGGTTCGGAGGTTGTAGCGGTCGCAATTGGTTACAAAAAGTCTTCGAACTATTTGAAAATATAGAGGAATATGTGCCAAATACAATGTAAAAAAAGTAGTAATTTATTTACATTCCTGTGCCCAAAATTAATTCGTGAAAATAGCCTTTTTTTTTTAGTATTCAAAGTGGTACCTCCCCTTAACGGTCATGTACCCCCACTCAACCGTCATCTCTGCGCGCCGACTCTACTAGACGCGTAACCGTCAAATAATTCCGTCTATTATTGTAATCAACTTGATTAACTCCATTTATTATTGTGATTTAACTTGATTAACTGTGTTTATTGTTGTGATCAACTTAATTAACGATTTGCAATTTACCTATACTTTTACAATGAACAAGAGAAACAACATAATAATCCATCTAAGTAATCAGTACATTGTTTTGATTACACTAACATATCATAATCTAATTTATATTCAGTCCAATTAGTCTTTGTTTTCCATGTACTTGTGTCGTAGAGTAAACGAAACGTCACAATATATATATATATATATATATATATATATATATATATATATATATATATACCGGGTGTCTACTTTTTTTTTGTTACATAGGGAATACAATGCTAAAATTTTCATTTGGTGATAAATTTTCCCCTAATTATTATAGAACAAAAGTACAAATACAAAAGTTGTTTAGAATTCAAAAATGCATCAAATGATGCCAAATTTATCAATATAGGATGTTCCGATCAAGAATTAGAAGCAAATTAAAATTTCCATTTTTGCGCTCTTTACATCAAAGTGCCATGGAAATTAAACAAATAATTTCATTTCTTCTGGAGTTTGAGTTTGACAGATCGTATTTATTTTATTGTTACGTTCTGTATTATTATCATTATTATTGAAAATAATAAATAAACTTAAGGTAAATGAAAAAGTTCAGTGCGTAAAATGGTATTTTACTGGAAATTCGATACGACGAGTAAGAGATTTATTCAGCGCTTTCTTTGAAAACCGTCCCATACCTTCCGCTATGACTATTCGTAGGATAATTAAACAATTCGAAGAAACTGGAAGTGTGTTAAAACGTTGTAAAAATTGTAGAAAAATCAACGCAGAAGATCAGGAGGAGAATTTAAATCAAAATGCAATTAAAGAAAATACATTGAATATACTTTTGTGTGTAACGGAAAACCCAAATGTTAGTGTGCGTCAACTTGGTGCTGAATTAAATTTGCATCCTTCAACAATACATAAGGTACTAAAAAATGGAAAATATCATTCTTATAAATATTCCACGCACCAAGAGATATTTGAAGCGGATAAAATGGCTAGAAGCGAATTTAGTAACATTATTATGGAAAAATCCAATTTAGACAGAAACTTCTTGAAATCTATTTGTTTTACTGACGAGTCTACGTTTACTTTACACGGCGAACCTAATACACAAAACTTTAGAATATGGAGCCAAACAAATCCTCATTTAATGGTAGCAACACGTACCCAATATCCAGAAAAAGTTAATGTATGGGCTGGAATTTTTGGCAGGTGTATAATTGGGCCATTTTTTATTGAAAATAATTTAAACAACGAAAAATATTTGGATATGTTGCAAAATCATATTGGTCCGCAGTTAGAAGAGTGTGCAACTCAAGATAATGTTGTCTGGTATCAACAAGACGGATGTCCGGCACATTACAGCTGCAACATTAAATTATATTTGGATCAATGTTTTCCAAATTCATGGATTGGTAGAGGTGGTCCAATTAATTGGCCAGCTAGATCGCCCGATTTAGCACCGTGCGATTTCTTTTTATGGCCATATTTGAAGGAGAAAATTTATAAACGACATATCAAAAATCTTGTTGATTTGAAAAATGCCATTGTTGAAGAGTGCAATAATATAACACAAACACAATTAAGCTCTGTACGTCACGAATTTTATAACAGATTAGGTTATTGTTTGGCAGTTAATGGCGATTTATTTGAACATTTAATTTAAATTGTTAGTTTCGTTTTTGTTCTCCTATATCTTGTATTCATGAATTTTTCTGTTTTATAGGTATATTGAATATTGTAATAAATAAAGAAAGTTTTACGGAGTTCAGCTATTTACTATTTATTAAACTCTTATCCGACGTTTCACTGCACAACTTACAGCATCCTCAGGGATAAGTTTAAATTATTATAATAAATATATTAGGCATAATGCCAGTCATCTAATTCAAATGTATTGTTTTTATAACTTGAAGTTAATAAATAAATTAAACAATTACTTAAAATTATAATGGAGACATTCACAATTTAAAACCACAGCTAGTACGTAGTGTACAGCCGAGTAAAATACCCTTTCATTGTAATAAATAATAAATACTTAATACTTTTTATACTTAATAGCTTTTCATTTACATTAAGTTTATTCATTATTTTCAATAATAATAATAATAATAATAATAATAATAATAATAATACAGAACGTAACAATAAAATAAATACGATCTGTCAAACTCAAACTCCAGAAGAAATGAAATTATTTGTTTAATTTCCATGGCACTTTGATGTAAAGAGCGCAAAAATGGAAATTTTAATTTGCTTCTAATTCTTGATCGGAACATCCTATATTGATAAATTTGGCATCATTTGATGCATTTTTGAATTCTAAACAACTTTTGTATTTGTACTTTTGTTCTATAATAATTAGGGGAAAATTTATCACCAAATGAAAATTTTAGCATTGTATTCCCTATGTAACAAAAAAAAAGTAGACACCCGGTATATATATATATATATATATATATATATATATATATATATATATATATATATATATATATATATTGTATTTAGGTATATTCAATTTCGTATTATAAACAAAAGAATATCATGACATACTATTTTACAATATTTTAATTGTTTATCAAAGGCACCTTCGATTTTTATCAATTAAAATTGCTATTGGAATACATGATAAAATAAGTTTTTAGTGAATAACTTGTAAAATGTTAGGAATTGCTATAGGGTTGTAATTGGAAAAAATGTTTGTTTTTCAATTCCGCATCGAATGATATAAAAATATATAGGGGTTCCCATTTGAAATAAGAAAGATAAAGTGCTTTATAGTTTGCGAAGTTTGACACTAGATTTTAATCACCCTGTATAATCTGGATCAATAAAAACTTGGTTAGCGAGACTACTAGACTTTACTTAATGACTATGTCCTAAAATTTTATTAACCAGATACTATTTGCGTTTTTTATTAATTTTTAAAGCCAGTGGTGCAAAACCGACTTTTTTTGGTTTTTATTTTTTTTTGCTGACTTCAACGAACCGATTTCAATAGAATTTTAGGAATATGTAGGCAACCATAAAAGGCACCCAAATAAGTAAAAAAAAGTATAGCATGTAATTTAAAAAAATATATCATCATGGCGTAACACTTTATTGGGACACCCTGTATAATCAAAAATATTTTCCTGAAATAGACTCGGAGGTACAGAGAACGCCTGCAAAATATGAAAATCCTAACTTAATTAATAACTGAGCTACAGAAGACGGGAGGTGAGGTGCAGGACCCTGTATATATATATATATTAATTTTGCCAATTTGGAACTGAAAAATTACATATTTTAAATTTGTAGATTTTGAAATTTTTAATCTTATAAATTACTTTTATTTGGTTCTCTACAGAGGAATTTGCCGTAATACAATTTCCGGTAAAATACTTGAATGGAAGAAGTTTGTTAATTTTGGTAACATTACGTTTTCCCATAAATGTTTGTCTCGTTTTATGAATTAATATAAACAATAAAATAACAATCATTTAATTGCCCTTGAACCTATTACAGGAAAAGAAGGACACTACATAATTATGTTATACGTTATTATAAATATTAAGTATTACCTGGCAATAATAATTATGATTACTTTTCAGCTCTATATATTTATTTACACATTCGAGACATGTAGTCTTAAAATTAACAGCATGCTCTATTGTCCACCATAAAAAAGTTATTTTTATATATATATATGTATATATGTATATATATATATATATATATATATATATATATATATATATATATATATATGTAAGGGTTATATTTGAATATAGTTTACAAATTCATAAAACATACACGTGGTTACATAAAGTGTCCGTAAACATAAGGTCACACACGATATACGTGGATGTACATAATATAGACATAAGTTCATATGTTAATTCAACATATAGAATTATCGAAACATAAGATGGTTAAGTAATTGACAGATATTCGCGGATTCACTGAACTAGCCATATGCTGACAGCTTACGCGCACTTTCATCACCTTTCACACACTAACCTCACTCTCACCACTTCCGCTTCCTTCTTCTGGTTCACCTTTCTACGTTATGATGGCGCGCAGTTCGAATATATGGTTGTGGCGCGTGATATTTAAACTTGTGTCTTACATATAAATATATATATATATATAAAATTTAAAAAAATTGAATATATATATATATATATATATATATATATGTTATATATAAAATTTAGAAAAATTAAATATATATATATATATATATATATATATATATATATATTTAATTTTTATATATATATAAAACCTTTAAATTGTTCAATTGTCATTGACATTCTTGTGATATTTCGCTGTCACATATATCAAGCTGCAGTTCTTATGGTCCATAATCTAAATTGGCCATATTTTTATTTGTTGTTTTTTTGAGTTTTTGGTTTGACAGTGTACTATTTTTTCCTTTGTAGCTCTTTATCCGCTTTTCATAATATTTTCCAGGATTGTTTCCGGACATTTTCTTGCCATATACATCCTTCGTTATATCGCAACCCTGTCAAATAACATCTCATTTGGAATGAACTCCTTGTTGTTAAATTTAATCTTTTTCCAGCATTAAATTTTGCTAAAATACTCATAAATAATTCAGCTCTATTGTTTGTTTTGTTATCTATGAGCATATATGATTTTTTAATGAGTAATTCCAATGCAGCTGAAAATAAATAAAAATAATTTTATTATTTACAAAAAAAAAACTTTAATATTTATTAATACTATACCATAGTACAGCAAACACTTTGGTTAGGAAATCTAGGTATTTTCGCGATTGTGTACCTATAAAACAATCGCGTGGCGCCCCTTTTTATTTTAATTATTTAAATTAATTCTAGTTGATTACCATACAGTTATTATCAACCCACCCCACCTTCGCTGTATAAAAGCTAGCGGCTGCATACCCGAACAACAGTGGATACATACAACCATTTCCAGGTTTACTAGAAGCTTGGAGATCTACCCGTCATAACCATATATGATAATAGAGGTCACTTTGTTTGATCTCTTCTATTTTATTATATGTAGTATCACCGATGTTATTGCAATACAATTCTTGACATTTTAAATGATTCCCAAAAACATGATTTGGCTCATTCTGTAAATTAGTTTGTAACAAATATACATCATAATCCAAACTAAAATTGTAAATTGCAGATTGAGCCACTTTGCACAAATTTTCAATAATAATTTTATTAATTTGAATTAATGTTTTTAGTGTCATTTTTAATCTTATATAGTGCCTTGCTGTAATTTTTTATGGCGTGATTACTGCATTCAATTTTTTTTATTTCTTTCCCATAAGATACTTCTTGCTTTAAATTTTGCGGCAACACTAGAGTCACCATCAGCAATGAATGTTTTATGTTGTGCATTTCTACGCTTCTCGTGAAGCCATCAACAATAATATCAGCTTCCATTGCTGACTATGTACCTTGCCAATTTTTAAAACAAGTTTGTGTTTTGGCTTCAGTATTTAAATTTTCGGCTTTGACACATATGCAACAATATTTATTACGTACGCCGAAATACAATAATTTTCCAGTGCACTTTCCTATAATACACCCTAAAAAATAAAAATAAATAAACTATATAAATATTGAAAATAAAGCTAATTACCACTCCCGATGCTGCGTTATAATTATGACCGTAGCTTCTTTTACTCAACCCCCCCCCCCATCTAAATAAACAGTAATAAATGGGATGCCGGTATCATCAATATCGTCTCTTTCAATTGCTAAGTTTCTTTCTTCCTTTCCTGCTGATTCCATAGACTCTTGGATTTGTGTATGCCAAACCTGTATCTTCTGACTTGAGACTTACGTCACAAAGAAGACTGTATAAATCATAAATAAAATTGTACAATATAATTACAACTTCTAAATTTTGTTCTATTTTATAAAATGTATATTTATTAATAGGTGGAACATTCATTACGCTGAGTAATTCAGCTGTATGCGAATACGTATTTCCTGTTGTTACGGTACCCCATACACATCTCTTATTTAAAATAGCATTTTCTGCAGGATCATCTGTACCAGCCCTATGACACGATACCTATATTGGTGAAACCTTACAGTTCTATCGGTCCTATTAGAATTCGGGCGCCTACTATCGCCATCTATTAGTGAACATATAAACTGTGTGACAAAACTATATCAGGACGGTCAGGACGGTGAGGACTTTGCCGACTTGAACAAAAATATAACATTTGGAATCAAATACACACAAATAACCCAAATAACCGTGTTTCTGTAAGATTCATATTGTAACGCAACCGAACTTACTCGCACTGCTATTCAAGGTTATTTAACTAGTAGCGTAACGCGCCACACGTCTCGCCTGTAGCAAGGTTGCACTCCAACTGCCCGCATGCCCGCTCGCTAGGGCGAAGACACAATACTTCACCGCACCAACCCCGCACATATCACGAGTAACCGAACAGGCACAGACAGGCGCGGCACCGCAGACACAACAACAATTGCTACACTCTTCCCCTCTTAGTTATTACTTCCTCCTGGAAGTAGTAGAAGTTCCCATTATACGCAATCTGGCTAGATCGCGAGCGCGTCGTGGAGGCAATTGGCGAAGAGCTCGTCCAGGTGATGAATCCTGACTGTTGACGTGGTTGGCCTGCTGGGTTCGGTTTCTTCTATTTCCAGGTCCACTGTGTTGGGGACGGGAGCGTCGTTTAGTGGTTCTACCAATAAAGCCTCTTCTATTGAATGGTTATGTGGTTCGTCTGCGCCTTCCCCTGTGTCATTGGGTATTAGCGGAGTGTCAACCCTCGATCCGATAGAATGTGGTGGACTATTATGACACTTGACCATGTTAGTCGGAATACGCATCTCCGATTGCACCCTGACTGGCGAGTATATCGATCTCGAATAATGCGGTACGTGTTTGTTATCGCACCTTCTGTCCTCCGGTTCTTCTACTGGTTTCCGGTATATTTTTATTTGAACTTTGGATCTTCTAAATGCTTCCTTAATGATATCCTTGACGTGGTTCTCGTCCAATTTATCTAAGCCACACCCGATCATGGGCATCGCGAGTTTAGAAACCCCTATTTCTTCAGCACGAACTCGCAAAGCATACAAGCTTTTCCTCAACGCGGCATACTCCGGTAACATGTAGCTTCGTTCCTTAGTTACCAGATAGAAAATTGGTCGTCCAGCAACAACGATATGTATGCCCGCAATAACTCCTGGCATCCGAATCTCTTAAGAAATTGGAGGGCTATGCCAGCCCCATATTAAAATCGGCCGCTACGCAATGGGCCAAAGCATAATTGTTTGGTGCAGAAAATATTTCTCCCTGAACTTCTTCGACCAAATCTAGGATCTGATTTTCCTTTTTTCCTCCCCATCCTTCCTTGGGCGTCACGAACCCCGTCTGGCTCGCTCTTCCCGACGCGCAACGTCAGGTGGTGGAACTTCAGTACATTTTTTTAATCTGTTCTGGTGCACCACTTGACGTTTATGTTTCAGCGCACAATGTTGTATTCTGAATGTATCCATACCCATATCTTTCACGATTTGATAGGGGCCCGTCCACGGGCAATGTAATTTAGGAGTTTGGCCAACACGCGGAGTGTGCTGGTGTAGCCACACCACATCTCCGACTTGATATTTTATTACCTTTACACTTCGATCGTAATAGTTCTTCTGTCTTCTCGTTCTTTTCGATATGATTCGTTTAGCGAAGCTCGTAGTGTTTGTAGGTATTCTTGGTCGGTTTGGCAGTGAGAAGTGGGTGGCAAGCCATACTGCAAATCCAATGGAAGCCGGCATCCCCGCCCAAACATAAGGGCAAAAGGAGAACGTTTAGTGGATTCGTGTTTACTGGTGCAATGTGCAAGCATTACTTGTTGTAATTTTTGGTCCCACGTCTTTTGAATTTCGCCGGCCCAATGGCTGAGCATATTTAATAACGTTCTGTTAAAGCGCTCGACTAATCCATCTGATTGGGAATGAAAGGGACTGGTACGTGTCTTCCCTATGTCAAGCATAATGGATAGTTCTTGAAAGAGGCGAGACTCGAATTGTCTCCCCTGGTCCGTGTGTATAACCTCTGGAGCTCCGAATCGGCAAATAAACTCGTCCACCAGTACTCGCGCCACTGTCTCAGCAGTTTGGTTGGGAAGTGGGTATGCTTGCGTCCACTTTGTGAAGTAGTCTCCGACGACCATGGTATATTTATTTCCGTGAACGCTAGTAGGCAATGGCCCGAGAATGTCAATTGCTACCCGCTCCATTGGTCGCGATACTGGGTCAATTCGCATCGGCGATCTCGCTGCTTGCGTCGGTGATTTGCGCCGATTACAATCTTCACATTTGCGACAATAGTCTGTTACGTCGCGTTGCATCCCTAGCCAAAAGAATCTGTCATGTAGTTTGGCTAGTGTTCGTGTTACACCAAGGTGGCCCCCCGTTGCTGCATTACTATGATATGAAGATACTACTTCTGGTACTAATAATTTCGGCACGACCACACGATATTCTGGGGAAGTCCCTGTGGTATCTACCAAACATAAAATATTCTGTACCATTTGCGGTTTCATTAAGTATAGTTTTTGTGATGATTTCGGCAAATTCTGTTCATTCGGAAATTCTCCCCGTAATATTCGAATCACAGCATTACAGCACTCGTCCTCAAGCTGTTTTTCCGCGATAACGTCAGCTGTAATTGTACCCGCATCATTATCCGATATTATGTTGTCCTGTGAGTGTTCTACCTCCGCACTTTTACATACCGATAATATATTTGCGGCACCCATCGTGGCGTCATCCTCAACATTGCATTGACCGCATAGAACGCGAGAAAGTCCGTCAGCGTTTCCATGCTGTTGACCCGGGAGATGTTCGACTTGTAAATTAAATTCCGCTAATGTTTCTAACCATCTGGCCACCTGCTCTTCTGGTTCCCGGAATGAACGTAGCCATTTCAAGCAATTATGATCTGTCCTGGCGATAAAATGCGCGCCAGTTAAAAATGATTTGAATTGTTTGCACACTGATACCAAAGCTAAGAGTTCCTTGCGGGTAACACAATATCATCTTTCTGCTTTTGTTAGTGATCGGCTATAGTATGCTATCACTATTTCTTTGCCTTCTTGTACCTGGCTTAAAACGCCCCCGATGCCAAAATTACTGGCGTCGACATCAATAATAAACTTATCATGTGGGTTAAGGTACGCGAGAATTGGTGTACTAGTCAAGCATTGTTTTAATTCTAGAAATGCGTTATCGCACTCTTGCGTCCATGCAAACTTTTCCCCCTTTAGGGGGGCAAAAATAAATCTTCGGTAGTATGATGCTAAACCCAAAAACGACTTAAGTTCGCTTATATTCGTGGGTACTAGCCAATTACGCACAGCCTCTGTTTTCTTTGGATCGGTTTCAACGCCTTCGGGGCTAATGATGTGGCCCAAGACATTTTTGCGGATTCACCTTTAAGCCGGCTTTTTTTAGTCGATGTAAGACCATCTCCAGTTTTTCTAAATGTTCTTCAAAAGTACACCCCCACACGATCACGTAATCTAGATACACTAGAGCATTTTCCCATTGCATCCCATTGAGTACAACGTCCATAAGTCTTTGAAATGTGGCCGGTCCATAACATACTCCAAACGGTAGGACGTTGAACTCGTACAATCCGGATCCCGTTGAAAATGCAGTTTTCGGACGATCCTCTGGGGCAACCTCGCACTGCCAGTAGCTTGACTGTAAGTCCAAAGCAGTAAACATTGTCGCGCCCGTTAATGGTTCCAGTATATCGTCCATTCGGGGTAGAGGGTAACTATCTTTAATAGTTACTTCATTAAGTTTTCGGAAATCATCACAAAAGCGAGTAGAGCCATCTTTCTTTCTCACCAGTACTATCGGTGAGCACCACGGGGACGTTGATGGGCTGATGACTCCTGCGCGCAGCATTCTTTGTATTTCGTTACTGGCTTCTTCCCTATGCCCGAAAGGAAGTCGTCGTGGTGCTTGTCTTATTGGATTAGCTGATCCCGTATTTATTTGATGCCGCAGAACACTGGTCCGGCCTGTGTCAGATGAAACAGAACATATGTTTTTATTTGGTCTAACGACTGCACATTGATAAACTGTACCGATACGCGAATTTTTATATATAGTCACTGGATCCATGCTCGGGTTACACAGCAATATGTTTCCTTCTGATCCCGTTACCATACTACGGCTTACTAAACAGTTGTGTTTCTCCCAACAACTAGTAGACGGTTCAATGACCTTAGCGTATTCCGAATTATCTCCCGAAATAGTAACATGTCCTATCACTTGTGACCGCGGCGGTATTACAAGAGTTTTTCCCAAAATCGCTACCCCCGGTATTGGATTATATTCATCTATACGTCGTCCCGCTATTTCTATGTAACCTTGTCCCGGACACAAATTCACTTGCCTTTCGCGGATGAACGTACATCCAAGAATACAGTCGTCTGTTAGATGGTCACAAACAGTCACTTCGGTATCGAAATTATAACCCGCTATATTAACTGTCATATTACCGAGTCCGATTACTGACAGTGGACTTCCTCCGACCTGCTTTATCACTTTTAATGACGGTCGTTAATATTTGTTTCCCACCTGCTCTCATAGTTTTTGGTGTACAAAACAACGAGACGCACCTGTATCCAATAGAAACACCACTGGTCGATTGTTTATGTGTCCTTTTACTCGTACTAGGGAAAAATCAACTTCGTTTCTATGTCCCGTTTCGCAATGAGCAGACGATGCTTCGGGACTTAGCATCGCCCGTTGCCATTTCCCCGTTTATTCAAATTTTTAGGACACTCGCGACGAACATGCCCGTACTGATTACACTTATAGCAACGCACTCTAAATCCATCCTCGCGATGCTGAGGGGATATTTTGCGTCTATTCCTTGATTCTCGAGTTTCTCTACTCCGCGGTGACGGAGAACGCCAACGTACTGTACGCGTAGACGGTCCTGTGCGATTTTCACGCTCGCGTTCACGCGTATCCCTTGATAATTCGGTCACTGTAACACACAATTTTTCCACTAGTTCTTTTAACTGATGAAACTCCGCTTTAAAGTCACTGGTCGCTGAGTTAGCTACCGCTTCATTAATTGGAGGGACAGCAACATTTTTAGTTTGGTTATTACGTATATCTGACAGTGCGCGTTTAATTTGTAGAACCGCCTGCGCTCCAATGACACATTTCTGCAGTGTTTTTGGCAGCCGACGGGCAACTTCTTCAGCTACCATAGGTTCTATGCCTAGCATAAACTGTTTCATCAGCATTTGTTCTTTTATAATTAGACTGTGATCGGGACATGCTTTATTTCCTAAAATTGTCAATGCAGACGCAAACATTGAATAAGTCTCTTCTAAACATAGGCGTCGAGCTATAAATTTTTCTTCGGCTCTGTCGTCTTCTACTGCAAACTTTAATTTCAAGGTAACGCACACTGTTGCCCAACTGTTACTTTCAATTGCGGTCAGGCTTTGTAATGTTTCAGCTGCCGAACCGCTCAGGAAAAATGGCAAAGCAGTGAGCCTTTTAGAAGTGCGTATGTTTCGTATAATTTCAGCCACGCCGGCCAATCTCCATGCTCAAATCGTGAGCATTGAATGTCCGCCATTATAATGCACTACACACTAAGAAAACACAAATATTCCGTATATATTTCTCAAAACTTACAGTTCTACACAACTGTCTAAATGCAACGCGCACTCCGGTTTTTTTTTTAATAACTGGTTTATCGCACTATCAACCGCTATTAACATCTATAGCCCGTAAGCCTCATATATACGCTTAAGAAAACTGACGGTCACTGGTTTGTCCTGTATCCGACCGCTGCTACCAATGTAACGCAACCGAACTTACTCGCACTGCTATTCAAGGTTATTTCACTCGTAGCGTAACGCGCCACACGTCTCGTCTGTAGCAAGGTTGCACTCCAACTGCCCGCATGCCCGCTCGCTAGGACGAAGACACAATACTTCACCGCACCAACCCCGCACATATCACGAGTAACCGAACAGGCACAGACAGGCACGGCACCGCAGACACAACAAGAATTGCTACAATATGTATAATAAAAATAATATTTGTTTATAAATTCTGGATATAATGATAATAATATCAAATTATAAACAAAAAATAACAAATAACTCGCAGAAAAGAAATTAATCAAGCTGATTGCAAAAAACTGGTTGCACTTCTTGAGATGAAATGATGCTGTAAATTTGCAACAAATGAATTATATAATATTATAAGGTATCCCTATAAGAGTTCAATATTAACGTATAATATTATTTTAAAATTTTATATTGAATTTTGAATATTTGTATAAGTTTACAGTAACATTGTATATTATACCAAAATATTAATATAATATTGCCGTAACATTATATTTTAAAATTGAGTCTACTTATCAGAAAAATATTTATCAATATTTGTCAAAATATTACAGCAACCTTGTTCTAACATTACTCAATATTATTTTTATTATTTTAACTGACTCGTAAGGGTGGAAACAATTAAGAGAAACCAATTATTATTAAAAAAAATTTCAATATGTAATTTATTATCTACATTATGCTTGCATTACAAAGTAGATATAATCGCGCTTACAATTAAGTATACATATATTGAAATATCAGTGAACGTACACCTGTAATTTGTCGAACAAATTGTTGTGAATGAAAAACAAAAACTAATTCTGGCTGAACTCAATTGCAAACACAAACGTGATTGTAAATGTCATTAAATCGTGCAACAGCAATGAAAATATTCAAGATGCTAACAGTTTTGCAATTTTCTTTGATCTTTGACTTAATTTAATTTGTTCCAATTTAAGGTGTGCAGTATGCTACATTTGCATGTAAATGTAATGGTATATGATGAAAGGAACAACATTACCTTTATGCTCTGAACAAGGGAAAGTTAATATTAGGTCGGTACGAAAGTTCTCAGGGTTTATCTTGTTACTGTTTTTTATTCAGTTGTTTCTGAATAAAATATTCAACGTATTTCGCGTTTTGACATCTTATCTTGTAAAGAATTTTTCTCTCTATCTGACAGTGCAATTTGTTTTTTTCTATGTTATTCTATTTTGTGACTTTTGTGAGCTTAATTCAGCATGTCTGAGGAACAATTTCGTACGATTTTTTATTTTAACTTTAAATTGGGACAATCCGCTGCCGAGACAGCTCGCCAAATTAACCAAGTGTGGGGCCCTAATAGCGTTGGAGAAAGCACCGTGCAACAATGGTTTAAGAAATTTCGTTCCGGAGATATCGACCTAGAGTACTTCAGGACGACGAATTGTGGACCCTGGTGGAAGCTGACCCATCGCGAACGGCTCGAGGGATGGCACAGGAACTAGAAGTCAGTCACCATACAGTCTTAGATGGTTTAAAACGTCTTGGAAAGGTGAAAAAACTCGAAAAGTGGGTGCCCCACGATTTGAACGATCGACAGAAATTGTCACATTTCACAAATCACCGTCCGAAAATTAAATGAATTGAGCGTCGAAGTTTTGCCTCACCCACCATACTCTCCAGACCTCTCGCCAACCGACTACCACCTTTTCAAGCACTTTGATAACTTTCTCACAGGTAGAATCTTCGCTAACCAGGACCAGGCAAAAACAGCATTTGTCGATTTCATCGAATCCCGTGAACCAAATTTTTATAATGATGGAATAAATAGATTTGTAACACGTTGGCAAAAATGTACAGATTGTAATGGCGCTTATTTCGATTAAATCAAGTAATTATTACAGAAGTTGTGCCACTTTGAACTTTACCTATTGAAACCCTGAGAACTTTCGTACCGACCTAATAGATTTTCAGAAACAATAGTATCGACGGAAGATTGTAATACGTTTGCTTTCTCGCAATGTTTCTGGAAAACGGATTCTAAATATTTAACAAATTTGTAGAAATGCGAATTCGCAGGAACAAGTTTGGAATTCAACTGTACCAATTTTTCTGTTCTCGTGCACCAAGCATGCTTGGATAGCCCATTTATGCAAATATGACAGGAAACAGATGACTTGATTCGTTCAATCAGCTGTGCTGTTAATGAATATATATCAATTTCGGTCATTTCTGGTAAACAATAATCATGCTCAAAACTGTCTTCGACACTCCAATCTTCGTCGCGAATACAATATGCAATTTTGCTGCTTTTGATCATTTCAAGTCCACTGCAATCAGATGGATTGTTGAAAATAGTTTTCAATTGGTGTATGGATATCAAAGGCTCCTTTAAATCAATTTTCGAAACTGTGCAGTTTCCAGTCACCGGTGGTTTTAAGATGCTGTTAATCGACAACAATTTATAAATTTGTAAAAAGGTGCGTGTCGAAGGATGGTTATTGTCACGTCCAGCTAGACGCGCAAGGCCAAAAAATCTGCAGGAAAATTAACAAGACTTTTCGTTCAACATTTTTACAATATCTCTAAACCACTAACCACAATAAATGTACATTAAGCTGAAACATCAGTCATAAGTTAATGATTTTTGAAGTTATGATATATAAATTAATTATAATCGAAATTGAATTTGTAGTCGGTTCTTGGTGAAACATGTTATAATTTATAAATTAATTATTTAATTTTTTTGCATCGACAATTTGTTTCCATTTATCCAAATCGGCTAATGCGTTTTCCAAAACCTGAAGTGTTAGATATTTTCAAATAATTATTTTTTAATTTATTCTGAAAGCCTGTTGAAATTTCATAAATATCACACAAAAAGTTACCTTGTAATGGTGATTTCCTTCCGCTAATCCGTCGCCTTCTTACAAGACATTCAAAGCGTCAAAAACGTCATTGATTCAAAAACAGAATTTGGCAGTGGCGGATGAGTTCTTCAATTCATCAACGTAATCCTTATAGATCATCAATCCATTGCCGACAGCTTTGCTGAATATCTGACGATATATAATTAATGATTATTTTTCACAGACTTCAATGTCAATAATATAAAATAGCACTTCAGTAAGAATGCACAATTAGATTGAACATGTATTACAGAATATAGAAACTGTAATTTGATAATTAGCGCGAGATAGTGATAATGAAACATACAAATTAAATATAATTGTAACCATAACATTAATACTTGAGTTGCATAGTTAACCCACATTTTGGCGACGTTGTGCAGTTTAACGTGGTTGATTGTAATTTTTGGACAAAGAAGTCCTATAGTCCGTGAGCCACTGTCTATATCAAATAAAGTTACTAAGTGCTTCCACTCAATCACATCTTCCCTCGGTCTATCTGTATAAAAGATAGTTCAAAGAACGACAAGAAATATAAACAAATTTGCGTTATTTTCGAAAAAGAACAGAAAACTTGAATTATATAGAACATAAAGTTAGTTTCATTTCTGATGGAGATGTGTTTTTTATATTTGTATTTTCCGTAAAAACAAACATTCGACACAATTAATAGCGAAACGTAAATCTCATCACAAACCTGCAGCGAACCATTCCCTTCCTTCCCATAAAGTCGGTTTATAATGCACTTGACCAAGTGAGGGGTATCTGAGAATATGTACACTCGGCCCGATTCGTCCAACGGGTGTTCAAAGGAACATTCTTCGTTCAACCAAAATTCCTTTCACGCCAAATTCACTCCAGAATTTCCTATTTGTTTGCGCGCCATCGCTTATGATCCCGTGGACTTTTACTCCAATTTGCTCCAATAAAATTATTGCTACAAGAATAATGATTAAAGCAATAACATGAAATGACAATACTGGTAAATAATGTTTTTGTTACAAACAACAACGTACCTTTGATAAGCAATTGTGCCAGCCACAACACCATGTACAGAGCAATGAGATGGGAATACAGCTACTAGCTGCGCATACCGATCGTACAGTGGCTGCATCATAATCACCAGACCATGGTCGGCTACTCCGTGAATACTATTCGTGTTTTCCTGTTGACTCTTATATTGTTCATTTAATTTTTCTTCGCCAAGATCCATTAATCCTGTATATGTCAAATTCTGTGATTTCACGTGCAAACTTTTTCTGATGGACATTTTTTCGAGAAGTAAAATGGCATGCTTTTCCTTTTCGGATTTATTTTTCAAGGATTCCCGCAATAATTAAAAAAAACGTGAGTCAAATCCACAATTTACTTTAATGAATGACAAATATCTGTAAAAATAAATAAATTGTATTATAATAACATTCGCAAGTAAAAATTCAATATTATTTAGCGAAAATGACACACACGTAATTATTTTACTAGTTTACTTAGGCACAGGTAGAACTTTGTTGTTTTGGATCAACCGGTATCCTTGTGGCGATCTCATATGAAACAACATAGAAAGTAGTATCCAATTCTTCGAGTACCTGTTTTGCTTATTGTTCGAATTTTTCACAGCTGATAAAATTTGTTGTACAGCTTCCTTCTGATAAACAGGCACGTTCAAATCAAGCATTAACACGATTTCTCACGTGTGCAACGTATTATAGCGTATATCTTAAGATTTAAACATAATTGTCAAAATAGATTAAATAAACGTACCAATGTAATTTCAGTGCAAGAATTAAACGACGAAAAATTAAAACTAATAATTTTGTCTCAACGGGAATTTTTTGCTAGCGACATTAGTCTTCTGCAAAAACACAAAACCTTAAATAACAAAGCAAATTATACAAACTAAATCCGTTTATTGATGAATTCGGAGTATTACGTGTAGGCGGCCGTTTAAATTATTCAGCATTTACTTATGAGAAAGAACACCCCGCAATTTTAGACAGTAAAGGTAACATTACAAAGTTTGAAAGTAAACCGAAAATTATTACACGCTGGTCTGCAATTATTGTAAGCTACTATTCGTGAAAATTATTGGCCGCTGGGTGGACGAACTTTAGCTAGGAAAACTGTTCGTAATTGTGTCACGTGTTATAGTTTTAAACCGAATGTTCTAAAGCCATTAATGGGTAATTTACCAAAGGTAAGGGTGGAACAGAGTTATTCATTTTATGTAACAGGCGTATACTACGCTGGACCAATATTAATTAAAGACCGGAAAGGTCGCGGCTGTAAAACTACGAAATGTTATATATGTATTTTTATTTGCTTTGCCGTGAAAGCGATTCACATTGAGCTTGTCACAGATTTAACTAGAGATGCATTCATCTTGGCTTTGAAACGTTTTATCGCACGACGAGGCAAACCGGTAAAAATAGTTTCAGATAATGGAACAAATTTTGTTGCTGCGAATAGAGAATTAAAAGAAATTTTAAACATTTTAAATTCGAATGATGACTTGCAAATGAAGGCATCCAAAGGGAATTTATTCCACCGCATTCGCCTCACTTTGGGGGATTGTGGGAGGCTGGGGTTAAGAGCATCAAGTATCATTTGAAACGAATTATAGGTCCAAATATGTTTATGATCAGTTGTATACGTTTTTTGTACAAATTGAGTCAATACTTAACTCCCGTCCACTATATCCAATGTCAAACGATCCTAGCGATTTAAATCCATTGACTCCCGCTCACTTCTTGGTAGGCAGAGCTCTAACTGCATCACCTGAACAAGAATATACGAATATTCCTGAAAATAAACTTTCGCTTTATCAACATTTACAAAACTTAAACCAACATTTTTGGAAACAATGGAGTCGTGAATACATCAATGAACTACAAATTCGTCAGAAATGGTGCAAGAACCACGACAACTTAGAAGAAAACGCGTTGGTTTTGATGAAGGACGACAATGCTCCACCGTTAAAATGGAAACTCGGAAGAATTGTTTCTATTCATCCTGCTCAGGATGGAATACGAAGAGTCGCAGCAATCCGCACTCAAGGCGAAACAAGTTTCACCCCCTCTAATAGAAAAAATGATGTAAAAACTTTTAAATTTTCTTACAATAGAAACACTCACAATAAATTAAATAACTTATTTAAAAAATTTGACATACAATTAGCTTTCTCAAATAAATTTAAACTTAGGAACATGTTAAATAATAAAAACATTTCTAAAAAAGACAAATTAGAAATTTCAGGAATTTATTCAATTAGATGCTCTGATAAAAATTGTAAAAACAACGTATATATAAGAAGAACAAAAAGAAAAATATCTACCCGATTTAAAGAACACAATTATAATATAAAAAATAAACAGGTTTTCAAATCGGCAGTTGCATCACATCACCATGAGACAGGACATAAATTCTTATTGGAAAACGTAAAATGTGAAAAAATTTGTAATGGCATGAATTCCAGTAGATTAAATACTTTTGAATCAATATTTATGTATAAAAATAAAGATAAATTGATGAACACAGACTTGACCCCCCTACAAAACAATTTGCTACGATTGGTCAAAAACACACCTACTACAAACCAATAATAACAAGATTTAAAATTTTTTTTAAAATAAATAAAACTATGTATTGTTTGTAAATCAACTTGTATTAATGTGTATTTTACTTGTACCGATGAGGACAGCATTGCTGTTAAAATACGTATTTACATTGTTAAATATATTTTTTGTGAATAGTGACTAAGTGTTTACAATTACATTTTATTTTGTAAATAGTAAATTACACTTTTAATGCCAAATAAAAGATGTTCTGAACAAGTTGTTTATAAATATTTCTATTTTTATGCACAATCACAATCATTATATAAGTTATGTGACACTCAATAACACATATAACACGTATAAATTAATCATATCTTAATATAAATGTATTACTCATAAAAACATGTTTTTCTGTAAAGGAATATGTTCTAGAAATTAGTCATCTTAGGCCCGGTATTATAAAAGCTGATTAACTAAATTACTTGTATAGTAAAATTTATTTTAAGAGTAAACGAGTTTATTCTGTAGATTTCTGTATTATAAAGGCTAAATAAATTTACTCTAGTGGTAAATCTGCGAAGTAAATTACTCGGTAGAATTTCTAGGGTTTAAAATTTACTTCACAACTAAATATCTATATTGAATAATAAAAACAATTTTTTTATCAGAAAAAAGGTAAGTGTGTGTTTATTTTGTTTTCTATATTACTATATAATATGGATATGTTTATTTAAATTACTTATTTTTTAAATATCTAACCTATAATATACAAATGTCAAATACTTGGGAAAAATATTATTTATTTCTATATTTTATATTTCTAGTCAAAAATTTCGACCGTATCATCTGTAAGCAGTATATCCGATATAACTGTTACAAGTGATAGTGACACTAGTGTAGAATATGAAGAAAATATGATAATTCCAAGCCAAGCACGGCGTTTTCAAAAACGGAATAATTTTTTTGAATTCCTTAATGATAAAGATTTTAGAAATAGATTTCGACTAACGAAAGAAGCTGTTTTACATATCTCGAGTTTAATAGAAGTTCAAATTGAACCGTTTACACAAAGAAGTTATTCAATATTAGCAATGAATCAATTTCTTATTACACTTCGATTTTATGCATGCAGATCATTTCAAATAAATGTCGGCGACCACTTCAATGTTACAAAAGCAACAGTATCTAAAATTGTACGCAAAGTAACTTATGATTTAGCTTCATAGGAAAGAGATTTATCAAAATGCCAAGTACAGCATTAGAAAGAAATCAAATAAATATAAGCTGGTTATTTAAAATATCTGGTTTTCCCTTTCTGTGCGCGGAGAAATACAGTTCAGTAGAAAAGACATTAGGGGTATTGAAAACACAATTTCCCTGTTTATCTTTACGCTTAAAACTATCACTAAATACTAATTCAGCTGTAATTGTAGCGGCATGTATATTACACAATATTGCAATAATACATAATTTCTAAAAACTGCTCTATCACGCTCAATATAATTTTTACCTCTTTCCCACACTTTATTTATTTCGTTCATTTTGACAGGTATAAAACTTCAAATGTTAAAAAAACCTGAAAAAACTAATAAATGATAGGTAGTGTCATCTATTAGAGTATTTGTGTATCACTACTCGATCAGTAATTCTCTAGATAGTAAGTTACTTGGCTACTTTCTTTTATAATACAGAAATTTATTGTCAAAGTTATTTACTTTGGAAGTAAATTTACTTGGGAAGTAGTTATTTGACATTTACTTTTATGTTTATAATACCGGGCATTAAAATATTGTATTTCATCTTGTAACAGTAAAAATAAGTTAGTCTTTGGTTAGCTCTTGAACTCTAAACATTAGAAACAATTTATTCGCTTATAATTATAACTTGTATATTGTTGTAATAAAAAATAATAAAGGTCTTTTTTATAATTCAACAATTAAAGTGAAAATAATTTATATCCTTAGATAATATTGCAATTATTATGTCCTAATTTTTTGTTTATTAGTTTTATTTATCAGAAATTATATATTCAAACAAAGAATGATTAATTTTCAGAAATTATCTAATAAACATTAATAATACATATACGTTACATACTATTCTACAACGGTTAGTACCTAACTAGTTAAGGTAACTTGGCATGTATTTTTATTTATTTTTTAATTTGTTTCGTTTAGAACGGTTGAAGAAAGTTACTTGGTGTATGTTAACTACCTCGGAACGTCGATTATTAATAGAACTACAACCTATAATGAGTTCTGAAAAACAATTCAATGTTAAAATCAATTATTACTAGTGACAGATTATCATTTTTTGTTAAGATTTTTTCAAATATGTAATGCAATATGTTTTTATGATTTTTTTCTTCATGAAGTAATTTATGCTGATAATTGTTTGATTGGAAGCCGTACTAATGGAAATGTTGGTGATTGTATTGCACATTGTGGAGCAAAAGGAATAAAATCCTGGTGTCATAACAAAGAAAGTATCTGTGTTCGTCCATGATAAAATGTAATTAACTCTAAATTTATTATTAATAGCTCCCCTATCAGGTTTGTTTTCGTTTTTATTGTGTATGTATAACGGTTCAAGAGAAAACACGTACCAATTTGAAGATGACAAAATGCTCGAAACGCATAGTTGATAATTTAAAAAAAAAAAGACAACGAACCTGATAGAGCAGTGTTTCCCAACCAGTGCTCCGCGGAGCCCTTAGGGCTGCGCGTGCACTTCTCAGGGGTTCCGCATCCGTTTCACAATATAAAAGAAATCAAAATCAAAATAAGAAGATTACAGAAAATTACAGTCTGATCTAAAATTTGCCAATTTGAATGGTGTCCCGAGTGCAGGGGCGCGCCAACCCGAGAGTGCAGGGAGTGCACCGCACTTTATGTGGGTACAGAATGTGTTCAGCGTGAACAAAAAAACCATCAAGCTTAAACTCAGCAGAATACGAGGTTCTTATAGAATTGACATCTCCCAGCGACCTAAAAATTTCGTTTCAAGAGCAGGGTAGAACGGATTTTTGGCTGAATTTACAAGATAAATTCAAAATTGTGTCCGAGAAAGCAAAATTATTATTGCTACCTTTCTCAACCACGTATTTATGTGAAGCGGGATTCTCCGCATATACAGCAACAAAAACAAAATACAGAAACGGCTTAAATGCAAAACCAGATATTCGCCTGCAATTATCATCGATTAAACCTGATATAAGAAAACTGGGTAAAGTCTCATTAAACACTTAACATTATTTTATGTTTTGTTATGTCATTTTATCTACCCCCCTTTTCCAGTAACTAGAAAAAAATTTGCTTATAAGACTATAAGGTATAAGGGGTCCGCCACAGAAATTTATTCTAAAAAGGGTTCCGCAAGTCAAAAAAGTTGGGAAACGCTGTGATAGAGTATTTATAATAAATTTAAGGTTAATCACAACGCAGGTTTAGAATCTAAGAATAAAGTTTATGTTGTAACATATTAAAATGTAATTATTCTTAAATAAAATGTTTTTGATGAATTGTTTTATATGACCTATTAATAACTTTATCAATGACTCAACACTACTCTCTCAACTACAATTTCTTTTTCCTTACTTTACAAGAAGTACAAATACTTTTTATCTGCCATTTGTTCATTCTAATCTTCTAACAACGACACCTATTTATCATATGTGTCAATCATTTAATAAGTTAGAATTTACTATAGATATTTTTTCATGTTCTCTTCGTATTTTACACACTACACACACTTAATGTTTAAGTAAATTTATGTATTATATTTTATAAGTTTATGTTTGTATTATTTGCGCCATTTAATTGGGCTGTTACATATTTGGTGCAGTACTAAATTCATAATAAAAATGCAATCCGGTATTTATAATTATTTTTTTTTGTCATACACATTTTAATACAGACAAAAGAAACTACAAATTTGACTTCTTAGATTTAAATTCAAAACAAATTAATAAATATAGTAATGACATTTTTGGCAAAAAAATAATAAAAAGTAAACGTCATCAATTTTTTCCCTCTCTCAGATTGTGTACTCCTTTTAACCCTTTCAGCCTTGCTGGTGGCATTCGCCACCATAACATTTACAGGGCTATACTTACTATGCTAATTTTTATTTTTAAGACCTGTTGGTGGTATTTGCCACGACTTTCTAATTTCTATAATACCTTTGGAACAAACCAGTTCAAATTTTGTTTTGGAGTTGCAAAACTTGCAATCAATAATTAATAACAAAAATTTGTATTTTGAATATTAAAAATTCAGGGCTGAAAAGATTAAACTGCATTAACAACCTATCTACTATTAAATTACTTTAATTTATGATAAGATTTTTTTTGTCATAGAAACTAACAACGTTATGTAAAATTATGAAATACATGTTTGACCTACTAGTTAATGTGGTTATTATTTTTATATTCAAACATTAATTTTATCTTTATTTTTTGTTCATAGAATCATATTTTAACAGTCATAAAATTAATTTTCAAAATTATAAAGTGTTGCTACTTAAATTTGTATCATATGGAATATTTAAATTTTATTAATTTATTCAAAGTTGTAAGAAAAAATCGTCTTATAATAATTGTTGTATGCTTGTCTTAGAACTTGTTTTGAAACAAACACCAGAATTTCAAGTTATTTATAATTCAAATTTTAAATTTTATTCTTAATGTTTACATTACCATTTTATGTAAATAATATATGGCAAAATAAATAAGCTTTAGGATTTACTCTACGTACTCGTATGTCATCCATAAGAATATTTATACTATTTCTGTATATCGACTTAAATTCTTTTAATTCTGCGTACATACGAGTAATATGAGCAAATAAGTCAAGTAGTTTTCTTGCATAACTAAAAAAGATATTTTAATGTTTAATGACGTGTAATAATAACAATAATTTTTATTATCTACAAATGCTTAAAAAAGTTTAAAAATTAAAAAAGACAATGTAGTTAAAATGCATTACAGTTTTATTTTAATTACCTACATTTTACATTATTAACAATATATTAAGTTTTATTATATAAAAATGTTTATAGTCGAAATTATCAACAATTACTGATTCTAAATTATTAAAGTTTGTGATAAAAATTACTATAAAATTCAAAAATTTGCATGCAAAATTTAACATTTTTAAGTAAACTTTTCTGAGAAACAACTTGAAAAAAATAATCATGACAAAACTCTTATTATTCATTTTTTGTCTAATTTTCGTTATATTTGTAACAGGTATGTTTTGTTATTAAGTAATTATATTTATTTATTATTTACATTGTATCTTAGCAATAACAACTAATAGAGATTAAACGTTTTACAAAGTTTATAAAAATGTTTATGATTTATTTTAAAACTAAATATAATTATAATACTTACTAACTTAAAACACAATATTATATATATTAGGGTGTATCGAAAAAAATAGATTTTCAACGGCTTAGCGAAAAAACAAAAGTTTTTTTATTTATAAATCAGTTATTGGTTGGTTAATTGTAATATAAATTAGGTCTAGCGGGTTCCGCAAACGCGTCAAAAACCGTTTTATGGCAAAAAAATGTAGAACTCATTATATTAAAATTTAAAAAAAAAGCTTTCTAGATTAATAATGTAATTTTGAACAGACCTGTAACATTACAGAATGTTTTGTCGTTTTCTAGTAAATGACATTTTTCATTCAACAGAAAAAGTCGAAACATTCTGTAACGCTATAGATCTATTTAGAATATCAATTTAAGTTTTGTATATGTTTTGTTGATTTTTAAATAAAATATATACAGAACTTAATCCTAAAGTTTTTTATTTTAAAATTGTAAAGTTTGTGTTTGTTAAAAAAAATCTTAGAATAAGATCTGATTAGAACATAAGTATTAATGATATTGAAAACAATTTTTTTAACTTTTAGGAACTGTCGGTGATTTTTGTTACTTTTATGTTAATCAATTTGGAGATTGTGCTAAACATTGTTCTCCTAGAAATTCTATTTGTCAATGGGGAAAATGTTATTGTAATTAACAATAAATTATGTATTTTAAAATACGTACATATTGATATAAAAAAATAAAATAAATTTCATCTAATTATAAATATATTTTTCTTTATTATTGAATCACATTTATATTAGTATAGTACAGGATTGCGACTGATCTAAATCAATGGGCCCGATGCATTCAGTAAAATTTATTATTTTAAGACGAAAAAATTTGGATTTTTGCGTGCTACGCGTTTTGTTTTCTGTGAGTGACGTAGTGTTTGTCAGTGTATTATCACCTGGCACTTTATCGAGCAGTGTTGCCGTACATTATGTTTAAATTTTGAAATTTAAATATGGTTGCGAAATATTGCTTTATACCAATTATTATTATATACATGTATTACAATTACGCAGTGAAGACAAGTTTTAAGACAAACAGACATCAGACTTCCGGTTGGCAGATCTTTACCAAAAGTTGGTCAAATTGAGATACTCACCTCCGATGCCTAACTGTGAATTTTCATATCAATTCATGCAATCGAATTTGCTCTAGACGTGTCCACAGACAGCTATATGCTAAATTTAATATAAGTACAATACCTCCCTTACAATATGTGAAATGACAGTCAGTAAAAAGCTTTAGGATTAAGTTCTGTGTACTTTTTAATTAAAAATCGACGTTTCAATATATTTTATATATACTTCTTGATTATAATATACGTAAGATTAAATGCAATTAGAAATACTGACCCTAAGTAATTAGTAAGAAAAGTAATATTGTCGAAAATCAGAAACGACCTTTTTTGTTACTTAAATCTAGTATTTTATTGTAACAGTCCCAATTTCTTATACCCTTAATGATCAAAGAAAAAAATTTTTATCCTCTAGATAGATTTTTTTTGTCTTATATAATTTAGCCGGGTGTAGAAGGATAAGTAAGAATAGCTTAAAATTATACCGAGTTCATTGCTTTTATTACAATTCCACAGAATCCTTTACAACTTTCCTACGTGAAGATTTCCGCTCGGCTAAAGCGAAACGGGCATTAAATTGGTTCAATATTTAAGCCGGCAGATGGTGGGTGGTGTTTCTTGTATTTGATACGATTGTATATCTCATGCGGATGTATTGTATATCACTCGGCGAACAATTATTGTCGAATTTGTGCTACATAAAAATAATATAATATTTATATTTATTTTTTTTTGTATTAAAAGCTTAATTTAGCGTAATTTAAATGCTAAATTAGATTTTACAAAACACTTTTGTTTCAGTATTTCATTGGATTTGATTTGATTTTTTGAGGATATATTCTAAAGGTAAAAAGAAATAAAAAAAGTATTTTAATTGAATTGTAAATTATGTTTATTAATAATATTTAATTATATATTATTTAGAATTTAGAAATAATTATTAATTTATTTATATAAAAACACATTGTATATAAAATTCTTTAGATACTTTGCATATATAATTCTTAAAAACATATTGTATACAATAGTTTTATAAAACAAATTGTATATAATTTTCTTAGACACATCGTAAAAAATTCACTGCATCTCCGTGAAATAATACAGCTTAGGTGGAGATAAAGAGAGAGAAAGAAAGGGAAAAAATAAGTTATTTGTATATAAAATGTCTAAAAAGATCGCATTAATAAATATAAATAGTAAAAAGATAGCTTTGAAAAAATTCCTATGAAAGATTCATTTCAAAATACATCCTTTAAGTAAATTTAGAAGTGCATGTTATTATACCAACAACAATACTCACTCGAGCCACAACACCGACCAAACTCAGAAAATCTGAAAATGACTGAAAAGTCGAAACGCGTCATTGGTAAAAACAATTTAATAACATTATAATTAATATAATAGAACTAATAAACAAATTTTACATATTTAAGAAAAATTTTTGAAAACAAATTTACCGCAGTTCTATAAATTTACTAAAAGAGACTTTACTAAAAAAACTGTAAACATATGTACTTTTCCAACCCGTTTGTAATAGCTCTAATATTATGTATTTTTAAACAATTATGATAAAACTACAGCAGTTGAGTAATTATACCTAGAAATACTGGGCATCATAGTGTCTCTTTTTTTTGTAGGTAAAATTACATTTTTTTTTTAGTATATTTTCAATACTCAATATTAAAAAATTTAATTTTCTGTTAATATCTTGGTTGCCATAAGATCAACACAATTTTGCTATAAAAATTTGGTTTTCTCTCAGTTCGAATAACGTTAAAAAGTTAAGATAGTATAAATACTGTTATAAATCAATAGGTTTGAAATAGAGTAAATGAAAAATTCGTAGCGGAGAAATATCTATGACCGTTCGTTTCAGCTGTAATGCTATAGGTACATAGTGAGGGTAGTTATTTGAATAACATAGTAGTATTATAGGGTAATGTCCGGTCTAATATTGGTACGCTAATTCACTTGTCACACTGATATACGAGGCTATTTCAATATGCTAATTTATATTTGTATTACGCATACATAGTCACTATTTCAATTCTGTATTTCTACATTCTAAATGCATTACTTCGATTTTCATATGAGAACTGATATTGTTTTTCTGTTTTTTATTAGTTTTTTTTACGATTTTTAAGACTATAAAATATCGGTTAAGATTACGGTTAACGTTCGCAAAATGTTTATAAAAGATATCGACTAACTGATTTAATTAATCGGTTTTTACCGACCGCCATATTACATATGATAGGGAAAGTATTGTAATCATACCAAATTACGCTTATAGTAACATAATTCAGTTGTTTTTAGTGTGATGTTCGCTTGTCGGTCTGTGTGTGGACATATGTAGAGCGAATTCGACTGAACGGATTGTTATAAAATTTCATATTTAAGCTTCGTAGGTAAATATCTCAATTTAATCAACTTTTAGTAAAGATCTGCAAACCGGAAGTGGTCATTTACTTTTGTCACTTACAGATATGTTTTCCGAATACATATATAACAAACTAGATCTTGGCAGGTTAAGATCCAGATTATACGTGCAGATTATTCGCAGAGGAAAATAACTAAATAATCAAAAGTTATACTTACCTGTATAACTGCACTGCCCCTCTGCTGGACACAGCTAATAACACGATATATATATATATATATAAGTAGATTTGCTAATAATTTAATTCAAAGATTTTTACAACTAATTTTAAGTATCTAATAAATATTCCTAAAAGTCGACCGAACTCAAGAACTTCAGAAAACAGACTGACTTTTTCTGAAGTTCCCTTCTTACAAGCGAACAGTCGATTTCTGGCAAATCAACACTTTTGGCTGGCACTTTCCGTTCGATTTGCAGTATCGGTAAAATATTGAAAATCGGCGAAGAGCGTTAACCTCAGTGCGGTTTTGCCTAACAGACACGGCTTCCGGTTAAAAGATAAATCATCAAAATTCTAATAATTTAGCCGTGGCTGTTACATATCCCACCCCTTTAAAACTTAAGTACAATTTGATTAGTACTTAGTACTAACAACTTGTACTAAGCATAAAAGTAATCGACTTTTCGCCTGTAATGTTGGTCTATCCTACTCTAGATAATGAACTCAGGGACTGGCGTAATAGATTAAAGTCAGCTGGTGGATTCTGAGTGGGTTGAAGGGGGCGATGCGGAGGTATGTCGATGACGGCTTGGGGTGATAATGTAGGCAATTCAGAGAGTTGCGGAGTTTCGATATTTCAGTTATTGTACCCAAATCTGTTTTCGGGATGGCGCAGGAGATTTACCAGGGTGTGACTCGTCAACGTATCCCATAAACTTGCCCCAAAGAAAAACTTGGTTTTTGACTTGTCCCTTGCGGTTCTTCGTAGACAGACAAAATTTAAAATGGTGTTTCCAATGGCTTTTACCGTTCCGTATATAAAATAAAGCAAGGTTACGATGGAAAAATAATTTCCCATGCGAGACAAGAATCCCCATTCTTCTTCAGCTACGTTCCAGGCAAAGCTCTTAAATTCGGTATTACTAAACATATTGGGCAAGTGGTAACCTTGGCTGTTTACGCCTGTTTGAACTATGCGCCGCGCAACGATGTTTGTTGCTGCTGAAATCGTTCCATATCCTTCTGGCTGTAGATTCCGTGCCTCGTAATAGGTATTATTTTAATCATAGGTAGAGATTCGCTGTAATCGTTTGCATCGAGCATAGTTGGTATTGGATGGCTCAGATGCGTCTGTGGGTGGAACTCAACCCATTTTCCATCTAAGTGGAAAACGACAGGTAGCTTGTTGTCGCAATCCACTTGGGTCCCATGTTCTTGTATGATATGTGTAATGGGACTCAGGAATCGGCTGCTATTTTCGTACGTGATCGGCAACTCTTGATAACAATCGTCCGTTCGTCTTATGTCGACTATTTTCGGCTGACAACGGACCACGTACAGTACTTCACCCATTACCCTTCCGATATGGCCTGCGGCTTCTTTGACAAGATTACTGACAATATCCGGCGCTTGTAGGGCGAGCGCAATTCTGTGTTTTAATAAATCTTCCCTCAAACGGCACCGCTTCATAATGGCCTCGTAAACCAGATCTCGAAGTTGCTGTTTAAAAGCGATTTCTAAGAACAGAAACTTACTGAGCACTTGAGCCATTATATCTGTATTATGAATCAATTTTCTTGACTTTACGTGTTAAAATCCTAATTCTGATTCGAATACAACCAGCAAGCGATTTTGTTCAGTTTGCCAAACTTGCTGATGACATACCAACTCGCTTGTGGTCAGTCGTAGGGCAAACACGGTATCTTCTGCCTCAACCATAATATATTTCACATCAGTTCCGTTTATTGTCAGTAGCGTAGCCTGCCCTTCGTATAATACTTCTACACCAGTTGCTGAACATAGGTCCATGGAATCTACAGCCCACGTTACTTCTCCGACTGCATCGTCAAAACAATATTTTTTTCGGTATTGGCATACTGTGCCAGTATGTAGTCGCAGTGTATCTTTTTCCATATTTACTACGGTAACATAGTCGTGTAGTTTAATGCTGATAGCTGCACTAACAACCACGTTATCGTAGGTTACGCCGTTCTGTACATATGGAACGCCAGCACACTCTCCCGTTGGCTTAATAAGCCCAGCCAAAATTACGGATACCTCAGTTGTTCCATTCGCTTTCAGTCCGGTGACAATTCCTGCGCCTAGACCTGTTAGATCAAGTCTAAGGAAACGGTGTGCATCTTGGCAACTCTCTGCTCTGATATACTGCACATATCTGGTAAAATCCGCCCATCACAGAGCTAGTGTGTGAATGCATACCGCAATGCTCCGTGATTTGTTGAACGGATACCAGACATGTGTAAACATGGACTTAATTGGATCCGCCGGCTGACTTCGGTTGACGCGTTTTTCGGATCAATGCATGGTTTAATGTTTGTTAACGAGATTCGTGCAATTTCCGAGTTAGGATCCGAACAGTCGTACCCTATTACGTCAGTCCATCCATTATCAATTATTCCACTAAAAACACACAAAAATATACAAATAAATTTCATGATTTTATCAAGATATAAAATATATTACAACTAAAACTAATAAAATATAATACTATGATACTAAATGCTTATATAACAATATAATAAATGCAATGATAGCAAATGTTTCAAATTCTTTCGTTACGAATCCACGGCAAGTCAGGGACGGCTCCGCGACTTCGGGTTTGGTATCTTTTACTTGAAATTTCAAGTTTGTGATCGTTTTCTGTAACTTCCGTCGTCGATGGATCGTGTTGTTCCCCGAATACTAAATCTTTGGGATCCTGAACGTCTGGGCTCGCGGCTCTTACGTTAACAATGTGATCTGGCTCTGTAATTGAAACATTTATTATATTATTATTATCTACGTTATCCTGAATAAGTTGATTATCATTTGATACTACTTCCGATAATATGGGTACCATTATAGGGTCTATTCCCATATTATCATCTGCACGTTTGTCCTTGACACAATCAATCTTTGGCTCAACGGCAAGATCCTCCAGCTCCGCCATTGTTAGAAAACAATGTTTAAGTCGATTAACGTGCACTTTCATTGTTTTACGACCAAAAATTTCTTTAATAACAACATTAACGTTTTTGATATCAATTATGCGGTACGGTCCTGTCCAATGTTTTGCCAACTTAGCACTTACGCCGACTTTAACTGTAGGTGTATACAAATACACTCGGTCACCTAATTGAAATGTGATATCTTTTGTTTTACGATTAAAGACCTTGTGCATCCTATCTATTGTTTTGTTTAGATGCTCTCGTGCATTCCGATGAGCAATCTTTAATCTTTGCATGAACTCCGCCGCATAATTGTTATCAACATCGTAACGTATTTTTAAAGATCGCAGTATCTCGTCAAATGGTAGTTCAACGTCCCGCCCGTACAGAAGAAAGAATGGACTATCACCTAACATGGAATGAGTTGTGGTACAAAATGCTGAGACAGCAAATGGCAGCCATTCATCCCAATCTCGATGTTCTGCATTTATGTAATATGATAGCATATCTTTCAACGTACGGTGAGTACGCTCAAGACTACCGTTTGTCTGAGGTCGGTATGCTGTCGTATACAGTTTGTCGATGTTTAATATTCTGCATACTTCTGTCATTAATTTAGAAACAAAGTTGGTTCCTAAATCTGTCAGTAACTGTCTAGGTGTACCGTGTCTTAAAATTATATTTTTAATAAAGGTTTTCGCTACCGTTTCAGCCAATTGATTTTTCATTGGAAAAGCCTCTAAGTAACGAGTTGCTGCGTCTTGTACGGTTAATATATATTTATTTCCGTCGTCTGTCGTTACTAGTGGCCCAACCACATCCATAAACGGTCGAGTAGGTTGTTGGATTTTCTGGTTGCCAAAACGTCGGTTCGGTCCCTGCTCAGAAAAGTGCGGAAAAATAAAACTAACAACGCATATCATAGCATAAAAAAATTATCCGTTTGTTTGTTTGATTAAATTAATTGTTTAGACAATAATTGTTTAAACAATTGTTATAAATCATCAGAATGTTCAAAATTTGTCTTTACCATTCGACTCAGCAGTCCAAATTACTACTAGATATGACGGTATCTGAAAATAAAAAAGTATTATGACACACGTTTTTTAAGAAAATTAACAAACGCATATTTTTATAAGAATAAAGTTTTATTACTGATATTGTTTGCGACTACATATTTTCACGCTTCGAATCAATCGGGTACTTTTCTCTATGAGCTTTAACTATTTGTACTATATATTGTTGCTGCA
Source organism: Clivina fossor (assembly GCA_963966155.1). Lineage (NCBI taxonomy): Eukaryota > Metazoa > Arthropoda > Insecta > Coleoptera > Carabidae > Clivina > Clivina fossor. The sequence continues at coordinate 7,634,167 of OZ014554.1, forward strand.
TCTCATCTTTTGTAAATTTACCGTTGTAATCTTCTATCAATTTCACCGCCCTTTCTGCACAGTCGTTGACAACTTCTAATTTTGCAACAAAAGCCTCTGCTTCCTGAAACGCTGTATTTTGTATCCATTCCGATGGAGGGGATTGGAGGAACTTTGTCGACAAATCGAATCTTTTGAAAAAGTTTAAAGATTGATTATTTATAAAATAATCGATATCTTTGTCTAACAAATCGTTTAAGTTGTTTACCTCGTATCGCTTTATAGGATTCTCTTAATCTGTATAATCGTTATCGTCTTCGTCAGTCGTGAAGCTTGCTTGTGATTTTGTTTCGGGAAGATTGTTCAATTTATCAACTATTTTTCCTTTCAGCTCTAGTGAAACGCTTTCATCAAAGAGTGAAAGCATAGCCAACTCCGGACTTAGATACCACAAGTGATTTTTAAATTTGTTGAACGCGGCATTGGCTAAAGAATCGTTAATCAATTTGTATGCATCGATTTCTTTAAGAAAAAGAAAAGAAACAGAAAAAGAAAAAGAAAAAAAAATAAAACTATTAAAAAAATAAATTATTCGAAAAGAAAAAATACATTATCTTACTATTTTTTCTTAGTACATTGTCTTTTAGCCATTTTTATAATCGCACCTGGTGGTCGTTTCTTCGGCTTTTCCGGTGACGTAAAACACAGACTCATTTTCTTTGAAGTGTGCGTCGAACGACGTCTACCTCGACTAGCCGCAAGTGAAGTCGTTCCAGTTAACTGGCCGGGCCCACTAGGCCGAATGAAACCAAGCTCTGACATAAATTATAGTAATGAAAATGCAAATATCGCGTAATTCGTTTTCTTCTTTGGCTTTGAGTTTGTACTCCGCGCGCAATAAGTACATCTTTAACACATAAATGGCTTTGGCCATCCATCTTGCGTGATGAAATGCACCTGGTTTACTAAAACGATAATCACCTGAATGTGCACCAATAAAAACCAAAACTAGCTCCAATAACTCTCGATAGTCATCTCGAGGATGCGCTTGCGATATAAAATCCAAAATATCTCGCTTGATATCGTCAATTTTGTCATTCAAAAGTTCACTTGTCTTCTGGTCCTCCATCCCACTTTTATAATTCGATGCATTTATCTCATTCCACGCTGTCTGAAACTTTTGGAACATTAAGACACTTGGTCCAGTCGTACCTGGGAAACTCGTTTCAAAAACTGCTCTTAACACTAGTTCAAAGATGTGATGTCTACACGCCAGATACAATAAGTCTTGTCCTACAAATTTCTCAAGATTTATTAGCTGCTGTGGTATCGCAACAAATTGCTTTAATGCAATCGTTGATTCCCCAGTCGCACAATGTTTCATAGATCGAAGTGGCTTGAGCCAAACCTGACCCATTTTCGAGTTTCGGCACACCTAGTAAGAACTCTTCATTTCCGGAATTGACAATAATAGGCAATCTATCGACATTTTTCATACCCACCAAATCCGGTAACAGTTTCCCATCCCAATGTACGACTAGCGTCTTCAAATTCAGATCACTAAACTCTTTTCTGATTTGTTCATATTTGAGTTCCCTTATATTCTCTCGATAACGTCGGATTGATGATCTGTTGATAATTATATCGCAAACGTCAACACTTAATGCATTATTTTCTTGAAGAGAATCGCAAACAGCAGTTACCAAATGACACGCTTGCCTATCCTTAATGCTAAATCTATCTAACGCCCCGACAAGTTTTTCAGAAACAATGTTTTTCGTAGCTCTTCGTCTCTTCGGGTCTGGTTCTCCGTACAGCTCTCCGCTTAATGTAATGGGCTGACTTGACGACAAGTCGACAGCAGCACCTGTTATAACATATTAAACACTAAAAATGAATAACCAAGTCAATATGCAAAATAAATTAAGTAAGAAAGATTTATAATTGAAACTTTAAATTTAGTGTTAGCTAAAAACAAAATTATTCACCTCGTGCTCCAGTTGATACTGAACTTGATCCGCTCGCCAACAATTCCACAGTATCGTCTGCTGAAATAAAAACCGAACAAGGAATATAATAAAACATTTAATTAATGAATCAGGACAAATAGAATCAATTATTGATTTTAGATTATAATCTCATTTTCATATATTGCTTTTTGAATTTAATTACAGAGAAATAAAACAACTGATATAATTGATTTTTCAATGTTTTCGAAAATTGAAATTTAGTGTTAGCTAAAAACAAAATTATTCACCTCGTGTCCCAGTTGATCCTGAACTTAATCAGCATTGCTGACAATTCCACCGTATCGTCTGCTCAAATAAAAATCGAACAAGGAATATAATAAAATATTCAATGAATGAATCAGAACAAATAAAATCAGTTATTGATTTTGAATGTTGTAACGAAAAATTAAATCTGAAATTTTTGTTTTATTAGAAACATAAGTTACCTTGTTCTTCAATGGACACGGACAGTGAACTCGTTTGACTTGCCAAGTTCAGCTCAGCATGGTCCATCCGAATGTGTCCGAATCTTGTATCTGATTGTTGATTTTGAAGAAAAATTTGTGCCTCTTCGCTGATGAGGTTAAGTGCATCTTTGCGAGCCACGTCAAACAATTTTCGAATAGACTGCGCGAACAGTTCTTGTCCTTGAATATTTCGGTCTTTATGCTTTCCGAGTACCCGCCACTCTTCATATAAAGTACGCAGCTGATCTTTGCGCAAATCAACTCGCCTCGTTGGGATTTTAGCTTTATTTTAAAAGACCAGAACTTCGTCAACCACTGAAGCGATACTGGTGGGTAAATCTTCCTTTAAAACACGCAAATAGAAAAACAAAACTTTCAAAACTTCTAAACTTGTTGGCAATTTGTTGCCTGACAGACGAGTGTCGAGATCTCCAATTAAAAAAATGTTTTCTCGCAATGTCGACAGCTCCATGATTTGAACGTACGCCAACGTGCGCGGACACTTGAATAATTGTAGGTTATATTTAGTACATGCCGCACACGCTGTCATAGAAAAGGCAGCGATGGTAGTGCTAGAAATCTGAAATAGTGAGTGGCGCGATATTCGAAAATTCGAATAAACGTAATAATGAAGTACGAGAGAAAAATTATATTAAGAAATACCTTTAAATAATTCGAATTGTTTCTGCGTAACAACAAATGTGTGAAATTTAATAGATTAAATGGCACATTTTTGAACATCGTCGTGTGTTCGGATGGATTTTTATTTTATGCAAATATTTTAAAGCAGATACAAAAAATTGTCAAAAATAAAAATTTACATGAGAATTACTCCTTTATTACAGTATTTTGACAATTTGTTTTGTCGTAATTGTTCTTAAACGCCGTTCTCATATTCAGCAACCTCAAAAATCTATAAAAATTTTGACAGTTGTCATGTGTCGCAATACTTTTTTGCCATCAGATATCAATTGTTTAAACAATGATGGTTTAAATAATTAATTTAAACAAACAAACAAACGGATAATTTTTTTATGCTATGATATGCGTTGTTAGTTTTATTTTTCCGCACTTTTCTGAGCAGGGACCGAACCGACGTTTTGGCAACCGAATTGTTTATTAATCTTTTAACAATAAACAATAGTTAAGAATCCGATCAAAAGTACGTAGATCATAGTAATTTTGTTCGCTGAGTCGAATGGTAGCCGCGAATCGAATAAATCCCGATGATTTTTAATAATTGTTTAAACAATTGTTGTTTAAACAATTATTTCGACCAAACAAAAAACACGGGTATTTCTCACCTGTGCTATGAACTGTGCAGTTAGTTTGGCTGTAATAAGGCTTAGTTTTGCTTGGGCCTTAATGGGTTAAAACTCGACAATATGATAAAAATAGGGTAAAAAATTGTCAAAAACACGAATTTACATTGAAATTGCTTCTTGGCACAATTTTTTGACAATTTTTCCTTATTCTAATTGTTTTTGAACGCCATATTCGTATACAGAAACTTAAAAAACCTAAAAAGTTGAAAAAACCTAAAATACGGCAAAAAATTGGGTTTTTTCCACAATGACAGCCGTTTTGACAGTTGTCAAGTATCCTAATCATGTTTTCGCTATCATATTCGGATTCAGCGATGTCAAGTACCTTATATAAGTCGAGTTGGGGTTAAAATATTGAGAACTAATCGAGTTATACCTTGTAATACCCGCAAGTATGTAAATCCCATGTTAATTCCCATTTAAACTTCAACCGTCTTGGGGCACGGGTTAATGTTAATATTTTCCAACGAGACTTGGCAGAAAATTTTTTCTTATTATAACCTTTCGTTTTATCCACCTGGAGCGATGAAAAAAAATTTTAAAAAAATTAAGGACCACCCTAATATATATACATATATACCTATATTCTGTAAATAGGTGGCACATTTATGTCAAGACAGTTTTGTTTTTAGTTGCTATGACTACAGTAGTAGTTATACAAATTTTCCTATTTCAAATATTTATTTAATAAGATGACAATCGGTTTTGTGGTGACCACAGCAGATTTTTTTACTGATTTAATGCCCTGTTTCAATTTCACTTATAATTAATATTAATAATTAATTTTTGGTTAAAATAACACAATTTCGCATTTATACGCAAATCAGTATAGAAAAATTTGGTTTAACAAATAGATATGTTAAAATAGTTATTCTGTTTTGTTATGTCTATAACTTCAATACTTTAATATACATTTATGATGTAATATAGACATGCACTCATCATACGTTTATTGATAGTGTGTAGAAAGAGACAACTTATAATAATATATGCGTAGCTATAGTCAGGTGCAGTTATTTGAGTTTAAATTTTTGCAGTGTTTACGTTAGGATATTATAAAATCTTTTGTTCAGTATTTTTTGTTGTTATTATATCACTGTTATAATGTGGTTATGGTGCGCTATACGCTATATTTTACTAGATTATTCAATTATTATAGTTTAAAAAAATTAAAATATTTCTGAATTACTAGATAGAGCAAATGATAATATGTAATAAATATAGTAATGGAACATTAAATAATAACATAAGTCAGTAAATAAGTACAAAATTTATTTATGTAAATATAACAAAAAAATACATTTGTTTTTAATTAGAAAAATATTTGAATATATAAATATATTTTTTAATTGTTATATTAATTCAATATTTATATTATTATTCATAAAAATAAGCATATTAATATTTTTAGATGATAAGCAATTTCCTTTTGCAGTAACTAAATTTCCTGCTGACGAAAATACTCTTTCAGATGGTACTGATGTTGCCGGTATACACAAATATTTTTGCGCTATTTTACTTAACTCTTACGTGACGGTGTCCTTTGGTGACGGTGTGGGGTATGAATATACCCCATTTTTATTTTATTGTAAATAAAGAATTTATTAATAATTTGTATTTAGGTTTACTATAGAAGATATTAAAATGTTTTTTTTTTTTTTTTTTAGCTGAAATTACAATATTTTCAATTGCAATTTTTTCATTCGTCCAACATTCATAAAATCCTGTTTCATACTAACCAACTGAAATTCTAGCAAAACATATTATACGCCCAAGCTGCTACGAGTTTGGTGTCTACGATAAACGCTCCAGGGTTGTATTAGAAAAATACTATTTTAATTTGTTACTTTCATTTTTTATTTTATTTTACACACGAATGGATAAAATTTACATTTACAATTGTAATTAATAAACATTTATTATTGCAAAAATATGTATATACACAGTTAGTTACTGTAACAATTTGGACAATATATAAATTTTTTTCCATTTTATGTGTCGAACAAACAAATTTTTTGCAGACAGTGCAATTAATTTTGGACTTTCTGTCCACATCGCGCTAGCAAAAATTGCAACGTCCAGATTTACACTTTTGTTGAGCTGGTGTAGCCAATTCTATTGCCAGCTCTTCGATATATTTTTTGCGGTTACTTCTATTATTTTTTTCCCAGTCAGGGAATTTTTTTTTTTGTATAATATAAAAGCATTCAGCATTGCCATATCTAATATTTCTAAAAATATTCTAAAGGGCCACCTTTGAGTTCTTCTAACGCACGAATATTTTCTAGTGTATTTATCGCCAAGATCAACTCCACCTTTTGGCAAATTGTAGTGATTGATAATTTCGGGTTTATTTTTATTACTTACATCGACTATTATAAATACGGTACTGTTCTGTGCTACGTACTGATTCATACTGAACCGGATGTTTACGCATAGCTGCGCTTTGCAAAAATATATGAAAAATAAGTTAGTTAATATTAGGTGTTTAAATTAAAAAATAAAAAAAATATTTACCTACATTGTTTCATAAGTAGGTAAATAAAGTATTTATGGTATTTATAAAACTCAAAAACGATTATTTTATTCAAATTTTCTGGGGTACATTTTAAATAGCACCGCTACGTAAGAGTTAAATGTGAATATTTTTTAGTATTTTCTTTCCACCAAATGAACGGACAATTTTGTTTTTTAATTTGAGTTTTAGCTATATATGCATCAACTTCTGATTTTGGCTCTATTGTTAGCATCTTCCAGAAATAAAAATTCTAATGCTGAACTTGTATGTTCATATATTTCAACGACACTGTTGTCTTGAGGATCAGAAGTAATTGTTTCCTTTATTAAATTATTCAAAAAATTTGCTACACTTATTTGTTCATTTACTGATAAAGAATTTTTATATCTCGAGTCTAAAAATGTTGCTATATTTAATATAGAATTTTCATTAAAAATATCAAATCTTTTTTTAATTTCCCTTGTAACAATTGTTTTAAAATTTTGTATTGTTATATTGTCATTATTTTCATCTATAATTACAAAATTTTCTAAAATGGATTTTAAAACAGGTTTAATCATTGACAAAGTTACACTTGATGCTGAAGACAAAAGTGTCGTTGCCATTTCAAAAGGTTTCAATAATTTTAAAAAAATTTCTACAACTGACCAATCTTTTTCTGTAATGAAAAGATTACTAGCTATTTTTGCATTAGTGACACTTCTATCTGCCAAAACCGCGGCTATTGCTAGTCTTTGTTCTATCAGTCGATTAAACATATAATAAATAGAATTCCATCTTGTACGTACACATTGTACAAGTTTATTTTCTCGAATATTTAATTGTCTTTGTTTTGTTTTTAATGCATTAATTGCAGTTGCTGAATGATTAAAATGAGTAACAATGTTACTTCATTTATGTACAATTACATCTATATCTTCAAACCTTTATTAATACACAATTGTAAACTATGTGCAAAACAGGAAATGCTAGTACCAAAATCGGATAAATTTTCGCGAATGGTATTTACAATATTGGGTGCATTGTCATGTGCAGTTGCTACAATTTTGTTTGTAAGTTGCCAGTCTTGTAAAATAATTAATAATTTGTTTTTTTACATTTACAGAAGTGTGTTTTTCTGCCATTTCTTCTGTTGAAAGTGTAATTGAGTAAAATTGCCAAGACGGTGAAATAAAATGTGCCGTAACTGTAATATATGAACAAATATTTCGCGAAGTCCACAAATCGGTTGTTAAACTAATATATTGTATATCAGCCAAAAACAATTTAATTTTATTTTTTAAACTATTATATTTTATTTCAATTCTGTTACAAATTGTATTGCGTGATGGTAATACATATTCGGAAACCAAAAACAATAATAATTTTTTAAATCCCGAATTTTCAACAAAGGATAAAGGCAACATATCTTCACCAATCATATTGGCTATATATAAAGTAATTTGTTCATTTCGTTTTTCATGAAATTTTTTACTGTGAAATAGATTAGTAATTTTTGGTTGGGAAGTCGATGATGTGGTAGCGGTCGCATGGGTTGATATTGTAGTAGATGTTGAACTTGATGGCAGAGAAAGAAAATCAGAAGTACTTGTTGTTAATGTAGGAGATTCATGAATATCCTCACTTGTGTTACTACTTGTGGCGGATTTGGAATATGCTGTTGATCTGTCAAATAATTATAGTAATTTATATTTCAAAAATAACATAAAAGACTAAAAATTGTAAAGTATTTAACAAAAAAAAAAATTTTAATTATTTTACATTGCCTTATATAATTTTGGTGTGTATAGAAAACAACAATTATTTTATATATTGAAGGTTTATTCGAGAATCGTTTTTTTAAATAATTAATAACTTAATTTCTTTTTATTTTCGTCATATGATAATAAATAACAAAAATATTTTTAAAATAATGTTATTGTTAAATTATCATTAAAAAATAAAATTACAAAATGATAGTTTAGTAACCAGTTGTTAAAAAAAATTAAATATTTATTTTTACTATTTCTACTGAAAATCAATAAGTTACATGTTTGTCCTGAATGTGTTTAATCAATAATTGCTTTACAACTATGTATAGAAAATTATTATAAAGATCTCATCATAAATATAAAAAAAAAACAGCCAAAATTATCAACAATATTATTGGGAGTTATTAATTTTTTAGCATATTATATATTAACCCATTTATGCCCAGAACTATTTTTTGCTGGTGATCTTGAAAATTCTTTGTATTTTGTACCTTGGCATGCTTGTAGTCACTACAAAATTGTCAAAAAAAAATCTGTATGTCATAGTTTTCGAAAATCAGGCTGGGCCGCTAACGACCCCTTGGGCATAAGGGTGGTATTTGGTGAGCACAATATAGTCAAGTATAATTTTTAAACAATTTTTATTTATATATGTAACTATTACATAAATACTTTAACATTACTTATGGTACTCTAAGAAACATTTATAATAATAATAATAATAATAATAATAATAATAATAATCATTTATTACCTTACAGAGACCCAATTACAAGGCATAGGTATAAACATTTAAATATACATATGAAAAATATAACATAAACATAATATACATATATATATAATAAATGTAAAACAAAATTAATTAAGACACCAAAATATTAGCTAACGCTGAGAAAGGAATGTGAAATATATCCCAATCCTTGGACACCGTGTTATAACAATTACAAATAATAAATACAGGCGACTTAAAGATGTAATTCGTCCTAGCAGATGAGAGATAAAAAGTTTTATCAGTACGCGATGAACTTCTAGGAATATAAAAATTTAATTTACTCAACAAGTACTCTGATATAATAAAGCCATGCAATAATTTATATAAAAATGACAACGCAAAAATATCCCTTCTAATTAATAAAGATTGGAATTGAAAATCCTGTAATAGTATGATATTCGAAATACCCCTATCAGGATAAACATTATGAGTTTTAAACCACAAAAATTTTAAAAATTTCCTTTGAATTTTTTCTATTAAGTTTTTTTGATAGTCAGAAACTGGATACCATACTAGAGAACAGTATTCAAGTTTTGAGCGAACTAGAGACATGTATAGTGATGAAATAGCTGATATATTCTGAAAATGTTTGGTATTACGTATAACGAAACCAAGCAATTTGTTTGCGGCTGCAGTAATTGTTGCAATGTGAGTAGAAAAAGTAAGTTTGCTGTCAAAGGTTACTCCTAAATCTTTCACACTTAAACAACACTGCAAAGTAATTAAATTAATTTTGTAATCAAATTTTATATAATTTTGTTTACGAGTAAATGTCATTACATTGCACTTATTAACATTAAGAGATAATTTATTCAAGTTACACCACTGTTCAAGTGCAATAATATTTTGCTGAAGTCGAACACAATCCCCGATAGAGCTTATTTGATTGAAAAATTTGACATCATCCGCAAACAACAAAACATTACAAGAATCAAACGTGCTGATATCATTAATAAATAACAAAAAAAGTAGAGGGCCAATATTTGACCCTTGAGGTACGCCGGAAGATGGAGTGAAAGCTGACGACTTGAAATTATTGTAGGAAACATACTGAACACGACTAGACAGATAAGATTTGATTAAGGTTACAAGTGAATCACTGAAACCATAATATTTCAATTTACCTAAGAGAAGTTCATGGTTAACATGGTCGAACGCTTTAGAGAAGTCTGTGTATATAACATCGACTTGACCGTGATCATCTAAGGCCTCAGTTACATATTGATTGAAACAACATAAGTTTGTAAGTGTTGAACGTTTATTCATGAAACCATGTTGATAAGGTGATATAATACTAGTTACTTTATGATAAATATTATTATATAGTGTAATTTCAAAAATTTTGGCAAAGTTTGATAAAATAGCGATACCTCTATAATTTACAATATCAACAGGATTACCGGATTTTAATACTGGACATAAACGAGTAATTTTCCAGCAATCAGGGAATGTGCAAGTAGCTAATATTAAATTAAACATACTGACTAACGGTTTCATGAATACAGCTGCACAATCTTTAATTACAAAACTAGGCACCTGATCGTCACCAGATGTCAGTTTGTTATTTAATTTTCCAATAGCTTTAAGAATATCGTTCTCAGTGAAACAATTTACATGTACATGAAAGGAACTGTCGAACGTGATATTATTTACTGGCGGAGTGTCATCGAAGCTTGTGTATACGCTACTGAAATATTCACGAAACAACTCAATGATAACTTGAGGATCGTCATACATAATATCATTAAATTTCATTGTTCTGGGAATTCTAGTATGGTTTCTTTTAGACTGTACAAAAGACCAGAATTGTTTTGGATTAAATTGAAGGTTCTGTTCAATATCAATAATATATTGAGTATAGGCTAATTCGATTTGATTTTTTACTAGTAATCTATAATGTTTAAAATGTTGTAAGTCATCTTGTAAGTTTGTCATTTTAAAACGATCATGATATTTACTTTTAAGTTTAATATTTTCAATAATTTCTTTAGAAAACCAAGGTGGATATTTGCGTTTATTATTCTTGTGTAATGGAACACATTTATCGAGCGCCGAAAAAAGCAAATTATAAAACATATTGCATTGTTCATTAACATCAGTGCACTTGTCAAGGCAAGTCCAGTCTGTTTCAAGTAATTCATTATAAAGAGCAGGAAAATTTGCACGACGAAAGTTATATGCTCTAGAATAAACATTTCCGTGACAAGAGAAATTCTTAGTAAGATTTTTAATCGACACGGTGACATACAATGGTGGATGATGAACATCCATTTTAAATAACTGAATATCATTTTGAATAACATCACATTGAATATCAGAGAAAATTAGATCTAAAAGTCGTCCGTTTACATTAACAACATTATTACATTGATTCAGATTAAGCAATGCAGAAAAATTGTGCAAACGCAAACTTAATTGATCAACAAAATTGGTGTTAGAGTAATTGGGTATATTAAAATCACCCAATATAATTAAATTGTGTTTATGCATTACTAAACCTTCGAGATAATCTAATAAAATATCTAGTTGGTTCAGATTAGGTGTTTGTGGAATATACAAAATAATTATAAATAAAGTATATGCTAAAGTTTTACACATGCAGCCACAAATATCAATAGATGGAAGCACACTTTTAATGTCAGAAAAATTAAGTAATTGGGGATCAAGATTACATTTAATCGCTAGTAATACACCACCGCCACGGGAAGAATTTGTTAGTTCGAAGTTTCGATCGCATCTAAATATCGTATAAAGATCAGGAGATACAAGTTCACAATCAAAAATATCATCAGACAACCACGTTTCCGTTAATGCCATAATATCAAATTCTAACTCATGAATTGAAAAATGAAATTGATTAAGTTTATTACCTAAACTACGAACATTTTGATAAAAAAGTTTTAAACGATTTAAGTTTATTAAATTTTCTGAGATTGTTGTTTCACTTGATCTAAAAAATTACGATTAGATTTACGTGGAAACCAGAAACGTTTCACAAGTATTCCGTTTGGCCAAAACGAAGGACATAGCAGATCAGATAAATATTTAAATTCCACTCTTAATTTAAACGAACTAAAATCACCCGAATGTTCAATCTTGTCACATACCAAGTCATGAAGGAAACCGTGGGCGGTGATATAGTCAGTAACATCTTGCGCCGTTGCCTCTTTATTGGCAACTCGACTAATATGAAGCCATCCGTATTTTGGAGCGCCACAAAGTTTATCCTCAGTCCGGCTCTGTGCAGTTCCATAAATGCGAGAGTTTTTCAAAGTTGACACCTGTTCAGCTGCTTTGCCATTCAATGACGGAGATGGCTCAGGTGTTTTGGCATTTGATGACGTATTAGATGCAAGTATTTTGTCGCTCGACGTTGTATTAACTTGTTTAGCTGGCGCATTTTTAGTGTACACCGAGTTGGAGGTCAACTTTTTAGTTAAATTTTTTTTAAAAGTATTTATATTCTTTGGTACCGAAGTGTCCGAATTAACTGATTCAGAAATTACTTTATTATCACAATTTACTTTAAGAATTAACTTATTTATCATTTCACTTTGATTGGCAATAATTAATTTACATTCACTTAATTGATCGTTAAGCAAATTTATTTTATCATTAAATTCACTCACTAGAGAATCAAATTGAGGTTTTAACGATTGATCATACGACTTAAAAATTGCACTTTCAATTATTGCACTAATTTTGTCGTAATCCATGTCGCTAGATGAAATACTTTGACTTCTTGTAAGCATTAAGTAGCTTCTTAGCGAAAACAGAGAGAAATTTCGGAGCGAACACGAACGATGTTGCTGCACGAACACTTTATGCAATGACACATTACAATTTTCACAAGTTTTTGTAATTTTGCTCTTACAAACTATACATCTTCGTCGCTGCTGTCCCGTTTTTATAAGATGTTGTCCATACGTTCTAACTGATAATGGCAATGGTGGTGGTCGAGATGGCCCAGGATTTGATAAGGGTTTCCGATACTTTTGCAGAATAGTAATTACCACTTGCCTTCTAAATTCCAAATTATTAAATTTGTTTCCAAATGAACGGGCCAATGTCCAGGCATTGTTCATGCAGATATTAAATACAGATATACATGCAGATATAAGATTGTCGTTGTCAACAGCATGGAGAAAACGAAATATCTCTTCGAAATGATTGCGTCTTATTGAGTTTACCACCAAAGTATTACTACTGTCTTCGCGACTCTCCCAATACATTCTTCGCCGAGGTACGGGAACATATCCACTAAGAAAAAGTATTGCAACAATGGTATACATTTCTTCAATGTCAAGTTCAAGCCTATTATTTTTTGTAGCGGCGTTCATTACGGTGTACTTTACTAAGTGTTCCATTATTTCTGAAGTAAACAATTCAAAAAACTCAAGAGGCTCACTAGCATCAGATAGGGAAAATGGTGGTAATATAGTTGCATCTGGCGAAGTTGTGATACCATCTTCAAGATCGCCCTTTACCAATTTGCGAATTTGAAGTTTTAGTTTTTTCTTTCGCGGTTGGGCAATAGTTTGATCTTCATCAGAATTTTGTAATTCATTCAGCTGTCCAAATTCAACATCGGCTTGCAGTTGATTGTGGTTCATTCGGTCAGGATTATTACAACCTTCATCACCAGAGTCACAGTCGGTTTCTGCACCATCATCTAATGGTGGAGTAATATATATATATATATATATATATATATATATATATATATATATATATATATATATATATACTAGCAGAAACGTCTTGAGATTCGTCAAGTTTTTCTATTTCTTCAATCAATTCTGCGGTTGTAAGTGGTTTTTTCTTGCAATGGCAACAAAAAAAACTAAACTCAAGTGCCCACTGGGTCGTTAACGATCCACTAATGTTGAATGTGAATTTTTTAAATAGTTTCTTGTATTCTAGGAGAGTTTTAATATTATGGGCATTACTACATTATTTGTCATTGTAAACATGCAGATAAATTTAAAAAAATACTGAAAAAATGAGACTTACCAATAATATTGATCAGCCATTTGTAAGCTGGCCACAAACACATAGTTCAACACCGTACTATATCCAACATATAACACTGACAGACCTCAAAATTTAAATGAACAACTACAGTAGTGTGTAATCCACGCTGTATACGGCGCCGAGTCTCTACAGGTTTAAACTTGTACAGTAATGGCCAAAAAAATCATTGGGTCATTAACGACCCCGAGGGCATAAATCGGTTAAGTACAATCACACATTGTCAGTTACAAGAAATTAAAAAAAAATTATGTACATATGTCTTATCTGTAAAAATTTACACAAAGTAACAATAAAAAATTGAAATAAGAATTTAAAAAAAAAATAAAATTTAAAATATTTTCAAAAAATATCCTGTGAAGGGCAGTCGGGGGCTAGACCATATTTTGAGAGACCATGGGCCTCCCGGACCGCCCCGCCCGCTTGCGCCACCACTGGCAATAAATATTAATAAACAGGGATTAATATCTATACTTATCGATAGAATGAGAGGAGATATTTTCTACATTTTTGTTAATCCGAACAATAAAAAAAATGTTTTGTTGAACGATTTGCTATCTCAACATGTTCAAACCAAATGCTAACTTGCTTGATTTGCTAACGTTCGTTGAATGCACCTTATATAGGGTTTTTCAATAAGAGCGGGTAGATGTTGGCAGCCTGTGGCAGCCATGTTGTTTTGATGGTGTCTGTCAAATCTGTTCTATATTATTCAGTTACTAATGCCAAATCACCATGGCAAGTTACACAATTGAGGAGCATGTTCGAATGATAAAACTTTATTATCAAAATGAGTGTTCGTTAATGAAAACGTTGCGCGCGTTGCGCCCATTTTACGGCAGACACCGTGGCCCTTCACAGTCGACTCTTCAACGTTTGGTGGTTAAATTCGAAACGACCGGTTCGGTAAACATTCAGCCAACACCTTTACGTCAAAGGAACGCCAGATCAGCCGAAAACATTGCCACGGTTCATGAAAGTGTACAGGAGAACCCAAGGCAGTCAATTCCTCGCCGTGCACAAGAACTTGGCCTTTCGCAGTCTTCAACTTGGCGAATTTTGCGTCGGGACTTAGGCCTACATCCGTATAAGATCCAACTGACCCAGGAGCTCAGAGTTAATGATCATAGGCAACGCCGTTCGTTTGCTGACTGGGCTTTGGAGCGTTTGGAAGAGGACCCAAATTTTCGTCAAAAAATCATTTTTAGCGACGAGGCGCATTTTTGGATGAATGGCTATGTGAATAAGCACAATTGCCGTATATGGGACGACGCCAACCCACACGAGGTTCACCAGGTGGCAATGCATCCACAAAAAGTTACGGTTTGGTGCGGATTTTGGGTCGGCGGCATCATTGGTCCGTACTTTTTTGAAAACGATCTTGGTGAGGCCATCACCGTCAACGGCGAGCGCTACAGAACAATGATAACTAATTTCTTTTGGCCTAAATTGAATGATATGGAGGTAGACGACATGTGGTTCCAGCAGGACGGCGCAACGTGCCACACAGCGGACGCCACGATGGACATACTGCATGAACGATTTGAGGGTATGGTTATCTCTCGCAGAGGTGACGTAAATTGGCCAGCAAGATCGTGCGATTTGACCCCGCTAGACTTTTTTTTGTGGGGTTTCCTGAAGTCGCAGGTCTATGCCAATAAGCCGCAATCGACTGATGCCCTTAAAGTCAACATTACCAATTCAGCCGGATCTATGCAACAGAGTCCTTGAAAATTTGACCATTCGAATCCGAGCCACAGTAAGAAGCCGCGGCGGACATATGAACGATATTATATTCCATAAATAATGGCATATATGGGCCTTTCAAATAAAAAAAGAATTTCGTTCATACCTCACACACAGCTAGTTTCATTCCATTTCAACATCTACCCGCCCTTATTGAAAAACCCTATATAAGAGCTTATCAATAAAAAATAAAATTGTTAATCATATAAATCTATAGTTTGAGTTTATTAAAATTATTTTTTTTATACAAAAATACATTGCAATGTATGTTCAAAAAAAATGAACAAATTATATATTTTTTTATATTAATAAATGTATTATTTTGTAATAGGAACTTTCAGTAAATTTCAATTTTGATCGCTTAAAAAAAAAAAAAAAAAACATAAATGTATAGTAAATTTAAAGTTCATTTTATTTTATACATTAATGCAACAAAATATTTTATTTCTGCTGAAATATAAACTATTTATGAAAAACAGAACTAATATAGAAAATTTTTAATTATTAATATTTAAAAATAAAGAAAATAATAAAAAAATATATTATCAATCAAATTAATAACTGCCAATGAATCATAGCCAAAATACAAATACACAAATAAAATTTAATTATGACTCTTGGAAAAGTAATATATTCAATAATAAAAAAAATATATTTAATATTTGTTAATAATTGATAAAATTTTGAAAATTTTATCGACATTACTTAAAATTTAAATTGAAATATAAGTTATATAAGTTATTTAAAAATAATAATATTGTAATCTTTAGTTTACTTACCATGGTTGTTTACTTGGCTCACCAGTTATAATTGTATGTTTACTAGATAGGTGTTTCCACAAAGCACTTGTACTACTGGAAACCTTTAGTTTTATATTGCAAAAATTACACGTGGAATAATTATTGTCAATTTTTGTAAAATGTAACCAAACATCACTACTCTTACTCATTTTTCAATTTCAAACTCGTAATTTCGAACTTTACTTCACAAGGGTTATGACCAGAATAAACTTAAAAAATTTGTTTAGTAATTTTGTGAATATTAAAAAATAGATACATCTTTCAAGAAACACAATAATATATCATAAATTAAAATTTAATATAGTTTATTATAGGAGAAGTATTGAATGTTTGCTTTATTTTTATTCAAAAACATAAATTGTCTGATTTAAGAGTTTACATTTCGAAGGGCGTGATGTAAACATCGGTAGAATAAAATCTGAATATTATTCGATAGTTAGTAGTTACATAAATAAATAATACCCGATTGAACCCGATTGTGTATTACACATTTTTAGAGGAGAATTTTCATTTAATTCACGATATTCATATCGCAGTTGGTCATGGAGGACGAAATAGAATGTTAAAAGATCTCAAAGCAAAATATAAAAACATCACAGTTGAAATTATTATGATATATTTAAATCTTTGTGAACCATGTCAAAAGAAAATGAGCATTCTAAAAAAAGGGCTTGTTGTTAAACCAATTAAAAGCAGTCAATTCAATTCAAGATGTCAGATTGATTTGATTGATATGCAATCGCAATCGGACGGCCATTATAAATTTATTATGGTTTATCAAGACCATCTTACGAAATTTATTCAACTAAGAACTTTAAAAACAAAACGGGCCGAGGAAGTTGCGTATCATCTATTAGATGTATTTACGATATTTGGAGCCCCGTGCATACTACATAGCGACAATGGTCGGGAATTTGTTAACAAAATTATCAAACAAGTTTGCAGTAACTGGGATGAGCTTAAGATTGTTCACGAAAAACCGAGACATAGCCAATCATAAGGCTCGGTTGAAAAAGCAAATCAAGAAGTCGAAAACATGTTATCTACATGACTTGAAACAAATAAAACTACTAAATGGTCGGAAGGATTAAGATTTATTCAATTCATGAAAAATAGAGCTCACGACTCCGGAATAAATCGCAGCCCATATGAAGCTATGTTTGGCTGTAAAGCTAGAGTAGGTCTTAGATCGTACTTGCCGCTCGAAATCTTATCAGAAATCGCGACCGACGAAGATCTTGAACAGATATCAAATGATCAACCAAAAAATGGTGACAATGTGCAAACGGAAATAGTTGATTCAAGCGAATAACGCCAAATCGAAGAGGAACAGCATTCGTCTGAAATAGAAAAGGAATGTGAAAATGTCAATAACGTTCTCATATTGACTTAAAAAAAAAAATGAAAACTAAGGTAGATTCAGGTTTTGAACTCGATAAAATCTCTGAAAAAATTCAAGAATCTCGAAACTCTGCTAGGACGTCACTTGGAAAACAAGCTGAAAAAATGTTACGCATTTCAAAGACTAAATTTCCAGTCGGAAATGTAGGAGAAAGCGTTCGAATTAAGTTTCCAGACGTAGATAGGGCTAAGGCTGATAATCGAAATATTATAGCTGTAATAATTTCCATTGAGATGGAAAATCTATATAGACTTGGTACAAAATATGGTATTTTAAAACAACTCTATACAAGGAATGAATTTACCATCTGTAAGCAAGCTGTTGTTGCAATTAATGAAGTTCCAGATATTGAGATAAGTCTACGAGAATGTGCTCGAATGAATTCCAATTTAGGTGGTAACATTCATGCTTGGCGTATTACTATATCTTATACTATATATTACATACTTATTTTACTTTATTATATACTTTGTAACAAACGATTTTTGAGACAAATGGTTTGTTCATAAAATCCAGTACATTTCCGCTAAAAACGCATTGTTTTAGAAATTATTTAGGAGGCTGTTGAAGTACGAAACATAACAAATGATATATCAATGAATAGAAGCTTTAATGCACTTTGCATTAAAGTATGTGTCATTGTTGTGATATTGATATAACAATTGTTATAAGCAATCAAACGCTAGTTTGTATAAGTTTGGTGCGATTTCGTAGTAAATATCTGTTGTTATAAATTATTTATGTTGTTATGAAATTATCAAACATAACAAATGATATACCAATGGATAGAGGCTTTAGTGCACTTTGCACTGGAGTATGTGTCATTGTTGTGACATTGATATAACAATTGTTATAAGCAATCAAACTCTGTTTGTAGCAGTTTGTTTCGATTTTGTCATAAATATCTGTTGTTATAAATTATTTATCCTGTTATGAAATTATGAAATGTAACAAATGATATATCAATGGATAGAGGCTTTAGTGCACTTTGCACTGAAGTATGTGTCATTGTTGGGACATTGATATAACAATTGTTATCAACAATCAAACTTTAGTTTTGATAGATTGTATGTTCTGTTACGCTTTTACATGAAGTGTGGTATACCATTGTAACCGCCGGGAAAAGATCTTTAATTTGATGTATATATGAGCATGATACGGAAAGTAGTTCGCGAGATAACCAAAAATATAAAATCTCATAATGTTATACATACAAAACCAGCGCTGAGAGAGCGTACCGACACGTTTGAAACCAAACTCGGCGAGTTAAAACTTTGTTTTCGCGCGCTCAGAGAGTATATAAACCGCCGGAAAATCAATACAAATAATCAGTTCTTTAGTTGTGTAGGCTGAAGCAACAATCTTCCAAGAACCGTAGCAAGGTAAGCATCCGATTTTTACACTGCTTGTTAATTTTGTTTGCTGCTTAAGCTGTACTGAGTTGTGGTACTGTCACTCCGTTCGCGATTATTTGGTTTAATCTTCGCGATCCGTTTACGTTTGTTTAGCATATCCCGGTGCGAAGTCGGGATCCGGTGATCTTCGCGATCCGTTTACATTTATTTAGCATATCCTGGTGCGAAGTCGGGATCCGGTGATCTTCGCGATCCGTTTACATTTATTTAGCATATCCTGGTGCGAAGTCGGGATCCGGTGACCTTCGCGGTCCGTGTACGTGTATTTAGCATATCCTGGTGCGAAGTCGGGATCCGGTGACCTTCGCTGTCCGTTTACGTTTATTTAGCATATCCTGGTGCGAAGTCGGGATCCGGTGACCTTCGCTGACCGTTTACGTTTATTTAGCATATCCTGGTGCGAAGTCGGGATTCGGTGATCTTCGCTGTCCGTTTACGTTCGTTTAGCATATCCTGGTGCGAAGTCGGGATCCGGTAGTATTTGCAATTATTTAGTATATCCTGATGCGCAGTCAGGATCCGGTGATATTCGCTGTCCGTTTGCGATTATTTAGTACATCCTGGTGCGCAGTCGGGATCCGGTGATCTTCGCTGTCCGTTCGCGATTGTTTGGAATAACCTGGTGCGAAGTCGGGTCCGCGGTATTATCGTTGACCGTTTATTACGATTTCGCGGATTCTACGTCGTGTGTTATTGACAGACAACTCAATTTATGCATTATTCGTACTTCCGGTATAGCTAATCATAGACCCCACTGGTCTCCTACTACAACGTCTTTGTGAAACTAATATTAAAGATTACGAATCTACCGTAGTAAAATACGAAGATAAAATTACAATAGAAAAACACGAGATTAAAAGTTGTCTTACAGATTTACCTACAACTATAGAGCAAAATGAATTTTACAGATTTCATTCTATTGATTACAGTTTGGCAAATAAATTTCAAGTGAAATATGATGTTATATTAAAACGTTTTTGCGACAATATTAACAAATTTCTTAACGATTTTCAAAATAATATAATCGAAGAACAAGCCAATGAAACAAACGATGCGATTTATTTAGAAAATTCCAGAACCGACAAACATATGAAAAACGATGTTGACAACTTAGAAGATATTGCTGTTAATAGAACATTGAAAGACAGTACAAATGTAAAAGTGAATATTCGAACACGCGCAATTAAAGCGCCGCATAAAACCAGAACGGGTAAGTTGGCATTTTATACACCTTTGCAACCTGTTACCTGCCAAAGCCACGATGATCCAAACTTCGTAAGTAGCTTATCGTTCCTACCTGTGTTGGGAGCATGCGCTGAGAAACTTTCAGCTTTTATAAAATAAGGAAGGTCTGGCAGTCACGGGCTCTCGGTCTACTATTTTTAGGAGCGAAGACGATGCGAATGTAAATATTGTGCAGTCGGATTTTAGTATATTCTATATTCATTTATCTAGATATAATTATTTTATTATATATTAGATTAGAATTATCTAGACAGAATAACATAGTGTTGCCGCTGTTTTTTTAGTAGTAGTTTTGGAACACAGGTAGCTTTATTAAATAATAAACATCTCTGTTCAGGCGTGATAATGTTTGAAAGGTGCGCCAATCGGTAACTCAAGACCATGGGCAGAGATGGCGTTGCTGGTGGCTCGTGAGCTGGAAAGTGACGCGGCGGCGGCAGAGTGTTAGTAGCATGCATGGCGAACGAACGTATTTTTTGAACAGCACGTTTAGTGTAACAACAGAAATAAAGTTATTAGTTGTCATTATTATATATTTTTTGAGTATTATTTCACGTCCAATATACAGTCCACTTCTAGAATACATATTTTGAGAACAATCATCATACCAATCTCAAACATTCGTTCATGTTTACTACGGTTATTTGAATTTAGCGATTAAATGTGTATGTGATATTAATAAGTAATTTATAAAACATTGTAAAACTTGGTCATTGTATTGTAATACTTAAGGTCTTAAATTTTCAGAAGATTTAATTATAAACTGTTTAGATTTTTTTATCGATTTATAATTTTAATATTTATATCAATACTTATGCGGTATTAAAAATGGAATTTTTGTTATTCTCTAGTTCAAAATGATCAACCAACAGTCTGGTGCACAAAAGAGAACAATAAGCAAGAAAAAAGAAGAAGAACGAAAATCACTATCGCAACAATTTGTAAAATGGTCAAAAAGAGAAACATCAGATGGCGAAGGGACTGTGCAAGACGTCAATTCGAGTACTGTTTCACAAGATGATAATACCGTACTGCAATTGCACTCTAGTATTTTAAAGCAAGATGATACACCGGAAGGCAAGAAAGCTGTGCAAGAGGGCAAATCTACTATTGCTTCACAAGATGACAATGCAGAACAATTGGTATCTACCTTTTCTACAGACAATAATAAACAGGAAACAAGTGGCCTGCACAAAAGGATAAATCTATTGTTCCACAAGATACTGTACTACAAATGTACCCTAATATTTGAAGAGACGATAATACTTTAGAGGAGGGGTCTGAAGTGAGCACTACTGCACAAGCCGATAACATCGTAGAAAATTTCCACTCACTGTTTCAAACAAGGATGATATTCCAAGAGAAATACTGCTAAATTACAACGATCCTCATTCTTGGCCCGTTATTACAAATAAATGAAGATATTCCCTTGTCAAACATGGACCAGATCAAGGACGACATAAACTTCAATACCTTGGCTTCAGACAATTCAGGACGAAAATTTAAAAAGGACTGGTTTTATATTAAACAAATTAACGGAGAAACAATTAAAAGAAAAAGGATTTTATATTCTATTAGTCAAAACGCAATATTTTGTTTTCCTTGCATGCTTTTTGGTCACAAATTTTATAATCTTTCAGACCCACAAAAAGGATTCAATGATTGGAGGCATCTTCATCCCGTTGTTCCCCAACACGAAAATTCCTCTGACCACCGAAACAATTATGTGAAATGGAAAGTAATGGAAAAAGATATAAAATCAGGAAACACACTCGACGATTATTTAGTTAGTCCAATTAACAGAGAAAAACTGATATGGCGCGAAATATTGAAAATAATAATAGATGCTATTTTATTCTGCGCCAGAAATAATATTGCTCTTAGAGGCTCAAATGAAACAATTGGAGATCAAAATTGCGGAATCTTTTTAAATGTAATTGAATTTGCTAGCCATTATAATACTACTTTAACAGAACGTATTGTAAAACACAAGAAAGGTTCTGTTTCCTATTTTTCACCCATTATCCAAAATGAAATAATAAAATTGATTGGCGATAAGACTAAAAATGAAATAATATGCAGAATTAAGAAAGCAAAGTACTACGCAATTTTATTCGATTGCACTACTGATGTCTCAAGAAAATAACAAATGAGTCAAATTAATAATAAGATACGTCCATGCTAACTCTGATGGAAAAGTGGTAATCAAAGAAAGCTTCATCGACTTCATTCAATCACACGAAAAGACTGGAGAAGGTTTAACGACGGAAATTTTAAATAAACTAGAAGCTGATAAATTGGATATTCATGATGTCAGGGGACAAGGATATGACAACGGTGCCAATATGGCGGGCAAATACAAAGGAATTAGAGCACATATTTTGCAAATTAACAAATTGGCTTTATTTGTACCTTGCGCAGCTCATAATTTAAATTTAGCTGGTGTCCACGCTGCATCTACAACACCAGAAATGATCACTTTCTTTGGTACTGTGCAGAGGATATTTAATTTCGTTTCCTCCTCAATAATGAAGTCATTAAAATTGTCTCTTAAAGGTTTTTCTGATACAAGGTGGTCATCAAAGGCCAATGCAATAAACTCGTTATGTTTTCAATTACCTGAAGTAAAGAAAGGATTGGAAACGATTGCAAATGATATATCAAATCTAGAGGCTGTATCAAATCCTATAAGTTTGTTGTTACAAATTAATTACAGATTCATTTGCACACTTTCTGTCTGGAATAAAATTCTACAATGCATTGAACGAATAAATAAAACATAACAACGAAAAGATATATCGATAAATCATGCAACAAAATTAATTGGTGTGCTGCGTGCTACTTTGCAAGGACTACGAGAAACAGGTTTTAAACAAAATTTCCTGGAAGCAACAAATTTAGCTGAAAACATGGATATAGATATTGGATTTTCTAATAAACGGAAAAGAAAAGTTAAGAAACTGGAAATAAATGAAGCACTGGATGAAAGAAGTAACATGACACCTCCAGAATTATTTAAAATGCAAATTTACAGTGTTTTTGACGCTCTATTGTCTAAAATAGATTGGCGTTATGAGCAACTGAACACTATCTGTGACGATTTTAGCTTTCTCTATGGCTCTTCTTTAGAATCTATGAGTGTGTTGCTTTACAAAAATCGGCTGCAGATCTTGCAATTAAGTATAATAAAGATTTAAATACGTACGAGTTCACATGTGAAATTCAACGTTATAAGTTTGAAGCTTCGACACTAATACAAAATATTAAAACTGCAACTCCACTTGATATTCTACAGGGTCTTCATGATTTTGGCTTAATTGAGTCATATCCAAATATCAATATTGCTCTCCGGATATTTCTTACCCTTTCTGTTTCTGCAGCTTCATGGGAGAGAAGTTTTAGTAAATTAAAATTGATTAAAAAAATTATATAAGATCGAGTATGGGACAAGAACGATTATCCAATCTTTCCATAATTTCTATCGAATATAATATCGTTAAAGATATGAATTATGATGTAATTAATGAATTTGCTGAAATGAAAGCCAGAAAAGTGCAATTGAAATAGTCATTATTTCCTTTTGTAAATACATATTTTTGATGATTTGTATATTTTTATTTTTTGTATACATAAAAATTATTTATAAAAAATTATATGGTATTTCATTTTATTATTTATCACAAAAAAGGTGGCCCAAAATAAAAACCTTGCACAGGGCACATGAAATGCTAGTTACGGTACTGCAACTATGCAAAAACTACTCTGCACTTACCCGACTCCACCTTAATATAAATCTAAAATATCACATCTAAAATATACACTAGAAATACTTGTAAGCGAAAGAAAAATGCTGATATTGTGATAATTTACGATAATGACATAGCAGAGACTACATATTTGGACGATGAAAGTGACAAAGTTAATGCATAACTATTATTAAATTTGAAGTTTCAATATATCTATCTATATATATATAAATAATTCTGTCATTTTCATATGCTGAAAATATTATTTTATTAGCTTTACATATTTATTTTACATATAACAGACTTACCTTTTCTAAAATATAACTTTTTTAAATATTCACTATTATTATAATAATTATTTGTTACAATTTTTATGATAGTTTCTAGGTTAACGGACCGTTATACATTTAATGAGAGGAAATTGGGGGATTAAATTTAACAACCCATTTTTGTAGTTTTTAACGCAACGAGCTTTTATAAATGCAAAAATCACAATTTAATAATTCGTTAGAACATAACGGACCTTTATATGCGAAATCAACGTTTATGAATACGGTCATTAGTCTCATCCATATTCATAATTACATTTAAAATAAGTTCATTTATTTCTCACTTTTGGATACTTTTTTACAAAAAAAAATTAAATAACGTTTATGCCTTCGCACACTTTTTATTTCACAAAACATTTTGTGACGGTTCGTAAAATTGAGATTTATAATTGGCGCGCTTGACTTCTATTAGTCATGCCGTGTATTGTTTTATCGGCCCGGCTAGCTCGGTCGGGAGAGCGGTTAGAACTCGGACTGGGGAAGCGACTCTCTTCTAGCGCGGTTCGTACACGAGTCGGTTGTGTTTGCGTTTGCAACTTGCATTGTTTACACATTATAAAGATATTAGTTTGGTTGATGATTTTGATTCAAATTAAATATTAATTGTATTGACGAAGATAAATCAACCTCAGCGTCTTGGACTTTGTCCTGGGTAAGTTTTTATTAAGATTACTTTATCGATAACGTTGATTTTTAGAGTTACGAAGCGTTGAGATTTTTTTTGTTCGACCGGCCATGCGGTCAGTTAAATTATAATCTGTAATCATCGAGTGGTAGAATCGCTGAATTAAAGTAATTTAGTCAAATCGGAGATTTGCAGTTGTAATAACGCGAGTTATTGCTAATATTTTTGGAATTTTTAGTGAATTTATTGGTTGTGTAAACAATGTGATTGGCATGCGAGGATACACCGCTCATGTTCGAGGTCGCGGGGTTGTTGTATTTGTTTAACTTAAATTAAAGTAGATATATATAAATATTTTTTTGAATTTTGGGGTAATTTCAGAACCAAAAAGGGTTGGGGAAAGGATTTAATTTGGGTCGTGGGTAATTTTGGCGTTCACAACAAAGTTGTAACGTAATGCGACGAATAGCAAGCACTCTACGAAATTTAATAAATGTTTTACGAGAAGCCTGATTTAACAGTAGACTGAATGAGATCAATGTGAGAGTCTTGGGGCGATAGTAGTGTTAGTGAAGAGAGTGTGTGAAAAATACGCGCGTTTGCGAATCTGGAAGATAATTGCATAAACACCTCGGTTAATAATTTAAATAGAGTTGAATTATTTAAATCGTCGAGTGTTGTATTTAAATAATAAGTAGTATTATTTAAATAGTTGCTTAGTTTTCGTTAGGGCCGCCGTGAAATTGGATTGTTTAATATTGGCCTGCGAACGTTTATGGAATTATCAACCACACACCACCGAAACTTCCAGTAATTACTTTTATCCTAAACTCCCAGTTGTGATCGTCTTTAGTGTCAGATCTACTATTCATCTACTATTTTCTTCTTTCTTCTTTTCTTCCGTTTTCTTCTCATTTCAAATAGTAAAAATTTTTGATTACTTAATTAAAATAAATGATTATCAGTAAATAGTACTGTATAAAATAAAATATCTGTTTTAATAACGGTTAGCTACCGTTTGCAATTTTAACGAGCTACCATTTTGTTTGGAGCACACAATTTGTCTCCGTTTTGTTTTGGAACAGTAACTGTTGGGTAAAAATCAATTTTCAGGTGCAACTAGGGCCTTAGGTGCGGTTGTTCAAGTGTGGTGCAGAGGTGACCATTGAAGATTGGATCAGCTGACGGACCGCGGGGAAAAGCTCACAACTACAGTCGTGGATGGCATCGTTTTAAGCTGTGGACTACCATTATTACCATTATTACAGCCGTATTAATTCCACTTCTGCCAGATTAAATAGTTTTGAAGAGCACCGCGTGTTCAGACAACGTTAGTATCCAACTACTATTCACTGTTCGGATTCCGTGAGGAAGCATTGTCGATTACGGCGCCCCCCGCACTTGAAGCAATCGCACGGAAGAACTAGCTAGAATTGTCTCGCACCAAACAAACAATTTGTAAGCCCAGTGGTCTACGTTCCATCGATTAAATAGGTAACCGTTGTTAAATCAAAGATTGTTATTTCATTCAAATATTAACGTAAGACTGAATATGTTTAAATAGTTTAGTTTTGAATTAAACATTTGATTTTCGATTATTTTGTTTAATTATTTTATTTAAGTACTTTGTTTAAGTATTATTAAATTGTAATATATATATTTTTTTCAAAGTTTTTTTATATTAGACATTAAGATTGATATTAAATATATAAAAACAAAATAAAAAACTTTGTGGCGCCCTCTTCTTATTTTAAAAAAAAAAAGCCTCTCAGTTCCTACCAGTGTTAAGGAAACTAGGTGTGTATTTGCCGTGCATTCTCTCCGACTATAAGTAAAAAAGCAGCCGTTGCACATATAGCTACCAAGGTAGGTGTTTTGAAATAAAGTATTTTAAAAATTCAAACAATACTACGACTTGGACGTTATAATTTGAGAATATTTCTTGTTGTTATTAAAATTATCATCTGCCTTTAATAAATATGTTATTGAGTTTTGATGCAAAAAAGCAACACATGAATTCGTAATTCAGATTCAGAAAATACACATTATTTATGGTTAATGAAAGCTATGGCAGTTTGGCAAAATGTTATAACTAAGTGGGATGCATACTATGAGTATATAGGCAAGAAAAATTAAAAAACAATGTTACATTGCAAGATATTTAGACTGATTGGTCAATATTAGTAAAAAGTAAAGGATATACTCTGGTAATAAATTAGAATAATTTATGTACTCGTATATAAGTATAGAAAACTAAATACTTGTATTTTTAAATTTTTAGGTTGATCGAGATTTTGTAGAAAATATATCCAATTAATTTTGATGCTATATTTTCAAATTTATTAAAAACATCATGCGTGTTATTATTTTTTCTGAGAGTAAAATATTTGAACAATGTTCAGTATTTTTTTAAGAATTTTTCTTGCGGTCCAAAGTTATGTTCTATGGCCCGGACGTAAACGACCCACCTTACAGAATGAAGGTGTCTAAAACCCCCTTACAGGCTAAGGGATATTTATATTCAAATAACCTATATTTTATATAATTGCTAACAAAATTTAAAAACAAGTCGTTCTCAACGTATTACGAAAAGGCAATATAGAATTATTAAATTATGTAGAAGAAAATAGAGAAATTTTAGGTGATAAAATTAATCTGTCTGATTTAGTAAAAATACAAAAAAAATGGGAGGAATTAGCGCATTTATTAAACTCTGATAATCTTGGACCAAAGAAAATTGTTAAACAGTGGAAGGAAGTAAGTTAGTTTTTACTTTTCATATAAAAATTTTGCTACTAATGTTTTTGTAGTAAATTTTCTTATTGATGTTTTAAACTAGACCTTTAGCGAGTTGAAAGGAATATCCGAAAAAACGCCAGAGAAATTCGATATGATATAACAGGAACAGGAGGTGGGCCAGCAAAACAAAAAGATCTCTCAGACTTTGGAAAAAGGTCACTGGAACCGCCGCGACGCCGAGTGTCGATTTCTCAAATTCTACGGAATTCAATACTAGACCGCGAGACAAGTTTCCGACATTTGTCACCGCCGCGACGCGTCGATGCGGCAAAATCATTAAAATCACATATTACACCACCCAAAGCCGTTGAGATCATACGTAGCATATCCGACCGCATTTTAGACGTCGAAATCCGCCGCGACGCCGAGCGTCGATTTTCTAAAAATTGTACCACGACGTACTAGTCCCCGAGACAAGTTTCGGACGCTGGTCACCGCAGCGACGCCAGGCGTCGATTAGCTAAAATTACTTCCAGTTGAGTACCCACCGCGTAACACGTTGAGATACAGATACAGCGTTGAGTGTAGCTCTAAATCAGTACAATAAAGCAGACATCGCATCGAATATTATTCTGGTATTTGTTTACCCTAAATTCTCATCTCCGACAAAGCTATCCGATCCGTTTGGCGCCCGAGGCAACTCAAACGCCAAACTTTTGTGCCCTACCTAAAAGTACGTCACGTACGGCGGGAGAGTGGGTCTCCGACCGGGCGCGTCCTCAGGTGGCGGATAGAGGAACGCCCCCCTGATAAGGGGGGTACCGAGAGAATCTCGGCGCGGACCAAACCACAGGGTCAGCGTCTGACCCAAAATGGGCGGCTGATCCACGGGTAGACAGGACTCGTGAGCTTGGGGAAGCAACCTGTCTAGGAGAGAGCACTCCGAAGCAAAACTCAGGACGGATTCTAGATAACGGCTCCAGCGATGGAAACGGACAACGAAGCTGGCAGTACATGGGGTGATGTGGAAGTGCTGGAAGTAAACGACGTGTTACCCGTGCGCCGGAAGTTGAAGGCTGACGTGAGCTTGCTCTGCCGAGCATTTCCCCCATGTGTGTGCCTGTGACCAGCCCCATTCGGGGACCTTGGCAGGTAGTGTGTTGTGAGTTGGAGTTGCGGAGGCTCCTTCTGCATCGAGCGAGCACGATTCGTCCGAGTATACCGGGATCGTTTAAACAGCGTAAACTTAGCCCCAGAGTAATGGGGTAAGGCAGAAGGCCTGAGGGTGTACCCGCTCCCAGTTAGCTGGCCTGCTCCTCAACACACGATGCGCTGGTAGACAGAAGCATGGACAACCTACAAGACTTTTTAACGGGCCTAGATAGAAGGAAGGAAGCAGGAAGTGAAGAGGAGGAAAATCTTTACCAGGAAATAAAGATGAGGAGAAGGAGCACCCTCACAATGAGGACACCTCCAAAACAAGAAGACAGCGTGAATGTTGACAGGCAATTTGTCTTTACTGGAGAACCGGGGATGGAGTAGATGATTTGCCGATCAATATCAGCTCAGACTCGGCGGAACAGGAATACCAGAGGGACCGAGAAATAAAGGTTGTTGAAAATAGAGTGCCTAAAGTGACGGCAGGACCAGGAGTAGTAAAGGCGACGTCTTGTACACAGAGGGAAAAGATGGGGGCAGCCTCTGTGAGCGCTTGAGGCAGCGGAATGGTACGAAATCTCCTACTGCTAAGAGGGCAAACACACTCTTTGCGAATCCTGAGGCGCTACAAGTAGTGGCGAATAAGTTGCTGCACCTATGCACAAAGGTGCACACTAACACGCAGCGCGATATCAAAGCTGCCGCTCGTGCAGTGTGCAATGAGGTGCATACTCTGCAGCGTGTCAGGAAGGAGGAGAGAGTGGAGCTGGCTACCAGAGCGAGGGGATCTCTCTCATGCCCACAGGAGGAGAAGGAGAGGCTGTGGCATGAGTACGGCTTGAGAAAAAAAGAGCTAAGAACAGAGATCCGAAGAGAGAAGAGAAAGCAGTGGAAAGCACTAATAGACGACGTGGAGCTAGACACCTGAGGGAAGGCCTACCACATTGTGGTGCGGTCAACCAAGATGGCCAAGCCGGAATGCCTTGAAGATGGCGTGGCTGAGCGAACAATTAGTGCTCTCCTTCCACAGGTAGAGGAAGTTCGTGTAATGCGGTCAGATACGGTAACGAATGGCGACGGTGACGAGAATGCATTCGCTGATTTTACGGAAGAGAAACTCCAGAATGCTGCGGGCAAGATGAAGACTGGCAAGGCTGCGGGGCCTGACGGAATTCTACCTGAGGTGATCAAGCTGGCGGTGGCGGCAATGCCACTCACCATATTTAATGCGCTCAACCACATGATGCGGAAAGGGTGTTTCCCAAAAGATGGAAAATAGGTAGATTGGTGTTACTTAGAAAACCGGGAAAGGTAGGTTTTGAACCTAATGTTTTCCGGCCATTGTGCCTATTAGACACCGGGGGCAAGCTGTACGAACATCTGCTAGCGGAGAGGCTGCGAGAGTATATCAACCCGCTTCTAAGCGTTGAGCAGTACGGCTTCCGGAAGAACAGGTCGACGGTGAATGCCATCCAGCGTGTTGTCGGCATAGCGAAGGCAGAGATGGGCAAAACCCTTAAAACCAGAGGTTTATGAACGCTGGTTACAATTGATGTTAAAAATGCCTTCAATAGCGTACCATGGAATGGGATATTAAAGGCTTTGGAGCGACTCTGTACACCAGCGTACCTCGCCAGGGTTCGTTTTTTACGATGAGCTGCTACGCATCAAGCTGGACGCGGGCATCATACTGGTGACATATGCGGATGACTTGGCTGTAGTGGCAGTACAGCGGGAGGAACAAGAACTCACCTACAGTGTCAATCGGACGTTGGATAGGATAGATGACTGGATGGTGAGTAACGGACTCCGGATAGCGGGGAGTAAAACGGAAGCCGTAATGCTAAGCGGACGCAAGAAACACTTGCCCCTGGAATTCCGTCTGCAGGGACACCCTGTCAGACCGGATAAGCAGATCAGGTACTTGGGCGTGACGTTGGATAGTCACCTCAAATTTGGACCGCATGTACTTGCGGCGACGAAGAAATCTGAGAAGAGCGCAAACGCGGTTAGGAGGATGTTTCCCAGAATGGGAGGACCGAGTGTATCGAGGAGGAGGCTCTTGCTCAGCACTGTAGAGTCAATTGTTCTGTACGCGGCTCCAGTTTGGGGCGATGCAATGGACATGGCCAAGTACAGCCAAATGGTGAACAGCCTGCAGAGAAAGTTGACGGTGGCGGCCTGTAGGGGGTACAGGACCGTGTCGACGATGGCTGCTGGAATTATTGCGGCGGTGCCACCTCTTGACGTGCTAGTCAAGGAGAGACAGCGCACATATGGACTGGCAGCTCATCAGAGGGCGGAAGAACGACAGGCGACGTTAGCTGAATGGCAGAGTAGGTGGAGTGCTGCACCGCATACGTGGCTGAAAGTACTGCTACCCGA
Organism: Clivina fossor; assembly: GCA_963966155.1. Lineage (NCBI taxonomy): Eukaryota > Metazoa > Arthropoda > Insecta > Coleoptera > Carabidae > Clivina > Clivina fossor. The sequence continues at coordinate 7,665,612 of OZ014554.1, forward strand.
TCTGACACCGTGGGTAAGGAGGACACATGGAGAAGTAAATTACTACCTCACCCAGGTTCTCACTGGGCACGGGTGTTTTCAAGAGTACCTGCACCGCATAGGCAGAGCGGAGTCAGAAGACTGCTTATACTGTGGTGAGAGGGATACCGTGGAACACACGCTGTTCCAGTGTAGAAAATGGGTGCATATCCGGACGGATTTACATGAAAAGTTAGGTAGGACCGTTGACGTGGAAAACCTCCTACCCAGCATGTTGAAGGATGCCGAGAGCTGGACGACAATCGGAGGGGCTCTCACGAACCTCATGGCCGCTAAGGAGGCAGACGAGAGAAGAAGGCAGGGAGTTGCCAACTAAGTGTACGAGAAGGAGGAGGCAGATGAATAGGAGCCATGCTATGGGTAGCCCTGCGGGAGAGAGGCCAGGTGTAGAAGGGCTCGTGGTCCTTGTGCACCGGGCCTCTTGATAGCTAAGAAGAGTCTATATAACCCATTACCCTGCGGGAAAGGGGCCAGGGGTAAAAGGGCTCGTGGTCCTTGCGCACCAGGCCTCTTGAACGCTAAGAAGGGTCTACATAGCTCAATGCATATGGGGTAATAGCTGTGCAGCACGAGCGCCTGCAAGTGAATGATGCTGGACTTTCGACGAGATGGTCAGGGGGAGTCTGCTGATCACCTTGCTTGGATGTCTGAGCAGTCGTACGTAGCTGGAACAGCTCTTCGGAAAAAAATGGCCAGCAGTGAGCTGAGCACCTTCGTGTACCCGGCTGGACTCAGAATCGGATGCTAAGGCCTGTCTCGTACGACTCTCGAGACTGCCCGTTGTTATGACCTAGATGGAACAGGTAGAAGATGATCGTGAAGATCTGGGTTGCGGCAAATAGGACCATGACGAGCCCTAAAGAAGTAATGTCCCTCGTGGAATATTCCTTAGGGTTTGTCGTCGATTGAGGGGGTTTTTAGTCGGTAGGACTACACTAGGTGGGAGTCCGACACTACCTACTGCTGGAGATGGGCAGTAGGCGCACAATGAGTTTTCCCCCTCCCGAAAAAAAAAAAAAAGGACAGAGGGCTGGAGCACAAAACTTTTTAAGGACGTTACGGTGAAAAAGGGTAATCCTTTGGGCGAGTCTGGCGACCTGTTTGTGGTCCATTGTGAGGGGGATACCCTTGAACAAAGGATCCTGCGAACAGTTAACGAAATGTTCGCCGGAGGTGGAGACTTGTTGGGCAGGGCCGTGGAGGATGAGAAACCTAATATGCCAACACAACGATCGTGGCTGAAGAGGACACCAGTGGTAATACCAGCTGTAGGAGAGTAATCGGCGTCAAGATCCCCCGTCTGGAAGGGGCCGCTGACTTACAAAAGCGTGAACGGGATGTATACCAGACAATGGGCAGGGCCCTGAATAGGGCCATGGAAACGGGTATGAAGGAGGTGGTATACTCCCATACACAAACGCAGGAGGGATACGAGCGGCAGCTCACATATTTGTCACACCACTTGGGTTTCAAGCATTAAGGCTTGCCAGTTACAACGCTACAACAAAAAGATAGAGTAGGGCAGGGGTGAGCTCTGCACCTATCCGCACCAAGCGCGCCGTTAAGGAAGTTATTATAGATGCCCAAAGCAAATCCTTCACGGAAATTGTAAAAGGAATGCGGGGGATGAAGGACGGTATTAACAAACTGGGGATTGATGTGCGGGAGATGCACAAGAATGCGGCAGGCAAGGCGGTATTGCGGATAGACGGCAACACCGAACGCCTGGAGGAGCTACGAGGACAGGTCTCGAAGTTCTTTGCCGGTGCCACGGTGCAGACACGGATCTCTGGTCTCAGTGTTCTACATGTCTCGGGGACGGACGCGGAGGAAGTTAAAGACCTGATCTCGAGTACGGTAGACGGGTGTAAGGAGGTACATGTCTCCGCATTGAGACCGGGCTTTAGGGGCACTACGAAAGCCACAGTGAAGGTCCCCGCTTTCGTAGCGAAAGCATTGATAGGCAAGGTGAAAATACCGCGAGGAATGGGCTACTGCGGGTTCAGAGAGAGGGCACAGCTTCAGGCTTGCTTTCGCTGCCTGGAGCCAGGACACTTTGTGGCGGAGTGTAAAGGCCCCGACCGCAAGCGGTTCTGCTACAGATGTGGCAAGGAGGGACACCAGGCGAGAGTCTGCAAAGACGAGGAAAGTTGCTGGTCCTGTGACCAAATAGGACATCGGGCCAACACTAATCGATACCCAATTTTCAGAGACTCAATCTCCAAGACCGCCATTGTAAAAGACTCCCTCACTGAGGCTACAGCAAGAGACAACGGAACACCGAACTCGTCTACGCTACCGCAGCGAGTAACGGGCAGTGGAGCAGTTTCCAAGAACGTGGAAGGCGGCCGGGGGACCGCGGACAATTCTGACCCAAAATGCCTTGTCTAAGAATCTTGCAGATCAATATAAATAGGGCGCGTGCGGCTCATGATTTGGCTATACCAGTAGCCAGAGAGTGAGGTGCCCACATCATCCTTGCTAGCGAGTCTAACAAGGCAGTGGTAGCAAATCAAGCTGACTGGATTGCGCATGAGGGTGCACACAGCGCTATTTACGTGGTAGAACCATCGGAGCTCCCGGTAATTGACGCGTCAGCGGAGGAGGGCATTGCATGGCTGGATACTCGCTGGTGGCGTATTTGTAGTTGTCACATTTCGCCAAACACAACCCTAGAAGTATACCTGCATTTTCTGAACAATGTAGAGTTGACGCTGATGGACACGCGGAAACCAGTCCTGATAGCCGGTGATTTTAGTGCACATTCGGTGGACGCTAAAGGGCACGCGGTAACCGAACTCTTTGCCAGAAATGATCTGGTAATTGCCAACCGAGGGGACACCCCTACGTTTTTTAATGCTAATGGCAATTCTATAATAGAGCTCACGGCATGCTGCAAAAGGATGTCCAGACTTCTCAGCCATTGGACGGTGCTGGTGGACGAGGAGTCAGGTAGTCCTCACAGATTCCTGTTCTACGAATTACAAGGAACTGGCGGCGAGCAAAGCCCTTCAAACCTTTCCTTAAGCCCCCAGGGCCCTGGGTGGAGGTTGGACTCTCTACAGAAGGACAAATTTGTTGAGTGTCTAAAGAATGCTAGTGTGAGTACAAAGGTAGCCAGTCCTGATGAGCTGACACGCGCATTGACCACAGCCTGTGATAAGTCAATGAAACGCAAGGGGGGCGGACACAACGGCAAGAAGGGCGTGTACTGGTGGACGGCTTCTACCGCCGAAAAACGCAGGGCATGCGTGAAGGCACGTAGAAGTGCCACTAGGGCTAGGAGCTCTAGAGCTTGCCCCCGGCACGTAAAGGAGGAACTCTGGGAGAGAGACAAGGTAAAACAGAAAGCACTGCAGCTGGAATTCCGCAGGGAGGAGAAGAGAAAGTGGAACGAGATGGTGGAGGACATCGACCGGGTCATCTGGGGTAGCGCCTATCAAATAGCGGTACGGGCTACCCGCATGGCTAGGCCAGAACGGCTCAATCCAACGGCGGCACAGAACGTCGTTAACGAGCTCTTTCCCACTAAAGCGGCTCACGGCTTCGAAAGGTGGTAGTTTACCAAAGTAGCTTCAGGGAAGTTACGGAAGAGGAGCTATACAGCGCGGCAGGCAGGCTCCCGGAGAAACAGAGCCATGGTCGATGCAATACAGCGGGTAATAAATATTGCCACAGCTGAAAAGCAAAAAACGTGGAGGACCAGAGGCTTGTGTGTGCACATCACGATAGATGTGAAAAACGCCTTCAACAGTGTACCATGGGGGAGGATAATGGACGCTTTGGAACGGTTACATAAACCACCGTACTTGATGAATGTGATGGCTAGCTATCTCAGCAATAGGTATGTTGAGCTACATGGAGTGAATCACCCTATGACCTGCGGCGTCCGCCAAGGGTCAGTCCTGGGGCCACTCCTGTGGAACATATTTTATGACGATATGCTCCGATTGCAGACCTACGAGGGAGTGACGCTGATCGCATACGCCGATGATTTGGCTGTTGTGGCAGTAGACGAACTGGTACTGCAGCACAAAGTAAATGGCGAATTAGCGGATATCAACGACTGGATGCGGGATAATGGCCTGCAGGTAGCGAGCCATTAGACTGAGGTTGTGTCTCTGAGCGGACGTAAACGACACCAGCTACTTGAATTCATGCTGGACGGGCATATAATTAGACCTAAGACCAGCCTAAAATACCTAGGAGTGGTGTTCGATAAAAACACCACTTTTGAACCTCACGTCCAAGACGTCACCGCAAAAGCGGAACGAACGGCGCAGGCACTGAGAAGTCTTTTCCCACGGATTGGGAGACCGGCAGGTAGTAAACGTAGGATACTGGTAGCCGTGGTAAGTTCAATCGTATGCTACGCTGCACCAGTATGGTCATCGGCAATGGCGTACGAGAAATACGCCAACGCAGTTATCAGGATAAAGCGAAAAGTGCTCGCGGGGTTCCTGAATGGACAGGTCGGATGCTCACTGGAGCTACGTATGGAAGCACCTGACTGAGACTTGACAGGATGATGGTGATCTCCTCTGGGAGAGTACATGTAGGTGTAGATGCAACGGTTATGTTGACCCTCCCCTATCCGGCGAGGGAGCAGAGAGGGGGTCAGCCTCTAACCGGAAGCAATGTACACGAGTTATTTTTTTTTTTTTTTTTTTTTTTATTTTATTTTATATGTTTAGCTACTCAACAGGAATAAATCCCAATGACAGAGTAGCACTACAATTATAATAAACAAAGAAAATTTATCACACAGAAATGAAAATTACATAATTAGATTGAAATACATATTATGAAATAAGAGAATATATACATATATATATATACATACATTAAATTACAGATACAAAAAATTTATGAAGAAACATTATACAAAATCAAAGAAATTAAACGCTTAAAAGTAGTTATAGATACAGTAAATATATCAGGAAAATTATCCATAGTACAAATTTTATTATACGTGTAAGATAATCTATTAATAGGAGAATTTGCTGCAGAGTTAGTTCTATGTAAAGGGATATCAAGCAAAAAATTTGTTCTAGTTACATAACTTGGCACTCGAAAAGACAGTTGCGAAAGTAAGAAAGGAGAATCAACTATATTATTTAAAAGTTTATATAAAAATGTGAGATCAAATAGTGTCCGCCTTTTTTCCAAACTAAGACAGTTAAAATCAAAATTAATAAATTTCCTACTTAAAAATGAGAGGAATTTGTTTTGTATTTTTTCGAGGCGGTTAATGTAAGTAGAATAATGCGGATTCCAGCAAACCGAGGCAAATTCAAGTTGGCTCCTAACAATCGTATAATATAATGTTACAAAGGTTTTTGGATTTTTAAATTTCATACAGGTACGAATCAAAAAACCTAACATCTTGTAGGCTTTTTTAACAATGGTGTCTATATGCACATCAAACAAGAGCTTTTGGTCTAAGGTTACACCTAGATCTTTAATCGTTTTAGATTTAATCATAGTGGAATCATGTATATGATACGCACACTCAATAACAGTCCTGTTTCTAGTGAATGTAATAGAGTGGCATTTAGAAGTATTAAGTAGCAGTTTATTTGCCATCGCATAATCGGTAAATTTATCGATATCATGTTGCAACAACTTACAGTCTAGATCTGAGTGAATAGTTTTGTAAATTTTGAGATCGTCTGCATACATGATAAATTTAGAATACGTGAAACAAGTAGCAACGTCATTGATAAAAATATTAAACAATAAAGGCCCTAAATGGGACCCTTGTGGAACACCAGAAGTTACGAGCACCTCATCAGAATGGAATCCATTCACCACCACACATTGCCTTCTGTTAGTCAAATAAGAAGAAAACCATTTTAATAGGTCACCACTCACACCGGCTACAGCTAGCTTTCTTATCAATATATTGTGATCTATTTTATCAAACGCTTTGCTGAAGTCAGTATAAATGGCGTCAACCTGGACCCTGTTATCCATAGCATCCAATATGTAGTCCGTGTATTCAAGTAGGTTACTTTCAACAGATCTTCCAGAAAAGAATCCATGTTGTTGAGGGATAATAAAGTTTTTCACACAGGAGAATAACTGTTTATAAATAATTGATTCAAATACTTTTTCCAGAATACATAATTTAGAGATTGGTCTATAATTTTCAACAATATTTTTATTGCCTGACTTGAATACCGGAACTACGAAAGCTTTTTTCCAAATTTGCGGGAAATTGCTTTCTTTAAGAGATTTATTAAAAATGGTAGCGAGTGGATTACACAAAGATGAAGCACAGTTTTTTATAAATATACAAGGTATATTATCTGGCCCTGACCCTTTGTTGATATCTAAATTCGATAATGTATTAAATACATCAGAATTTTCAATATGAACTTTTGATATACCACAGTTGTTATTCAGTAGAAGCTCATCCACCAGGGATCTCATAAGATTTTCATCTAAGGAACCATCAGTGTACACTGATTTGAAATAATCAGAAAAGAGATTACACGTTTCCACGCCATTATTTGACACTCTATTACAATATTGCATTTGTTGTGGAATGCTGCTTTTCTTTAGTGATGAAACGTAAGTCCAAAATTTTTTTGAATTAGTTGAAATTTGTTTCTCTACATTACAAATATACTTATTATAACAAATATTAATTAATGATTTAACTCTTTTTCTCAATAACGAAAATATATTGTAATAAGTTTGTGTTTTGAACTGTTTGTATTTTTTATGTGCTTTCTCTTTCTCCTTGATCAATTTAATGAGATCACTGGTAAACCAGAATGGGAATACTTTGCTATGGTAATCTTTGTGAGGTACTAACGCATTTATTGCAGACCATAATAATTCATAAAATTTAGAAACGCAATCATCAGTACTACAATTTCTGAATAGTTCATCCCAATCTATTTCATTAAAAAAATCATTAATTAACACGTAATCAGCATTTTTGAAGAGAAATAATTTACGAGGCTTTTTATTCATAAGTGAAATATTAGGAATTTTAAAACTAACCTCTAAGGGTGGATGGTGCTGTAAATCAATTTTAGTTAGAGAGTTAGAACATTCTGAAACTGTAGTATTTTCACAATTCGATAATATTAAATCTAAAGTACGATTATTTTCATTTTTCACACTATTAAACTGAAACAGTCCACAGTATGACATTATATCAACAAATTCATTAGATTGCTTATTATAAGTTGGTGCAGACACAAGATAATTATTTTTGTTCTTAAATTCCCATTGAAGATATGGCAGATTAAAATCGCCGCAGATAATAAATTTACCATCTGGTTCTTTTTCAACGATTATTGACAATTTATTAAGAAAAATAGTTAAAGCTGCGCTATCTTCAGGGGGAATATAGACACAACAAACAAACAAAGTATTATTATTAAAATTAACTCTAATCCAAATGTCTTCAGCGGTCGAACAAAAATCACTAATCTCAAAATAAGAAATTTTCTTATGTACACCAATTAAGACACCACCTCCGTCGAGCTTAGTGGACGTATCACGGTTCCTATCTCGTCGAACGATGTTATAATCATCACACAGAACTTCAGAGTCGTATACAGATGAATTCAAAAATGTTTCGGTAAGACAAATTATGTCATACCCACACATCACTGAGTTCACACGAATGTCATTCGTTTTTGTTCTAAGACCTCTCACGTTTTGATAATACATTTCTAATACATTTTTACTGTTATGTCCCATAGTCGATTTTATTTTTATACGCTTGCAGGGCTCTGATATAGGTTGGGCAGTTTTTAGACCGACAATCGTGATTAGCGTCCATTTTTGCGCGTTTGCAGTTTATGCAGGTGGGGTTATTTTTGCTATTATTGCAGTTTGTGTGGTCGTGACCTTTTTCGGAACAGATACTACATGATTTATAATCCTCTTTGCAGTTATTGGCGATGTGTCCGAACCTTTGACAGTTGTAACATCGTGATATTGAGTAAAAGTCCCTTACGCTGCAAGACTCCCAGCTCATATATATCTTCCCTCTGTTAATTAATTTATCTCGCACTTCAGGTGTTGTCTCGATAATTTTGTGATTTCCTATTTTCTTAACTATTTTCGACTCTAATATCTCGTTTTCCGGTACACTATTTTGTAATTTCAAATATTGCGATAAACTTTCGTCTGTTAATGCCTGAGGGGCGTTATATATTATTAATCTCGGTTTCAATTTTCGTTGTTCTGTGAACTCGTATTGTTTGTGCTTTGCTAATTCGGTTTTTAGTTTGTCTTGATCATTTTTAGAAGCTACTATTACTTTCATACCGTTTGATGTTCTTGTCATATTGCATACCTGCACATTTAAATTTTTTGGGTCTAGTAGTTGTGTAATTTCTGTCTTTAGTGTCTCGTATTCCATCTGATTTTTTGGTTTTACATTAATAATTTGTTGTTGTCTTGTAGCGGTTGTTTTAGTAATAATGCTGTCTGAACCGGTTTTCGCAATTTGGGCGTATGACTGTGTATGTGGTTTGCTTAGTTGTAAAGATATAGTTTCTGTTTCTTTTAGTCTACCGTACAGTTCTTTATTTTTATGTGTAATCTCTGAAAAAAGTTCATTTAACTGATTCGAATTATCGATTATGTAGGACGCTTGAGTTTTACTTATTTTATTTTTATCATTTAAAACGTACTGATGTAAATTACTAATAATTTTCTCAAATTGTTTTCTTAACATGTGTTCGGCCTCCGTGTTTCCGCGTGTTATAGTAGATCCTGGTGTTTTATCGGGTCTATTTCCTGTATCTGCCGAATCTTCTTTACGAAAAATCGGTGTGTCTCGCGAACTAGGGCCTGGTTCTAACTCGTTCGCTACAGATATCTTTCTTACTTTAGTTAGTGACATCGCAAAGCTTTACTATACTAAATTTCTCCCAGAAGTCATTTAGATTTATGTCCGTTGGTTACTTTCGGGTTGAAGTTTTGTCGGAGAAATCGGTAAATGAATTTTTACCAACATCCGGTCTACTTCCGGTTTATATTTTATGCAGGAAACGATTTTGGGCAACTTCCGGTTTCACTTCCGGTTTATAATTTTGCTGGAAATCGATTTTGGGCGACTTCCGGTTTCACTTCCAGTTTATAATTATGCAGGAAATTGGTTTTGGGCAACTTCCGGTTGTACTTCCGGTTTATAATTATGCAGGAAATTGATTTTGAGCAACTTCCGGTTTCACTTCCGGTTTGATTTTTGCGGAAAGTTGTTTGAAGGTCACTTCCGGTTTGGAGGGAAACTTATTTCCGGTTTAATATTTAGAGCGGATATAGAACGTTGATATCACGTGAGGCCGGAGTAAAAACACAAAACTGGACAAAAGTCGAAGAAATACCCAAAATTTCGCGGGAATTAAATTATCACAATTTCCAAACTAGTGTTCACGAATGTACTTAAAAATGAATAAAAATAAAACGAATATGTCTTTACAAACTATAGTTCACCACTGTACTTTACGCTAATTAAACAGAAATTCTTGTTTTGAGCACGTTTCTGACTCGAATTAAAAATTGTAAAGTCTTTAAAAATTGTCCTACGTACCTGTAGGATATCTCAAAAGAAAGAGGACATCTTCCCGATGCTGGAGATGTAAAATTTATCCTTGTAGGTCCAGTGGTATCCTTGGTAAACGCGCTTGAAAATAGTTTGTTTTATTTAACAATACCCTCACGGCAAAACTTTGTTTGCAAAATTGGAGCACCAAATATTTCAAAAACATGTAAAACTAAACACCATATGTTTCACAAGCACATATATAAACTTTTCACAAAACTTTGAATTTAAATAGGTCCGTATGAACAATAAGTTTGGCCATTCTGAACCACTCCTATCAAATATGTGTTGAGAAGCGGTGAAGCCTTTAAGGCTTATATACTTCGGACCCGACATGGACTGTGGTGGGGTTCGGCCTCATCCTGGCTTGGTGGCGAGGCATCCGAAAGGATAGCATACGGCCAGGCTGGAGTCATTTGATGATTTCCACTCCAACGAAAAAAAAAAAAGGTTAGGGTAGGTTAGGTTAATAGGTTGCTTTAGGTGTTTGTCTTCTACTCCTAACACTTGCCTGGCGGCAAAACATCCCTGTGGCAAAATGTCGCGGCGGCAAAAAGTCCGCGGCAAAACGTGCGCGGCAAAATGTCCGGCGGCAAATGGTCGCGGAACCCTTCCTGGACGTGCAACAAAAGTTTCACACGTTAAAGTTGCAGATGCAGCTTTTGCTCTATCTCCGAATATTCTTAAACCTTTTCCATACAGACAATTAACGAAACAACAAGGTTACTTTAATTATAGACTAATTGTCAGTAGAGCAAGAAATGTGGTAGAATCTGCATTGGGAATATTGGCAAATCGTTTCAGAGTTTTGCGAACAAAAATTAATTTGTTACCCGAAAAAGTTCAGAAAATTACATTAGCTTGCTGTGCTTTACATAATTTTATAAAAACAAAAAGACCGACAGTTTACATGCCCGAAATTCCAGATATAAATAAAAAATATAATTTTCACTACGGATTAAGTGAGCAAAGTGAATAGACCAAAACGATTAGCTTTTAAAATTAGAGAAGAATTTATAGAGTATGTTAACGATGTAGGAAGTGTACCATGGGCAATATAATAAAATTTAATTAAAGTTATATACATTTTTAACCGTCGCGCATTCTTGCTACGGCATAGGGGAGATGCGGCGGTGGTTAGCCCGTGGCTAGAGATTGCCGGGAGCGAGCAGTGGGAGGCTAGAGTCTAGAGTGTGTGCATGTGTCACGAGCGAACGAACGCTCAAGCGATAACGATAATCTGTAGTGCTGGCGCTGGGCTGGTCGGTAGCGCGGTGTGACAGTGCGCGTGTGACGGCGGTGTGCCATACAGAGACATCGGTACGTAACACAGTGTGTGACAGTGCGTGTGTTTTGACTAATGCCAACTGGCCACGGGCATATATACGATGCTACGCAGAACTATACGCAGCGGCAGTAGACAACGTGATATATCGGACAATAATAACTATATCTCCAAACGTATTGAACTTATTAGATTGTTAGAACTTATTAGATTATTGGAACTTATTAGATTATTAGAACTTATTAGATTATTATTAGTATAAGATAATTGGTGTACGCTATAGTATTTACAAACTTACTGAACTAACTAGAGTAGTGTAGGACAATTTGATTACGCTACAAATTGGTGTCAGAAGTGTGAGGTGAACTTGATAAACGTGCCTAGTAATATCTATAAAAATGAGTGACGTGCAGTGCTCAAAGTTTAGCGGTGGCGACTGGTCGGAATGGCTCCGGCTATTCGAGGCATTCGCTCTCATCAAGGAATGGAATGATGATTATTCTACCATTTTATTTGGAGAGATCTGCAGCCCAAACGTATCGGAGTTTAACACCGGTATAGTTATCCAATTGGGGAACAGTGTGTGCTGCATTATCACAAATTTTTAAGAGTGACACGGACAATAGTGAAACGCGGTTTTATTCGCGTCGTCAAGAGCCGAACGAAACTCTTGCAATGTTCGCGGCGGCATTGAGAAGTTTGGGAGGAGAAGCATTTGCCGAGTATAGCCAATTAACTCGTGATAGGCTTCTCTTGAGGCAATTTCTGGTGGGAATCGACAAACAAGTGGCGGAGGAAACAGCTCGGCAAAACCCAGTTACGCTGAATTCTGCATTGGCGGATGCACAAACAGCTATGCGCATAAAAGAAACTCTAGCCGAGATCAGGGGCCAGGAGAAACCTGACAAAGCCGAAAAATCGATTATTATCTGTGCAGCAGGGACAACACCAACCCAGGTATATCTGTTAACTGCGCAAGTAGAAAAGTTGACAACCGTTTTGAACGAGTTAATGCAGGCAAATCAAAGACCACAGGGCCGGGAGGAACGTACTGATAACCGGTTGCGTTGGCGTTCACCATCCCCGCCCGTACGATATTCGGAAGAACAAAGGCGTGTGCCACCCGAGTGAAGGATACGTTGAAATCCAAGGTATCCGTGTGAACGAATGTGACGTGCCTCCAGTTGCTGCAATGTTATGCGAGACTGTAGTGATTCCAGCGCGGACGGAGGTATTAAGCAAAGTGCGTATTGAGTGCGGGAAACATGACATAGCACGTGTAGTGGAACAATCGCCGCGCTGCTGGGATAAGTTCGGGTGTCTCCTAGGAGGGTGATAATAGAAGGTACGGAAGGAACTGTATTGTTACGTAATCCTACCACTGAACCTATTACACTGAGACAAAATTCGCGTGTTGGAACTGCATACGCGTGCACGTTGGTCCATTCGGATGGGGAAAATAATCGTCCATTGACCTCAGACGCGTTTGATTGGCAAGAAGCTTCTCGCCATCTAACAAGGGTGGAGCTGCATCGGGCCAAGCAGTGCATCAATAAATTCGGTGATACGGTGTCTCGAAATAAAGCGGACGTGGGACGTACAGGAATCCTTCATCATACTATCGATTACTGGGACGTCCAAGCCCATAAGACAATATCCACGACGATTACCGGGGGCAAGACGAAAAAAGGGCCAAGAGAAAATCGAAAGAATGTTGGAAGCTGGCGTAATCAGCCCATCAGCATCACCTTGGTGTTCTCCAGTGGTGCTGGTTCGAAAGAAAGATGGATCCATGAGATTCTGCGTGGACTTTAGAAAAGTAAACGAGGTAACAATCAAGGATAGTTACCCTCTTCCCCGTATTGATATGATCCTTGATTCACTGGCAGACGCAACTTCTTTCACTGCGCTCGATTTACAGTCTGGATACTGGCAGTGCGAAGTAGATCCAAAGGATCGTCGCAAGACGGCTTTTTCGCTGGGGACAGGACTATACGAATTTAACGTTTTACCCTTTGGGGTATGTAATGGCCCGGCGACTTTCCAGCGACTGATGGACGTAGTTTTGGACGGGTTGCATTGGGAAAGTGCTCTGGTATATTTGGACGATGTAATTGTCTGGGGCCGAACCTTTGAGGAGCACTTGCAACGACTAGAGATCGTCCTCAACCGCTTGAAGACCGCGGGATTGAAATTAAACCCGCAAAAATGCCGTCTGTTTCACGAGAAAGTAGAGTTTCTTGAACACATCGTCAGCAAAGAAGGAGTTGCCACTGACCCGGAGAAAATCAGAGCAGTACGCGATTGGTGTACTCCCAGAAGCGTATCAGAGTTGAGATCCTTTCTGGGGTTTTGCCTCGTATTATCGCCGCTTCATAAAGGGGTTTGCTACAATTGCGGAGCCTCTCCATCGAATATTGACGCGGGGATCTGAATATAGATGGAGTGAGGAGTGTGAGTTGGCATTTAACAAGCTAAAACAATGCCTTGTTACCGCACCAATTCTAGTATATCCGAAAACCGATTTACAATTTATTCTAGATGTAGATGCTAGTAATTATGGCATTGGTGGTATTTTAAGCCAAGTCCAAGATGGCTATGAGAGAGTCATCGCTTATTATAGTAGGGCATTGACAAAACAGGAACGGAAGTACTGTGTTACAAGAAAAGAACTTCTGGCAGTGGTAGCTAACTGCCGTCATTTTCGAGCATATCTATTGGGATCATCGTTTACTGAGCGAGCAATGCGGGTTAGGGGATGATTACAATGACCAAACAAATGTGCTAAGGCAAACAAGCGAATTTCCGAATAATGAACAATTGCTGATAAGTCGACAACTGTCGGATCCTATGTGTGAACCAGTTATCCGGTACTTACGTGGTGATATCACCAGTGCCGAATTACCGTCGGACGCCAAACAACTCCTTAAATTTGCGCCCGAGTATCGAAAGTACATCGAAAAGTACGGTTTGTGTCTAGTAAATCGTACCGGTAACACTCGTGATTACCGTGTCGTAGTGCCGCGTTGCATGGTAGCAGAATTATTGGCAGCTTACCATGATAGCGCTGTAACGGGTGCCCACCTGGGGGTTACTCGCACTGTAGCCAAATTAAAAGACCGCTATTATTGGCCGGGAATCCAAAAGGACGTGGAAGACTGGTGCAGACAATGCGAATCATGTAATAGACGGAAGATATCGATGCCACAACCAAAAGCACCGCTACAAACTCAATTATCGACACGTCCACTCGAAAGAGTCGCGATTGATTTGTTGGGCCCGTTGCCAACTACGGTGCGCGGAAATAAATATATAGTAGTGATTGGCGATTATTTCACTAAATGGACGGAAGCTTATTCGATTCCAAATAAAAGTGCAGAGACCGTGGCGCGAATTGTCGTAGATGAATTTATCTGTCGTTACGGGGCGCCCGAAACACTACATTCCGATCAGGGGAAGGAATTCGAGGCAATGCTGTTCCAGGAAATGTGCCGACTCTTGGAGATAAACAAGACGCGTACGACGCCTTTCCACCCGCAGTCCGATGGGATGGTCGACCGATTCAATCGAACGTTACTTGCCATGCTGTCTCACTATCTGGGTGAACGACAGCGTACTTGGGATGAGGAATTGCCTCATGTCATGTTGGCGTATCGGACTAGCCAGCATGATAGTACCAAACACATTCCGTTCCAGTTGATGTTCGGACGAGAGGTGCGATGACCTGCCGATGTTCAGTACGGATTACCACCGGGTACCGAATATCAGTCGGAAGAAGAATTTTTAAGGAAATTACGAAATACTATGGAGGAGACTCATCAATTGGTACGTGAATCCATGAATGATCGAAACAGCCGGAAACCTCCTTATCGCATTGGTGATCTGGTATAGGTGCACCAACCCACACCAAAAGTTGGAGAGAGTCCAAAACTCCATAGGCCCTGGGCGGGTCCATACAGGGTCGTAAAGGTTTTGGGAATGGGTACATTCCGGTTACAGCATTGCCCAAGCTATTCGAGAAGAACGGGCGAGTAAGCGTCCGGGGCGACCAAGTGAAACCAATCGTTATACACAAAACAGCTCGCAAACCTTCAAACTAGTGGAAAAGCAAGAAGATTTGTTTGATAGCCCTCCTCAGTTACTGGCGTCAATCAGAGAACGTTATTGGCCAATAGGAGCCAAAAGCATGATACGGAAAATTATACACAAATGTAAAATATGCTTCAAAGCGAATCCGAAAGGTATAAATTATTTAATGGGTAGTTTACCAGAGGTCAGAGTGAAAGAATGTTTACCATTTATGAATGTAGGGTTAGATTATGCAGGACCTATACTAATCAAAGACCGCATAACAAGAAGAGCAAAAACTGTAAAAGCATACATTGTAATATTCGTCTGCCTAGCAACGAAGGCCTACCATCTAGAATTAGTGACCGATTTATCAACTGAAACATTCATAGCTGCATTACGGCGATTCTCAGCAAGAAGAGGAAAACCATTAAGCATCTATTCTGACAACGCCAAAAATTTTGTTGGTGCAAATTCAGAACTTAAACGTTTGTATGAATTTTTAGAGTCAAATAAGGAAACTATCCACGATATATGTGCGAAAAGGGACTTAACTGGCACTTTATACCACCAAGATCCCCGAATTTCGGCGGCTTGTGAGAGGCTGGTGTAAAGGGTATAAAATACCACTTGAAACGCATAATAGGAACTTCATTGCTGACTTATGAACAATTAAATACAATACTAGTGCAAATAGAAGCAGTACTAAATTCCCGCCCCCTTACTCCTTTATCCAACGATCCTGATGATCTAGAACCACTTACTCCTGCACACTTTTTAGTGGGACGAAGGCTAACAACATTGCCAGATCGTGAATTACTTAATGTTCATCAAAATCGCTTACAAATGCATCAAAGATTGCAGAAAATTCTACAACAATTTTGGCAGAGATGGAATAAGGAATATATTCATACACTACAAGCCCGAAGTAAATGGAAGAAAAATCCCAAGGAGATTCTTAAGATTGGCACATTAGTAATCATAAGGGAAGATAATATACCACCATTAAAGTGGCAATTAGGTCGCATCATGGAATTACATCCAGGCAAGGACGGCATTGCAAGGGTAGCTACAATCAAGACAGCGACAACAACAATAAAACGTGCTGTGACAAGATTGTGTGTATTGACAAGTGAAACAGATGATCGTGAGTGATTAATGTCAATTATGTGCTAGTGTAAAGTGTTAATTTAAGGATTAAAAAAAAAAAAACGTTGATTCTATTTTTGATATCCCATCAAGGGGGGAGTTATGTTAATTACTTTAATATACTATTTTGTTGTACACTAACGCCATCTGTGAGGCACTAAGTTGACTTAACGGTGGTTGGAATGAAATAGTTGACAACACTGTTGTTGAGTGGGTTCACGAAATCATTGTGTAGAAGCCACGTTATATATTACATGTTTTTATATAATTTAATAAAGTGTAATAATACAAATATTGTTATATGTTGATACAATAAATCGAAATAAGTGTTTACAATTTCCATAGGCATTCGCAAGTAAACACAACAGTGATCAAAAGCACGTGTGAAACCGGTAGCAAATTACAAACCGCAAGTTGTAGGAGTACTTCAATTATAGTTAAATTATTACGAGCTCAATTATAAGCTGCAAAACTTCTGTGGAAAAAGGTATTTATGGTTGAATTTCAGTATTGGTGGATTAACATAGAATACCCATGTGTATTGCTTTGAGATTAGGTGTAATTTGACATCATTATTTTGTATAGTTTTTTTTTAGTGATTTTTTATAACTTTTTGTGCACTTTTAGGGGCGTACCGGGACAATGGTACGAAAGTATAAAAAAGTGCCTGGTAGCAAGGTTTACCAAAATTATGACCAAGAAACACTAGAAACTGCATTAGGACAGTTAAAAAAAAACAGATAACTCTTCGGGAAGCAGAACGTGTATTTCATATACCAAGGTCCATCCTCCAACGACATGCTCGGAAACCTCAAAATAAACAAGGTGGGCAAACTGTCTTGCAAGAACGTGAGGAAAATAGACTGGTGGAATTAATTGAATTAACTGGAGAATGGGGATACCCATTGGAAAAAATAGACATTCGATATGTAGTTAAGGGCTATCTTGATAGAAAAGGTATAAAAGTGAAAAAATTTAAAAACAATTTGCCCGGTGTTGATTGGGTGAACCTGTTTTATTCGAAACATAGAGGACTTCTTACCGAAAGCCTTTGTGAAAATATTAAACGATATTGGTTGAAGTATCTCCTGAAACAATTAATGTTTTTTTTGATAATCTTCAAGAAGTATTACAAAACGTTGAGCCAGAGTCCATCATCAACTATGACGAAACATGTTTCGTGGATAATCCAGGTCGGAAAAAAGTCATCGTACGGAGAAAAACACGACATCCGGAACGTATAATTAACTCAACGAAAACATCTACATCCGTGATGTTTGCTGCAAGTGGTCATGGTAAACTGCTGCCTCCATTTAAATGCGAGTGGTTGGTTTGATCAGCCACTATTCGAACAGTGGTTTGTTTCAATTGCTCTCCCTTTTTTGAAGAAACAACAGGCAGCAAGGGTAATTATTGGAGATAACTTATGTAGTCATCTGTCATATAGAGTTATTGAATTATGTGAAAAAAACAACATAAAGTTTTCTTTTTTGCCCCCAAATTCGACACACCTGACTCAGCCACTTGATGTGGCTGTATTTGGGCCGCTGAAAAAGAGTTGGAGAAAAGTATTGCTAGATTGGAAAAAAAATACAAGGGATCTTTACCGAAGCAATATTTTCCAACAATTTAAATGCAGCTATAACCAAATTAGAAAATTTAAGCCAAAACATTAAGAGTGGATTTTCTGGAACCGGAATCATTCCACTTGACTGGACTAAAGTATTAAAACGTTTGCCGCGAATAAATGACGAAAATGATGATCCAAATTTATGGACAGCGGCTGTTACAGACTTGTTGAATGAAAACAGAAACATTTGTAAACCAGTCATCAAAAAAAAGAAGAAAATTAATGTTGAGCCCGATAAAAGCATTTCGAAAGCGGATTTTCTACAAGTGCCAGAAGCTGCACCATCAACATCAAACACTCAAGAAAACGAGGAGATAATGGACACTTTTGAGACTCATTCGGAAACAGAAGATTTGGTACATGAACCAGAAAAGATTAATATTGAAAACCTCTCAATTAATGAATTTATTGAGGTTCAGTTCGAAACAGACAAAATCAGCAAATATTTTGTAGGACAAATTAAAGGATTTGATGGTAACATTGAAGTTGCATTTCTTCGCCCTAACAGAAAAAAACAAAATTGTTTTATTTTTCCTGCTGTGGATGATACGTGTACAATTAATCTAAACCAGGTTGTGAAAAAGCTGCCTCAACCAAGTAAACTGCGACGTGGTGGATATGAGTTTCCTATTAACTTGAAACTAAAGTCGTACATAAATTAGTTAAGGAACTGTGTTAATTTTTCAGAGAAATATGTTTTTGATAAGTTTTAGCTTTTAGAATAAAAATCTTTTATTTAATATTGTTTAACCATAAGTGCAATTTTGTTTTGTTTCTGTAAGTTTTATTAAAATATATGTCTATTTTCATTCGATTTTTTATTATTATTACTTTTTTTTAATATTTTTTAAGTCCGATTCACCTCATATGCGGGGCGATTTAAACATTACAGGTATAAATAGGGAGTCCCGATTGACCCCGATTGCGGGGTTTTATTAACTAGGCATACCTAGAAAATCATTCAATACATTTTCCAGTAGCTGTACTAACTGCGGTTACTTTCCCCAAATTTAAGAATTTTTCCTTTAATGTAAAAAAAGATATTCATTAAAATATCCAAAATTCGTCTCGATTCACCCCGTTTGACGGTATTAAATAATTTATGTTTTTTTAGCCTTCTTGTATTCATCCGGGATGCGATGGTTCTGGAAGCAGGTGTTTTCATAGACTGCCCAAGAATGACACACTTCGTGAAAAGTGGCTTCGTGCTGTCAACAGGTGCAATCTACTTGAAAAAACCTATGAAGAAATTGCATATTACTATGTTTGCAGCGCTCATTTTAGTATATGGCAATATAAAAACGAGACCAGTAAATCGTTGAACCCAAATGCAATCCCAAATGCCAAAAAAGGTCAGTATTGCTTTAGCAGTAAAGCAAATTTTGTTTCTATGTTGTATAGTAAATGTATATAATTATAATTTTGTATTACAGACTCTCCTATTGCATTATCTGGAGTTACAGCATCACCCACTACTGCATATTTGACCCAACCATATAATAGTATGTAATACTTTTGTTCTGTTTAATATTAAACTTTGACTTTTTTACTATTGTATTTTTCAGTAATTAATTTACAAATACTGAATATATGTTACAATATTTTTTATTTTTTCAGATTGTTCGCCACTAAAATGGGATGATATTAATTTAAAGAGGAAAATTAAAACTTATCAACGAATGACTCAAACAGAATCTTCAAAGTCAGGTTAGTGAATTATTTATTAATTATTTTTCTAAGAATTTTTTTTATTTGTAACTATTATTATTTATTAAATATAATTCAAAATTAATGTTTTTATTATACAGTTTATATTATATTTATTAATTTTTGATTAATCTAAATTTAATTAATTTTTATGAATTTAAATGAATTATTTATGTTTGCAGATTCTTCAATACCCAGTTCTTCGCAATCAACCTCAATCATGGAATGGATAACACCAATTTCAGAGGCTTCAAAACGAGTAAAATTAGGTACGTAAAACTTATTAATTTAATATTGAAACATCATTCAGAACTCAAGACAAATAATTTAAACAACTTTTGTTTTAAGTTCTGTCTAGTTTATTTTTAGTTTACGTAAATATATAAAGCATATCTTTCTTTATTGCATAATTTATAATTTTTTCCTTAATTACCTTATAGTTGTTTTCCTTATTTATTTATATGTCAGTTTTGCTCTGATGAAGATGTTGGTGTATAATGTCAAAACGTAAGCCAAAAATAAGTTGGACAGAACTTAAACCAAATTTTTCATAAATTTCATATTCTTTTAACTTTATTTCCTACATTAGTTATCGTATGGTCAGTTTTATTTAGAAATTATTGTTTGAAATTGCAACTTTATTTCATAATGGTTTTATAATTTGTTGTTTATTCATTATGTATATTTTTTTTTATTATTATTATATGTGATCATATTTTAAACTAATAATTACTAACTGAAATAGAAATATTTATTCATATAATGACTATATAATAACATTAATATAACTACTTAATTATCACATATTTATCAAATAAAAATTGATAGCAGGTTTGGCCTGATTTTAATCATTTGATTTAAATCACAATTTTAATCATTTGATTTTTTTAATATTAATCAATTATTTAAATCAATTTTAATTAATTAGTTCTTTTTACTAAATTTTATTTTAACAATTCATTAATTATATTTTTAACTATAGTTTAATTTTTATTATTTTTTAGATATCGCGTTTAATAAAGTAAAACTAAATAGTATTTTGTGTTTACAGATACATTAACTCTGCACGAACTGGGAATATCAAGAATTAAAAAGTTATCTCCGCGGGAACAGAAATTGTATTCAACAAAACGACTGGAACATTTACGAAGAGTAATGAAACACAATTGTAAGAATCGCCACAAGCGAACTCCAAGTGTTCCTAACACAAAAGGAAGTTTGGAAAGTTTTGATGACTTGCCGCAGGCTTTAAAATTTTTTTAATATTGTCAATTACGGAATAAAAAATTGAAAAAAGCAAACAAATATACAGACGAAGAGAAAGCACTTTTTGTGGCAATATATCGCCACAGTCCAAAGTGTTATAGATATTTGGAAACTATTTTTCCGTTCTTGGCATCGCCCCGGACATTGCAACGCACACAACAAACAATAAAATATTTTCCGGGAATAAATAAAAATTTATTTAACTATTTAAATAATATATTCAAACAAAAACAAAAATTAGATAAATTTTGCATATTGATGTGGGATGAAATGGCTTTGCATCCTAGCTTATTTTGGAATAAACATCTAGATGTTATTGAAGGTTTTGAAAATTTCGGTACTGAACGGAAATTTACTATTGCCGATCATGTTCTAGTTTTCATGATTCGTGGCCTCTGTAAAAAGTGGAAGCAACCAGTTGCTTATTACTTTGCACAGCCGGCCACAAAAACATTTACACTAAAACAGTGTATCCTTGACGTCATAAAAGCCATTCACGAAATGACCGAATTTAAAATTTTGGCTTCCGTTTGTGATATGGGGCCCAGCAATCGTCCTGCCATTGATAGTTTGTCAATAGATAATAATCGTAAGGGAGAATTTATTTATAATATAAACGGTGCAGAAATTATCCATTTATTTGATATTCCGCATTTGTTGAAATGTTTAAGGAATAATTTTATGACAAAAAATATTATATTTGATGGTAAAGTAGCTAAATGGCAGGACATCAAAATTTTAGGTGAGTTATCTAAAGCCTATAATACACGATCCATTTTCTGTACAGAAACACATGAATATTTCTATACAGTTTCGAAAACCTATAAGATACGATGCAGTTTTTCATGCAGTGTCCAGTTTCTGTACAGTGTTCTAATTGTCGAGCATGCGCAATGCGTGAAAGTTAACTGCATGAGAATATGGATAGAATTAGAACGCGTCCTATTTCTCATCCATATTCTATACAGTCATATACAGTTTACCAACCGTTTTCGCTTTGATTAATTTATTAATACTTCAAAATAGACAATTATAAGCAAGTAAGTATAAAATACAAATAAATATGTAAAAAATTAATAACAAATATTTGCAATTGGTATTAAATAAATTATAAATATAATAATTATAAGTAATTTAACCAAACTTTGTCAACAAATAAAATAATTATTGCACTTTATTTTTAGTATGTCATACAGCAGTGAAGCTTTAATCGCATTAATAGAAGCTTATGAAAAGTATACATGTTTATACGCCACAAAAGATTTAAATTACCATAATAAAAATATGCGCAATAAAGCTTTGAAAGAAATATTAAAGGTTGTACAACCATTACGACCAGGAACAACAGTTAACGACATTAAAACAAAAATAAACATTTTGCGATCGACGTACATTAGTGAAAAAAGAAAAATGACCAAACAATGTACAAGTGGTGCCGGAGCAGATGATGTAAGTTATGAAAGAATTCAACAACAATATAAAATTATTTAAAGTGTCAAACATTTTTCTAAATTTTTTTTATAATTCATATTTTTATCTTTTAGACATATACACTAACACTTTGGTATTTTCTTAAGCTCAACTTTTTAAGCGATCATATATCGCAAAGAACCGCAAAATCTAATTTGTTGTGTACAGCATCAACATCGGTGACACAAGAAAATGAAGAAGTTGTTGAAAACGAATTCGAATCACATCAGGATAACATATTGTTGGTAAAATTTAGTGAAGACGAATTTTGTAATGAAAGTCCAATTCAAAGTCCCGGTACCAGTATCAACAGTGCTTCATCTGCTTCAAAACAACGTAATAAAAGAAAAAGATTGGAAAGTGATAACATTACAGAAAAAGCAATTGAAACCATGGGAACATTACAGTCTGCTTTATCAAAAACAACACAAAGTAATAAATGTTCAAGAGAAAAAGCTTTTTGTAATTATTTACAAATTCCCCTAGAAAAAATTAAAAATAAAAAATTATTATCTTCTCTTGAAGCTCAATTTTAAATATTGTGAGCCAAACTGAAGAAGAAGATGACAACTTGTAAAAAAATTATTTCTTTTTTTGTTTCTTGTTTTTAGTTTTTAAATTATTATTTGCCACCAATGTAAGTAATAAAGCAGCAGCACCAAGTAAACATATATTTACTAAATTATTTTCCATGTTTCAAACTTCATACATAACCAAATTATTAATTTTGACAGATTACTGACAGTTTAAAATAAATGCGCATGCGCCCAGATAGATTTTTCTTTACAGTAAATATGTATCGTGGAATACGTAAAAATTTCATCCATTTTATTCTGCAAAGCAAAACTGTACAGAAACGTTTTACAGATTTTCTGTACAGAAAAACTTCATCGTGTATTATAGGCTTAATTTTGAAACCGAGGGCAAAATAGGCAAATTAACCAAAAATCATATTAATCCGGATGGAAAGAAAAAAATGAAGGTGAAATTAGCCGCCCAAGTTTTTAGTAGGACAATATATTCACTATTAACATTGTTAGATAACCACGCTGCCCATCATGACAAACCAAAGCAATATAATGGCACAGCTGAATTTGTTTGTTTCGTGAATGATCTTTTCGATAGTTTAAATTCTGTTCACGTATCTTCAAAACCCTTGCAAAGTCGTTTCACCAATAAATCATCGCATCATAGTTGTTGGGCTGAAGCCAAAATTAAAATTCAAAATTTAAAATTCATTAAAGATGATCGAATTGTACCGCAACCGCCTTGCATTTTAGGTTTTTTAATAATTATTAGGACATACACAACACTTGGCGGTTATAATTCAATGATTAGAGGAACATATATTCATCCAGATATAATTGTTCACATCGCGTGTTGGATTTCCGTAAAGTTTGCCTTAAAAGTATCAAAAATAATTAATAAATACTATATTATTCAATTTTGTTAACGAATACAAAGAGAAAGAAGAAAAATTGAAGTCTTATATTGCCGCAATGGAACCGAAAATAATTTGCGATCCAGTGGGTTCTGAAAAATATTCGACTTTGTGTGTTCAAGATTAGTGCTAGTGAATATTATGTAACAACTTTATGTCATCGAGACTTATTTAAAAAGCATTCAAAACTTCAACGAAAATATCCCGAAATTCAGTTAGTGAAAGAACTATATGATGTACCAAATGCAAAATTTTTATTTGATAATATTAAAAAAGAATTAAAAGATGTTGCTGATTGTAGGAGAAATAATATTGTATTGAAAAATGTAACTGAATCTGATTGTTTAAATGTTTAAAAAAAATAAAAAAATGTAATATAGGGTGAGGGCTCCTATTCTCAGCCTTTCCCAGTAGTCAGCCATTTCTATTAATTTACTGAAATAGTAAAAATACCCATAACTTTGTATGCATTATATCTCTTGCCGAGTAGTCAGCCTACTTTTATTAAAATTTTAAATACACTTTCGACATCTATGAATGAAAGGTTGAAGTACAATTTTATTAGCAAGCATGCTACTTCAAAACATTTAATGCAAAATGGCGAAATAGTGTTAGAAGCGTATCTGTGGAGTTGCTGATTGAAAAGGTGTGTATCTTTGTCTAATGCCTACATAAAATGGGAAAACTAACTGCATGGTTATTTAGATTCAAAAGAAATAAAATAAATATAAAAATTATTCTAAAAAAGCATGATTTAATAAAAAAACATGAGGCTGACTACTGGATCATGAATACAGTGTAAAATTCAGTAGACAGCCATCTCCGGCCGACTTCTGGAATTTCATAGTATATTTAATTTGAATTCAAATTTATCATTTAAGATAGTATATGAATATGGTCTTGATTGCTATGTAGAATAGTATCTATATAATTCAATAACCCAGTAGTCAGCCTACTTTTCTAGTAGACGGCTGAACTAAGGAAACCGAAAATTCTATAGTCAGCCGTATGCGAAACACAAGCAAATTATGTATTTTATTATAGATAACAGAACAAAAATAATTAAAATGAAGACTAAGGCAGAATGTAGAAGGCCGATTCATCGATATGAAGAAGAAGCATTAAAAAATGCATTACTTGCAATACGTGGAGGTACATTAAGTATTCGACAAGCAAGTCGCGAATATGGTGTACCGCGGGGAACACTACAAGATAGATTGCATGGACGAGTACCTGAAGGCCCTCGACGAATGAGTCCTGAGACAATTCTTAGCGGAGCTGAAGAAGATCTTTTAAAAGAATGGTTAATAAACTTAGCTAAATGTGGATTTGCTCGAAAAAAAGACGACTTACTGAATACTGCGCAACAAATTATTAAGGATGATAATAGAAAAAATCCATTCAAAAACGATCGTCCTGGAAAAAAGTGGTATTATAGTTTTTTAAAGCGACATTCAGAACTTGTTCATAGAGCGCCAAAAAGTATAACAAAGGGACGAGCTATAATTACAAAAGAATTTATAAAGAAATGGTTCCGTGACTTAGAAAACTACTTAAAACTACACAATCATGAAGATATACTTCAAGATCCTACAAGGATTCTTAACGGGGACGAAACAAGTTTTTGTATTTGTCCAAAAACTGGAAAGGTAATAGCTCCCAAAGGGTGGAAGAATGTGTATGAAATTCATAAAGGCAACGACAAAGAAACCATTACGGTTTTATTAGTATTCACTGCGAATGGGGAAACACTTCCACCAATGGTTGTATTCCCGTACATAAGACCACCTAAAGATGTAGTCAATAGCATGCCAGAAGAGTGGTTTCTTGGACGTTCCGATTCAGGTTGGATGAAAAGTGATACATTTTATGAATATGTCGTAAATGGGATAAATAATTGGCTTGAAAGCAAAAATATTAAGAAACCAGTTCTTCTATTAGTTGATGGGCATCGGACGCACCTGATAATGGAACTAAGTAATTTCTGTAGCGAAAACGACATCATTTTATATGCGTTACCACCTAACACAACCCATATCATGCAACCAGCGGATGTTAGTGTTTTTAAGCCATTAAAAACAGACTGGAAGAAAACCGTCCGAAATTGGCTAGTCTTACCTGAAAACATCAATACAGTTTTGACAAAATCTACCTTTTGTCCTTTATTAGCTACAGTACTAAAGAATTCTGAGTTGCCACGAATAATAAAAAATGGATTTCGTAAATGTGGACTATATCCTTTTAATGCTGATGCTGTTGATTACAGTAAATGCATACAAAATCAATTAGAATTATTGAACAAAAACGTACACGCGGAACTCTCCGAAGTTTTTCCTGCAAGTCATTTTGACATCGCTGAAACTGTCTTAAACAAAATTAAACCCAATTTATTAAATAGAGGAATAGATACAAATATAATTTTACAGGAAATTCGAAAAGAAAAATTAACGCAACATAATTCAGTACAAAATCTAGAGACAAACATAACACCTGAATTGATGACATTATCTGATTTAGTAGGCGTAGAGACTGAAGCAGTATCTGATTTGGCAGGGGTAGAAACTGGAGCAGTATCTGCTTTGGTGGAGAATAAAATAGTATCGGAATTACTGAAGGAATCTGGAACTACACAAATACCTGAAGAACAAACCGTCCAAGATGAGAATAATTTAAACAGTTTGATATTAGAAGTAATACATAAAGACCCAGAAAATAATAAAATTGAATTAGGAGAATATGATGTAGGTTTTAATGGACTTCTACAAAAAGTAAATCAAAACTATTCCACGACATCTAATACTAACATCAAAGAAATAAGAACAAATGATATCGAATATTCTAATACGATTCTGAAGGAAATAGCAGAAAATAATGCAGAAAAAACTGATCTATGCCTAGAGAATACTGTAATAAATGCCAAAGAAAATAAGAATTCTAATTTGCAAAGAATGCCTCTTCTTAAAATTCGTTCAAAATCTGCAATATCTCCAGTATTTAAAAAACATATATATTGGCCTGGACCTGTTTCTAATACGTCTAAAAGACACCCAAAAGAGCCAACTCCTTCCGCTATATCTTCACAAAGTTGGAGAAACATCATTAATAACAAGGAAAATAAAAAGATTGAAGAATTAGAAGCAAAGAGGAAAAGAAAAGAAAAAAGGCAAATGAATCAAGAAGTAAAGAAAAGGAAAACTATGAAGAAGACGAACAAAGAAACTGATTCTGACCAATACGAAACTCAGTTATTTGATAATAAAATGTGTTCAGTTTGTATGGAGCAATTAGATAGCGATGTAGAGGAAGATGACTTAAGAAACGTTGGTTGTGACTTCTGTCCTAGATGGTATCATATGAAATGTACCATATTTTATGGTCACTCTTATATTGATATTGCTAATGAAGAATTTCAATGCGATTTTTGTTAGTATACATATATAGTATACAATATATTCTTTTTTTCATAGAAGAATTACTTTTATTTTAATGTTGTAGTATTATTTCCATAAGTATTATTTCTTACCAAAGCAAATGTAATTTTCCTTTATAACATGTTACAATAATTATAAATATATTTTATGCGATCTATTAGTTTAGTTTTATTTAAAATAATGCATAATTACCATCACGAAATGTAGGCTGACTATTAGATACTATGTGGCTGACTAATAAATTTTGGTGGCTGGGTACTGGTGATTTTGGAACTGTTAATTAAATTACTCTCTATATTCATTATTGTAAATAATTTATGAACGACAACACATCATAAAGATTTTTTAACATTATTAGTTGCGATGTACATAGCAGAAAATTTTAATAACAATGATGTGTAAATAATAATAAATGTTTTATGGAATCCCATCGTTAAGTGGCTGACTATTGGGTAATTCACCCTATAAGAAAATAAAAGAACATGTAATATGAAATTGTTGTTTTATTTAACAATCCTAACATTTACACTAATAATATAATAAATATAAACAAAAGAAATATAATAAATATACAATAAATATAATAAATAATTATATAAAATATACATATAATACTAACTTAAAAACTAGTCAGTCTTTTGTCTCTTAGCTGCCTTACCGTCAGTACTTGGACGCTTACAATTTATACGGTAATGTCCCCAGGGCAATGTGTCAGTTGTCCCGTTTTGTAAGTGTCGTTTGTCATCGTTAGCGCTCAACGTGAGCTTGTTTTGTTCCACGGAATACAGTGTATGTTGTTTAGACACAATATTGCGTTGTGTCTTATAGAGTATATTTTCGTGAAACAAAGCGTCTTTGTAATCGTCAATAGTCAGTGTTTTACTAACAACCCCCGAAATACATTTTGTCTTAGAATACGATTTCTCGTTTTCTAAGGTAAAAGAATACATTTTTGAAAGCAAATCGGCAAATTCAGGCATGACAAGTCCTGTGTTCTCATCTTTGAACAGGCCAAACCAGGCCCGGCATCAGTTGTATTGCTTGAGAGCTCAAGCTACACACCAGACGATATGAGCAACACACCAAAAAAAATGTAAAAATGCGATTGAAATGTTGCAACCAAAATTGAATTTGTTCAGTAGAAAAAAATATATTTCATATTATTTCATATTGAGTTCTATATTCTATATTAGTGGATGTAAAGTGTAGTGTAGGGATCCTAATCCTAGTACCTGCTCTAGTATTACTCGCCAAATCAGGCGTCAGGCCAAATTTACCGTTGGAACGACATTGCTATCACGGTGGTTTGTTATCTTCTTAGCGACTCTATGACGGGGGTGCGAGCATACTTAGATTCTGTACAGGAGTCAGGGCTGGGGGAGAAATTTGGAAGGGCTGACTTTGAAGCCAACAAGCCATTTTATTTCTGTTTGTCTGTTGACGCTGAAGTGCTTTAATATTGTGATTTGTGAGATTTTGATTTTAATATCTGTTATACTTTTTTGCAAAGTTCCTTTTGTTTCTTTTTCCATCTTTTTTGCATTTGCAAATTTATTTGTCTTGTTACAAAGTTTCTTTTTTTCCATCTTTTTTATTATTTGCGTTTGCAAATTAATTTCCCAAAGTTTCTTTTGTTTTTACCTTTTTTGCATTTGCAAATTTATTTGCATTGTTGCAAAGTTCTTTTTGTGTTTTTTTTTTACCTTTATTGCATTTGTAAATTTATTTGCATTGTTGCAAAGTTCCTTTATTTCCATCTTTTTTATTATTTGTGTTTGCAAATTTATTTGCATTGTTGCAAAAGTTCCTTTCTTTACATTTTTTTTTATTATTTGCATTTGCAATTTTTTTTGCAAAGTTGCTTTTTTTTGTTTTTTCCACGTTTTTGCATTTGCAAATTTATTTTGCAAAATTCCTTTCATTTTTTTTCCTATCTTTTTTGCAATTTATTATCGTGAAGTAAAGTCAAGTGATATTAAACAATTTAGACTTTGCCGTACAGCTGGATTTCTGAAGATTGGATATTTTGATAATAGAAAAGTGTTCACTTTATATTATTATTATTTGTATTGTACGATGCATAAAGAATATTAAAACATTTACGTTCACAAAAAAAATCATAAAATGTAACTGTAGTTCCTTATAAATTTTTATACAGACTGTCAATTTAAAAAGTGTAAATGCTTATATTTCTGGAACTAAAAATTTTTAAATTGACACATTGTATATAAAAAAAATAGCGTCAAAATTGTGTATCACCTGGTGTAAAATGTGACATTTTTGTATTTTTTACAAGCACAATTGCTAAAAAATAAAGCCTTGTAACTATAATAAACAAAGTATTTCCAATTTAAACCATTTTTTTCTTTAACTGTGCAGTTCCAAAATTTGGTAATAACCCCTGGGTGACTATGGACCGATTTATTAAGAAATGGAGAGATGATGCAATTGTAGGCGCTGAGGATAGGCATAAGGGAATTAAACGTTCACACATGGAACCGGAAAATAATTCGGAGCTAGTTAAAGAAGTTAGAAGCGAAAATCAGAACCCGGCTCCGCCTGTCAAAAAAACTGGTTAGTATTTTGAAATCGCATTTTTTGAGTTAGCAGAAATAATTTATAAAAATTATTAAATAGATTTTGTATTATTAATTTAATAAAAATAATTGCAGCTTCGACATCGACTACTTCAATTTCAACGTCAAAGGGAAGAAAATTCCAAACTCACTGGACGAACAAGTATCCGCGGTTAAAAGAAGCTGCAGAAAAATGAGGCAAAGCCATTTGTTCATCTTGTAGTCAGGCCGTTCTTCTTAAGATACCTCTACCAGAAGATCCCCAAGCGCCGTTCGAAAGACGCATTTGTCGTCATAGGATTCCAGGCTTGGCCTAGAGCTATTTCAGCTTTTGATAAACACGAGAGCAGCGATTTTCATCAAGTAGCTGTCCGGGGTCTTGCCAGTCGGGAAAAACCAAGTGTGTTGGAACATTTATCCAAAGACAAAAAGAATCAAATGATGGGCGCTTGAACGGCTTTAGAGAAGATTTTTACCACCGTTCAATTTTTAGCCGAGCAAGGTCTTGCGTTTAGAGGTGATGGAAATGACGAGTCCTCTAATTTTATTAGAACATTGAAAATGAGAGCAAAAGATGTTCCTGAGCTTGAAATTTGGTTAGATCGATCAGGCTATAAATGGCTACATCACAATAATACTGAAGAAATGCTGCAGCTCATGGCAGATTCAATCTTGCGCAAGATTATGTCCGATATTAAAGATGCAGAAAATTATTCTATAATAATTGATGAGACACCCGACGATTACAGACTGGAACAGGTGTCATTATCATTTCGTTGGGTCAGCAAGGAATTAGAAGTTTTCGAAGCTTTTATTGGATTTTAAGAAACTAACAATACAAAATCGGAGACATTGTTTAATATTGTTAAAGACGATTTGTTACACTTTGGACTCGAAATTAAAAATCTTCGCGGACAATGCTTCGATGGAGCTTCTAATGTAAAAGGCAACCTTTCAGGTCTTCAGGCTCGATTGAGACAACAAAAACCTCGTGCAATATTGCGTGGCCCATCGTCTAAATCTTGTGGTGCAAGATGCGTTGGAGAGCATTTTACTTGTTCGGGAATTTATCGGAGTCGTTAAGGAAATGACGAATTTTGTAAGAGATTCACCAAAACGCCTCAACGCATTTCGAGATTTGCAAGAGAGTAGTGCACCCCAGCTCTCCAAATTCTGCCCAACAAGATGGTGCATGATAATAAAATCTCTGCGAACAATTTTAGCTAACTACGAGACATTAATGAATTTTTTTATTGACGTAGCAGCAAATAAAGACAACGGAGGTGCAACAGCTGCAGCAATAGGCTTCCTCCGAAGAACGGAATCTTTTTCTTTTTATTTTTATTTAGAAATTTTAATAACAATATTTGACAGAGTCGAGGTAGTAAATAGTGAACTTCAGAGTGTTCAATTGAGTGTAAATGAATCACACTCTAAAATTAATAGTTTAAAGCTATATTTTGAAACCCTGCGAAAGCATGGATTTGCCGATCTGTGGAAGAAAATTCTAAACGGGGCAAGGGCACTTGAATTAGAATCGCCAACTGTTCCGGTATTTCGAAGAGCTCCTCGCAGAATTGAAAGTGATTCTACCCCGCATCAATTTGAATCTGCAGAAAAATATTTTCAAAAACAATTTTTTGAAATCGTGGATTTAACATTGGCCACACTATGCTCTCGATTTAAATCAGAAACTATTAATTTGCTTAATTGTATCGAAGATTTTGTAATAAAAAAACTTGATTCTGCCGAAAAAATTACAAATTTTTACAACACCAGCTCCGTAAAATTCGACGAAGACCGGTTAACATTACATAGAAATATGTTACTAGATATAATTAATTCAAAAACAATGAACCAACCTACTACTGCAGATCGTTGAATTTCTTCGCAAAAATCAAACTGTAGCTGATATGCTTCCGGAAATGAAAAAACTTTTAAAAATTGTCCTGACTATTCCGACATCGTCATGTACAGCAGAGAGGTCATTTTCCGCACTCCGTAGATTAAAAAATTATCTGCGATCAACTATGCGGCAGGATAGATTAAATCACATCGCTATTATAAATATCCATGTTTTATTCAGAATCCTTAGATTTAAAACGAATGGATTTCAAAATGTTCCGTGAAAAGTTCACATTTTTCTATTTTTGATTTGTAAACAAAATAATTTAAAAAATAAAGTTAATTTTTAAACTTTAAATATATGTTATGTTCTTCATGTCACACTTCACCTATGTGTTTTTTTTTTCAGGGTTCGCATGATTTAAATTATTTGATTTAAATCAAATGCTATTTTTATTTAAATCAAGTGCTTATTTATTTGTTTCAATGGTAAAATTAGTGCTCGTCTAATTTTATAAGAAAAGTTTTATTATAATTTGTTTTTACTTGCTTTTCTTTAAACACAATAATGCAGTGCCGCGCCTTATTTGTTTTTTGTTGTGCGCATGTGGGCAATTTAATTTGATTCTTAAATTTATAACAATTTCAAAATTATTTTAAATAAAATAAATTGTGAATAAAAAGTACTTTGTAATTATACATTATGTAAATGTGTAACCAATTTGGGTTTAAAATATAAAATGGATATTATATGTTGGTTTTTTTTATTCGAATCTAGTAAATTTAAATTAAAAATAATTTTTATGACAAAAATCTGATTCAAATCAGATTTTTAATAAAATAATCGTGATTTTTTCCACGGTTTGGTTAGGATAAGAGCAACACACGACAAAAAGTAAAGTTGCCGGCCCTGGGCCAAACGATTTTTTTGTTGGCTTGAGGCATACCGTATCTGTTGTTTTGTGGATAATCCGAACTGTCAAATTTGTGTATGTCTTGTTTCATTTTAATATATGGATCCTCTTCAAACTCATACACAAGCGAGTCTGTATCCATATACAAAAGTTTTGCATATTTATACGACAGCTGTATGTAGTTATAATGGAAGACATACATCAAGTGTTTAGAAAGGTCAAGTATAGCCATGCCCACGTACACCGGTTTATTAAATTTAATTTTGATTTTGTTTAGTTCAATAGAAACTAATAGCGTTTTCAGCTTACGCGGTGCGAGTGCGCATGCACTAAGTTCAGGTTGTGAATTAAAATGCCACCTGCTCCGTGAAAGTGCAACCTAAGTTGAACATATAAATAACCTTGAAGTTTACAATATTTGGAGGAAACGTTTGATATATTGTGGTGTACAAAAAGTACAATGGAAAACAAGGAAACAAAATTTAAAGTAAATAAAGTAATCATATTATTAATATCATTAGATGATGAAATGTATATAAAACTATTAAGTAAGTTTATAATAACACACATTAAGCGTATATTCTAATCTATTCAATAAATTTTATTTTAGGTGATAACGATTATGTTAAAGAAAAAATTAATGAATTAATGGTTCACTAAAAAGCATAATCAGATTTATTGGTGATGAGTGAGTTAAATTTATTGTATAATAATGGCGTTAAAATTTAAAAGAAAATAATGGATAATATTTTTCTTGCAGCATTCAAGAAACCATTCTAGAAGATGAAACTAAATCCCAAACGCTAACAGGTGTGTTATTTTGGAATGTGTTTAAAGTATGTATTACAGAGTTATTATTAGATAAGTAATAAATGTATCTGTCAAATGTTGGGCCACTAAAAAAATTCATAACAAAAAAAATATGTGGAAACAAATAGCCGAAGATCTAGAAAATATGTTAAATATTAAAAGAACTGAAACGCAGTGCGAAAATCGTTATAAAACTCTAATGAAACGAAAAAAAAAAGGCAATTGATAATAACAGAACATCAGGGTCAAATAGGCAGGACATTCCATTTGAGGACGAGATCAGAAAAATATGTTCCATGGATGACAGTATAGAACCTGTCGTTCTTAGAGGTGTAGGGAACAATGTAATTATAAAAGAAAAAAATACCATAGAGTCAGAATCAGAATCGGAAGAAACACGGAGAAAACAACAAAAAAAGTCTGTTGCAGAAGTACTGCAAGATATACATAAAGCAAAAGAAGAAAGTAAAGAAAGAGAGAAAAAATGGAAATGTTCAACAATATACTGCAGTCTCTCAGAGAGAAAAACAATAATAACTAAAGTAATTATTTTAAAACTATTTTTTTTAATAACAACGTATTAGTGTGATTTTATTTTTAAGAGTATACATTTATTTTGTGTTATTTAACTTTAAAAAATATAATATTTCGTTATAAACATTTTTTATTTTGTATTCATATACTTTTTTATATTTTAATAAACTTTGCATTCAGTATTGAACTACACAGTGTAAAATTACATTACAATAATATGAATGTTTAGATTATCTCATCAAAATTATCTTTTCTGCCGCCATATTTGCACTGGCACTCGTGCACTTGCTACCTGACTCGGTGCACAAAAATGCGCACTGGCGGAGAGTCGAGTGCAATTTTTGGTTAAGCTGAACACGCAAAAACTGAAAAAATGCGCACTCAAATTCTAAGTTGAAAACAAAACTCACACTCAGTGCACATTAGCGCGCACTGAAATAGTAAGTTGAAAACGCTATAAATTTTCTTCAAACGACACAATTTTTTTAAAATTTGGTTTTGCGATCAATTTTCGAGCAACACTCTTACCGTCCCATTTAGAGACGAGTTTAATATCACGTCTATTCCGAATATTTTCCATGCTCTTACCAAAAACTGCGTTATTCATAAGTTTGAAAAAAAATTTTTGAAACTCATTTTTTTTATATTTTCTAAATTCCGTATTTTGTGTCAATATATTTTTTTAGCCAAAACGATTGTTCAAATTTAATTACGCGGTGAATTTTTGTTAATTTCAAACCGTTTTAAAGCTTGTTTAAAATTTAACCCTTTCACCTACAACACACACAATGAATGTCTTTTTAAATTTGTGTTTGAATTTTAACTGTTGGCCATCTAGTGGCGTGAGGGAGGGGTTGTTAGAGTGGTTAGGTTAGACAAGGTCATGCTGGTTGTGGTTAGGGGAGGTCCTTATCTCTTATCTATGACGTCACTTCCGATGTAGAACTGTCAGATTTTAACTCTCAACAAAGCCATTTTACACCACAAAATGTTTGATCTAACTACTTAACAGGCTTGGTATTTTAAGCAAAACTTTAAAGTTGTTTTCCTCAAAACTAAGATTTTTGACATTGGCTCTTTTAGAACCAAGCCACAGTATTAATATGATTATTTACGTTCCAGTGTTATTATTTTAGATACAAATGTATTATCCGAAAACCGTGACGAAGTTTCGCAACCGCCGAAAAAAATTAACCGAAGCAAGTATTTTAACATAAACAGAGCAAAAATGAGTAAAAAAACTCAAGAAAAGCTTGTTCTAAGTAATTACAGTGCAATATTAATTAATATAGAATTATTTTTTGAATTATTTCTAGAATTTTTGGATCCAAATGATGAAGAGACATATTTGTCACATTTTTCAGGTAATTTACTTTTTTCAGAGAATTCGGCATTCAAAAATTAATACTATAAATTGCAATTAGATTCCAGCACAAGTACATCTTCATTACCTCCTACTATCGATTTGGGGTTACACAAAAGGATAACATAGGTATTTTGGAAATTTGTACAAAAAGTATTTAATTAATTATTATTATTATTACAGATGAAGCAACACCTATACCATGTACTAGCTCAACACCAACTTCTTCGGACATACGTAAGAATATTAATTTTCATGATTGTACTAAACACATTAATTTGATTTTAATTTTGATGCAGGTTCGCCAGATCTATATATAATAATGGAAAACATTCTTAAAATAAATAATTCTCTTATTAGAATAATAGAGCAAAAATTGTCAATAAATAAAGAAAATTTGGAAACAGATATTAATGAAGAAGTGTTATTAATGTTGCCATTAAAAACCATTGAAGATTTGCTTAATTTTGATAAGCTGCTATCAAATGAAGAAACTTACTTGAAATTTGTAAGTGACGGATTTTTAAATTGTATATATAAAAAAAAATTAATTATTATACTTACAGAAAAGAATGTTAATACTTATTGGTGGAAATAGTAAAAAAAATTGTACACACAGACTCCCAGCAAAAAAATTTACCAACAAATTAGCAACACAATGTTCATTAACAGGAGCAAAAAATAATTTTCGATTAAAAGATCTTCAACTTGTACAAGGAATTAAAGGTATTTATGATACTGTTAAATATATTTGTATTATATGTTAATGAATTTAAATAACTTATTTTTTATTCAGTTGCACTTGAAATATGTTTTTTCTTATCATAATCGTTTTTGTTGGTTTTACAGAAGCTGTAAAATGAAATTTTTATAATGTAACTGAATATGAATTTGAAGAACAAATTAAAGTCACTGATGCATAGCTTAACAGCCGATTCAATGACTGAGTATCTTGTGAAATTTTGGGAAAAATATAAAATCTCAATATTCTTGAGTATTATTATATTAAATTTTACAATGAAAATACGAACACTTATTTGTTCAAGGTCTATTAACAAATTAAAGCCTGGTTTCGACATGCAACACAGCGTCAAAGCCGTGAAACAGAAAAATAAAGAAAATGA
Source organism: Clivina fossor (assembly GCA_963966155.1). Classification (NCBI taxonomy): domain Eukaryota; kingdom Metazoa; phylum Arthropoda; class Insecta; order Coleoptera; family Carabidae; genus Clivina; species Clivina fossor. The sequence continues at coordinate 7,701,841 of OZ014554.1, forward strand.
AAATCCTAATCTACCACTATAAAATATAATTATTATTATATAAAGAAATGTTATTTTTAATTTTAAAATATTTACAAATTCTTTTAAAGAATTATTATTTTACCAGAAAATGTGTTTTTTTTTTATATAAATATAACTATATGGTTTAAATAATAACTATCTTTTCTTTTGTAATAGAAAATATCTGTTAATTGAAAAACAAAAGAAAAATGTAAATAACGTTTTCAGCTCGTACGTCACTATATATTCAGTGATAGTGAAATATACACATTTTAAGTATGTACTCAACATACAAGCTGGAAACGTTATTTACATTTTTGTTATTGTTAATAAACAATGGTAAGTGAAGACGATGTTATTTTTGTTATGTCGCATAGATGTTATTTTTAATATGTTACATTAATGTTTTTTTTAATATGTTAAATAGATGCTTTTTTTGCAACATCTCTACAATGTTTGTGATGTTGGGCGGATATTAGCAGTAACATAGACTTCCACGAGATGTATATTTTGTATGTGACGTGTGTGATGTTAACATCGCCGGAACCTTTATGTTACGTAATTTTGTTTACTGGGATTCTTTAAAATAATTAAAAAATTATTATAATACGCGTATTATTTCATTTCATTATTATTTCTGTGCATCGAAGTATTGTCGAAACTAACGTGCAGCCAATGCAAGGGCTATTTGTCTGTTGGTCCAATCATCCGAAAGAAAGACTATGAGTTAGTATCTGATTCATACAAATTTTGCTGTAACATTGATGAATACGGTTGTATGAAAAGAATTTCTTTTAAAAATGACTGCATATTCCAACATAGTATTTCCAGATCATCGCAACAGACGTACCTTCTTGTTATATGTCGTGTACTATTTCTCCTTCGTACAAAGGTGTGTCTTCAGATATGTAAAGAAAATATATCATAGTATTTGACATTTAACAGGAATACTTCGTGATGGAGATACAACATATAATTTAGAAATTACAAAATGTAAAAATAAACTATATAACGTTTAGCAAAAAGAAAATGACTAGATAACAAATGTGCATTTCAAAGTAAGTCCAGATAGAGATATGTAACCAATCAGTACCAGGTTCCAAAATGCTTCTAAAATTTTCTGGCTTTCTTACAAGGACACATCATCAATCCAGAAGCAGAATCTGTAACAAAATAGAAATATACCTAAGCATTAGTCACCAACAAATAATCGATTAAGAACCAGTTGCATAAAGCATTGTTCATTTAACCAATTAATTAACTAAGCAATTAGATTATCAACTGTTAGTTGGAAAGTTAACGACAGAATTTATTTACAAAGCAATACACGATGCTTTATTCAACAAGCACTAAGAATATGCAATATTCCTAGCACATTCATCAACATACAGCATTTCACAAAAAGTTGGTTACATATGGAAAAGTTTTTTATTAATTTATAAAAAAATTGTTTTAGGATATTTGTTGGGGCTTGTTGAAAGGTTTATTTCGATATGAAGAAAACAAATGACAGTGCTTCCGGTATATGAAACACTCAATATTTTCTTTAATTGCTCTATTTTATCCTTATTTGTTAGCATATCAAAAAATGTTATTAACTAATATTAGAATCATATGGGCAAACCCATATATAAACCAGTTTGACATCACATAAATATTAAGAAATGGAAATAAATTTTTTTTTTCAAAATTTTGAATTTACAAATATTTATAAATAAAATATTTTTTCTTTCAAAAAGTCAGCAACACTGTGCAAAAATAAAATTATTATTGGTACTAAAAATTAATAAATCGAAAATGAAATATTAAAATTTTAAATATTTTTTTACATAATTATATATTGGATTATATAATTATAATGTTGGAGATTTTTTTCCCAAAAAATTTCGTAAGTTACTCAATTATTGAATCGGCTATTAAGCTTTGCATCAATGACTGGCCAATGACTGGCGCCCTTTAGGAGCTCATCAGTAAAGTGATTTAATCAATGTCCGAAAACACTGATGCAAGCGTAAATAACTGACTGGCTTTTGTACCAAGTAATTTAAAAAGATGTAGCTGAGAAGCAATAAATACCACCAACGCCATCTACGCAATATTACACTAATCATTTATAATAATAATAACACTGAACAAAAATTCGTAAGTTTATAATGAAATTAATATAAAATAATATTCTGTTGGGATTTTTTCCGCAAAAGTTTCACAAGTTACTCGAGTATTGAATAGGCAATAGCGGCCTAAACGCTACCTGTCAACTTTCCGAAAAAATGTAAGGGAAGCCGTCAAAAGTTAGCTTCCTTTTAATAAGACACTATAGTAATAAGTGAGTTGAAGATATACCTATAGGAATCTATCTCCGATAGAATCTAATCCGATAAAAGCAATAAAATATTAAAATTTAAATATTTTTTCCCCCAGAAATATAGCAATTAGAACTGGAAAAAATTCTCGATATACCAATAATATATCGATTTATAGATATATCTATAATTTATCGATATATCAATATCATTGATATATCAACATTTTGATAAATTGATATTTTGATATCTGAGCAAATTTAAAATTAATGAAATTCTAATGTAAAGAAAAATATTTTAGATTTCTCCCATGAATGAGGCAAATAAAACAAAGCCAGTTATTCTAATTATTGCATTTCTTAAAAAACCAAAACAAATTACAAATATTTTTTAAAATAAATTATTTATTCTTAATGTAAAAATTCAGACATTAGTAAAATTTTAATTATACTATTAAGGTAAAGATACATTGACAAATTATTTAATTCACTTAGTTATTGGTATATTTTTCATTGAATCTAAAAATATTTAAATTGTATCGGTATATATCGAAATATCTATAAATCAATATTATCGATATTTTATCTAAATATCATTTATCAATATTTCGATGTATTGACATATCGATATTTTTTAAATATCAAATACCAATATCGCCCAGCCCTAATGACAACATGGCATAGAATTAAAATTATATAATTCGTATAAATACTGGGTGAATATTTTCTGAAAATTAAACTAAATTCTGATTTTTCTGGGCATTAAGAGAATTTTTCTGAAAATTTGATTTATCTAGGATAATTTTATTATTATACAGTGTTGCCAATTTTTTGAGAAAAATTTACACAAATTTAAATACAAATTTTTTAAAATACCTCAAAATTTGTTTTTAAATTTTATTTCTTAGATATTATATAATAATAAAATTATATAATTTATGGAGGCACTGAAAGAATATTTTGCGAAAAATTTACTAATATTGGTTACACACTGAACCCAAAATAAATTTTTTATCAGAATATTGAGAATATTGTAATACAGTAAAATTATATAATTTATGTTGGCAGTAATACAATCTTTTATAAAAGTTTGATTAATCTCGAACAAATAGTAAAATCAGAATTAAATTTTAAAATTTTTAGTAAATTTTCTCGGAATGTTGGTAGCTCTGTATATTAGTAAAATAATATAATATCTGTAGACACTAGAAGAATATTTTGTGAAAATTGGATTAAAATCCGATAAATAATGTAATCATAATTGTTTTTTTTTTAACTTTAGTAATTACTTTCTAAGAAAGTTAGCAAGACAAGAAAAAATAAATCAATATGGCCATCTTGGGCACTAAATAAACCTATCCATCATTATAAAATAAGTTCAGATTCGTTATCTAGAAGCTATATAAAAGATTTTTTTATTATTTTTAAATATTTTAGATATAATGTTACAGACAGGATTGGGTTGATTTTAATTATTTGATTTAAATCATGATTTAAATCACAATTGTAATCATTTGATATTTTATATTAATCAATAATTTAAATCAATTTAAATTAACTACTTTTTAACTAAATTTAGTTTTTAATAATTGTTTAAGTAAAATATCTAGATATATTTAGCAAAAAATAAATATTGAAAAAAAAAACATTTATATATACATTACAAAATAAATGTTAGTAATTGTTTAATTCAAATATCTACATGTATTTAGCAGAAATATAAATATTAAAATAAACATTTATACATATTACAAATAAATGTTTCTGAAAACGCTGGCGCGTTTGTACTCTTGCTTGTTATATCGCAAATTTTTACGATAAAAATGTATATGCAGTATTACAAAATTTATTTATGTTATTATAGTTTACTTCGCCTGTTTTAATATTCTATGTATATTACTATGAGGAAGCAAAATGAAAAGCGAACTAAAATAATTTCTTAAATTTAAATCTAACAGTGTCGCTTTTTGCTTGTTCGTCATTGGCACTCAAATATATACATATGTTTTTGAGTATATGCTGCCGCGGATGCATATTCAAACAGACATATAATTAAATATTAGACGTAGAAAATCATACATATTATATTTATGTTCCTAATAAGTACATAAAAATAATAAACTCTTACTTTCGAAAATAGTTCAAATAAAACAATTAAATAAAACTACTTCAGGTTAAAGTTCTGTTAAAAATAAGTTACTAGGTAACAAATAAGTAGATTACAACATTTATAGATTTTTAATTAATGGAAGCCAAATTTTATTTAACTCAGTGCCTTCACAGTGATTGTCGTTATCTTTTTCAGGCAACAAGCAACTTTAATTTTGACTCCGATAACAAATCGCTAAAATATGATTCATAACCTATAATTAATCAGAAATATCATGTACTTGACATAAATATATTAATTAACGTATATAATATAAAATTAATTAATTTACAAAATTATTTTTACAGTAAATCTATTAAAAAAAAAACCTTCAAAATATACAATACATTTTAAATACAATGTAGAATGTTGAAAATAAACACGCATATACTAATACTGCCTAGCATTAACTAACAATACTGTTTATTTTATTTCAGTGCTGCGACTACACACGTTTGCTTTTGTTTGATGGCTGTCTTTCTCATTAAAAAAAGGAATAATTAGTAAATTTGGAAGTGGGGTTACTTGAACGCTTCCGCCCATAAACTACCTCGTCTCTCACCTACAAACCCTTTAGCATCTTTATGCTTGCTACAGTTCAGCCTTAACTGCCATTTTAAACACCACCCCATATTACTTAAAAAACACTCACGTTTTTAATAGATATGTTATTTATATTAAATATAATCGTTAACGACCGTTTTCTTTAAACTTTTTCTTTTCAAAATCACATTGTAAACGTTCTTGCAAACTTGTTTGATTTTCTGATTAATTATTATATTTTGCAAGATAATTACATAATTTATTAAATATTTTTATATATATCTACATAATTCTTAATACTTATTTATCTATTACCTTTAACAATAAATTTCAATTTAAGTTTATTAATTCAAAAGTATTTATTTACACATTGACTGCAAGGAAAAAGTAGCAAAATGATCGGTACGGTGTCTGTAATATTTTCAAAATTAAAAAAATATATATAGTAATTCTTAATATAGCCTCTAAATGACGAATCTGAAGTTAATCTATGATGGTGTATTAATGTGCGTCGTTCGCTCACTTAGTAGTCCAAATTTTGCTATCGAAACTCTTTGACCGTTCATCCGATTTACAGCAAATTTTCATGGTAAGTTAGTTAGTGTCCAAGATGGACATATGGATTTACTTTTTCCAGTGTTGCCAACTTACCGAGAAAAAAGTTACTAAATTTTTAAAACAATCAATTATTTATAATAATTATTATTTATCCAAAATTACTCAAAGTTTTTCAAAATATTCTTTTAGTACTCACAAAAATTTTACAATTTTATTGCTATACAACGCTGCCAACTGACAAAGTAGTATATTATACATACCGGATGTTCGTTCGTCAAGTTCGTATGGGCGTTTAACATGCAATTTCGATAATTTGTGATATACTTCTTTCTCGAGTTAAATTCGGAGCAATACTTAGAATACTTTTTGATAGATCATAAAAAGTTTTATAATTTAGTTTTTATTTTAATTTGCTAGCAAATTATAGAACTTTTTATGCCCTATCAAAAAGTATTCTCAGTATTTTTCCGAATTTAACTCGAGAAAGAAATATATCGCAAATTATCGAAAATGTATGTATGTTAAAGGCCCATACGAACTTAACGAACGAACACCCGGTATATGCTTCGATTTTGTTTCAAGGCATTCAGACTTTTTTTAAATTATTTTTTTTGTTAATTAAATTGTTTGAACTTGCGATAAATTTTCTTGATAAAGATGACAGCTAAATGATCTAAAAAAATCCCTATTGGACATTCATCTTTCTCCATAGAAAGTAGAATTTTATTAGTTACATAATCGACTGCGTCAATTGTTGAACAATTATTTCTAAATCCAAATTGATTGGTATTAATTAATTTTGATTTTTCAATAAACGATTAAAGTCTGCCAAGATAGCAATATTCAAAAAAAATTTAAAAACCCGAAGTCAATGCTAATGGTCTAAAATGATTCATTATATTTTTGTCGACCTTCTTGTGAATTGGAATAATTTTATTTAGTTTTAAAATATCAGGAAAAGTTCCTGTTTCAAATGATAAATTTATTAAATATGTTATAAGTTTACTAATTACTGCAGCTGAATTTATAATAAGTGATGTTGGTATGTTATCTGGGCCAGATGATTTTTTGTTTTTTAGTTTATTTCGTATTATATTAAAAACCTCCAACTCACTGAATGGAAATAAGTAAAATGTATCAGGTACATTAATCTGTAGTTGCTGTTGATTGCGTTGATCAGAAGTTTCAGGTATTTTATCAATAATATTTTGAGGTACAACTTTAAAAAAATTATTGAAAAGATTAGCTATGGTATGGGGATCTTTAACTAAAGTATTTTTATGGTTTATTGTAATATTTTCTACTTTCTTACAATTTTTTATTGAATTTATTACATCCCACGTATATTTGTTTACGTTATTATTTATTAAAATTTTATTAGAGTAATATTGCTTTTTCCTTGTATGGTATGGTTCCTTGTATGGTAGTCAGATATTGTTTCGTGCCTTATTATTTAAATCATTCTTTGCGAAATAAAAACGAATTTTTTAATCAGGTACTCAAAATACAGATATTATAAAAAATGGTTCAATGCAGTAAATATTAGTGAAATGTCAAAACTAAAATAGTAGTTATCAACTAACTTTAAGTAACAGGATTACAATACAATACAAAATACCAACAAAGAATATTATCAATTTTTACAATTGATAGACATCAATGTCATTTTGAAATGTATCTGTAAACAAGTTATAACTAAAAATAAATTATATAAAACACAATAAAAGGGACTTATCTTCGAAAAACAAATTTTTCGGAGGAACCAATAGAGGTGATTTGGGTCAAAATTTTACATTTTTAGATTATTGCATTAAACGCTACCTACATTTTTACTATACAACTAAAACCTATTCTATTTGATTTTTTTTAAATCTAAATAGTTTTTCACACTTTTGGTAAGTATGATGTGAAAATGTGTTATTAAAAATGCAATACTTATTTAAACAGCAATAACTTTTAACAGTTTTGTGAGGTCCTGGGTGCTAGCCCCTCAAGTAGCCCAAAAGTGAAAACAAAATATGCCAAAATTATGTGCTATTTATGAGCCAAACTCAAAAATTTTGTGCTCAAAAAAAAATAGAACTTCCGTTTTAACCTAAACCTAACCTGAACCTAACCTAACCTAACATATCCCAACATAATTTAACCTAACCTAACCTAATTTAGCCTCAAACCGAAAGTATTTTTTTTAGCACAAAAATTTTGAGTTTGGCACATAAATAGCACATAGAAGGCAAATAATTTTGACATATTTCGTTTTCGCTTTTGGCATACTTGAGCGGCTAGCTTACATGACCTAGTTTTGTGCCCTTTCCAGTGAGACTAATGCTGGTACTCTGTATTATTCTCTAAGATCTATAGCACTATAAAATCTTTTGTCTTTTTATGCAATTTTCAATTTATTAAAAAAAAGACTACTGAGCTTACGGAATAATGCAGACTACCAGCATAAAGATCCCTTTATCTGTGGCAGGTTACATACTAAAGAAAAACAATAACGTTTTAAAAAAATATATTTACATTAATTTCTTAAAATGTAATCAAATGTTATATTCTTATTTAATATTTAATACGAAACACTTATTTTTTCAATTTAATAATAAAAAAAAACTAGAAATTATAAGAATTAAAGTAATTATTATTTTTAAAAAATTTTAAATTTTGATACCAAGTAACTTTTTAGTGCAGCTTAATAATAAATCAAGCGAAACCAGTTCTTCAAAATAGATATAATTCGATAAAAAAATGTAATTATAATTTTAATCGAAATTGAAAAAATTACTGTGATAGTTTACGAAAATGAACTATATGCATAAAATATATACAGAGAATGTCAGAAAATAAGTTTAGTACCAAATAGAACCGAATCAATACGAACTTAAAACAAAGCAATTTGGCTTACGTTGATCGTAAACGTTCCACCCAGTATTCTAGCACTCGTATTGCTTCAAGTTCTATTCAGCATTGAACGTATTTTCTGACAGATGTGTTATATTTATCTTTTACATAAAATTAAGTTAACAGAGTAGATTACGATTTGGAAAATGCTACAGAATCCTGTCCTTGCAATGCAACTATGTTTGAGTTTAGTTGCAGTAAAAGTATTACAAGTCCAATTTTGAAAAAATCGATTAAAAATTAAGATTCTCTATTTGCTTAGACAATCAATCAAGAAACAATATCTATATAAAATAATATTAAATAAATTAGGGTAAATTATTATTTATATTCAATTCCAAATACTTGTTTTGTTAACACAAAAAATATTTATTGAATTTTCCACAAACATGTTTCGGATTATAATTTGAATTTTATATAAAATGCAGAACAAAACATTATCGGATTTTCATTAAATAAATTATCTTCACAAGCGAATAATCCCACATATGCATGTAAGTTAGACGAAAATTTTTATATCACTTGGAATTGTTAGACATATTAATGTACTAGAATTATTTCAAACAAATTATTTCAAACAAATTATTTAAAACAAATCTATGAAAATTTTCTTCCACTTTTTAAAATATTTTGTCGTCAGTACCGATTCATCCAGCATATGCAAATAAGTTAAATTATTTTTTTTATGTCATACTAGAATAGTCATCCACAATTTATAATTTTTATGTTATATCTATAATAATTATGAAACATTAACCCCCGTATTCTAAAACATTTTCGTTAAAAATAATGGTTCGTTAAAATGAAATTTCTTAAATTCTGTAAGAAATCTTTTTATGTATATTGCAACGAAATTTATTACGGGATTCAAGAATTTCCATATTAACGAATCGTTATTTTTAACAAGATTAGAAGTATATGGGTAAACCCATATATAGACTACTTTGACATTTCTCGGAAAGTTGGCAACACTGTACTTTAATAATATTATAATTTATGTGGGCACTAGGAGATACTTTTCTGAAAATTTGATCAAAATCGAATAAATAATGTAGCCACAATGAATTTTTAAAAAATTTTATAATTTTTTTCGCGATAAGTTGGCAATACTGTATTTTGTTAAAATTGCATAATTTATTTAGGCACTAGGAAAATCTTTTATGCAAATTTGATTAAAATCGGTTAAATAAAATGGTCAAAATAAATTTTTAAAAATTTTACTAATTTTTTTCTCGGAAAGTTGGCAACACTGTATTTTGTTAAAATTGCATAAATTATATGAATACTAGGAGAATCTTTTGTGAAAATTTGAGTAAAATCGGTTGAATAACATGGCCATAATAAATTTTTTAAAACTTTAGTAATTTTTTTCTCGGAAAGTTGGCAACACTGAATATTAACAAAATTTTGTAATTAATGGGGGCACTAGGAAAATCTTTTCTGAAAATTTGATCAAAATCGGATAAATAACGTAGCCAATATGAATTTTTAAAAATTTGAGTAATTTTTTTCTCGGAAAGTTGGCATCACTAGAAAAAAAACAAAATCACATGACCATCTTGGGCACTAGACAAATTTATCCTGAAAATTTCATTAAAATCGGTTGAACCGTCTAGGAGGAGTTGCGATCACAAAATTTTGTCTGACGACCGAGCGAGCTGACGACGCACATCCATACACCCACATAAACTAAGTTCAGATTCGTCATCTAGAGGCTATATGAAGGATTTCTATACAATTTTTTTTTTTTTTTGAAAATGTTACAGACACCGTACCAAACGCTATACTACTTTTTCCTTGCAGTCAAAGTAGTAAAAAACAGAATACGGAGGTACCCGTGAAATAAAATTATAATAAATATTACTTTAAAAAAAAATATATTAAAATTAAAATTATTTTAACTCGTTTATCGCGGGCAAAAGTTATGTATATGAGTTACAATATTATGTACATTACTGATTATGCGAATTACATGAATGTAAAAAAGAAACCGTATGTAATACCAAAATGTGCTACAATCTGGAACTTAGAAACAATGCGTCAACAACATAATATATAGTTAATCTAAACTCATTTAATAATCAAAAATTATTGTTCAAGTATTTATAGTTACAATAAAATTCAATATTACTTTTAAGCTTACAGTTTACTTACAAATGTATGTATGCTTTAAACTATTAGCATATTTAGCAGATAAAATGTATAAAGTACGCTACTTTTATGACCTCACTGCCTAACGGCAAAATAGAGATTTTTATCAGATGTAGGATTTTGAAACTTTAGTTTTCGAGGATTTATAAAAATGCAGTTTAAAGAAAAATCGAATGCAACCGAACTTTGAACAACGATTAAAAATGCTGACACACTGAAAAAGTTCGATGCACTAGACAGTCATAGATATGTCAACGTACTAACTTCCGAAATTCTTAAATATCAAATATCCATGACTGTTACATAGCCCACCTCTTTAAAATTTATGTGCAATTAATTAGAACTATCCGTCTGAAAAATAACATTATATTTCTTGATAATTGAATAATAAACTTTCTGTATTTATTGTCAAAATTCATATTTGAATTTTACAGAATAACACTCGGCCAATTTATTTTATATAATTATTAATTTTGAAAATAACAAAATATATGCATATTGCTGTAATTAGAAGAAAAAAACAAACCTTTATAAATACTTAAACATTAGTTGCAGTTGCATCATTAAAATTTGGAATTTGTATCGTAAAAATAATGAACAATAATTAACGTTAAAAAATTCCACACATATTTTTAATTAAAATTATCTACAATTAAAAACAAGAGTTCAAATAATTAAAAAAATTCAGTTACAAAGTGGTTCTGTTCTTGTGTAGAGTTCAATTTTTTTTTCAACAAAAGATATTTATCATTTTTTTAATTTTTATAGATTTGAAAAATAAAACAGATATTATTTTCATTATTTTATTAATTAGAAAATAATATACTTTAAAAACAATTAAATATTTTACAATGATAATAAATAAATATGTCTAAAATACTCCTCATATTTTTGTAAAAAAAAGTGCTATTATCATTTATTTCAAAATACCTTTTTGCTTCTATTTCTTATTAAATATAAATAGTTTTTTCTATATTTGATATATTCTATTATAACTGATTTAAAATTTAAAAACACAATTTTATAGTACTTAATAAGTCATTTATAATAAATGTCAAAATTACTTTTAAGCATGATCACTACTTTTTCTAAACTGCGTCACCGTTTTAGCTATCTGGAACAGATTTTTAAACCGAAATTCAGTTTACATGTGAGCGGTTTATATCTGCAATGCGTTTGCGTTTTAAATATATGTCTTGTATGCACGACAGCAGATTTCTCCCTGATTATTACTCGGATTAATTTCTCCATAGTGCTTTTTGATTCAGAGTGATATATTAAATTATAGAAAATACAATTATATTAGGAAACAAAAAAACCAAGGTAAATACTATGGGTAGTAGTAGCACGTACCAACTTAAATGTATTTAATTTGAACCATAAAAATCATTTACATTAAAACTTTTAAATCAAAATAAACAGTGAAATAAATAAAACAGTTTTTATAATAAAATAATATTAGTACGAGAATTTAAACCTTTAATTTATTGCATTTCGTATTGCATTAATATGTTATTTACAAATAATTTTTTCTAATATGCAATTTTTCTTTTTAAATTAATAAGATTTTTAAAATACGTTATTTATCAATGTTTTTATGGTAAGCAATTTCGGACTTTATATAAATCACATGAACCGATCCGGATATGTGAACCGTTTCTCTAACTGTACCAGTTTCATTTTATGTTAAACCGAAACAAAAACCTAACCGACAAAATATTAAAAACCGCAAACCAACCCGATTACATTTTTATAGCAATAATTAACCTTGCTGTTGAGGTAAATCACTTGTAAACGTAAGGTGAGAATACAGTCAATTTGCTGTGGTAAAAAGTATTTTTTTAAAAAATAACAGCAATGCTGAAATAGGGGACAATTTAAATAAATTAATCTCAATGTTAAAATTACTACAGTTAATTTAATATTATTTTATATATTTATTTTCAAGTTATATAAACGTTATTTTACAATAATGTAAATATGGCCGATTACTTTATTAAAATATAAATATAACAATTTTTTATAATATTATTGGTATTAGTACAGATCTGTATTTAAAAAATTTATATGTATAAACGAAACCAATTTGAACCGGTTTGTGTCTAAAAAAGTGGTTCAACGCTTTTTAAATAATCAGTTCAATTCCTGTTTTAGTTCCAAAAAAATAGTAACGATTTGCACCGTTTTTTTTTTACATTTCAGTTCAGTTCGAGTCTCTAATTAATTTAAATAATAATTAAGTTTCCGTTCGTGGAATAAAACAATGTTAAGCATAACTTCTATAATACTCAAAAATTAATAACGAAAACCTAAGTATCTTTTGTAAATATTACATACAACATTTGTAAGCAGTACCACTTGTTTTGTATTAATTGTGTTTCTGTTATTTGTTATTGCGGACTTAGAATCTGGCGTTAGCATTTATTGTCGTTAGATTAGATTAGACTTTTAATTTTATTTCTGAATTTTAGATTTCTATTGTAGAATGTTTGCCATATGTATATAAATTAAAATTGTATACTTTCTTATAAATTCTTTTATTTTAATACTGTTCATATTTTTTTAAAATCCGTTGTGGTCATCACAGAACCAACTGTCATACCAAAGTATTTAAACGAAATAGTTTCTAACAGAGAAATTATTATTGAAAAAGATAACATATCATATTACGTTAAAAATTTATAATTTACCATAATCATGAATACGTAACTACATATATGCCAATATCAATCATTAAAACGCGGTGTAAACACATATTTTTCTACCAATGTTAAAAAACTATAGTTTATTTCACTGTGAATTTTAAATTCTAAATAAATAGTGGATAAATGATCAGTAATAAACCTGTCCACTAATTTTCTTTTCATCAGCTTATGTGATTTGAAAAGTATAGTTTTTATACTTTTTTATAAATTATTTCAACAAATATATAATTTTAGCACACAATATTTAGAATATATTACTATTTTAGATAAAAGTATAATGCAAGACGATTAAAATAAAGAAATTTGATTAGAGTGAACAACCGCATTGATACAGAATCATACAAATAAATCAGAAATTGCAACATGACAATATTCTTCAATAAACAGAAATTATGTATAATTTACCTAAATAGCATATAGTTGATCACCGAAAACAGCTACACGAAATTTAGCTCTTGTTAATTATTAAACTGGAAATCGACCACCCATGATTGTATCTCTGGATCGTAAACTTCAGTATAGAATTTATCTTAGAATGTAGAATTCAAACAGTTCCATCTGTCACATTCGCCGACTGCATAGACGAGATTGTTGAATGCTGTTAGAATCAGTTTGACATCGACCTAAACACAACATGAAACAATATAATCTCTATACTAGCATCTTATGAGAATTTTGCGTGGAAATGTTCAAAATATAAATATTTGTTTTACATCTTTTACAGACATATTTAAAACTTGTATATATATATATATATATATATATATATATATATATATATATATATATATATATATATATATACTGTGTGTCCCCGGATTGAGTTCACTATAGGTGTAATCGACAAAAAATTTAAGAATTCCATTTTCATGTTTTGGGATTCCGCCCTGCTTTGTCTGAAAACTATTTTAAGCATATTTTTAATTTTTTTAAAATTAAGGCGGAAATGAAAAATGTAAAAAAAATATTTATATTCAGGTAAAGTGCCTTTTTCGTCAATAATACGACATAATGTTCTTGAGAAAAGTTGTTCAGAATATGAAATTATGGCTCTGTGCAAAATTTCAAAAAGACCAGTTAAAAAAAGTTGTGTCTGTAACTCCGACTGGACAAAACGCCGACAGAGGACACAATCCGACTGTTATTGATAGATATTTTGCATGAGATTGATGTATTGACAGATTTTACTCAACCTCCAACGTTTTGGCTTGAGCAAGCGTCAACCTTTTGTTTATTTAGCTTGCGCAAATGCGAATAAACGGTCGGCGTAGTGTCCTGGGTCGGCGTTTAGTTCAGTCGGCGTTTAGTTCAGTCGGCGTTATGTCCAGACATATTTTTTTTTTAAACTGATCTTTTTGAAATTTTGCACAAAGCCATAATTTTATATTCTGAACAACTTTTCTTAAGAACATTATGCCGTATTATTGACCAATAAGGCACTTTACCTAAATATAAAATAGTTTTTTTACATTTTTCATAGCCGCCTTGATTTTTAAAAAACTAAAAATATGCTTAAAATTGTTTTCAGACAAAGCAGGGCGGAAACCCAAAACATGAACATGAAATTCTTAAATTTTTTGCCGATTACACCTATACTGAACTCAATCCGGGGACACACTGTATATATATATAAAGAATACGGTAATAAATTGCTATAATGTAAATTTAAATAAAAATGATGCAAAAGTTAACTGTCACAGTTATAATGTATTCCGAAATGAAACTAAATGAACCAATTGCTTAGCTTTGATATTTAGTAGTAAAACTATTATAAATTATAAAGATAAATTTATTTATTTATAAATCTATAATTTATATAGTAACATACAAAACTATATAACCGAATATATGACTTTCTATTACATTTTCAAATAACTTTTCGAAATATTACTTTTTTTTTATATTTTTCTTATAGAATTTAAACTAATATTATTTTAATAAGATTATATATTATATATAAAAAATCTTAAAAATATACTACGATATAATCTCACAAAACTTATATGTTCAAGTGTCAAATTTAAATTCGCACATTAAAAAATCAGGTAAACGGTTAAAGTAATAAACTAATGCCCTCATTCTGAACAGAAATGTTAGCATTAACAGCGCTGTTATTGTTCAAGGTTGCAAGATGTTATGAAAATGACAATGCTCTTCCTTTGTCATTTTCATAACATCTTGCAACCTTGAACAATAACAGCGCTGTTAATGCTAACATTTCTGTTCAGAATGAGGGCATACATCTTAAAGAAACCGTGTAACAGAAATGCAACTGATTTTGTTGAAAAAACCAACCAGTTCATTTGATTCAATTTCAGAATACACTGTTTGATTTTCAATGTATACCTATATATGTACTAATAATTACCTATAACATAGCAATTAAATCTTAAATTGAAAAAAAAAATTGACTTTGTTCTCAACACCCCATATGATAGTCACTAGATGGCACGATCGACTTAAAATAGGCTTTATCGATAACAACGTATTAAATTGTGCTGTCTTGAAACAAACATTACGCACTATGAAATTTATTTAAATATCAGAAATTATACAGTATAATTTTATTAAATATGTTCCGATATGTCGACCCGAATACTAAAATAGAATTACGTTGACCAGAAAAATATTCACAGCAATGTTTCTTACTCGTCGAGCAAATGATCTATTTCAATGTTTCGTACAACTCAACGTAATTTTAAATGAAAAAAATTACAAGTTTGTATGAAGTTTTGAATATATCTGTCGTAATAAATGTGTTAAACCAAGTATTAAACAATATTCAAATAAATGAATTGTTTCTAATGCTCGCTTTTTCATAAATAAATGTTACATTTTAATGCCAAAGTCAAATATCTATTTAAAACCGGTTTTAGCCAAAACGTTACATTTAATTAAATTAAATAGTTTACGAAACTACATAAAATATTAAAATAAAACGCTTTTAGACTATAGTTCAGTATTAATATTATTAAACTCAACGTATTTTCTGCTTCATCAGGAAAGTTGATGAAGACATACGATAAGTTCGTCGAAACGTCGATTATTAATACTGAAGTATAACCTGAAACCGTGTTATTTTAATATAATGAGTTCTGAATAATAATTTTTAGAATATCGAATTAAAATACCTTTTCCTTTTTTATGATTCTTCCATAAATATATTACAGTCAAAACTTTATTGAATATAGTTTCCAAAATAGTAATTTATTTTGTTTTCATCATCATCCATCCATATTTGGTTTTATGTTATGATTTGATGCTTGATAAAATGGAATGTCTCTCATCTAAAATTTATAAAAACCTTGTAAAACTAACTAATAACATAAAGAATATGCTGCTTGCTATAAATCAAAAAAATTAAATAAATTATACTTATTTACTTACTTGTAGCTATGAAGAGCACATGTGTTTGAAAATGTTTACAGTTTCGTGTTGTCCCAATACTAATTTTCTTCAGATAATTGAATAACATCAACTGGCGTAAAAGTATTTTAAACTTTGTATATAATATATTACTAAATGACTGATTAAATTAAATGAACGAAATAACAACATATTTAACACTTCAATTACACTTCTAAAGCGAAAACAATGTGCTTGTCACACACATGTCACATCACAACGAGCAGTATAAGCGATTGGTGCGACACTGGCGAAATAGTGGATAATTTGAAATTTAATAATTTATTTTAATAATATTTATATTATTTTATTTAAAATTAGTATAAAATTTACTTAATAAAAAAAAAACAATAAAATATTTAAATTTAATAAATGTGCATTATTTTTCCTATTTATTAATTAAAATTGTATTCTGAAAATATTGTTTGTTTATCACAGGCATAGAGGTTTAAAAAGCTGCGCATGCGTATATATTAAATTTGTTGAAATACTTTTTTAATATTATTTTTTTTATTATTTAATTAATTATTCATTATTATTATTATATAATTTAAATATTACAATGATATAAATTTCAGATTTAATAAATTAATAACCACATAGTTTGTTGGCGTCATATATGTAATACTCCTATATTCCGCACTGTATATGAAACGCATTGATAAAAATTCTGCCGATGAAAGGAGACAAAACATATATCGGACGCACCGTTGATCCGACGAGACACTATGCGCAAGCGCTGACATTACCAATCAATTATGTACTAAAAATTTAGCGGTAAAAGATTTTTAATTCAAATAATATTTTAATATTTTTTTTTGTAATAACAATTTTAATATTCTCGGATATTGTAAAATAATATGCATTAACATTACACTTAATATTTTATTAAAAGGTACGGGAATTACAATAAAATTAATAGTAATAAAGTTTTTATTTCCAACATTACACTCATGAAGAATATATGAAAATTACAAATTACAAAACAGCAAATTATAAAAAATAACTGGTAAAAATATAATACAGTCGATTCATTGGGACTAGGGCATTTTACATAAAATTAAGCAATCCATATTTTCCTTTCAATAATTTTATTTTATAAATTTTTGGAAAAACCTATAAACTACATATAACCAAAAAAATATAAACTGTTAAGAAAAAATAATAATAAATTCCAAAATAAAATAATAAATAAATACATACATTTTTAATTCAATTCAAAAATGTGTCAAGTGTAGTCTGTCTTTTGTTTTTGAAACATTTCACTTCTACAAAATCAGCACAAGTATTCAGTGCGGCTCCCTTCATTTACTTCCTGCATAAAATAACGCTGTAAGAAGGCCATATATTTTTTGCCTCCTGGTTAGTCACAGGCACAGGTGGATCATCATCATCGTCATACTTCATACGTGAATGAATGTGTTGGGAAAAAAGTTCACAGCGCGCGATACTAATGTAATTAGTTGATACATATTTGCTAGTTTTTTAAATATAATTTTCCATGTTGTGAATCAAAAAGATATGAAGCGTATCATATTAAATTTTTTGTAAATATTTTTTCTTGTAAATATTTGTAACATAATATATACTGTGATCTTAAAGTTACTGTCCCAATTAAGCGGAATGTTGTCCCAATTAAACATGTAAATTTACTGTTGGTTCCTTGGTTTGGTTTCTGTTCTTTGAGATTTGGCCCAAATAAGCCGCTGGCCCAATTAAGCGGAATCAACTGTATATAACATCAAAATCAAATACTGAACACATATTTTTACAATTATTTAAAATAAATCTTATTGGTTTTTAAATAAAATTAATTTGGTGTATTTTTGTCTTATATAATCTTCTTTGGTGGACAGTTTTTTTGCTTCGTGATGAAATCTTATATTTATATATGTCTCTGTTATTAATTTGCATAATTGGGTCCGATGGTTGTCCAACCAGTGTTGACTTGATATATGATTATTCATTTCAGAGTTATTAAAAATTAAACCACTAATATTAGAAAATACTTTATTTACAATTAATTGCTTTAAATTTTTTTTAAATAGACCTGAATTACATTCTCTGATAATGGCTTCAGATTTGCAACATATTTGCGCAAATATGATAGCATACTTTTCAAACATGATACACGCTTTGTTAAGTATCTGTTTTTGTTTTGTAATCGTTTTATTTTCATTGTTTTCTCTTTATCAATTTTCCGTACCATCACAAGCATCCTTCGAGCTTTTCTTGGTGAACTGAGATGTTCGAGAGATAATTCCGAGGGAAATCGAGCTTCTGAAAACAAACGTTTTCTGGACACGCTACCTCCTTCATCTACAAGAACAAAATATTGTTTAGTTATAAAATAGTTCGTTTCTTTAAATCTGCTCTCATAATAATTGCATAGTCTTTAAATCTATATTAATTTAAACAAATTTTAAAACCAAGTAGGTATATTTATAAAAAAGTTTTAAATATTGATTGTCACTTGAATCTATTTTACATTTTCTATAAAAATCTATTTACCTATATTTTTTGCTGCACATGGGCTATTTATTGACAAATTACTTGGAAGATCTATTCCAACTGACTGTTCTACTGTAGATTGAACAAACTGAGACGTAGATGGTAAATCAGTTACATAATCTGCCTTTGTTAGTATCTTCTTTCTGCTTGGAACTGAACCAGGTCTTAACACTGGCTTGCCACCTAGTTGTTTCCAATTTGGTTCAAGATAGGCCTCAGATGCAAAATGTAAAGAGCAAATTCTAATATTTGAAACATTATCATTTGCATTCAAATAACAAATTTTATACCATAACTCACGGGTTTTTTCGTCACGAGGGAACCTAAAACAGTAGAATACAAATTTATCTTCCTGACATGTATGTTGGTTATAAACCGTATATTCCAAAATTAAACGGTACTTGTGTTCATTGGCAGTTAAAATTCTAGTCGGCTGAATTTTGACAAACCAAAATTTCAGATACCGTGGTTCGAAATGAAACCGGTTGCATTGGAAATAAGCAATTGGTTTAACTGGTTCGCTTTTGAAATATACGGAAAAATTAAAAATTAAAACTGTTTATACTCGCTGTAGCAAACATTATTATTGAATCGTCAATTTTGTTTTTTTTTTTAAATTGATTGAATTAATTTTTACTAGTATATCACAGCTTTCATGCAATACCCGAAATTAATTTTTACTTACTTATGAAAAGAAATGCCGCATCGTGGTTTCTCATCACACAAAAAACACTTCCAATTCCCCATTATTACAGGTAAAGATAGTAAAAAAGTATTTAAAATTGCACTGTTAAACGAAGAACTGAACAGATTGCTATATATTGCTACGCAAAGAACAAACTCGAGATCGCAAACAACATTCAAAGACGAGTGATGAGGTTAAAATCATGTCAGAATCACGTCAAAACACTATTATTTAGCGCATGCGCATATAGTTTAGTTGGACTAACGGTACATCCGATATGTTCTGTCTCCCTTCATCGGCAGAATTTTTGAACGACAACTATCAATATAGGAGTATTACATATATGGTTGGCGTATTACAGTGATCATGTGTTGTTACCGCGAAATATGAAAGTATTTGCCTCAGTAAAGTTTGAATTCCTATTTTATTTAAATGGAGTTAATTGTTGCTATAAATTATTAAAACGCTTTTTAAGAAATAATGAATTATAACAAACTACAAGTATGTTGAAAATAAATTTATTCGTGAAAAGTTTACATAGTTATATTGAGGTTTAAAAAGCTGCGCATGCGTATATATTAAATTTGTTGAAATACTTTTTTAATATTATTTTTTTTATTATTTAATTAATTATTTATTATTATTATTATATAATTTAAATATTACAATGATATAAATTTCAGATTTAATAAATTAATAACCACATAGTTTGTTGGCGTATTACAGTGATCATGTGTTGTTACCGCGAAATATAAAAGTATTTGCCTCAGTAAAGTTTGAATTCCTATTTTATTTAAATGGAGTTAATTGTTGCTATAAATTATTAAAACGCTTTTTAAGAAATAATGAATTATAACAAACTACAAGTATGTTGAAAATAAATTTATTTGTGAAAAGTTTACATAGTTATATTGAGGTTTAAAAAGTTGCGCATGCGTATATATTAAATTTCTTGAAATACTTTTTTAATATGATTTTTTTTATTATTTAATTAATTATTTATTATTATTATTATATAATTTAAATATTACAATAATAAAAATTTCAGATTTAATAAATTTAATAACCACATAGTTTGTTGGCGTATTAAAGTGTGGTTACCGCGAAATATGAAAGTATTTGCCTTAGTTATGTTTGAATTCCTATTATATTTAAATGGAGTTAAAACTTGAACTAATCATTAAATCATTTGAATATCAATTGTTGCTATAAATTATTATAACGCTTTTTAAGAGATAATGAATTATACCAAATTACAAGTATGTTGAAAATAAATTTATTTGTGAAAAGTTTACATAAAATTTATTTAATATTTTCCGTAAATCATATAACTGCTGTATACAAATATTTAACATTAATTTTAATCTAAAAATTCATAAATATACACATAAAATATCTACATATTAATTGCAATAGTTTGTATATATATATATATATATATATACAGTGGCGCAACCAAGGGGGGGGCCGACGGGCCTCGGCCCCCCCCAAGGCTAGCAGAATTAGCACAATTTTTATTCGTTTAGTCATATATTCAGCAGTCACTTCTAACGCTACAATTATTTACCCCAAAATATTGAGCCAAAATTCATTATTTTAAACTATTAATTATTCGATTCATGTAAGATAAAGTGAAAATCTGGTTAGTATTTGCTTTTTTTTTGCTTCTCCAAGATAAAATCCTTGGGCCCCCCCCAAGACAAAATCCTGGCTGCGCTACTGTATATATATATATATATATATATATATATATGCAAATATATTAGCTGGTAATACAAGCTCGGTTTTCAGACAATTTAAGTAATTGTTATAAAAGCAGCTCTAAACAAAAGAAATGAAACACCCAGGCTGAGATATCCGGTTTTATTAATGCGAAATTATATTTAAAAATGTCAGTCAAAAATGATTCTCCCCTAATCCCCTAGTTAAACAGAGTGTTAAGATAACTTCCACACAAAAGTGGAGTTAAAATTATGATATTTCTACTTTTGTTTTATTGAGAAAAGTACAGGGTACCACAATATTAAAAAATAAATAAATAATAATAATGTAAGTATTATTGATGTTCTATGAAATTGAATTTTTATTGTAAATATTTGCAGTTAAAACAATAATCAAAGAAAATTATGTGAAGTGCATAATAAATGTCAAATAACAAACTTAAGTTCAAAATGTATTTTATAAATTAACTGAATTTAATCCAGTGTTAGTTAACTTTCGAGGTAAATCTTGTTTATAAAACCGGGCATTATCTAGTATACTAAAAGAAAAAAAAATTAAATAAAATTAATAAATAGCAAATATACACTAGTAGTGATCTTGTCATGTGTGTGTGATAATAATTTTTGTTCCTATATTTTTAGTCCGTTTCTTTAATTTTCGAATCGAATTGCACAAGTTTTACCTTCATATCGTTTACGTTATGATGCGATATTTTTAAATGGTATGTGTACTACGAATATGTGTGTTTAGATGAGCGTAAACTAAACACAAACCCAAATCATCTCATTCATTCATTCAAAAATTGTTTGTAGTAGGCACAACATAATAATAACTTTGTTTAGCTTAAAAAAAAAAAAACAAAGCTATACAATATACAATATAAAAACCATATACAGTTATGAAAACCATCATTAATCTAGTACATTGGTAACCTAAAATTTATACTTATTTTACATATACATTATTTATTTCAATCCATATTTCAATAATATTCCTTTATTGTAATTTTGAAATTTCTTAATTCTAAATTTCTATAATTATCAGGTAAATAAATTATTGTGTAAAATTGCGTATTATTAATAAAAAGAAAATATTGTTATTTTTTACCCGTAAGAAATTTCATCTATGAATATTAAATTATTTATTGCTAGTATCGAATTATTCATATTGCGAATATCTGAATTGATTTATATGTTACACGTATGAGGAAACTGTTAGAACTATAATTAATTGGAACAATTATTATTAAGGGGGCTTTTACTTTTTTTTTTTTTTTGAAGAAATTGATTTTTTTATTGCATTTGTTGATACCTTGAAGTGTCTAGTATTCACCCCCTGGAACTGTTTTTTCGAATTCAAAACGGAAATATTTTTTTTCTCTAATCTATGGTCCTGGGATCGCAGACTAACCGTAAGATTCAAAACTTCAATCACGTTTTTCTCGAAATCAGATTTTTAAAGTCGCGCGGTAACGTAACTCAAATTCTTTTTAAGACAAATTTTTATTTGCATTTTCGTCCCTGCAAGCTGGACAGTTGGAGATTCGCAGCTAGAAAAAAGACGATTTGTAGTTTAAATATCAATAAACAAAGTTGTCAAAACCTAGATTCGATATTTCTTACCCAGCCGAAAAAAAAAAATGCCAAAAAACATGCATTTTTAGGCCACAAAAAAGTAAACGTAAAGTAATGAGAACAATCCAATAATACTAAGTCATTTTTATATAGATAAAAATTTATTTTGTATTAACATATTATTGTTCAATATAATTAGTTTTAGTAAATGCAGCTTTATCATTGAAAATACGTTTCTCATTCGTTTCCTTTTCGATATTTGGTATTTTTGTTGGAATTAATTTAAGACATAAAAAATAATTTGGAATAATCTACCTGACGCTAAGAGAAATTGATTTGTTTCTAATAAAATTCGAGCCACATCGACTCCACTGAACACAGCTGGGTAAAACTGTATTTTATTATTAGATAACTACAAGAATAGATTATAAATATTATAATAAACAAAATAGAAGTTATAAGAGTAAGTGGCTTTTCAAGTATTTGGACTCGTAAGTCAATTATTCTATTACACTTTTATTTTACTGAAACTATACCTAATTTATTTATCTAATATCAGTGTTAAAGATAAAAAGAATTATAATTGGTTGTAATTGTTATTGGAATATCAAATTATTGCTCATAACATTGAAATAGATAAATTTACGGAAATGAAAAACATCATATTTTTGTACAGAAAATAAAATTAAAAACTCTATATTCTTTAAAGCAGTTGTAAAACACATGTTAAAAAAAAATTCCAGTTGTGCAATTATAATTCCCAATTTTTTTTTAATAAAAATACTGTTATAACATTGTTATTATATAATCTTTCAATATTTCGTCTTAAACTCGTAAATTTTACTGAGTGCAACGAGCTTATTGCTTATAATTATAATAATACCTGTTGCAACACTATTCAGAAACGTAATTGAAAATTTGTATTATTTGCTTTGATGCAAAACGTAATACTAAAACTGAATAAGTGCAATGATTATTATCAATTATTTTAATGTTATCTTTATTAAAGAAAATGCTATCAAATACCTACTTCAAGAAAAATAGAAGTTATCTATGTGCAAAGAAATTGATCTTATTTGAACTACAAACTACTTAAAAATATTAAAATAAAACGGCTTTAATTTGTTTATTTTTATTTCTTAATTTGATTTCTAATTAAAAATTTATAAAAAAAAATTAAAAAAAGTCATCAATTTTTCGTGAAATAATAATCATATTTATTTAACTATTTCAAGTTATTTTATACAATTATACAAAATATACTTATATTATAATTACAATTTAATATAATAATATTAATAAAAATAAATAAAATAATTTATATAATAAATATATTTATAATTCAAATATAGGCGCTGACTACTTTTGATACTGGTTCACATGAAACACTTGCATTTAATCATTGGCGTACGAACTAAAAACTTTTTAGTGAATTTATCAACTAATCATTAAACTTTTGAAAATTAAATATGCATGTTTTCAGCAGCATTATTGTTAAATTATTTTAGTAATTTGTACTATTTTTTTTCCTAAAAATAATAGAGTCGCTTTAATGCTCATAAATAAAATTTAATTTTATTGCACACATAAGCAAATATTAACCCGCCACTGCTTATGGTTCAGCCATTTTGTCCTATGATTTTGTCGTTGGTGTTTGTTCGTAGCCATGCGGTGGAGAAGTTATTTTCTTTAGTTCATTCAGTTCGTATGATTTTATGCAGTTTGATTTGTATAATTATGTTAAACTAGTTTGCTACTCGTGAATTTCGATTTTTAAATGTAAGTATTCTTTTGTTTTGTAATATATTTTTCTGTAGTTATAAAAACAATTGTTTTCAGGGACGTTTGTTTTTGTTTATTCTGTAGTTGCCCTAATATTCATTTCTAGCTAATTCTGTTTTCTACAAAAATATGATCTTTTTATTTTTTTGCCTTTTATATTTTTCATTTATAAATTAATAATTATTTTTGAATTATTGTTCAAATGAGAGTCACTCAGCATTGATAATATTGATACTGCAAATGAATTTAAAACAAATACGTATTTAACATTGAAGTGTATGCTTTTAATTTTATTAGATTTATTTTCTAATTATAACTAATAAACTACAAGTTAATTTTTTCGTTTCGAGTTCACATACTTTTAGCTTTGAAGTTGCTAAATGTTATTTGTTGGTTAAATTTTTTTTTCTTTACAAAATTGTAATAAATTGATAAATTCAGAACAGACATAAAGTAATTTTCTAAGATAATATGTATTTTTTTAAATTTTCGGAATTATTTATTTGGTATTACTGTTCAACAAAATTTATTATCACTGATTATAAAATCTGCCGTTTCGACAAGAACTTAACAAATGAAATAAAATAGTCAAAAACTGAATTTGGAGTATAGTACCAGCCACTATATATATATAAATTTATATGCAGTGGATTTTGTATCGAGCTACATTGTAACACAAATTAGTAATTAATAATACACAAGAGCGGGGCGAGATCCAGTTTACTATTAACTTTGATTAATTTCGCAAGGAAATAAATTACGTTTACTACACGGGGGGTGTATTTTGCTTGCTTCATCTATGTCGATACTTTCATTCGTTTAACAATATGTTGTTTAAGAGCCCTATTTATTCAGTTTTTCTCATTTCGGCTTCGGCAACAGATCTCTGCGCAGGTTTTTTTGCGCAGGGCTTTTGTATATATATATATATATATATATATATATATATATGTATATATATATATATATATATATATATATATATATATATATATATATATATATATATATATATATGTATTCATATTTTAAATTTATTTTAGGATGTTGAACATTTATAAATGATATTTGTGTTGTATTTTCAGAATCAGAATACGGGGTTAATAAATCAATCGAAAAAATCAAATTGAAAGATGTTTATCCTAGCGACACAAGATGATGCAAGTGATGAAAAAGATAGAGATGAAATTTGAATCGAAAAGAAAATGATACCAGAAAAACATGCTTATGGACTCAATTATTATTACAAATTATGTGATCAGCTTTAAATGGAATTCATATTAAAATAGAAAGGTAATTTATTTTATTTTATTAAATATAGTGGAACTTTGATATATTGTTCAATCATTTAATCAGATTCTTGTTTTAATAAAACAGTTAAACAAAAAATTGATTATATAAAAGTGATAAATATGATTTATACTTGTAAACTTTTAATACAAGCTATTGGGTAGGTCGATGTAATGGATAAAGTTACTTAGTACGTAATATTATAAAAAGTGTTACAATTTTTAAACAATAGAATTTTTTACGAATAATCAATGCAATTGTTTAATTAAGTAGTTGTTGATATCTTTAAAAAAAGTATTTTTGGTAACTTATGTACTTTTTACAATTAAATACTTTCGTATTTTTATTAGAAAGTCAGAAAGTTTAACAATTATAAAGAAATATAGTTATATTTTTTGAAATTTTTTTGCTTAAAGAAAATATACAACTTTGAAATCTTTATCATATTAAAATGCTTTATTTTTGCCGCAAAGTAATGACATTGAGAAAGTCCGAGAGTTTGGATATTTTATAATAATACATATCATAAAATAATTACTAATTTTTATGAACAAAATTATATACAGTAGAACTTGCACAGAGCTACATTTTGTATAGAATTCTATCTACACATACGTGAGATTATACCGGCACAATACAGTGTCTTTCGAAAGAAATGACTGCGTAGGATACGGTGTGCTGGGCATAGCACTATTAAATAAGGGCGAAACGAGATCAGTTTACTGTGAAACTCGATCACTTTCAATAGGAAATAAAGGAAATATCATATTTCGTACTGTCCTACAGTCTAGTTATCTCTGTTTCATTTAATGTCGACTCTTTCACTTTTCTTACAATTCGGTGTTAGTGGTGAGGCAGTGGTAGCCCAAGAGCCCCATTTTTTTCACAATGTTTTTCTTTGCGTTTCGACAACGGGTCTCTGTTCAAGTTGTGCTGTATAAAAAAATTATGTTTCTATTACCGGACCTTTGTCATGTATTGATTGATATATTTAAATTGATTTTACGATGTTAGTTAAATCTATTTTGTGTTTTCAGAATCTGAATATGCAGTTAACTAAATCGAACCAGCGAATCAAATTTAAAAAAGAAATTTATTTGACGACGAAAGATGCAAGTGATGATGATGAAGATAGAAATATGAATTTGGAACGAGTATAATATGCTGCTAGCAGCTCAATATCAGTACGAATTCTATGATCCGAGATTTAATTCAAATATTAGGTAAATTATTTTAATTAATATATTAGTGAACATAGTAAAGAATCTTTTAGAACTCATATTCAAAATGATGGCACGAATTTAAATAAAATTTGGCATCCTTTAATTAATAATTTATAGAAATTTTACGATGTATGTAATTACTTGTATATGTTACCTGGTAACTTGTTTCTATGTTTTGTTTGTTTATTTATGTCATTTGCATATTTTCGATATACATGAAGTATATCGAAACGTTGAATTTTACTTGAAAATTATACAGAACTTAGTTGTAAAGCTTTTATTATTTTAAATATAGTAAAGATTTGATGTATTTGATAAGTCATTGAATTACATTTCCCTTTTAATAGGACCGTTAACCAAAACTGGATTATATAAAAAAATATGGATCTATACTTATATTACACTGTAAAAAGTTGCCATTTTAGATAAAAACCATAGAAAAACAAATTACATATTATTTCAGCAAGACGATGGATGGCTTATATAAATTTTCTGTAAAATAATATAATTTTGTAATTTTAAGTAAAATAATTAATTTTGCCATATTATATGTTTCTTTATCGAAAAAGTAAATAATTTTCCTATGACGTCTGTAAATTTACATATTAAACTGTTGTAAATTAGTTGCCCCAGGTTTACCAAGTTTTTGTACAGTGTATATCAGGGCTTCAAACCGAAACTGTACCGAAAACCAAAAAAAAAAACGTTATTTTTGCTAGAACGAAAACCGGAACTGAACCAAAAAACAAATATCAGTTTATTTCGGTTCGATGCATGTTAAACATGCGCGTTAACGCAATCTTACTTTTCACGTCAGTTGTCGTTTATTTTTCTTTTTTCATTTTCACTAGGGATCACTTTCAAGCAGGTGTATTTTTTGATAATAACTTTGTTTTTAATAATCTTGAAATAGTTTAAATGAAAATAGATTGGAAAATATTTTAGTAACCGAGGATAATTTTCATTTCTAATTATAAATAAATAAAAACCTGTATACAAGAATTTGTTACGTTAACACATATTATTATCATATACATTATACCATATACATACTTCTAATTATTACACCTTTATTTGATTAATAATTATTATTACTCATATTATTGTATTAATTTATGTAGTATGTATGCTTATTATAATAGTAGGAGTAAAATGTTCTAAATTATTAGTAGCAAATAAGTGTTTAATATAAATAAAAACATTGAAAAAATTTAAAAAAATGAATCACCCGGAACTGAACCGAGAACCAAAAAAAAAAGTAATTTTTGCCGAAACGAAAACTGGAACCGAACAGATAATTTTTTTAATTGAACCGGAACAAAAAATATAACGGTTTAAAGCCCTGGTGTATATAGTGTGTTTGGTAGGTTGAGATAAAGTTGGTTAGAATATAGTATTTTACAAAGTTTTAATTTTAATTTTGCAAATTATCACCATAATTACTTAAATATTTTTTTGATAAATTAAGTACTTTTTTCAATTACATGCAATTCGTAATTTGATTATAAATTTAGAAAGTTTATTATTAAACTACTACTTATAAAGAAATAAATTTGGTTTTTAAAATTATAGTGTAATTTTGAAATCTTAGACAAGTCAGTAAGTGCTCCAATTTAATCGCAAAGCAATGACGTCTAGAAAGCCTCGTACTTTATTTATTTATTCCAATCGATGCGTTAATAGTTTTTAGCCTACAAAGTAAAGATTAATAAATTCAGGATTATTATTAAATTGTTCTTGTTATAATATAGGAGAAAAATTTTCAGAACTTATTATATTAAAATAAAACTGCTGTAGGTTAAAATTCTGTATTAATATCTATTTAAAATCGACGTTTTGACGAACTCAACGTCCGTCTTAATCAGGATAAATGATACAAATGGCATTACAGTAAATAACAGAACACAGAAACAAGTACTAGGTAACAAATAAGTACTAGATCATCAAATTTTTATAGATTTTTAATTAATGCAAGCTAAATTGTATTTAACTCAGTGCCTTCAAGTGATTGATGTTATCTTTTTCTTTATAAATTTCTATTGCTTCCTTTATCAATCTACTTTACTTTATCTAGATTATTAGGATAAAATTCTGTTTAATTATTATATAAAAGACGACGTTTTGACGAAACTGAACGCTCGTCTTCATCAGGTCAAAATTTATCAGTGACATTAAAGTGTCATTGACGAACTTCGACCTGATGAAGACGATCGTTCAGTTTCATCGAAATGATGTCGTTTATATAAAATAATTAAATAGAATTTTATCCTAAAACAGTTTTTATTTTAATTTATGTAATTTATATATGTATAGTGCTTCATTTTGGTTCCTTCATGTCCTCATATCGGAACTAGAGTTTTTTGATAACAAAATAACCGATTGATAATAATAACCGGAAAAAATATGTATAAATAAACAGAAAATGTGTTGTTCAATGAACTAAAAAAAATTAAAAATTCTTGTAACATTTTTGTTAATTTAAGCTGCATTCAGAGATTAAAATTTTTATTTACTTTTAAGTACTTACAATTACATATATATATATATATATATATATATATATATATATATATATATATAAATAAAAAGAAATATGTATTTATGAATTAAAAGAAAGTTTAGACTGTTAATTTATGAGAAATGTCCGGTAGGTGCACTTTGAGATTGAAAATACAAACAAGAATAATTCATGCATACGAGATTATCTGTGATTAGAAAACTTGATAAATAATGTCTCTTTGAATTCAAATGAATAAAGGCGTATTTTAGTTATATTTTTGAATTTGACAGCCATTTTGTGATTAGCTGAGATGTGTTAACTTTTTTACTTTTTGTTTTTTATTTAATTTAATATTTTATATATTGATTAAAAGAAAAAATAAGCCTACGATTGTAGATAATTCATCTTAAATATTTAATTAATTTTTATTATATGTTAATTCTGTAAGTACATATGAATTATTATTGACTCATTAATTGTACATGTATTATCAAATTTCTGGAATAATTGTTTTAGTAAATCTGTTGTATTAAATGAATAAATTCAATTTAAAACTCAGCGCTTTTATATTTGCACTACGTTTCTAAATATAGGTATTGAAATCAGGAATTTCTAACATTAAGCAACTCCATTATGTATTCAGACTATCTTACTTATCACGAAATTAGTGTTATGTTTTGGTGAAGAGATAGATAGTAGTTCTAATAAATCAAACTTTTTACTAATTTATGAAAAAATAACGCAAAAAGATATGACTGTATAAGAAAACTATTAACAAAAATACCGTCTTTGATGTAAGTCATTTATTTAAAAAAAAAAATCCAATCTAAAATCTTAATGATCATTAAATTTTTTCTGTCGAAAGTATAAATCACTTTTGCTAAATTTTATTCTTAATTATTACGGTTGTTATTCTTAAGAACTTCCGCGTAAGTACAATTACATATAATGTATCTACAGTTAACTTACTTTTCATTCAATTTCTACGAAATTTTACCAAATACAATTATTAATTATTGGCTGTGTAAATGATTATTTTTCAATAATTTAAAAATCAACCAGGTTCAAGTGAATTAGCCTATATTAGCCTGCAAGCTGGCTGCTAGGAGCTATCTTTTTATTCATAAATACGTAAGTTTTATATATATATATATATATATATATATATATATATATATATATATATATATATCTATACCATCTGCTACGTTGTTCACTAAAATGACGACGTGAATCTTCTGATATGATGATGAACCATAGATGTTGTTTGTTATATTTGCGATGTTGTTTCATTCAAAAATACTATGTTCATAATATATGAATTACATGGGAAGAATGTGTGTACTATATTTCTTTCTTATTGCAGATTGAGAAATATCGTCTTTAGTTCGTAATTTCTTCAACGAGGAGATCGAATCTATAGTTTCTTCAACGAGAAGATCGTATCGATATTTTCTTCAACGAGAAGTGTCATTCCTAACTCTGGCCTTCTTCAACATTTCAGTATTGCTTCATCGTGATAAGCAAGGTAAAATTACTTACGTTATTTATTAAATTTGCACTTCTTTGCATTCAATGGTTAATAAGTTTTTTAAGTTTTGAGAAATGTTGATTTGAAACCTGAAGAAATAGAAAAGAGATATAAATAAATGCAGTATTTTGGCTTGAACGATTAATAACGTATTGAAAAGATGGTTATATTATCGTAAGATTATTGTAAGTTCCGTTGTACGTCATCCAAAAAAGTAACGAAATCTATTGACATAATCACTAAGCACGTTTACATGAGTATATAATAAATGTTACGCAAATTGCCTAAAATAACGTAATTATTGATTTATTGTTAATAATTTTAAAATTGTCGTAATACATTTTAAATTTATCACAATTATATTCAATATGTTTATTTGACAACATTACAATAATTATAATAATAAATAAAATATATTAATATTTTGGGTAACAATTTTAGATAAATAATTCATGGAAGGAACAATAATATTAAAAAATTATTTAAATAAAAAAATTTTAATACACGTTAAAAAGTGGTATATTTAATTTAATTTTTTAATTTAAATAATTATTGTTTCTGCTTTCTAGTCTTGTTGAACTTTAACCTAATTAATTAATTAAATTAATTATAATTTATTAATTATAATTTTATTCATTATAATTATATAATTATAATTAATTAGCTTAGTTAATTAACTTTAATTTAATATTTCAAATATTGGTTAATATTGTATTGTCATCTACAGTTCTGAGCTATGTTTAAAATTTCAAGTCTCTAGCTCATCGGGAAGTTAGTTTAAAATCGATTGTAAAATTTGTACCGAAAACAAACAAACAAGAAAGCGAGTTAATAAAAACGTATTAATTAAAAAACCTAAAGTACATGCTATATATACAAAAGTATTCGTATTCTTAAGTAGTTTAACAATTTAAAAAATTCATTTATTATACAAAGGTGTCTTAATGTAGAATAGTTTAATATTTAATTGCTGAAATCGCCATTAATAAACTAATTAAATCATTAGCTAATTTTTCTTAGTTAAAAAAAGTCCGTTTGAGTAGATATATACAATGCTGTTTTGGTATCTACATTGATGTATGATAGTGAATGTTGAGTTTGGCTGCAAAAGCATAAAAAATTGCTGTGGAAATGAGATTTTTATGTCGGGTATGTGGTGCAACTAGGAGGAATCGGGGGTACGAAATAAATTAATGTATGATGAGTGTGAAATTGAAAAAAAAAGTGTTGTAGCTAAAGTTGCTGTTAGTCAGTTAAGCTGGTTCGGACATCTTGATCAAATGTCTAATATACGTTTGATTAAAAAAAATTATATGAATGATTTTGAAGGTATACGTTTGCGTGGACGTCCAATGAGTAGTTGGAGTGATATGATTGAGAGAGTGGCTTGCGTGAGCGAAAGTTTCCAAATAGGAGGAATAGAAGAGCATGTATGAAAGGAATTATGAAAGTGGATGAAGCTAAAGTTTCTTGTTTGAAGGAAACTGATTTCGGGATAATGGGAAGAGTTTGTTCCACACCCTTTGGGTACATGGCGTGATTGTGTATGTATGTATGTATGTATGTATGTATGTATGTATGTAAAAGAATATTAACTAATGATTTAATTAGTTCATTAATGGCAATTTTAGCAATTAAATATTAGACTAATTTAAAAAATTATTTAATATTTTCTAAGTCCTTTTTTTGCTTGAATTATACACGTAAGCCTTTTTCGATTACTTTGCAGCAAATTTTGACTGATATTAGACTATCAATAATTTTGCGAATCATCTTGCATTGCGATTTTCAGTGTAGCCTTATTTCGTATTTTTGCAATTATCTTTCGATTTTTACTCATAAATTTTTAATTGAAATTAATAACATGACTTTGTGAAGGCGTAATTAAATTATGTGATGCATTCTATACAATTTACTGCTTTATTAGATGGGCTGTATGCTTTGGCTCATTATCCTGTTGAAAATAATAATTGTTTCTCAAGCCTAATTTTAATGAAACTTCTTGCAATTTTTTTTTTAAATATTTATAATCCACGTAACCCAAGAGAAGTAACTCAATTTATGACATTAGCACTGAGTACGTTTATATGAGCTCATAATAAATATCTGTTTAAAATGTTATGCAAGTTGAATAAATAATTGTAATTTAAATTTTTTTATAAAGCATATTCAATAAAATAAAAAGAAATTTGTAGTTCTATTATCGTAAGTTTCGTTGTGCGTCATTATGTTGGTATCAAAGCAATGTTTTCTGCGTCAATACTAAGAGTTTACTAATATACAAATATCGGCATGAATTTAACCTATACTTGAAAAATAAAAATTATCTTTCAAAAATTGTTATTTAAAATTTTTTAAAAATTAATTTGGATCTTTCCAAGTATATTAATGATTAACATCAAAAAATGCACCTACCTCAATGTGATTATTAGTTTCAATTTCAATAACTGAGTATTTATCCACCTAAAACAAACCAAATACTATTTCGCGTAAGACGAATTGCGACTTGCGACTACGCTACGTAATCCCGAAAATGAAAAAAACAACGACAACCGACACGTTGAAAGTAAGATTGTGTTAACGCGCGTGTTTCAACATGTATCGAACCGAAATAAACCGCAATTTTTTCCCCGGTTCAGTTCCGGTTTTCGTTTCAGCAAAAATAACGGTTTTGTTCGGTTTAGTTCCGGTTCGAAGCCCTGAGTATAATTGTACCTTCATATATTTCGTATGAAAAAATTTAGTGTGGATATAATTTTTATACGGTAAATGAATAATATTTAGTATCTGCACATCGTTTAAGTCAGAGTGATGAGGGTAGTTTGTGTCAACAGTGTTTTGTTATATGTATTAGTTTTTTTTATGTTGACTGTCGTTGGTAGTTGGTTGTTGTAGTGCTGAGACCTAAAGCAGAAACAATATATGATTAGAAAATCCTGTGTAATTTGTGTGAAACTCGTTTGCTATTAACACTCAATAACGAAAACTAAATGTATTACTTTTGAAGAAAATTAATAAAAATAATTATTTACATTAGCAAGATTAAAAGTATGTGGGTAAACTCATAAATAGAACACTTTGACATTATCACATAAATGCTCGGATATAGGAATTATTTTTTTATTTTTTTTTACCGTATTTTGTTGAAATTATATAATTTATATGGATACTAGGAGAATCTTTTGTGAAAAT